>CM060335.1:43231811-43239311 GCA_030674155.1 Stramonita haemastoma | reverse complement strand
TCCCTTTTTGGTATATATTTGACAAGATGTCTTCACTTTGTGTTTCAATCCAGTGGCCCCAGAATACAAACAATCCATTGTCTTTGACGCTTCCCCGCCCCACATTGTTTTTATTTATGGCAGAGCAGAGGGGTCCTGGGAGTGCAGCTTTCCCCCTGTAGTTCCTGCAATACACAGTGCAGACAGGGACCTCTCACTTACAGTCTGTGCTGTTATTGATTGTTAATAAACACATTTCATACATGAGAGAGAGACAGACAGAGGGATAGATAGATAGATAGATAGATAGATAGATAGATAGATAGATAGATAGATAGATAGATAGATAGATAGATAGATAGATAGATCGATCGATCGATAGATAGATAGATAGATAGATAGATAGATAGATAGATAGATAGATTGATAGATAGATAGATAGATAGATAGATAGATAGATAGATAGATAGATAGATAGATAGATAGATAGATAGATAGATAGATAGAGAAACAGAGAGACAGAAAGAGACACACAGAGAGGTGGGGGAACAGACAAAGACAGAGACAGACAGAGAGATAAGGGCAGTGAAAGAGAGAGACAGTAAGAAAAGTCACATACACACACACACACACACACACACACACACACCACACACACACACACACACACACACACACACACACACACACACGCACACAAACACACATACACAAACACAAACACGCACCCCCCCCCCACACACACACACTCTCTCTCTCATGACTTGTGTGCACACCTTTCCCCTACTCCTCCTCTGCATGCCTACATGCATACTACCAGACAACCACCCCCAACACAAATGCAGACATACTCTCCTTTGTTAGCCCCCCACCCACCCACACCCTCCCACCCCCCTGGTTCCTGCAACCGAAGAGAAAGCCCCATCAAAGACAGGCAGCCATGTATTATGCAGCCTGCGGTCTTGCACTCACACACTTTGCTGACAGCAAAAAACCAACACCCTCTCTCTCTTTTTGTCTCTCTGTGTCTCTGACTGTCTCTCTCTGTCTCTCTGTCTGTCTTTCTGTTTGTCTGTCTCTCTGTCTCTATCTCTCTCCTTCTCCCTCTCTCTTTTTCTATCTCTCTTTCTCTATATCGCATGCGCATAATATGCACAAGCGTGTGTGTGTGTGTGTGTGTGTGTGTGTGTGTGTGTGTGTGTGTGTGTGTGTGTGTGTGTGTGTGTGTGTGTGTGTGTGTGTGTGTGTGTGTGTGTGTGTGTGTGTGTGTGTGTATGTGTGTGTATGTATGTGTGTGTGTCTGTGTTCGTAAGTGTGTGTGTGTGTGTGTTCGTAAGTGTGTGTGTGTGTGTGTGTGTGTGTGTGTGTGTGTGTGTGTGTGTGTGTGTGTGTGTGTGTCCGTCCGTCTGTCTATCTGTCTGTGTCTGTGTGTATGTGTGTGTTTATATGTCATGTCTGTGTCTGTATGTATGCACGCATGCACGCATGGATATGTGCATATAAACAGGTATTTGTGAGGGCGGGAGATAACATGCCTATCATTCCAAAAGTGGCTCGTTTGCATTCTAATTTGCTGATGCTATCAGCAATAGCAACAACAGCAATGTTTAAACTGTCATCTAAGGATGTCATTCAGTGACTGCATGCACCCTCAAAATCTTTTTATACAGTATTAAGCAGGATCATAATTATCAAAGCCCCTTTTTCCCCTTCATCAACATTGTTGCCAGTTCAATGGGGCTTGGTTCGTTCTGTGTGGATGGAATGTGAACATGCTGTGACCATGCCCTTACTCAGCTCATTTCATTTCATCTCTCCATGTATTTTGTCTGCTGGTCTGTCTGCCTGCCTGCCTGCTTACCTGCCTGTCTTCTATCTGTTTTTCTGTTTCTTTGTTTGTGTGTGGGCTCTGTCTCTGTCTCTCTGTCTCTGCCTCTGCCTCTGCCTCTGTCTCTGCCTCTGTCTCTCTGTCTCTCTCTGTCTCTGTCTCTGTCTCTCTCTCCTCCCTCCCCTCTCTCTCTCTCTCTCTCTCTCTCTCTCTCTCTCTCTCTCTCTCTCTCTCTCTCTCTCTCTCTCTCTCTCTCTCTCTCTCTCTCTCTCTGTATGTCTGTGTTTGTGTGTACGGGAATGTATGTTATTGGTTATTTTCTGTGATTTTTCTTTCATTTTTGCCTTGCTTTTCTCTCCTCTCCTTTATTTAGTTTTTTGTTCTATTTTAGTTTTGCTTTGAGATTTTTGGTCGTGTTTCAAATAGTTTTTTTTTTTCACGTGTGTGTGTTTTGTTGTTGTTTTGTAGTGTGTTTTTTTGGGGGGGAGGGAAGGAGCCAGGATTGGGGGTGGGTGGGTGGGTGGGCTTTCTTAATGTAAAATTCTGTGTCTTTTTTGTTGTTTGCTTTTTTCCCTTCTGGTTAGTCTCAAAAAAGGAAAAAAAACAACAAAAAAAAACGACAAACCGTATCCCCAACGGTGTATTTTGTGCCACACATTTCCCAGGCGCTCTCATTTACAGACCTCGACCTTTCCACAAATTGCAGCTTTCTACCCCCACCCCCTCCACCCTATCACTCATGTCTGTAAGCCTCCCTCCACTTCCCCCCCCCCCCTTCCTTCCTTCCTTTCTATCTCTCCCACACCCTCCCCAAACCGACCACCACGAACTGTGGTTTGTCTGCTGCTAATCTAAGCCACCATCATCATCACCACCACCGCCACAACCACAGCCACAACCACCAGCATCCCTCAGTGTTTGTTTCGTTTCTGGGGCAATTAACGGTTTCAGCACCTGTTCGTAGTGCAGCTGTGTAGTGTAGGTGATGATCGTGTGCTGATTATTTGCTTCACATCTCCCATTTTCTGTTCTCTGTTTTGTTCCGTATATGGCAACGTTCTGGTGGCTCCTGTGACGGCACTGGAACCCTTCGTATCGGTCCCTGCTTCTCCAATGGATCATTCCAGTGGCGTGGAGATGGGGGGAGGGGGGGGGTCTGCTGCATGGGTAACAGCTTGCCCTCCATACTTATTTACCCAGGCTTTGCGTTCTTAAGACTAGAGCGCAACTCCATAGTCTTCTGAGACTGATGGGTGCCTACTACCACTACTATTTTGTTCCTTACTTAGAGTTTCATATGCATGTTCATGTTCCATACTGTTCCATTGTGGATTAGTGGTCTAGAGGATATGCACCTGCCCAGAAAGTGGACAGTCTGGGATAGAAGTGTGCGGCCGAAACTTCCCCTTCCCTCCCCCTCATCCAGTAGACCATGAATCGTGGTCTGGGTGTTTGGTCTTTTGGATGAGACGATAAACTATGGTCCTGTGTTTTTACACATGATTATTTATCTCTAGGAGCCAGCATGGTGAGAGCCTTGGCTTTAGTACAGCCTCCCCAGTTCACCCAGCTGTAAATGGGTACCTGCTGCCCTCTTTAGGTTCAGGGAAGGTAAAGCAGCGAAGTAGAAGATATAGATATAATTAATCTAGATGTTTGTTTCTTTTGAATTCTGGGGAAAAAAGCAGGAGAGTCCACCAAGAAGGCAGAAAACAGACAAAAAAGTAAGTATCAGGAGGGAAAAGAACAAGGCCAATACTAAGAGAGGGATAGAAATGAGGAAATTCCTAGCACGGATTTTCCAGAAGGTGGGAATGCTATTTAGACTGACAGACCCCTGGCATCTCTACTGGGAATAATGGATTCAGATGCTGGCAATGTAAACAATGTCCTGATATCTCCCTTCATTGCATTGTAAACCATTTCTATCTTTTCCGTAGCCTGGCGACCGTGGGAGCACCCCTGAAGACTTGACAACTAGTTCCCTCCATTCCTCTTTCTGTTCTGCCTTTCTTAAAGTTTTGTTGAGTTCTAGGCCGTTCCATTCGTTGATGTTGTCCTTCCATCTCTTCCTTGGTCCGCCTCTTTTTCTTCCTCTTTGGACAGTGCCTTGCAAGTCCTTTTGATCCTGTTACATGCCCGTGCCATTTAAGTTTACGCTTCTTTACGATTGATAGAAGGTTTTCGTAGGCACCATTTAGTCACCGCAAAGTTCACTTCGAAAATATGTGGGTTACTTTCACTGTAGAGAGCGCGTCGCCACAAGAGCAGCGCCATCCATTAGTCTTTATATTTCTTCCTGTCTACATGAATATTTGTTTCCCTAGAAGGTTGGCTTTTTTCTACAGAGATTTGCCAGTGACAACTCTCTTGCTGCCGTAGGTTCTTTTACGTGCGCTAGATTGGGGTTGCACACAAGACCTTCGTTTATTATCTCATCAGAAAAAAACAACAACTAGCGCCCAGACCACTACTCACGGTCTAATGGACATCTTGCGCACACGTTAAATCCTGTTCAGCTTTCCGTAAGAGAAGGTCATTGCGTGCCAGTGGAAACAGATGACATAGATTTACAAAAATGCATACACACGGGGACTGCATGTAAAAAAGCACATGGGTGGTGCTTATTCCATTATCCTCGATATGAAAGAATAATAATAATAAAAAAAGAATGGGTGGGAGGGGGGGGGGGGGGGGGGGGAGTTACGAGTAAAATTGGGATCAAATCCCATCACATTTCGAACCCGGACTTTCCGCTTTCTAGGCAGGTAGCTCAATCAATCAATCAATCAAATTTTTATTTCCAGATGGTACATTGAGTAAGCAGCGATCTGCTTTTTTCCATCAAGCCATCTATCTAAAGAAAAGAAAAGAAAAAAAATCGAAACAATAGCAAAAATCAAATCCAAAATAAAACAAAAAACCAACAAAAAACGAAGCAGAAAATCCCTAGCAAACAATAAAGCCAACAAAAGAAAGAAAAGGGGAAAAAGCAAACAAACAAATAAAACAACAACAACAAACATTTCACCAACATTAATTTGCTAACATGATTTCAACAACTTTAAAATAAACTATGCCCATAAATAATACAAGCAACTACTGTAACAACAACCAAAAGAGAAAAAAAAAAAAATAATAAAAAAAAAAAAATATTTTTAAAATCTACTCAAAAGCCATACACACATATGCACATACACCCACACACCCACACATACACACACACACACACACCCGTACACCTACACACACACACACACACACACACACACACACACACACACACACACACACACACACACACACACACACACACACACACACACACACACACACACACACACACACACACACACACACACACACGGTTTGCGCTCATCCACTCAGCTCGTATACTCGTAGGTACATGCACACATTTAAAGTCTTTTTAAAAATCATATAGTGTCAAAAAAAAAGAAAAAAAAAAAAAAAAGAAAAAAAAGAAAACCACACACACACACACACACACACACACACACACACACACACACACACACACACACACACACACACACACACACACACACATACACACAGACACACACACACACACACAAAACAGCTGATATTAATTACAATGTAACCAAAAAACATTATTTAAGACAAATAAAAAAAAATAAATAAAAAATAATAATAATAATAATAATAATAGCTCCGTAGGTGTGTGACCTCTAGACCACCGCTCCGCTGTGACATAGCACATAATGGAGCACACACAGCAGAGGTCTAAGTTTGGCTGAAAAGAGCATCTGCAGGACGGCATCAGATGCATCATTGATGGTTTCGTGACTGGTAATTGGTAGTAAAGGAGATTAGACACTGAACGTTGATCTTTGTTGCAGCAAAGGGTTTTAACTTAGAACCTCTTGTGTATGTCTGTCTGTATGTTTGTCTGTGTGTGTCTCTCTGTGTCTGTTTGGGTCTGTCTGTGTCTGTGTCTGTGTGTGTGTGCCTCAGTCTGTGTGTGTGTGTGTGTGTGTGTGTGTGTGTGTGTGTGTGTGTGTGTGTGTGTGTGTGTGTGTGTGTGTGTGTGTGTGTGTGTGTGTGACGGACAAAGAGAGACACAGACAAAGAGACACAGACAGAGAGACACAGACAGGCAGACATCCAGAAAGACAGACAGGCAGACAGTCAGACGGAAAGACAGATAGAAAGAGACACAGACAGACAGACCAACAGAGACAGATAGACATAGAAACAAACAGAGAGACAGACGGACAGACGTACAAAGAGAGACACAGATAGACAGACAGACAGACATATAGACAGACAGATAGACAAACAAACAAACAGAAGAGTTGGAACAAACATCACTTTCTTACCTTCACAGGTTCTTGACAAATTTTATCCAAAGACAGTTTGTGTTGGGCGTTTGGTCATATTTATCTGAAATTGGAAATAAAACCCAATAATGTAACCAATTGTGATAAAGTAATTTGCTGACCATAGGTTTTTCAGTCTGTCGCAAGATAACATCGTATTGAATGATTGTATTCGTATACCAGGTAGAGCATCTATCAATAGTGTTTCTTGTTATATTGCTGTTTTTATTTGAAAAAGCCTGGACAATAAAAGCAGCAACAGCAACAGCAGCAACAGCAGCAGCAGCAGCAGCAGCACAGCAACAGCAGCAACAGAAGCAGAGCAGCAACAAGAACTACAACAACAGCATCGGTCTATGTTTGCTGGTTGTAATTAAGTTATGGGAACGGGATAGTTCAGTGGTCAGAGCGCTCGCTTTTCCCAAGCTAAGGTTAAGCAGCATCGAGCGTGGTTATCAAGTGGATGGGTGACCGTTTGCGCGCCTTGCTTCATTACAGTCCCCCAGTTCACCCAGTTGTAAATGGGTACCTACCCTTTTAAGGGTCAAGGAAGGTATATGGTAAAGCAGCGATGGAGAGGAGATGGACGCCGCTCTCAATATACTGGCCCCTAGAAAAGCTGAGGTCTCTGACGCCTTGCTCCTCTTCGACCACATAGTTTATGGGACCTTTACGTTTTTACCTTTAAACTACGTTCAGTATAATTGTGTACACAAGCAGACTAACTGTCAGGTAACGACCTTTTTTTACACTGACATTTTACATTTTTAGCCACTTCCTCTCCCTAAGTAACGTATGTTTTTGTTTGTTTGTTTGTTTCTTTTTTTTAAGATTAAATGTTTCTATCAGTTCCAGTTTCTAGTTGTTGGGTTTTTTTTTTTTTAGAAACAAGCACTTCCATAATAAGGACCATTATATTTATGTCCGTTGTAAATCATCTACTTTACAAACACGACACCTGTGCGCACGCATTTTTGAAATTTTGTCATTTATTCATACAACATTCCTACTGACACTAAATGGCCTACTCTTCCAAAAGGCGAAATGGGATTTTAATGTATGCGCAAGATTTTCTGCGTGCATTCACACACGGAACCTCGGTTTATAGTCTGACCAGACGGATTTTGAAGCTTACTTCAATTCTCTTGTCAAACTTCGAAGAAAGGGCATAGCTGACCCGGAACATCACAATTTAATTGTTATGCTGGTGAATATCTTAACCGTCCTGTCACCTTCCTTCTTTCATGGTTAGATACAGTTATAGAAAGAACAACAAAACTAATATGCATTACTGTTTTTGATTTAGGTCGAATTGCTGTAGACGATATTTCT
>CM060335.1:43206811-43209311 GCA_030674155.1 Stramonita haemastoma | reverse complement strand
AAACATATATATGTGGGTGTGTTGGTATGTGCGTGTGCGTGCGTGCATGTATGCGTGCGCACGTGCGTGCGTGCGTGTGCGCGTGCGTACGTGTTCGCGCTCGTGCGTGGATGTACGTGTATGTATGTGTGTGTACAAATGTATACGAGCGTTAGCTTATCTTCTGGAGGGCTTTGAACTGTTTATAGCCGTCTTCAGTGTACATTCCCCGAACAGGACATTCATTTCTTTTATGTCTCTATGAGTCACAGAGAGAGACAAACACTACAATGAACGCGTCCAGCACCTGCACCAGTAAAACGTTTATGTGGGCAGACAGATTTATACAGATTTGCATACCCTACACACATGATCACACTCACAGACAGACTAGCAATCAGATAGGATTGCACATGCTTATGTACACATGCATGCGGTCATTTAGATTCTTACATAATTATGTATGAACGCAGGTGTGACGGCGCACGCTCGCGTATGCGCGCGCAAACACACACACATACACACACAAAAACATACATACACACATGTACAGACACACACTCAGAAACACACAATCGCATACACACATACACACACACTCACGCACGCACGCACGTATGCATACACACACAGACACACACAGACACACGCACACAATCACACACAACACACACGCACACAGACACACACACACACACACACACACACAGAAACACACACACACAAACACACACAAACACCTCCTCCCAACACACACGTACACACACACACACACACACACACACACACCACACTCACACACACACACACACACACACATACACACACACACACACTACACACACACCACACACACACACACCACACACACACACACACACACACACACACACACACACACACACATACACACACACAAACACATGCACACACACACTGTGTAGGAGCCAAAACACGACAAAGCACTTGATTGTGGTGGGTCTTGATTAAGCCATAGTGTTTGGGGGCTATTTGATCGCATAGGTCGTTGGCATATGGCCAGAAATTTGTCCACTAGAAAAAAAAAACCAAAAAAAATAAAAGGAAAGAATAGAAAAGAAAAGAAAACAAAATAAAACCGCCTACAACCACGGATCAGTCTATTTCATTTCAATGCTGCACACACAAAAGAGAGAGACAAGAATAGGGTTGCATTGAACCGAATATCCGTAAACAGCTTTATGTTGCCACTGAAATTTCAAACTTTGTGCTCTTGTTAGCCTGTTTTTTTGTACTGTTCTCAAAAGTTTAATGTTTGGATAAGAAGAGTGCGTTCCTCTTTCATTCTATTTTCTACTCTAACATATTTTAAAACTCTTTTATTTATCTGTTTTTAGTCAGTCTGTCTGTTTATCTATCTATCTATCTATCTATCTATCTATCTATCTATCTATCTATCTATCTATCTATCTATCTATCTATCTATCTATCTATCTATCTATCTATCTATCTATCTATCTATCTATCTATCTATCTATCTATCTATCTATCTATCTATCTATCTATCTATCCCTTAGTCTGGCGACCGTGGGGGGCACCCCTGAAGACTTGACAACCAGTTTCCTCCATTCCTCTCTCTGTTCTGCCTTTCTCAAAGTTTTGTTGAAATTTGTTTTAGTACTGTCCTCAAAAGTTTAATGTTTGGAAAAGACGAGTGCATCCCTCTTCCTTTCTCATTTCTGCTTTAAACATATTTTAAAACTCTTTTATAATTTTAATTTCGATGTGTTATATTGTAAATCTTATTATACAAAATGTCATGATAACTCAAGTGAATGTGTGTGTGTGTGTGTGTGTGTGTGTGTGTGTGTGGCGCGTGCGTACGCGTATGTATGTGTGTGTGTGTGTGTGAGTGTGTGTGTGTGTGTGTGTGTGTGTGTGTGTTTGCGAGTGTGTGTGTGTGTGTTCACGCGCGCGCAAGGGTGCGCATGAGCCCATGCTTGCGTGTTTTTTATGCATGTATCCATATACGGACGAACATTTTTAAGGTGTGGGAAATGGTTGTCTATATCTGTGATATCGATTTACTCTAGTTTCTTTACATGTTGACTGTTTTGAGCTATACTTGTTTTCAACCTACATGAATTTCTCGGCCTTTTTGAGACATTAAAGATTTTGTATTTGTATTCATAACAATGCGATACAAAGAGAGATGTAAATATCGCTACCCTACGATAACACAGGTTATGGGACACCTTTACTTTTACCTTACTCAAGTATATCTTATACTTCAACCGTCTTTCTGACTGTCTGTCTGTCTGTTTGTCTGTTTGTCTATTTGTCTGTCTGTTTGTTTGTTTGTCTGTCTGTCTGTCTGTCTCTGTCTGTCTGTCTGTCTGTCTGTCTGTCTGTCTGTCTGTCTGTCTCTCTCTCTCTCTCTCTCTCTCTCTCTCTCTCTCTCTCTATCTATGTCTCTCTCTCTCTGTCTCTCTCTCTCTCTGTCTCTCTCTCTCTGTCTGTCTGTCTGCCTCTCTTCTCTCTC
>CM060335.1:43189311-43199311 GCA_030674155.1 Stramonita haemastoma | reverse complement strand
CGGTGGGGAGTGGAGGAAGCTGGTTGCAAAATCTTTAGTGGTGCCACAACCATCTGCGGAACTACAGGACAGGTAAAGGTGAAGTAAAGATCTTCATTACTTATTATTTTTTTCCTTCTCTTTTTTATATCGAGGATAACGGAATAAGTACTCATATGCTTTTTTTTTAAATATCCAGTCCCCATGTATATGCAGTTTTGTAAATTTTGTCATCTGTTCCCATCGGCACAGGATGGCCTACTTTTACGAAAATCGGAACAGGGTGTAACGTGTGCGCAAGATGTTCTGCGTGCGTTCGCACACGGGGCCTCGGTTTATAGTCTCATCCGAAAGACTTATTTTCAGAAGCAGGAGAAACAGCAGCAGCAACAACAACAGCAGCAGCAGCAACAGCAACGGCAGCAGCACAACAGCAACGGCAGCAGCAACAACAACAGAAGTAGCAGCAGCAACAATAACAGCAGCAACAGTAGTAGCAACAACAGAAGCAACAGCAGCAGCAGCGTCGCAATATGATTTCAGGAAAATGTTCTCGTGCAGACCGGCAATAGCCAGTGTCCTTTTCTAGCATCCCTGTTCCCCTGAAATGACTATTATATATATAGACCATGCAAACCAGCACTGCCAGCCCCCATCTCCTCTCCTTTCCTCTCATCCTGCAGAATGTGCTCTGGTCATGACTGTCTGCAGGTTTACACATAGTGCACAGGGCAGTGTGTGTCATGGGGGGGGGGGGAGGGGGGCGGGGGGTAGGGGGGTAGGGGGGTAGGGGGGCATCCTAACTCTTTCTCTCTGCTTGAGGTCATTAACTGCAGATTGTAGAGTCTGTCCCTTGGCGTGTGGAGTGGTCCTTTTGGGTTAAAATTGTTTCTTTTTGTTCTTCTTCTTCTTCTTCTTCTTCTTCTTCTTCTTCTTCTTCTTCTTCTTCTTCTTCTTCTTCTTCTTCTTCTTTTATCTTCATATTTTCTTGTTGTTGTTGTTGTTGTTGTTGTTGTTGTTGTTGTTGTTGTTGTAGTTGTTGTTGTTGTTGTTCTTCTTCTTCTTCTTCTTCTTTTTTCTTCTTCTTCTTCTTCTTCTTCTTCTTCTTCTTCTTCTTCTTCTTCTTCTTCTTCTTCTTCTTCTTCTTCTTCTTCTTCAACTTCTTCTTCTTCTTCTTCAAATGCTTCTACAAATTCTTCTTCAACTTTCTTTTTAAATTCTGAGAGAGAGAGAGAGAGAGAGAGAGAGAGAGAGAGAGAGAGAGAGAGAGAGAGAGAGAGAGAGAGAGAGAGAGAGAGAGAGAGAGAGAGAGACAGACAGACAGACAGACAGACAGACAGACAGACAGACAGACAGACAGACAGACAGATAGACAGAGTTGCAGGTTGCTTCAAAAGAGGGTAAAACAAAAAAAAAGAAAAGTGGCCAAAGCAAGATTCTGTTTGTGGAAAGGTTACATGTCGGTGAATTGGATTGGGGTGAAAACAACGCCCCAAGAAGGGGCTTTGGCAACGGACCAATTGGGTAAGAAAATGGCTGCCCTCAAAATGACACCACAAGGAGCACTTTGAGCAGGAGAAAACAATGGGTGTAAGAGGTATTGCCATGAACATACACACAAGGAGCAGATGACATTTACAAAACTTGCATACACACGGGGACTGGATGTGAAAAAACAACACACGAGTGTTTAGTCCAATATCTCTTTATAGAAAAAAATATACAAGATTTTTTAAGGGAATAAAGGGGCACTTTTAGAACAAAAAAGAATAATGTAAATCATAATCATTGCCATCATCATACAAACAACACTACAAGAAGCACGTTGGCATAAACCGTTGGGTAAGAGGGATATGGAAAAAACAAACAAACATAGGCATTGGCTTAATACGTAAAACAAACTGACCACATACATAGTTTAACAGAAAATGGATGCATGTCTGCTAACATGCGCATTAGTGCACATTTATATAGACATGCATACATACACATACACACCCACATGTCAACACGTGTGCACATGCGCAAACACATATGCGTGCACGAGTGCACGCACGCACGCACACACAAACACACGCGCGACTGTGTGTGAGTGTGTGTGTGTATGTGAGTGTGTGTGTGTGTGTGTGCGCGCGCGCGCGTGTGTGTGTGCGTGCATGCGTGTGTGTGTTTGTGTGTGTCTAATTTTCTGACCAATCAGCCGAACATCCTTAAGGCAACTGTATTCCATGGTACGGGCACATCACAGGCCTTGGGTGGAACGACCTACTACGGAGGGCGGAGGAACATGGGGAGTGGAGGAAGCTGGTTGCAAAATTTTCAGTTGTGCCCCCACTGTCCGCGGGACTACAGGACAGGTGAAGGTGAAGGTGAAGGTGAAGGATTCTATACATGACAAAAGGACCCCACTAATGGAAGGAGAGACGTCTGTCCGTGACTGACTAGAACACTGACACTGCAGCACTGTCTGTCTCTCCAGTATTCACACAGTCTTTAAGGATGGTAGACACCGATTAAAAAAGAGAAAACAATATATATATGACTGGACGTTATTGTGACAGACGCATCCATCATCTAAGTGGCGGTACGATTCAGGAGTAATCATGAAGGGAAACAAAAAAAACCCTGAGAGTCTGGCAAGACAGACAGACAGACAGACAAACAGGTAGACAGACAGACATAGAAGAGGTATGATCTAAGTCAGAGATAGCAACACAAGGACAACTACAGTAGTGAAAGGTAAAGGTAAACCTGTCCTATAACCTATGTGGTCGTAAAGGGAGCAAAGTGTCAGAGACTTCAGCTTCTCCATGAACCAGCATATTGAGGGCGGCGCCCATCTCCTCTCCCTCGCTGCTTTACCTTCCCTGACCCTTAAAGAGGGCAGGTACCCATTACAGCAGGGTAGATTGGGGGACTGTACTGAAGCCAAGGCGCGCAAACGGTCACCCATCCAACTGGTAACCATGCTCTATGCTGCTTAAAAACCTTGACTGAGGGAAAGCGAGTGCTCTGACCACTGAGTTACCCCGCCCCAACTACATTACAAAATGTACGGTTATGAGAAAAAGACACAATACCACAAGCCGACAAGCTAAAACAAACAAAGGAGGCAAAGAAAAGATAAGCAGACAGAAAAGCAAGAACAAGAGAAGAACAGTGAACAACAATTATAAAAAAACTAGAGGAATGGACAAGCTGTTTTAACAATCAGCAATTCTTTGCCAATGATTCCTTTGGCAGAAAAGACTACAAAGGAAGAAACAACTAAGAGGAACGGAGAGAGTCAACAGCAAGGAGGTAAGTAGATTAGGAAGTAACATTTCTTGTAAATACTTTATGAGAAGCTGCTTCTAATTTTTTTTTGCGCTTTGCCCCATGTTATTACAGAGTACAAAAAAGAAGAAAAGAAACTTTGAGGGGTTAGTCAACGCTGAATTTTTTTTTTTACGGAAATTAACATTCAAAATACGGCAACGTAAAATGAAACATCAGGAGAAAGAAACACAGCCTTGTATTTTGTATTTTGTACCACTTTATGTCACAGCAGATTTCTCTGCGTGAAATTCGGCAGCTCTCCACGGGGAGAGCGCGTTGCCACAAGTGCAGCGCTTACCCTTTTCTTTTTTCCTGTATGCAACTGTATTTGTTTCCCTATCAGAGTGGCCTTTTTCTACAGAATTTTGCGAGGATCAACCCCCTTGTTGCCGTGGGTTCTTTTACGTGCGCTACATAGTGTAATGTGTAACACACGGTACCTCGGTTTATCGTCTCATCCGAAAGACTAGCGCTCAGACCACCACTCAGGGTCTAATGGATGGGGGAAAGTATGGGGCCAAAACAGGGTACGAACCACCGCACACTCCGACCCGAATTTTTGCTTTTTCTAGGCAAGGCGCGTTACCACCTAGACCACCGATCCACCACTTAGAAACCTGCAGCCAACAGCATGGATCACTTCAGACCCCAATGGACTCACAGCACGGCTTACAATAATGACCACATCAGCTAGGACAAGGTCTCAGCCTCTGGCTTTGTGGCGTCATCCTCCGCTCTGGGACACAAAAGGCTAAAAGTCTGGCAGAGACCCTCTTCTGCAGGACAACATGGGATGTGGAATGGATGTGTGGCGTGACTGGGGATGGGTAGAGGGGAGAGGCAGAAACAAGCTCTGTGCTGTTTGTCGTTTTCTTTTTCTTCTTGTTCTTGTTCTTGTTCTTGTTCTTGTTCTTCTGCTTGTTTTGTTCTTGTTCCTCTTGTTCTTCTTCTGCTTGTTCTGTTCTTCTTGTTCTTGTTCTTGTTCTTCTTGTTCTTGTTCTTCTTGTTCTTCTTGTTCTGTTCTTCTTGTTCTTCTTGTTCTTCTTGTTCTTCTTGTTCTTGTTCTTCTTCTTCTTCTTCTTTTCTTCTTCTTCTTGTTCTTCTTCTTCTTCTCTTGTTCATCTTCTGCTGCTGCTGCTGCTGCTTCTGCTGTTTGTCGCTCTTTTGAAGGCAACGACGACGTAGTAAAGCATAAGAGAGAGAGAGAGAGAGAGAGAGAGAGAGAGAGAGAGAGAGAGAGAGAGAGAGAGAGAGAGAGAGAGAGAGAGAGAGAGACAGAGAGAGACAGAGAGAGACAGAGAGAGACAGAGAGAGACAGAGACAGAGAGACAGAGAGACAGAGAGACAGAGAGACAGAGAGAGACAGAGACAGAGACAGAGAGAGAGGACAGACAGACAGAGAGACAGACAGACAGACAGACAGACAGACACACAGACACACAGACAAACAGGCAGACAGAGACAGAGACAGATACATAGACTGTGACGGAGAGAAGGAGAGACAGTGAGGCAGACACAGACAAACAGAAAAAGAGAGAGACAGGACAGAGACAGAGACAGAGAGAGATACAGAGATAGAGAGAGAGAGAGAGAGACAAACACACATGCATATAAACAAACAGACAAGACATAATAGACAGACAGAAAGCAGAACATCAGATCCCAGCCTACCTTTACAAGCTCTGGCAAATTTCATCCACGGACAGTTTCTGGCACTTGATCATATCTGAAATTAAATAAAGAATTAACGTGAAGAAACGAGAATGAAAAAAGATATATATATATATATATAGATATATATATATAATTATATATATATAATATATTATATATATATATATATATATGATAATGTAATTATCAACAAACAACTATTTTCTTCTGATGAAATATAGCAATCATGCTTCAAAGAATTGTATTTACACAATAAATGACACGCCTCATTGTTTGTATCTTTTGTTGATATAATCTAATTAAGAAAATGATTAACACAGTATATTATGCTTGCTGGTTTGGCTTAAGCTCAGTTTATGTAAAGAAATATATCAAATGTCAGGAAATCGCTTGGTTTTTTTTTTTAGCACTAGATATCATATGCCTACACTCCCAACCACTTTTCAATTAATTGATTAGTTTATGTTTTCACATTATTTTACTTGCATTGCAACGACGATAACAGTAATAGACTGCCTTTGATTTTGTTTGATACCATCTAAGATATAACCAGTTGTAGTTTCTGGTTCAAAAACATGACAAATGTCATAATAAATAGTCACATATTCACGTCATGTACTGCGTGGTATCTAAAGTCAGTATGCTTTCTTCCCTTTCACTTCATATAATAATCAACTGTGTAATGTAACAGCGATTGTTTTCAAGGTAGACACGGTTATGATTAGTATGAAAGTCTTGAAAGCTGCAGCAGCAGCAGTAATAGTAGTGTATTTTGAAAAGTAGAATTTTAAGCAGCAGCAAAGGTAGAAGTGGTAGTTATAACACTAGTAGTAACAGTTGCATCTGCAGCAGCAGCAGCAGTACAGCAGCAGCAACAGCAGAAGAGATAGCAGGAGTAGAAGTAGTAGTAGTAGTAGTAGTAGTAGTAGTAGTAGTAGTAGTAGTAGTAGTAGTAGTAGTAGTAGTAGTAGAGTAGTATATGAAAAAAGTAGAGAGTAGATTAGTTATGAAAAAGGTCAGTAAGTAGTAGCAGTAGTAGAAGTAGTTAAGTATGTAGTACATATGTCGTTGATAGTAGTTTGAGTAGTATAGTAGTATTGTTAGTTTAGTATGAAGTGAATAGATCAAAGTAGTACAGCACAGCTGCAATACTGATAGTATCAGTAGCAGAGCAATATCGAAATCAGCAGCAGCTCAGCAGCAAGCAGCAGCAGCAGCAGCAGCAGCAGCAGCAGCAGCAGCAGCAATTACAGTAGTAAAAGCGCTCATTGCAATGTAGCAGCAGTAGTAGAAGTCGTTGGAATTCTTTTTTTTATAACTATTATTGTCGTTGCCATCATTCATTCTGATGCTGGCATTGCTGTATTTTTTTTTTGTCTATGAAAGTGACCATTAATCATTTACATGACAGTCAAGTCAACTGATTTCTGCATAAAACAGAATACAGAATATCGCAATCTTTAATGTTGCAATGCACTTCTTTAATGGTGAGTAAAAAAAAAGAACAACAAAAACCAATAACAATAAAGCGACTGCATACGCTAAATTTCGCCGTTGGTGAAAAAGCAGCTCAGGTGAGGGCCAAGAAGATCGACGGTAACTTAAAGTATTTTTTTCTTAAATTAAAAGGTTAAATTCTGATTCATACACAAAGCATCTTTGCCAAATCTGTGCAGAAAGAAAAGTATCTGGTTTTTCTATGTGAACGCAAATAAAATGATACCTTTTCATAACGTCATTATCTTCTAGTTACTTATTCACCATAAAGTGTAGAACAGCGAATGCGTGAAATCAAAGACACCAAGAAAATACGATTGTTTTTCTTTTATATAGCAGATTTCTCGCAGTGACATGCTTTTTTTTTTTAGCTAAAAAACCAAAACTATACATTTTTTCTTCCCTAGAAACACTGTAAACCAAAGCGCAGGCAATGACAATAGTGAACTCTGAAGCAATTGCGTCATACAGGTAAATTTATCTGGAGCTGGCAAACAAACAAGCAAACAAACAAACAATCAAAGAAGCAAAAGTGTTTCTTAAAATAGTGTCAAGTCCTCCACAAACTTGCCAGCCTCATTACTGCTTTTGATTGCTTGCCACGTGGGGGAGCTGATGTTGCCAGAAGCAGATGTAAAGTGATGCCATTAATATTGTATGGGAAAAAAGTACTTTGTGTTGATGTGTAGGCGGTCTTTGTCATTTTGGAGTATCTTTTTTGTATGCCTGCAAAAACAAAGTCGATTGTTGTATAGTCATTGTCTGAAATATGAAGAAAACTTCTATGATCTGAAGTGTGTGATTTTGTGTGTGTGTGTGTGTGTGTGTGTGTGTGTGTGTGTGTGTGTGTGTGTGTGTGTGTGTGTGTGTGTGTGTGTGTGTGTGTGTGTGTGTGTGTGTGTGTGTGTGTGGAGAGAGAGAGAGAGAGAGAGAGAGAGAGAGAGAGAGAGAGAGAGAGAGAGAGAGAGAGAGAGAGAGAGAGAGAGAGACAGACAGACAGAAGACGAGACAGACAGACAGACAGACAGACAGACAGACAGACAGACAGACAGACAGACAGAGACAGAGAAGAGAGAGTCATGTTAAGGGGTTTTGGGTATATCACTGGAAAATCACCACTCCAAATTACCTCCCTTAATAGCTCACTGCTAGGGGGAGCTAGTGTGGCCGGAAATGACTCTGTTTCAGCCTTTGTAGTCATTGATAGCTGATCCTATTTCACACATACACCACAAACACACACACACACACACACCCCACACACACACACACACAACACACACACACACACACACACAGAGGCTTGCATAAACATATCACGAACGCAAATGTGTGCCTGGGCCCAATTGTCTTTTTTGTTGCTGTATTTGTATAAGCTTTTATCTAGACAAGTAGTAACATTTCTTTCGTTTGATACCAAACATTTCTTTTATTTGAATCTCTTATTCCTCAAATTGTGGTTAATATAATTTTTTGGTAAAATAATGGTAGAGTATGATTCTCTTTATAAGACTACCTGTAGACTTAATAGAAACTTCGCACAAATTGTCTAATCAGCTCTGCCAAACACATTTTCGGTTGCCATAAACGTTTTACTAAGTCTTCATTCTTTCCTAATTCCCTAAGGTTTTCAGAAATAAAACTGCCAAAAAGTGACAAATAACTAACCACAAATAAAGTTAGTAAGTTTTTATACCGCGTTTGTCACGTTTCTGATATCGACCAATGGCTGTGCAGCGTTCAACCAAAAACTGCATTTCTCAAGTTTTGACTCAAGGTTACCTCTGTTGACATCATGCCAGTTTGCTGCGAAAAAAATGATCTCCGTTTTCTACAAAGTTTAGACCCTGGTGGCAAAAGCACGGGGCCTATTCTTTGTCCAACACAAACATTTTCATTTCAGGTAATAAACTGTCTCCATTCTATCCCCCACTAGCTTTCCCTGGTTATTGAGAACACTGTCCACGTTTGTTTCAAAATACTCTCTGTCTTCAATCAAAATAGTCGCGCTCGTTCTTTAAAAGGGACGGGATAGCCTAGTGGTAGAATATTGCCCTCGAATTTGACGACCCTGGTTCGATTCCCGTTCGAGTGGATTTTTCCACTGGAGTTATAACATCAGTGCTGACTTCACTTTCCCCAAAAGTCCTTCAGATGAGACTATAAACCGAGGCCCCGTGTGTCGACCGCACGCAGAATATCTTGCGCACACATTAAACCTTTTCCGCTTTTCGTAAGAGTAGGCCATCGTGTGCCGGTGGGAACAGATGACAAATTTACAAACCTGCCACACACACGGGGACTGAATGTAAAAAAGCACATGAGTCCTTTTTCCATTATTCTCTATATAAAAGAATAAATAAATTTAAAAGAATAAAAAACATAGAAAGAGCTGCCTGCTTACTTCTTTTTTCTAAAAGTTCCACCGTTTCTACAGCAAGGATGCTTTGGAGGGTGACTCTAGTATAAATATCATAGCCACCTCCTAAACAGTTTGTGCTTCTTTTGTTCGGCCATGTTCTGTTTTCTTGATGGCTTTCTGTCTTTTGATTGTCTCTTTCTCGTTTTGATTCTGTCATACTTCTGTCCTTTTAGAGTTTTCTATATCTTCACCTTCACCTGTCCCGTAGCCCTGCGGCCAGTGGGAGCACAACTGAAGAATTTGCAAGCCAGCTTCCTCCATCTCCACGGTCCTCCGCCCTCCGTAGTAGATTGTTCCATCCAAGGCCTGTCCACTCTCTGTGTTGTCTTCCCATTGTTTCCTCTGTCTATATCTAGGTATTGCTAAAATTTATGTATGCTTTCTTTGTGCGACTTTATCTGGTACCTTCCTGTTTTCATCACATAAACTGGAGAAGACTCAGATATCTTTTGAAGTCTTTTTGTTAAAAAAAAAAAAAATGTCTTTTTAAGACCACACCAAACGCAGATTTTTAGATTTCAATGATAGAGTACAGCAGCATGGATAGGTTTTGTGGGGAAAGACAAGTGGGAAAGAGAGTAAGAAAGACATGCTATATCGAGTTTTGACTAGACATAGGTAGTCTGTTAATTTTTGTGGGTCATAGATTGTCCAGTAGAAAGACATGCTCTATCGAGTTTTGACGAGACATTGCAGTTTGTTATGTTTGTTTGTGAATCATAGATTGCCCATACAGTGCCCAGCAATAACTAGCCAAGAGGAGGTTCCAAAGAGTTACGAAGAGTTACATTTCTTTGGCCAGGTATTTCTTTGCTCCAACTCAAAATGTTTCGGGTGCATTGGTAATTTCAAATCTGACAAATATATGCATGATATTATTATTTATTAGTTTTTGGTTTCAGCTAACCCTGTCCCCATCCAAAAGAAAATCATTTTATACACCTGTTTTTTTTAGAAGCTGAGGCCTCTAACAGCTTGCTTCTCTATTGCCACATAATTTATGGGATACCCTTTTTATACCTGTTTTGCCACTATGATCTCACCTGTTGACATTATGTTTTAGCTTGTGGATAAATGTGCACATAGTGAATGAATATATGTGCTGAATTG
>CM060335.1:43176811-43186811 GCA_030674155.1 Stramonita haemastoma | reverse complement strand
TGTGTTGTGTGTGTGTGTGTGTGTGTGTGTGTGTGTGTACGTGTGTACGTGTGTGTGTTTGTGTGCGTGCGTATTGCGTGTCTTTCTATGTACATGTGTGTTTGTACATGTGTGTGAGTGTGTGTATGTGTGTGTTGCGTGTGTGTGTGTGTACATGTGTGTATGTACATGTGTGTATGTAAGTGTGTGCGTGCGTGTGTGTGTACACATGCGTGTATGTATGTTTAGCCTACAGACTGTCTCGTCTCCCTCCCACTGGCCACCAGACACACCCCAACACTGTCTTCAGGGCAGAACCCTGCCTTCCTTCCCCCACACTGTGTCAATATTGAACACCTCCTACTTCAAATCATCGACCAAGCCACTTTTTGTCCCTCCCAGCCATTTATCCTTTTTTCTTGTTTGCTTTTTTTTTTTTTACTGCTGTCTTTCCTTTCTTTTCTCTTATCCTCGCCTCTTCCCTCATACTCCATGGGTCTAGTTGACGTGAATCAATAAGCTAGTTTGCTTCGAACATGGAAAACATATAAAGCTTATTACCGGAGATAAAGTGTTTAGCGGTCTGGGCTTCGTTTACTCAAAACTGTGGACAAAACTGAGATGTTTCAGTTTTTTAAATTTCTATGTAGTATCTCCTTACGTCTGTCTGCCTGTCTCTGTCTGTCTCTTTCTATCTGTGTGTGTTTGTTTGAGTATCTGTGCGTTTTCTGCCCTTGAAAGTTTGACTGTCTTTCTCTGTCTCTTTTCATTTGTATTATGTCTGTCTTTCTGTCTTTCTGTCTGTCTGTCGTTCTTTCTATCTCTGTCTCTCTGTGTCTGTCTGTGTTTCTCTCGCTCTCACACACAAACAGACGAATACACACATGCACACACAAACACACACGCACACACACAATAACACACACATAAACACAGAGACACAAACACACACACACACCAACACACCAAAACACACCACACAACACACACACACACACACACACACACACACCACACGCACACGCACACGCACATGCACCCACACATTCTGAGAAGTCGCATGTGTGTGTATGCGTTGTGTCCTGTGTCTCTGTCTGTCTGTCTGTCTGTCTGTCTGTCTGTCTGTCTGTCTGTCTGTCTGTCTGTCAGTCTGTCAGTCTGTCTATCTGTCTGTCTGTTTTGGTGTATCAGTGAACTCACAAATCCTTTCCCCTCTTCACACTTAGTTTTTACAGAGGACTAAAGTCGCAAATATACAGCCACGTATTGCAGGCTACAATCTTGCATTATTGAAGTACATTTCTGTTGTTCTTATAATAATATAGCCTTTATTCATTGATATTCTGTGTGACGCTTCACCGCGAAATGAGTCGCATTGCACCAGAGGTCAATTTGTAGTTATTGGCATGTCATTCATCTGCACCATCACCACCACCACCACCACCACCACCACCACCAACCACCACCACCACTACTACTACTACTACTACTCTACTACTACTACTACTACTACTACACTAACTACTACTACTACTACTACTACTACTACTACTACTACTACTCTGCTACTGCTGCTGCTGCTGCTGCTGCTGCTGCTGCTGCTGCTGCTGCTGCTGCTGCTACTACTGCTGCTACTACTGCTACCCCTACTTCTCCTCCTCCTCTTTCTACTACTACTACCACTCCTACTCCTACTCCTACCTCCTCCTCCTCTTTCCTCTTCCTCCTCTCTCCTCCTCCTCATTATCCTCCTACTCCTACTACTAACTACTACTACTTCTACTATCTACTAACTACTACTACTACTACTACTACTACTACTACTACTACTATTTACTACTAACTACTCTACTACTACTACTATCTACTATTCCTACCGCATTTCAATTCCCAAACCCATTTCATCCCTCTTCCTACATCAAAATTAATGGCCAATTCCGTGTAATGAATATTCAGAGACCTCATGGTATCATCTTCCTATTTTTGTGTTGCAGACACAGGAGCCAGCAGGATCAGACCAGATGACGACCAGACATATAGTCTCTATTTTTCCCTACTAAGCACACTACACTGTTCTAAGAATTGGCCATTATACTCTGGCAGGGGACCTGAGAGCGACCGTATCTTATCAATAGGGAATATGCTAGTCTATATTGTTTTCCCTTTTTTTCCCATTATGAGTCAGTCAGGTCCTCAGATTTCGAGTTGTATAGGTATGATATTACTTGATCTCTTTACAGGATAGCCTAGTGGTCAGAACATTGTGCTCGTATTTTGATGACCCGAGTTCGATTCCCCGTTCGAGGGGATTTTTTCCTCTGTAGTTAACATCAGTGCTGACTCCACTCCCCTAAAAAGTCCTTCGGATGAGACTTTAAACTGAGGCCCCCTGTGCGAACGCACGCAGAACATCTTGGCATACATTCAATCCTGCTCCGCTTTTCGTCAGTGTAGGCCATCGTGTACGGTGGGAACAGATGACAAAATTTACAAAATTGCGTAACACACGGGGACTGGATGTAAAAAAGCATATGAGAGCTTATTTCATTATCCTCGATATAAAAGAATAAAAAAAATATATATAATAAATAAATATAAATAAAAATATAATAAAGAGAAAAGAAAGAAAGAAAGAAAGAAAGAAATACTATCGTAGGATCCATGTTGTTCTTCTACCGCTCTTTGGAAAATTGCAATATTGTAGGTTTACTTTTTATTTTCTGATCTATCCTTTTTTTATTTTGTTTGTTTGTTTTTGTTTGTTTGTTTGTTTGTGTTGTTTGTTTGTTTGTTTTTTGGGGGGCGCATGAGAACATGTATTTTGTTTTTCGGTTGTTGTTTGTCTTATCTTTTTGTTTTGTTTTGTTTTAGCTTTTTTAAACGTAAATTTGAGTGATTTAGTGTACAATCTCAGTTTGGGCGGTTGTTTCTGTTTTCTTTGCCTGTTTGACTTTTGTAAGCTTTTTTGTCTGTATTTACTTTGCTTTTTATTTACTGATATTTGGCAGTACGAAAACAAAAGGGTAGATATTCTTCATGTACAGCCAATTGTGATTTTCATCAATTTTATTGTTTAGCCAGGATTTTGTTTTGTTTTTTTTAACCCAATCAAATTTCTTACCTCTGATTGATTGCTTATTGGATACCAGAGAGAGAGAGAGAGAGAGAGAGAGAGAGAGAGAGAGAAGAGAGAGAGAGAGAGAGAGAGAGAGAGAGGGGAGAGAGAGAGAGAGAGAGAGGAGAGAGAGAGAGAGAGAGAGAGAGAGAGAGAGAGAGAGAGCAGACAGACAGACAGACAGACAGAAGAAGAGCAGACAGACAGACAGAGACAGACAGACAGACAGACAGACAGACAGACAGAAAGAAGACGAGAGAGACAGAAGAAGAGAGCAGAGACAGAGACAGAAGAGAGAAGGAGAGAGGAGAGAGAGAGAGAGAGAGAGAGAGAGAAAAGAGAGAGAGAGAGAGAGAGAGAGAGAGAGAGAGAGAGAGAGAGAGAGAGAGAGAGAGAGACAGAGACGAGACAGACAGACAGACAGACAGACAGACAGACAGACAGAAGACAGACAGACAGGACAGAGACAGAGCAGACAGACAGACAGAGACAGAGAAGAGACAGACAGAGAAAAGACAGAAACAGAGAAGAGACATACAGACAGACAGAGACGGAGACAGCGAAAATCTTTTCCATCAAACGGGCGAAATAACCAGACGTTCTATTGTCTTATGATTTGTAGGAGGCAGGAGGAAAGCCAGCCAGAGACAAAAGGTTGTGTGATATCATCAATCACAATCACTTAATGTCTGTACCTTTAGATACGAAAATCAGATCCCTCGCAGACAAATTCTGAATGTCTGTATATATATAACATTTAGATAGAAAAACCAGACACCTCATAAACTCTCAATGTCTGTATAAAACTTTTGAGAGGAAAAGCAGACACCTCATAGACAATCTCTGAATGGTTGCATAAAACTTTTAGGGAAGAAAAACAGATACCTAACAGACAATCGCTGAATGTCTGTAAATAACTTCAAAATAGGAAAACCAAACACCTCACATGACAAACTCTGAATGCCTACAACTTTAGAGAAGAAAACCACACAACCCACAGACAATTTCTGAATGTCTGTAATTATAACTATAACTTTAGAGACAAACCAGACACTTCATATTACAAACTCTGAAGGGACTATAAGTTTAGATAGAAAATTCAGACACCTCACAAATCCCTGAATGTCTATAACTTACAAGAAGGAAACCAAAAACCTCAAAGGCAATCTCTCAATGTCTATATAAAACTTTAGAGAAGGAAACTAACATCGTAGATCTGAATGTCTATAACTTTAGAGAGGAAAACCAGACACCTCATAAACAATCTCTGAATGTTTACAACTTTGGAGAACGAAAACCAGACAACCTCACAGACAATCTCTGAATGTCTGAATATACCTTTAGAGAGGAAAACCAGCACCTTACAGACAATCGCTGAATGTCTATATTGAACTGTAACCGATGCAATCTAGACACCTCACATGCACAGACAATCTCTGAAGGTCTGTATAGAACGTTAGAGAGAAAGAACCAGACCCTTAGAGACAATCTGTGAATGTTTGTCATACAACTTTAGAGAGGAAAACAAGACACATCACAGACAATCTGTGCATGTCTGTATATAATTTCATAGAGAGGAAAGTCAGACACCTCACATTACAAACTCTGAATGTCTACAACTTTAGAGAGGAAAAGCAAACACCTCACAGACAATCTCTCAATGCCTACATATCACATCACAGAACAACAAGAACAAGAAGAACAAGAACAAAAACAACAAGAACAAGAGCAGGAATAACAAAAATAAAAAAGAAGAAGAAGAAGAAGAAGAAGAAGAAGAAGAAGAAGAAGAAGAAGAAGAAGAAAAAGAAGAAGAAGAAGAAGAACAAGAACAAGAACAAGAACAAGAACAAGAACAAGAAGAACAAGAAGAATAATAACAAAAACAAGAACAACAAGAACAACAACAAAAACAACAAGAAGAACAAGGTCTAAACGGAAACAGTGAATCCACCTGAACAGCCTATCCTGGCGAAGTGTGCAGTTTGCGATGTAATCTACTACTGCCATAACAGACCCCACGTGGCTATTCTGACCACCATGGTATTCCAGACTGCAGATCGATAGAAGTGTATCAATTACCTGCTGCAGCTGTGCAAATCAGCTGGAGTATTGGGATTCGATACCCATCAGTTTTCCTCAGGTTCTAAGCTCTCATTTCAGCTTATTGAAACCACAGCACAACTGTACATCATTATCTGTGGACTGTTGTATTATGTGATAAGTCGAGAAGAAAAGGAATATCTTTGAAAGTCTGTGTCTGTCTGTCTGTCTGTCTCTGTCTATCTATCTGTCTCTCTCTCTCTGTCTGTTTGTCTCTCTCTGTCTCTCTGCCTCTGTCTCTGTCTGTCTGTCTCTGTCTGTCTCTGTCTGTTGTCTGTCTGTCTGTCTCTCTCTCTCTGTCCTGTCTCTCTGTCTCTCTCTGTCTGTCTGTCTGTCTGTCTTCTGTCTGTCCTGTCTGTCTGCTCTGTCTGCTCTCTCTCTCTCTCTCTCTCTCTCTCTCTCTCATCTCTCTCTCTCCTCTCTCTCTCTCTCTCTGCACTTTGTGTCCTGGTTTACATTACGGCATAGTCATTCAAAAATCTATCTGATTTCAGGCTGAACTAAGTAGAACACCACATGTCTAACTTTCCCTTTGTCTCAAGAATAATCAAGGCACAAGCTTTCCAAAGTGTGTCTGTGTTCGTTTGTGTAAGTATGTGCGCGCGCGTGCGTGCGTGCGTGTGTATGTGTGTGTGTGTGTGTTTGTGTGTGTTTGTGTGTGTGTGTGTGTGTGTGTGTGTGTGTGTGTGTGTGTACGCGCGCATCCGTGTGCGTGTGTGTGCACGCACGTATAATTATGTGTGTGTGTTTGTGTTTGTGCGTGTCCTTGAGCTTGTATACGTGTGTGCGTGCGTATGTGTGGCACGTGTGTGTGTGTGCGTGCCTGTGTGTGTGCGTGCGTGCCTGTGTGTGTGTGTGTGTGCGCGCGCGCACGTGTGTGGATGTGTGGATGTGTGTGTGTGTGTGTGTGTGTGTGTCTGTGTGTGTGCGAGCGCGTGCACGTACATGTGCGTGATTGAGTGCACTCGCACATGTGTGTGAGGGTGAGTGTGTGCACGCGCGCGTGTGCGTGTTTGCAGAAATGTTTGTGTGAATGCGTGTGTAAGTGTGTGTGTGTGCGTGAATGCGTGTGTACGTGTGCGTGCGCGCGTGCGCGCATGCGTTCATCAATGTGTGTGTGCGTCTGTGTGCGTAAATGCGTGTGTGTGTGCGTGTGTAAGCGTGTGCGTGTGTGTGTGTGTGTGTGTGTGTGTAAGCGCGCACGCGCGCGCGTGTGTGTGTGTAGATGCGTGCGTGTGTGTGCGTATGTGTGTGTTTAGCAACAAAGGTTTCCATTGAGTTCTCAAGTAAATCAAAAAAGCAAGTGAAGAGCCTCACTAGGGATCAGATAAACTATCAAAGAGATTTCTCCACCTCCAACAACATCATAAAACACTTCGTTATTTGTCAGGGAGGCTTCTTTGTTTATATATATACACACACACGTATGCTTGTGTGTGTGTGTGTGTGTGTGTGTGTGTGTGTGTGTTGTGTGTGTGTGTGTGTTTGTGTGTTGTGTGTGTGTGTTTGTGTGTGTGTGTGTGTATGTGTGTTTGTGTGTGTGACGTGTGTTTGGGTTGTGTGTTGTGTGTGTGTGTTTGGGGTGTGTGTGTGTGTGTTTGTGTGTGTGTGTGTGTTTGTGTGCGTGTGTGTATATATTTTTTATTTAATTTTATTCTTTTATTTCCAGGATAGTGGAATAAGCATTTCTGTGGCTTTTTTCATCGTGTCCAGTGTATAGGCAGTTTTGTAACTTTTGTCAATCCGTTCCCACCGCACACAAAGGCTACTCTTCCAAAAAGCGGAACGGGTTTAACGTGCGCGCAACAATTATCTGCTTGCCTTTGCACACAGAGGCTTGCTTAAAGTCTATTTTGTGTGTGTGTTGTGGGGGGGATATATGTGTGTATGAGTGTCTTTGTGTTTTTGTCTTTGTATGTGTGTATATGTATGTGCGTGTGTGCGTGCATGTGTGGTGTGTGCGTGTGTAGTGTGTGTTTGTGTGTGTGTTTGTGTGTGTGTGTTGTTTGTGTGTGTATGTGTGTGTGTGTGTGTGTGTGTGTGTGTGTGTGTGTGTGTGTGTGTGTGTGTGTGTGTGTGTGTGTGAGTCTTGATACCTGCGTATTTACAGTCATACATATGGCTGTGTATGCGTACATGCATGTGTGGTGTGTGTGTGTGTGCGTTGAGAAAAGACGGATAGACATGTATTATCGCTGATAGTGAGCAGATGTTAAGTTAAAGATAACCAACAGACGCAAAAGCATATGATATAATAACAAATAATAATTATAGTCCATGGAATTTATATAGCGTCATATATTGCAAAACGAATCAAAGCGCTTGCTTTTGACCTATGCAACACACAAGTAACCAATAACAATTAACAGTTTTAGCAAATTCGAATGCGCGCGCACACACACACACACACAACACACACACAACACACACACAACACAACACACACACACACACACACACACACACACACACACACACACACACACACACACACACACACACACACACACACACACACACTACACACAAATATAGAACGACAAAGAGAAAAAGAGAGGGTCAGACAGTGAATACAAAGAAGCAGACATGTAGAAATAGCGTTCTGGCCTGCGCTGTTTCTCAGATTAACGTACACACATCGGAACTCCTTTTATTCTTTTTTTTTTTACTTTGGCTTGTCATTTGCCCCTTAAAACAAAGACGATCCATTGTCTTTGACGCTTCCCCGCCCCACATTGTCTTTATTTATGGCAGAGCAGAGGGGTCCTGGGAGTGCAGCTCTTCCCCTGTAGTTCCTGCAATACACAGTGCAGACAGGGACCTCTCACTTACAGTCTGTGCTGTTATTGATTGATAAAGACGTATTTCATACATGAGGGAAGTGGAGGGTAGAGAGAGAGAGAAGGGAGAGGGAGGAGGGAGGGAGGAGAGAGAGAGAGAGAGAGAGAGAGAGAGAGAGAGAGAGAGAGAGAGAGAGAGAGAGAGAGAGAGGAGAGAGAGAGAGAGAGAGAGAGAGAGAGAGAGAGAGAGAGAGAGAGAGAGAGAGAGAGGGAGAGAGGGAGGGGGGGGGCGTAGATAGAGGCAGATAGACAGGTAGAAAGACAGGAAAAAAGAATAGATAACATTTTCAAGCACACACACACGCACACAACACACACACACATACACACACAGTACACATACACACACACGCGCAGGTATGGACACACACAGGGGCGAGCACACACACACTCAGAGGCAAAGTGTACACAACTATGCACACGGGGACTGGACCTTAAAATAAAAGCACATGATTGCTTTCTCCATTATCTTCACAATAAGAAGAATGTGGAAAATTAACAAACCAGAAGACACACAGACAGACACACACACACACAGACACACACCCACACCCAGACACACAGGAGATAGCCTAGTGGTCAGAACATTGCGCTCGCAATTTGACGACCCTGGTTCGATTCCCGTTCGAGGGGATTTTTCCCCTGGAGTTAACATCAGTGCCGACTCCACTCTCCCCCAAAAGTCTCTCGGATGAGACTGTAAACCGAGGCCCCATGTGTGAACCCACGCAGACCATTTTGTGCACACGTTAAATCTTGTTCCGCTTTTCGTAAGAGTAGTCCATTGTGTGCCGGTGGGAACAGATGACAAGATTTACAAACCTGCATAAACTCGGGGACTGGATAAAAAGCACATGAGGATCTTTTCCATATCCACGATATCAAAGAATTAAAAAAAATATATAATAAAATAGATAAAACACACTCCCACATCCACCCCCCCACCACACCACACACACATACATTATCCTTACCCCCATCCCCCAACCCTTTCCCCTATAGAATACCAGACTCACCACCCCCCACCACAAATGCAGACAGACCCACTTTGTTGCACCCCTTCCCACCCCCCCCCCCCCCCCCCCCCCCCCCCCCCCCCCCCCTGGTTCCTGCAGTCGAAGAGAGAAAGCCCCATCAAAGACAGGCAGCCATGTATTATGCACTGCGGTCTTGCACTCACACACTTTGCTGACAGCAAAAACACAACACCCTCTCTCTCTCTATTTCTTTTCTCTACTGTCTCTTTCTTTGTCTCTCTGTCTCTCTGTTTCGGCTCTTTGTATCTGTTTCTTTATGTCTCTCTGTCTTTCTGTCTCTCTATCTCTGTCTTTTCTCTCTCTCTTGTGTTGTGTTTTGTGTTACTTGTGTGTTGTTTATCTGTACCCCATTCAGAAGGGTTTATGGCCTATACTGATAAACCTCATTTTTTGTTCTCTGTCTCTGTCTCTGCTCTGTCTCTTCTCTCTTCTGTCTTCTGTCTCTCTTCTCTCTCTCTCTCTCTCTCTCTCTCTCTCTCTCTCTCTCTCTCTCTCCTCTCTCTCTCTCTCTCTCTCCTCTCTCTCTCTCTTCTCTCTCTCTCTCCTGTCTGTGACGATGCTTTGTGTGAATGTACACGAGTGTGTGCATTCATTCATATAAGAGAGAATAAGATATCGAAAGATAAAGTGTCTATTCTGATTCGCAATACCATCAGCAACAGCAGTGTTTTCAATAATGTCATCTAGACAATGTCATTCAGTAAAATGCACGGTCAGTTTTTTTTTATACAGTGTTAAGAAGGAGATCAAAGCCTATCTTTCCCTTTCTCAACATTGTAGCCAGTTTATGGGGCTTAGTTCTTCGGGTGTGTGTCTATGCTGTCACACAACTCATTCCTTATTAAATTTTGTGTGCACTTGTGTGTTGCTGTGTGTGTGCGTGTGTATGCGTTTGTGGTTGGTGCTGTGTGTGTGCATGTGTGCAT
>CM060335.1:43148934-43151434 GCA_030674155.1 Stramonita haemastoma | reverse complement strand
GAGAGAGAGAGAGAGAGAGAGAGAGAGAGAGAGAGAGAGAGAGAGAGAGAGAGAGAGAGAGAGAGAGAGAGAGAGAGAATTTACCAGGAAACGATACTAGCTTAAGATCAGTCGAATAGCTTTTCTTTCTTATAATACCAAAAAAAATAGCTTCCTCTTCTCTTTTTTTTTATTTTTTTTATTTTTTACTTCTGTCTTTTAATGGCCGCCTTGCTAGGTCAGTGACGGAAGTATAATCCATTTCCGGCAATACTGGCCTCCCCTGGCAATGAGCAATCACGGGAGGTAATTGGGACTAGCGGTGGCCAGAGGGTGCAAATTATTCGGGAAGGTTTTCTGTGGAGGAGACTGCGAATACTGATGGACAACTAGCCCCTGTGTCTGCTTTAGCTTGCCCTCTTTTTTTACTTAACCACCAGTCTTGTCCAAACTTGACCATGATTTTTTGGGAGGGTTGGCACTATTTATTTATTTATTTATTTATTTATTTATTTATTTATTTATATGTTCATTATCACTTTATGTCACAGCAGATTTCTCTGCGTGAAATTCGGGCTGCTCTCCCCAGAGAGAACGTGTCGCCACAAGTGGAGCGCCTACCCATTTTTTTCCTTGTTCCTGTCTGCAACTGTATTTGTTTCCCTATCAATAGTGGCTTTTTTTTCTACAGAGTTTTGCCAGGGATAACCCTCTTGTTGCCGTAGGTTCTCTTACGTGCGCTAGATAATGGTGAGTAACACACGGGACCTCGGTTTATCATCTCATCCAGAAGACTAGAGCCCAGACCACCATTAATGGTCTAATGGATGGGGGAAAAGTTTTGGGCCCAAACGGGATTCGAACCACCGCACTCTCCTACCCAGACTTTTTGCTTTCTAGACAAGCGCGTTATCTCTAGACCACCGATCCACCACTATTGATTTTCTGTGACTTGAAGTTGTGTCTTTTTTTCTAAAAGTAAGCATTCATCAGTCTCGGGAGACTATGGAGTTGCGCTCTCTAGGTGTTAATGTTGGTGCAGCGTCGGTTGTGGCTGGTCAGTCCGACACAGGAATGACAGTCCCTATGGCAGAGGGCACAGATGAAGTCTGACGCTGGTCTGTCTGCCTGGGCAGTATTTCTTCTCTTTGACCTGGATTGTCTTTTTTCTAACACTATGAAAATTTGAGCGATCTTTCGTTCTGCAACACTGAGATAATAAGACAGTGTGTTGTCTTCAATTTTACGTCTCTTCACACAAAGTGATATTAGACAAAATGCTGAGTGCATGGGTATACATTTGGTCATGTTCAAATATTTATATGCATGTAATTGTGGATAGTGTATGCATTCACCACAGTGAGCCACAGTGTGTGTGTGTGTGTGTGTGTGTGTGTGTGTATGTGTGTGTGTGTATGTGTGTGTATGTATGTGTGTGTGTGTGAGCGAATTTCCTATAGACATTCTGTTTGGACAGTATACTCAAAGATGCGGTATTCTAAAAAAACAACAACAAAAAAGGACAAGAAAATAAAACAAAAAGATTGTTTACATGTTACTTTTCAGGTAAGATAAAAAAAAAATAAAAAAAAAGGATTACTACTTAACTGCTTGACGAAATGTGACGCTCCACCACGAAATGAGTCGCTTAGCACATTACTCAATTTTGCGCTAGGAGCCATTAAAGGCAGGTGGAGGTCAAGTTGTCAATGTTGATATTTTGATCGATTATTAAACTATATCTGTTAATCTACCTTGTAATAAAATATCAAGGCATAATTTCTATTCCTTTTGCTTTTAAATGTGTTTTGAAAATACCCAAGCCCTCATTCTGACAACCTGTTACGAAAATAAACTTGCCCGTTTTCTCATTTTGTCACATCCTGCAGTCTATGATTTCAATTTGTAATAACTTTGCACATAGCTGTCCGATATTCAATCTGTTTTTTGTATTAAATAGCCTTTTTATTGCAGATTATTAACTTGTCAATAACTAAAAATTGACCTCTTGTGCAATGCGAATCCTTATGTGGTGGAGCGTCACAAATGTCTGACAGAGATAGATCAATAATTATACAGATTGACTGATTAAGTACAGATAAGAACATTAACTCGTTAGATGAATAAACACATGATATTTTTTTGTTAAATGGATCGGGATTTTTCTTGCTGTTAGTGTTTGGAACTTCTGTATTATCCATTTGCTTCTCGGGTATATTTTTTGGCTGAAGAGTAATAGATTAGAATTTTGTTTTTTCATTCTCAAGAGATGTTGTATAATAAGGAAAGAGCAATCAGAAAAATGTATCATTATTAGTTTTACAAGTAAAAACAGGAGAAACTGGTGATTGAAAGAAAACAAAATCCACAAAACAATCAGAACTCTCTCTCTCTCTCTCTCTCTCTCTCTCTCTCTCTCTCTCTCTCATCTCTCTCTCTCTCTCTCTCTCTCTCTCTCTCTCTCTCTCTCTCTCTCTTCTCTCTCTCCTCTCTCTCTCTCTCTCTCTCTCCTCTCTCTCTC
>CM060335.1:43141434-43143934 GCA_030674155.1 Stramonita haemastoma | reverse complement strand
AGGGGCCAGCATGTTGAGGGCGGCGCCCATCTCCCCTCCCCCGCTGCTTTACCTTCCCTGACCCTAAAGAGGGCAGGTACCCATTTACAGCTGGGTGAACCGGGGAACTGTACTGAAGCCAAGGCGCGCAAACGGTCACCCATCCAACTGGTAACCACGCTTGACGCTGCTTAACTTGACTGAAGGAAAGCGAGCGCTTTGACCACTGAGCTATTGATATATCCTTGGTACATGGTAAATTCCTGCTGAACAAACATTAACAAGAGTTAAAAGATCGAATCCTGAGCAACCCCCATCCCCATCCCCACCCTACCAAAGAAAGGCTATTTTGAGACCTCTCAGTCTGTCTGCCTCTTTCTCTCTGTGTCGGTCTGTCTTCTTGCTGGACAGTCTACTTCTTTCTGTCTCTCTGTCTGTCTTTCTGTCTGTCTGCCTGTCCGTCCGTCCGTCCGTCCGTCCGTCCGTCCGTCCGTCCGTCCGTCCGTCCGTCCGTCCGTCCGTCCGTCCGTCCGTCCGTCCATCCGTCCGTCTGTCTGTCCTGTCTGTCTGTCTGTCTATCTGTCTGTGTCTGTGTCTGTGCCCTGTCTCTGTCTGTCTGTCTGTCCTGTCTGTCTGTCCTGTCTGTCTGTCTGTCTGTCTGTCTGCCTCTTCTTCTCTCTCTTCTCGCTTCTCTCTCTCTCTCTCTCCTCTCTCTCTCTCCTCTCTCTCTCTCTCTCTCTCTCTCTCCTCTCTCTCTCTCCTCTCTCTCTCCCTCTCTCTCCTCTCTCTCTCTCTCTCTCTCTCTCTCCTCTCTCTCTCTCTCTCTCTCTCTCTCTCTCTCTCTCTCTCTCTCTCTCTCTCTCTCTCTCTCTCTCTCTCTCTCTCTCTCTCTCTCTCTCTCTCTCTCTCTCTCTCTCTCTCTCTCTCTTTCTCACCCCTCTCTCTGTCAACAAAACCTGTTTGATGTATGTTATGTATTTGCCATACCTATGTAACAAAAGACAAATTTTAAACGTTTTTGAAAAAAATAAGGCCAAATACACCAACACTAGCCTGTGAAAAAAAGAAATAAAGCTGAAAGTAAAAGCGCACATGATCCAGCTGTTGTTTATCACCAACAGAAAGAATAGCCATACGACAGCAACAACAAAACAATAAAAAAAAAATTTGATGCTGAAGATAATGGCAAGGCAAGGCAAGGCTTTTTTTTTTTCGAGGATAATGAATAAGCACTCGTGTGCTTTTTACATCCAGTCCCCGCCTTTATCAGGGATAATCACAGACTAAGCCGATAGACTTGCAATGTTAAAGTTGAAGAGGAAAGTACACATGAAACTCTGACCCAGAAATTGGCTATAACTCACCAAAAACACCACCACCACCACCACCACCAACACCAACAACAACAACAACAGCAACAGTGTTTGATGTTACCGACGCTGACAGATTGAGCCGATAGACTTGCAGGACTGATTGACAGCAATGCCTCAGTAAGCCTTACTTCTACCGCACTGCTTGTCACGACCGTCACATAATATTCCAGGTTTTCACGGGCGGATTGTTGTCCTTATGAATGGGCATCAACTCAATGCTGTTTCTTTTGTTGATATTGTAAGTGTTGTTGTTTGTTGCTTTCCATGTTGTCGTTGTTGTTATTGTTGGTGTTGGTGGTGTTACTGTTGTTGTTGTTGTTCTTCTTCTTCGTCTTGTTCTTGATGTTGTTGTTGTTGTTGTTGTTGTTGTTGTTCTTCTTCTTCTTCTTCTTCTCTTCTTCTTCTTCTTCTTCTTCTTCTTCTTCTTCTTCTTCTCTTCTTCTTCTTCTTCTTCTTCTTCTTCTTCTTCTTTTCTTCTTCTTCTTCTTCTTCTTCTTCTTCTTCTTCTTCTTCTTCTTCTTCTTCTTCTTCTTCTTCTTCTTCTTCTTCTTTGCATTCTTCTTCTTCTTCTTCTTTGCATTTCTTCTTCTTCTTCTTCTTCTTCTTCTTCTTCTTCTTCTTCTTCTTCTTCTTCTTTTTCTTCTTCTTCTTCTTCTTCTTCTTCTTCTTCTTCTTCTTCTTTGCATTCTTCTTCTTCTTTGCATTCTTCTTCTTCTTTGCATTCTTCTTCTTTGCATTCTTCTTCTTTGCATTCTTCTTCTTTACATTCTTCTCCTTTGCATTCTTCTTCTTTGCATTTTTCTTTTTCTTCTTCTTCTTCTTCTTTGCATTCACTTCTTTGTATTCACTTCTTTGTATTCACGTCTTTGCATTCACTTCTTTGTATTCACTTCTTTGCATTCACTTCTTTGTATTCACTTCTTTGCATTCACTTCTTTGTCTCTTTATTTATCGTTTTCTTCTTCTGTCTTTTATATATTGTATTGAGTCTCTGTTTTCTAGTGGTGCACAGTTTGACTATAAAGCCCCCAAAGAAAGGATGGTTGATATATTACACAGTGCACTGCAGCAGCCCCCATTATTTCAGTCTATTGTTACCACAGATGGGATAACCACCACACTTTATAGTCAGGCGAACTACGCACCAT
>CM060335.1:43121434-43123934 GCA_030674155.1 Stramonita haemastoma | reverse complement strand
TTCTTTCTTTTTTTGCTATGCGTTTGTTGTATTTTTTGTTAGTTTTCGGGTTTGGAAGTTATTGTAAGTTTTTTTTTTGCTGTATTTTATTGGAAAAGGGGCGCCTATTTGGTTGTGGGGGATTTTTTGGTGTCTTTTTTGAGGGGGGTGCTTTTTTTTTTTTTTTGTGTTATTTTTTGTTTTTGCTTTTCTTTTTCCTTTTTGTTTGTTTTGTCTTGATTTGATTTAATATATGGGATTTTGCTTCTTCTATATAAGGTCAGACATAGAGTTAAAAGCTCAAAACCGGAAAGAATATCCTTCATGATTGACAAGGTTTATCAAAACTGATAGCAGTAAATGCAGATCTGCAATAAAATTTAAGCTGCGGAATGTTTCTACATATAGACCAATTTTTATTTTGGACAAAAGAAATGTTTAGTGAAGAAACCTATATGATCTCGTAAACTTGAGTCAGGAATGCATAAAAAAAAACCCAGTCAAATCCTGATTACACGTCTTCGTCTTCGCCTAACGCTTAGACAGTAATTAGTGCTGTCAGTCATATGAGCAAACACACACAATGGCCTACTCTTCCGAAAAGCGGAACGGGTTTTAACGTGTGCGCAAGATGTTCTTTCTGCGTGGTTCGTACACGGACCTCGGTTTATAGTTTCGTTCGAAGGACTGCTGTATGGGGAGGGAGGGGGGGGGGGGGGAGGGGGAGGGAGGGGTTGAGGGAATGGAGTCGGCACTGATGTTAACTCCAGAGGAAAAAATCCTCTTGAACGAGATAGGAACCCAGGTCAGCAGATCACCAGAGCATCACTCTGACCACCCAGTCTATCCCGTCCAACAGGGTGTGTGGTGGGGGGCGGGGGGGAGGGAGGTGGAACGCACTTGAATTCTGCTTGTTGCAGTATGTTTTTCTGTGTAGATTACTTGCGGGTCAGGGTTCGGAAGAAGTCAATGACATAGGATGAAAAACTGCCGACACTGAGCCAATCACAAGGACGCTTCCATCATGTTCCCCCCCTCTTTCTCTTTCTTTCTCTGTCGTCTGTTTGTCTGTCTCTGTCTCTCTCTGTCTCTGTCTCTCTCTCTGTGTCTATCTCCCTCTGTCTCTCTGTCTCCTGTCTCCTCTCTCTTTCTGTGTCCTCTCTCTCTGTCTCTGTCTCTCTCTCTCTGTCTATCTCTCTCTGTCTCTGTCTGTCTCTCTCCTCTCCCTCTCTGTCTCTGTCTCTCTCCTGTCTCTCTCTGTATCTGTCTCTTTATGTCAGTCTCTCTCTCCTGTCTCCCTCAGTCTCTCTCTCAGTCTCTATTTCAGTCTTTCTCTCGGTCTCTCTCTCTCTGTCTCTCTCTGTCTATCTGTCTGTCTGCCTGTGTGTCCTCTCTCTCTGTCTCTCTCTCTGTGTCTGTCTGTCTATCTGTCTGTCTGCCTGTGTGCCCCCCCCCCCCTCTCTCTCTCTCTCTCCCCCTCCTCTCCTCTCTCTCTCTCTCTCTCTCTCACTCTCCCTCCCTCCTCTCCCTCCCTCCCTCCGTCCCCCTCCTCTCTCCTCTCATCTGTCTTGTCCTCTACTAGTATTTACTCTCATCCGGACCTAGCAGAAGCAAACGCTCCGTACCCGTCAACAGACATTTGTCTTCACAACCAATTTCCTCCATCACTGTAGGCAATGCAACCCTCAACATACGCTGGGCAAAACGATGAAGGGATTGAGTGCTAGTGAAGAGGGGGAGCAAAGTGGAAACTAGTGTTTTAGGGGGAGAGGGGGAGGGGGAAGACAAGTGTGATTCTACAGTCAGTGGTGTCACGATTCATTAGTCTGTCAAGTTTGTTCAACAGAGAAAAAAAATAATCACACCAGTGACAGGAAAAACAAACTACAGTACATTCTAACCTTTTTTAGTCAGTTTTATACCAACTTGAAGAATAACAAATTTGTTCTTCTTTGTCAAACACCCGGGGATAACAGCAATTATTGTCAGGTATAAATGCATGCCACTTCGGCGTAGACAAAACTTGTTATCTTTTAAGTCTTTAAGGAATAAAAAAAAAAGGCAGGAGAATGGACAAAGAAGGCCCAAAAATAGCGATGAGGTGGTGACAGGAAGAAAAAGAAAACAGCAGAAACAAAGAGAGGGATAGAAAAAAAAAGGAAATCCTTGCACAGAATTTCCCCGGAGGTGAGGGTGCTATTTATACTGACAGACCCCTGGCAATCCCCACAGACGAATAATCCATTCAAAGTTAAAGCAGTGATCTGAGAACAGATGGATAGGACGTGTCTGTAGAAATATCATTATGGAGCTAGCTGGCAGTTGCAGGCACTAGTCAGGGGGGCATAGTTTACAAACACATTCTTCTTATTTATTTAACTATAACCACTTATGTCACAGCAGATTTCTCTGCGTGAAATTCGGGCTGCTCTTCCCGAGGAGAGCGCGTCGCCACAAGTGCAGTGCCCTACCCATTTTTTTTTTCTTTTCCTGTAAGCAACTGTATTTGTTTTCCTATCTG
>CM060335.1:43096353-43098853 GCA_030674155.1 Stramonita haemastoma | reverse complement strand
CCAAAACAGGGTACGAACCACCGCACACTCTGACCCAGACTTTTTGCTTTCTAGGCAAGGTGCGTTACCATCTAGACCACCGATCCATCACTAAAAAAACCTGCAGCCAACAACATGGATCACTTCAGACCCCAATGGACTCACAGCACGGCTTACAATAATGACCACATCAGCTAGGACAAGGTCTCAGCCTCTGGCTTTGTGGTGTCATCATCCGCTCTGGGACACAGAACACTAAAAGTCTGGCACAGACCTTCTTCTGCAGGACAACATGGGATGTGGAATGGATGTGTGGCGTGACTGGGGATGGGTAGAGAGGGAGAGGAGAAACAAGCCCTGTGCTGTTTTGTTGTGTTTTTTTTTTTTCTTCTTGTTCTTTTTCTGGTTTTTCTTCTGCTTGTTTTTGTTCTTGTTCTTCTTGTTCTTCTTGTTCTTGTTCTTCTTGTTCTTGTTCTTCTTGTTCTTGTTCTTCTTCTTGTTCTTGTTCTTCTTGTTCTTGTTCTTGTTCTTGTTCATCTTCTGCTGCTGCTGCTGCTGCTTCTGCTGTTTGTCGCTCTTTTGAAGGCAATGACAACGTAGTAAAGCATAGAGAGAGAGAGAGAGAGAGAGAGAGAGAGAGGAGAGAGAGAGAGAGAGAGAGATGAGAGAGAGAGAGAGAGAGAGAAGAGAGAGAGAGAGAGAGAGAGAGAGAGAGAGGAGAGAGAGAGAGAGAGAGAGACAGACAGACAGACAGACAGACAGACAGACAGACAGACAGACAGACAGACAGACAGACAGACAGACAGACAGACAGACAGACAGACAGACAGACAGACAGACAGAAAGCCTGACACACAGACAAACAGGCAGACAGAGACAGAGACAGATACAGAGACTGTGACAGAGAGAAGGAGAGACAGTGAGGCAGACACAGACAAACAGAAAAGAGAGAGACAGGACAGAGACAGAGACAGAGAGAGATACAGAGATAGAGAGAGAGAGAGACAAACACACAAGCATATAAACAAACAGACAAGACATAATAGACAGACAGAAAACAGAACATCAGATCCCAGCCTACCTTTACAAGCTCTGGCAAATTTCATCCACGGACAGTTTCTGGCACTTGATCATATCTGAAATTAAATAAAGAATTAACGTGAAGAAACGAGAATGAAAAAAGATATACATATATGATAATGTAATTATCAACAAACAACTGTTTTCTTCTGATGAAATATAGCAATCATGCTTCAAAGAATTGTATTTACACAATAAATGACACGCTCCATCGTTTGTATCCTTTTGTTGATATAATCTAATTAAGAAAATGATTAACACACTATATTATGCTTGCTGGTTTGGCTTAAGCTCAGTTTATGTAAAGAAATAGATCAAATGTCAGGAAATCGCTTGTTTTTTTTTTTAGCACTAGATATCATATGCCTACACTCCCAACCACTTTTCAATTAATTGATTAGTTTATCTTTTCACAGTATTTTACTTGCATTGCAACGACGATAACAGTAATAGACTGCCTTTGATTTTGTTTGATACCATCTAAGATATAACCAGTTGTAGTTTCTGGTTCAAATACATGACAAATGTCATAATAAATAGTCATCATATTCACGTCATGTACTGCATGGTATCTAAAGTCAGTATGCTTTCTTCCCTTTCACTTCATATAATAATCAACTGTGTAATGTAACAGCGATTGTTTTCAAGGTAGACACGGTTATGATTAGTATGAAAGTCTTGAAAGCTGCAGCAGCTGCAGTAATAGTAGTGGTATTTTGAAAAGGAGAATTTTAAGCAGCAGCAAAGGTAGAAGTGGTAGTTATAAACACTAGTAGTAACAGTTGCAACAGCAGCATCATCATCATCATCAGCAGCAGTAGTAGTAGTGTAGTAGTAGTAGTAGTAGTAGTAGTAGTAGTAGTAGTAGTAGTAGTAGTAGTAGTAGTAGTAGTAGTAGTAGTTAGTCAGCAGCAGCAGCAGCAGCAATAACAGCAGCAGCAGCAGCAGCAATTACAGTAGTAAAAGCGCTCATTGCAATGTAGCAGCAGTAGTAGAAGTCGTTGGAATTCTTTTTTTTATAACCATTATTGTCGTTGCCATCATTCATTCTGATGCTGGCATTGCTGTATTTTTTTTTTGTCTATGAAAGTGACCATTAATCATTTACATGACAGTCAAGTCAACTGATTTCTGCATAAAACAGAATACAGAATATCGCAATCTTTAATGTTGCAATGCACTTCTTTAATGTTGAGTAAAAAAAAAGAACAACAAAAACCAATAACAATAAAGCGACTGCATACGCTAAATTTCGCCGTTGGTGAAAAAGCAGCTCGAGGTGAGAGGCCAAGAAGATCGACGGTAACTTAAAGCATTTTTTTTCTTAAATTAAAAGGTTAAATTCGGATTCATACACACAGCATCTTTGCCCAAATCTGTGCAGAAAGAAAAGTACTCTGGTTTTTCTATGTGAACGCAATAAAATGATACCTTTTCATAA
>CM060335.1:43083752-43096253 GCA_030674155.1 Stramonita haemastoma | reverse complement strand
TTTTGTTGTTTTTGTGTGTGTTTTCTGTCTCTGTCTGCCGTCTTTCTGTCTGTCTTTCTGTCACTCTCTGTCTTTCTTTCTGTCACTCTTTCTGTCTTTCTGTATATTTTTTTTCTGTCTATCTGTCTGTCTGTCGTCTGTCTCCCTCTCCCCCCCCCCCTCTCTCTCTCTCTCTCTCTCTCTCTCTCTCTCTTTTTCCTTTTTATCCCTTCAACAAACAACATCAACAAGCCCTGCGCAAAAACAACACACAGGTCACACAATGACCACAACACAATTGACAAATATGCACTTCGTCGCGTGTTTGACGTGTATGTATATATGCACCTATTTAAAAAAAAATGAGCAAACAAATGTAAGAATAGCACGCTAACACGCAAACCCGTATAACCCCGGTGCTGGAGGTCAAATGGGATACGAACAGTGAAAGATGAAAACAGATAGACAGAGGGAGAGAGAGAAAGAGAGAGGGACCCCCCCCCCCCCCTCTCTCTCTCTCTCTCTCTCTCTCTTCTCTCTCTCTCTCTCTCTCTCTCTCTCTCTCTCTCATCTCTCTCTCTCTCTCTCTCTCTCTCTCTGTTTTCATCTTTCACTGGAAGGGAGGGAGAGAGAGGGTGGGGGAGACAAGGCAAGGCAAGGCAAGGCAAAATTCTTTTATTCGAGGATAATAGATAAGCACACATGTGCTTTTTTACATCCAGTCCCCGCCCCTTTCAGGGATAACATCAAGATAAAAAGACAGCCTCAACTAAAACAAGAACAATTATAATGATCCAATTACCAAGAGCAAACTATACCAAGTATCAAACAACAGGTAAGAAATAAGACAGAGATACAATATTAAGGTAATGTTATAAAAAAAAAAGGCACTCATTCAGAAACGAAAATAAGAAGTAAGAATCAGTGATGATTTTGATTTGAATAATAAACAAGCAAACAAACAAACAAAGAAACCCCCCCCAAAAAAAAAAAAAATTTTTAATACGAAAACAAAACAAAACAAAAAAATAATAAAAAAACAAACAAACAAACAAACAAACAAAAAAAGGCGCAATGATTATAGATCGAACATGAGAATATGATGAGGTTAGATGACTGAAAACATCAATCCACCACCATCTATCATCAAAATATGTCCCATAAAACATAAGATTTTGATAAAGGGTGAGAAAGAACAATAACAACAGGTAAGAAATAATGACAGAGATACAATATTAAAGTAATGTTATAAAAAGGCACTCCTTCAGAAACGAAAATATGAAGTAAGAATCAATGAAGAGAGAAGAGAGAGAGAGAGAGAGAGAGAGAGAGAGAGAGAGGAGAGAGAGAGAGAGAGAGAGAGAGAGAGAGAGACAAGGCAAGGCAAGGCAAGGCAAGGCAAGGCAAGGCAAGGCAAAATTATTTTATTCGAGGATAGTAGATAAGCACTCGTGTGCTTTTTTACATCCAGTCCCCGCCCTTTTCAGGGATAACATTAAGATAAAAAAAATAATGATAATAGCCACAGAGAGAGAGAGGAGGGGAGACAGACAGACAGACAGACAGACAGACAGACAGACAGACAGAGGGGGACGGAGGGAGGGAGGGTATGAGAGAGAGGGAGGGAGATTGATAAAGTGGGTGAGAATGGGGCCATCAGACGATGAAAACATGGAGGAAATGCACTGTTCAAAAGAAATCAGAATATAGAAAATTATGACCAGATTTTCTTCTTCTTCTTCTTCGCAATTCTTCTTCTTCTTCTTCTTCTTCGCAATTCTTCTTCTTCTTCTTCTTCTTCTTCTTCTTCGCAATTCTTCTTCTTCTTCGCAATTCTTCTTCTTCTTCGCAATTCTTCTTCCACTTATTCTTTGCAATCTTCTTTTTCTTCTTCTTCTTCTTCTTCTTCTTCTTCTTCTTCTTCTTCTTCTTCCTCTTCTTCTTCTTCTTCTTTTTCTTCTTTGAATTACTTGCATTCTTCTTCTTTGCATTCTTCTTTTTCTGCCATCCTTTTTCCACACTCTTTCTGTTTTTATTTCGCCAGTTATGTTTCGATTTTTTTTGTAATGCAATGTTGCAATATTCATCATTGAAATAAATAAAATAAAGATTTATTGTCAATTTATTTGCAAACTCATCTGTGAAATGAATGCGAACCATTTCTGACCTCAGACATTTTTTGGGTTACACATTTTCCTTATATGATGGATTAGTTTTTAACAGGATTTCTGTTTTGTTTTCTTTGCGCTTTATTCTATTTTATAATGAATTGAAACATTTTTTTTTATCATTGTTTATTTTCGTTTCATGGGTACGTCTCATTCTCTCTCTCTCTCTCTCTCTCTCTCTCTCCCCTCTCTCTCTCTCTCTCTCCTCTCTCTCTCTCTCTCTCTCTCTCTCTCTCTCTCTCTCTCTCTCTCTCTCTCTCTCTCTCTCTCCTCTCTCTCTCTCTTCTGCATGTACGCGTGCGTGCACGCGCGCGTGCGTTGCGTGCGTGGTCGTGTGTGTGTGTGTGTTTTGTGTGTGCGCGCGCGCGCGCGCGTGTGTGTGTTTGTGTGTGTGTGTGTGTGTGTGTGTGTGGTGTGTGTATCTGTGTTCTAGAGGTAACGCAACTGCCTGCCTAGAAAGCGAAAAATCCATATTCGATTCAGGTCAAAATTCGATCCTCGTTTGTGCCCCAAACTTTTTCCTCTTCCTCCAGACCATAACTGGTGGTCTGGGTGCTGGTCTTTCGGATGAGACCATAAGCCGAGGTCCTACGTGAAACACGCATTTATCGCACATGAAAGAACACACAGCCACAAAAGAGTTGTCCCTTGTCAAAATTCTGTAGAAAAAAGCCACTCTGATTAGGCAACAAGGCACACATGCAGACAGAAAACGGGAAAAAAAAAATAATGGGTGGCGCTGCTCTTGTGGCGACGTGCTCTCCTTGGAAAGAGCAGCGCAAATTTCACGCAGAGAAATCTGCCATGACTTAAGGTGGTATACAAATCACCTTCACCCTTCCCCTTTCACCTATCCTGTTGTCTTGTCGACCTTGGGAGCACCTCTGAAGATTTTGTACAAACACAAAATGTACAAAACAAATTATTTCTACTTCAACTCTTTCTCCGCATGACTGTGGCTGTATATTGACAAAACAATCATGCAAAGCTATCATGCAAGAAGCAGGTAGGGTTTAGGTTGAGGGACAGATGTGTAAACATTACAGATGTAAAGTCCCTCCCCCCCCCCCCCCCCCCCCATACACACACACACCTTCCACCTCCCACCTTCCCTCCCCCATTTGTCTGTCTGCATCCAGTGCACAAAGTATTGATGTCGCCGAATCCATCACTACAAAACACTTCGCGGCGAACTTTCTTTGCTATTTTCGCTGTGATAGCTGCATTATAGTTAAGACTCTCTGTGGTTACTTTGAATCGGGTTGCTTTTTGTGTATTTTATTTTATTCTTTTTTTTCTATTTTATTCTTTTATATCGAGGATAATGGAAAAAGCACTGGTGTGCTTTTTTGCATCCAGTCCCCGTGTGTATGCAGTTTTGTAAATCTTGTCATCTGTTCCCATCGGCAAACGATGGCCTACTGTTACGAAAAGCGGAACAGGATTTAACGTGAGCGCAAGATGATCTGCAAACATTCACACACGGGGCCTCGGTTTATAGTCTCATCCGAATAACTTTTGGGGAGAGTGGAGTCAGCACTGAATTCAACCCCAGGGGAAAAATCCCCTCGACCGGGAATCGAACCTGGGTCGTCAAATTGCCAGCGCAATGTTCTGACCACGAGGCTATCCCTAATCCCTCTGTATTAGGGGATTAGTTTTTGCCAGGTGATTAGGGATTCTCACTTCTCTATGTTCTCACCATATCAAAATTACCTGCGAGAAAAGAAAAGGATTTTTTTTATAGACGCTCATGCAACAGAGAGGTGAATTGTTGGACAGGGTCAAGTCAAGTCAAGTCAAGTCAAGTCAAGTCACTTTCATCATCCCTCAAGGGTAATTACAAATCCTAAACATAGCTGTTTTCTCTGCTGGTCTTACAATACGCTTGACCCTTCACGTAGTTTGAATAGATGTTTATTCAGATTTTTAAAAATTGAATAACATACATACACATTTTGGAAACGATGACTAGAAAATGTATTATAACATGATCAAAACAATAGACTCGTTTAGTTTGGCGGGTAATAAGCATAATCATAATTATCAGAGTAACAACAAAGTAGTGTTTTCTAAATATTAGTTTTAGATCAAAGATATATTAAAACCTTAAAAAGAATAGTTATCTTTTAAGCCTTTCAGGGTACAAAAAAAGGAGGCAGGAGAATGGACCAAGAAGGCAGAAAATAGACAAGAAGGCGGTGATAGGAAGAAGAAAAAATATGAAGGCAAACACAAAGAGAGAGAGAGAGATAAAAGGAAATGCCTGGGATAGAATTTCCAGGTGTGGATACTAGTTATAGTGATAGGCTCCAAGTATCTTAACGGGGGAAAGGGGAGGCGGAGGGGGGAGGGGGAGAGACTGAAGCCAGCTGTTACTATACCCAGCATATTGAATTAATCTTCCTACTCTGGCCCGGTCTGTGGGAGAGATTGATTAACAATCCCTTTTCTTGCAGTCTGCAGAACAGTGTCTCCGCTTTCTTTGTCCAACTGTCTCTTTATCTTGGTCAGACGTAATAAGCACTTTAGCTATTGGGTCGATGCACAATTGTTGTGTCCTAGTATTGTTTGTTAAGTCTTGGCATCATGTGTACAAGTGTGTGTGTGGGGGGGGAGTGTATTGTGTGGGGGGGATGGTGTAGTGTTGTGTTGTGTTGTGTATGTGATTGTGTGTGTGTGGTGTGTGTGTTTGTTGTGTGTGTGTGTGTGTGTGTGTGTGTGTGTGTGTGTGTGTGTGTGTGTGCGTGTTGTGAGGTGTATTGTGCTGTGTGCTTGCGTTTGTGTTTGTGTTTGTGTGTAAGTATGTGTGTTCACGTAAGTAGATTTTTAAAACGTCTATTTCAGTCTATATAAAAATCTCTCTCTCTCTCTCTCTCTCTCTCTCTCTCTCTCTCTCTCTCTCTCTCTCTCTCTCTCTCTCTCTCTCTCTCTCTCTCTCTCTCTCTCTCTCTCTCTGTGCTTACGATAGTCTCTCGGTACATTGCATGTGTTATCTGTCTAGTCTGTCTGTCCATCTCACTAGGATTTTTTTCCTCTGTCTGTGTATCTGTACGTAGTTCATGGATGTGTTTGGCTTAGCAAGCTCACTAAACAATACTTCTATCAGCACATTCATAGTCTTGGTTGATACCCCAAGAAAGTAACAGGCAAGTAACAAGACTATCAGCACGTGCATCTACACACAGACGCAGACACACACACACACACACACACACGCGCGCGCGCACACACACACACTTACACACACACCACACACACACACACACACACACACACACACACACACACACACACACACACACACACACACACGCCCAAAGTTCATAGCCCTCGGAACACACTGTACCATCGGTTGAATCTGGGAAAAAGACCGTGTTTTTTACAGGAGATGAGACTATCGACAACACTTGGTGTTGCCCTTATCTGGGTTAGCCGGACCTATTTGCATGACAAAACCAAAAACCAAAACCACAAGAGGGTCAAGATTCCTTGTTTGATATCCGGGTAGCACGTGCACATGACAGCAGTTTTTTTGTACCTAGCTTAGGGAGAAATCTTGCAAAGAGGAAAAGGGGTAGTATGTGGTGGTTGTTATAGATTTTTTCATGCAGCATATATACATATATATATATATATATATATATATATATATATATATATATATATATATATATAATATAATATTATATGTATATATATATATATATTTTGTGTGTGTGTGTGTGTGTGTGTGTGTGTGTAAATAGCGAGAGAGAGAGAGGAAGAGAGAGAGAGAGAGAGAGAGAGAGAGAGAGAGAGAGAGAGAAGAGAGAGAGAGAGAGAGAGAGAGAGAACTCAAGAACTCAAGAACTCAAGAACTCAAGAACTCAAATATTTTAATGTACTTTAAACTTGGGCCACAATACATTGACATGTGTCGAAGAACACATATAATATAACAATGAAATGGCATCGATATATAATCTTCGTAGTCATGAAAGTGTTTTTCTGCACATCGTAGCAAACCAGAGAGGAGAGAGAGAGAGAGAGAGAGAGAGAGAGAGAGAGAGAGAGAGAGAGAGAGAGAGAGAGAGAGAGAGAGAGAGAGAGGAGAGAGAGAGAGAGAGAGAGAGATTGCCTCATAAAGTATGCTTCCGATACATAAAGGTGTTACTTTTAAAACACCCCATAGGCACTTTCCAGCCAGTTAACCCATCTAGTGAAATCAAAACTGAAACCGAACAATCACTCTGAAATTGACAACAAACACTACTACATTAAAATATCAACACATTCGGATATCATCATCTTCTTACATGTTCAACTTACTGTCTGATGTTCAAGGTAAGCACAACACTGGCATTTAAAAAAAAAAGTTTTTACTTGAACAGAACTTTATATTAATTTTCAGAATGTCTGAAGTATTACTGCTTATTTGATAAGGTACACAAAAAGCCATAAACGCAATCTTTCATCCAGTGTCTCACAGTTCTCCCCGTGAGGATGATAGGGGTCTATCAGTAGAAATAACATTCCCACCTTCTGGAAACTCTTTGATAGGAATTTCCTCTTTTCTATCCCTCTCTTTGATCCTGGCTTTTTTTCCCCCTTGTCATCTCCTTCTTGTCTTTTTTTTTTTACCTTCCTGGTCCATTCTTCTTCCCTTTTATTCCAGATAGACTGAAAATGTAACAAGTCCCTCCCACGCCGAAGTCGGATGTGCTGGGCCTGACTTGTCAGGTGCTTAACAGCAGCGCAACGAATTTTCGCTAATAATTATTTGCTATCTGAGCGTTCGACAAAGAAAAGGTGTATCGCTGTGAGTTCCCTCGGTTGTGAGTGAGACAGAGTATATATCCTGAATACCTCCTAGACAAAAAAAGTTGCAAAATGTCCATCCAACAACAATAACAGCAATAACAGCAGCAGCAACAACAACAACAACAACAACAGCAACAACAACAACAACAGCTATCGCAACAACAGCAATGACAACAACTACAGCAGCAACAACAGCAACAACAACAGCAACCGCACCAGCTGCAGCAACAACAACAGCAACAACAGCAAAATAACAGAAAACATAACAGCTACATGAACAACAACAACAACAACAACAAAACGGGAGCAACAACAGCATCAATAACGGCAAAAACGACAACGGCAAAAGCAACAACATCAGCAACAGCTATAGCAACAACAGCAGCAACAACAACAACAGCAGCAAGAAAAACAACAACACCGACAACAACAACAACAACCACAAGGACATCAACTACAACCAAAAAAAACACAAAAACAACAAAACTTGCTGCATTATCAACAGCATCGAAAACAAGACGACTACAATTTTACGATATCGTATTGTGGCATCAGCAGTACTTAACATTGTCCTTATCTTTGTTTTTTTTCTGGTCGCAAGTGGATAAAGATTCGTGTTTGATTCCACACGCACCTCATGCGCTTAGCAGGAGTCTGGTCTGGTCCCATGTTGCTGAATAATCTGACACAAACCATCCACAAACACTTCTGTCTTCCTAGTATCTGTTCTCTTCTGTTTCGCGTCTGGTGAATTCCCCAGTTTGGGTTGCCGGGGGACCTATCAGTCTAAAATCATCCACCAAATTGTAGAATTTTTATGTTAGAAAATTTCCTTTTTTTCTATCATTTTTGTTGTGTCTGCCTTGTTCATTTTTCTTTGTGTCACTTTCTCTCCATCTATTTTCTGGGGGGTTTTTGTCCATTCTTTCTCTTCTGATTTTTTTTTTTACAGATAGATTTGAAAGGTAACAATTCTCTGTTTTGTTGAAGTCGGCTGCGGTAGGCCTGACGTGTTAAGTTCTTGATGGCAGTGTAACGCATTTTCTCTCATAGTTAGCTATTTAGTTAGTTATTTATTTAGTTATACCACTTTAAGTCATGGCAGATTTCTATGCGTGGAATTGGGGCTGCTCTACCCAGGTAGAGGGTGTCGCCACAAGAGCAGTGCCACCCATTTTTTCTTCTTGTCTTGTACTATGTTTATTTCCCTATCAGAGTGGCTAGTTTCTACAGAATTTTTTTCCAGGAATAACTTTCTTCTTGCTGTGGGTTCTTTTACGTGCGCTAAATTATTTGTGTAACACCCGGGGCCTATGTTTATTGTCTCATCCGAAAGACTAGCACCCAAACCACCACTCACGGTTTAGTGGACTGGGGGTAAAATTTCAGGTCTAAACAGTGATTGAACCACTACACACTTCTTCACCCTTAAAAGAAAAAAAAAACCCAAAGCCTCTTCTTTCTTTTCTTTCTTTTCTTTATTCTCTTATATTGAGGATAATGGAATAAGCTCTCGTGTGCTATATTACATCTCGCACCTGTGTATATACGGTTTTGTAAATTTTGTCATCTGTTCCCACCAATACACAATGACCTACTTTTTCGAAAAGTGGAACAGATTTTAACGTGGGCGCAAGATGTTCCGCGTGCGTTTGTGCACAAGGCTACGGTTTATAGTCTTCACGAAGGACTTTCTGGGAGAGTGGAGTCTGCACTTATGTTAACTAAAAAACAAAAAAAATCCTCTTGAACAGGATTCGAACCCTAGTCGTCAGATTGCGAGCGCAATGTTCTACCCACTAAGCTATCCTGTCCCCTAAATTGAGAGTATGGTTTGCAAGCATAGAAGAGACTTGAAAACAGTCATACACTGCAGCCTTCTGAGAACTAACAATCTGAGGGTGATTCTCAGGGTGGAATGAGTAAAGCAGAATGCCCAGGATGGGTTGCCCCCCCCCCCAAGGGAGAAAACTGGGAAATGTATGGCCTCACGTGATTACCAGATGGAATGAGCATGTCAGAGGGTGCATTTGTGTGCGACCCCCCACGGTTTAAAGCTTGCACAGCGCGCGGGAGAACAAAAACTAAAACAATAATTTACTCTCTCTCTCTCTCTCTCTCTCTCTCTCTCTCTCTCTCTCTCTCTCTCTCTCTCTCTCTCTCTCTCTCTCTCTCTCTCTCTCTCTCTCTCTGTCTGTCTGTCTGTCTGTCTGTCTGTCTGTCTGTCTCTGTCTCTCTCTCTCTCTCTCTCTCTCTCTCTCTCTCTCTCTCTCTCTCTCTCTCTCTCTCTCTCTCTCTCTCTCTCTCTCTCTCTCTCTATCTACCTATCTATCTATCTATCTACCTATCCCTTAGTCTGACAATCTAGTATAATGATTGTTTAACGTTCTTATTTTTAGAGACCCCCCAAAAAAGTCTTCTGTATGTTTGAACCATTTCTGCTTTATGTGTTTACCATGATGCTGGTCCTGCCGAGAGAGGTCTGGATGCTTTGTAGGAATGGATGACAAAATTAACAAAAATGCAAAAACACGGGGACTGGGTGTAGAAAAGCACATGAGTTCTTATTCCTTTATCCTTGATATATAAAAAACCTAAAAGAAAAGAAAAAAATATCCTAGAATAAATAAATCTAACAGCAGTGGGCTTGACGTCGTGTGTGTGTGTGTGTGTGTGTGTGTGTGTGTGTGTGTGTGTGTGTGTGTGTGTGTGTGTGTGTGTGTGTGTGTGTGTGTGTGTGTGTGTGTGTGTGTGTTGTGTGTGTGTGTGTGTGTGTGTGGCGTGTGTGTGTGTGATTTTTTCGTTTATTATTTATTATCTTTTCCCCTTTTTTATTTCGAGAATAATGGTATAAGCACTCATGTGCTTTTTTTTTACATCCAGTCTCCGTGTGCATAGTTTTGTTCATTTTGTCATCCGTTCCCACCGGTACACAACGGCCTACTCTTCCGAAAAACGGAACGGGTTTTAACATATGTGTGCACATGTGTGTATGTGTTTGTGTGTGTGTGTTTATGTGTCTGTGTCTGTGTCTGTGTGTCTGTGTGTATGTGTGCGTGTGTGTGTGTGTGTGTGTGTGTGTGTGTGTGTGTGTGTGTGTGTGTTTATGTGTATGTTTGTGTGTGTATATATACACATGTATGTTTTAAGAATCACAAAAAATGCTTTCTCAATTTCCCAGTAAACATTTTTTCAATTTTCCTGAAAAGAAAAAAAAATAAAGGGCGTAAGTCTATAAATCCCCTGGCATGAAACATTTCATTGGCGATGTAGTATGACACCCTAATAGACTTTGCCCCCGTGTTTATCATTCTTGTGGCTATGACTTGTCCAATACAAGTGTCTGGTGTATCGTTCGGGCTGTTGTCTATTGCACCTCGTTGGGAAGGGCAAAACCATTTACTTGTACACAGAGCGCCGCGCGATCCCGCCTGAAATATTGTTAACCATCTTTCCGTATCCCACTGTGTGGCGAGACTGTATTGATTGATAAAAGAAAAAAAGAAAAAAAATGGGTACAAAGTGTCCTCCTGGTTTGGGCAGTTTAGATAACAGAGAATGCGTCATGCTGGGGTCTTGTTTGCTTTGTTTAAAGCAGTAAAGCAAAATGTTTTTGGCAATATTTCTTTGACCCTTTTATTCACCAGAAAAGAAAGATGGTAATATCAATAAATTACTACAAAGTGGACTAGGAATTAATGGGGACGGGATAGCTCAGTGGTCAGAGCACTCGCTTTCCCCGAGTTAAGGTTAAGCAGCATCGAGTGTGGTTATCAATTGAATGGGTGACCGTTTACGCACCTTGGCTTCAGTACAGTCCCCCAGTCCACCCCAGCTTTAAAAGGGTACCTGCCCTCTTTAGGGTCAGGGAATGAAAAGCAGCGAGAGAGAGAGAGAGAGGAGATGGGCGCCGCCTTCATCATGCTGGCCCTTATAGAAAATGAGGTCTCTGACGCCTCGCTTCCTTACGACCACATAGGTTATGGGACACCTTTACCTTTTACCTCTACTACGAAGTCTGCACGTGAAAACTCACGGCAATAAAAGAGTTGTCCCTGGCAAAGTTGTGAAGCAAACGAGCCACTTTGAAAGGGAAGCAAATACAAGTGCAGGCAGGAAAATATAAGCAATAGTGGGTGGTGCTGCTGTTGTGGCGACGTGCCAGAGTAGATGCCTTTCGAGCAGAGAACTTTGGTGTGACTTAAACCCTGTCTGAAAATAGAGAAAGTGTAGTTTGAAACAGTCTGTTATAAGCCTGTTATAATTATGATAGAAAGTAATGTTTTATTTATTATTTGCTTACACAGTTCGGAAACTGGGCAGAAATTTGATTATAGTGGAGATGCCTTGGCCACAGCACATCCCCACTCTCTCGGCCAAAAGGGCATAAAGTCAGTCAGCGTTGGAGATATTCTCCAAAGGCCAACTAGGTCCCTGGGCTGCAGCACATAAGGACTGTGAAAGTCAAGCCTCCTAGTCAGAGAGTCATAGTCGATCACTAAAGACTAAGCTGTAATGTGGAATTCCATGAGTGGGAAAGAAATCCACTGATCATATAGCCTCTCACTTTGCTGTTGCCCCCAGCGTCAATGTTTTAATTAATCAAGAACTGTGATAAAGCCCTGGCGCTGAAGGCAGGATTTGAGCTAGTCCTACAGAAAAGTATTTCTTGAGTGCAAAGCAACATAAACCCAGAGACATAGGACAGAAAAGGATGAATGTCTTCCAATGCCCACAGCTAGCTGTGGCTCCCCCTGATTTACGCTGGCTAGCAAACAGTTTTGTGAGGATAGAGTCTCAGAGTGAACTAGGAACTGTTGGTCTAGTGACATAGTGCAAGCTACTACTAAAACTGGAAAGGTTGTGTGACTTTGTTGGCCTTCTTCTGCCTTCAAGCCAAAGACAGAAGTTCAATGAAAGAAGAGATCCAATGATTAATGGCAAAAGAAAGAGCAGAAAGAGAAGCAGTGTGACTTTGTTGACATTCTGCTTTTCCAGTTAAATATAGTGTGATGGGGCAGTAAGTATATTACCTCCCATGCGATCAGAGCCCTGTCTCAGCGTTGTGTTACTAAATCGGGACACACCTGCAGATTGTATTATGTTCTGTTTCTTTGGGTGGTGGTCGAAAACCCTCCATTGCATACACTTCGCCTTCATGGTGAAAGGTAGAATTGATGCAATGTCTTTTTAGAGGTCACATTCTAAGCTGGCTAACGGCACTGTCGTAAGCGAGGTACTGTGCAGAGATGGGAGATTAAAGATCTCCACACTGTTACAATAGGAACTAAATTAAACAAAAAAACTAACAAAGAAAGAGCACGAAGAGTGCCGTGTGACTTTGTTGACCGTCTGCTTTTAACATAGGAACTAAATCAAACAGAAAACTAACCAGAAATAACAAAAGAAGAGAGCAGTGTGAGTTTGTTGATCTTTTTCTTTTCCAATTAAATATTGAAACTAAATTAACCAGAAAACTAACGAGAAATAGCAAAGAAAAAGTAGGCAGAGAAGCAGTGTGACTTTGTTGGCCTACTGCCTTCTGGTAAAA
>CM060335.1:43076252-43078752 GCA_030674155.1 Stramonita haemastoma | reverse complement strand
GGACAGTTTTTTTTTTCATTGTTATTATTCTAAGACATAAGCTGTTGCAGAGAATAGCATTATCACTTTGCACTTTGTGTCTGTAAATACGTGTCAGTTCCTAGGTCGTTTTGCATGTCTTTTTCATTGGTTAAACTTTCCTGTCTGTCCATCCTCCTGTCACTGTCTCTTTGTCTGTCTGACTGTCTGACTGTCCGTCTGTCTGTCTTTCTGTCTGTCTGTCTCTTTGTCTGTCTGACTGTCCGTCTGTCTGTCTTTCTGTCTGTCTCTGTCTGTCTGTCTGTCTGTCTGTCTGTCTGTCTGTCTGTCTGTCTCTCGTCTCTCTTCTCTCTCTCTCTCTCTCTCTCTCTCTCTCTCTCTCTCTCTCTCTCTCTCTCTCTCTCTCTCTCTCTCTCTCTCTCTCTTTTCTCTCTCTCTCTCTCTCTCTCTCTCTCCTAAAAGCAAGAAAAGGAACAATGCAGAAACAAAAAGAGGGATAGAAAAGAGGGAATCCTAGCACATCATTTGAAGAAGTGGGGATGCTCTGTTTATGTTATTAGGCCCCCAGCATCCCCTCTGAGCGAACATATACATACATACATACATACATACATACGGGGGACGGATAGCCTAGTGGTCAGAACATTGCGCTGGCAATTTGACGACCCGGGTTCGAGTCCGGTCGAGGAAAATTTTCTCCTGGAGTTAAAATCAGTGCTGACTCCACTCTCCCCAAAAGTCCTTCGGATGAGACTTTAAACCGAGGCCCCGTAAGCGAACGCACGCAGAACATCTTGCACACACGTTAAATCCTGTTCCGCTTTTCGTAAGAGTAGGCCATCGTGTGCCGGTGGGAACAGATAACAATATTTACAAAACTGCATACACACGGGGACCGGATGAAAAAAGCACATGATTGCTTATTCTGTTATCCTCGATATAAAAGAAAAAAAAAAAGAAAAAAAAAGAATACATACATACATACATACATACATACACGCACGCACGCACGCACGCACACACGCATACGCACACGCACACGCACACACACACACACACATCGATAATCAGACCAAAATAGCAGACACAAAAACGAAAAATGAGGAAAAGACTAATGTGATAAAACAGGAAGGCAGGGAAGGAAAAAAAAGATAAATAAAAATACAAACACAACCTCTTGTTCACAAAAATAGTAGTAGAGGAAAACAAGTCCAGAATACAGTTTACAGCTTCTCCAACATTTTAAAAATGATTTATCAAATATTCCATCAAATATAATCTCTACAAAGCAATGTATTTCAATGTAGACAATAGCATCGTTCAAGCACACTATCTCGCTTAGAATAACTTTTTTTTTGGATAAAAAAAAAACAAGACCAAATCAGAAAAGATCGAACTGACTAAAATTGTTAGCTTTTTCTGGCCGTTCGGTCGATGAAAATGATCGTGTGCATCATTTTAGCTGATGTCAATATTTATTGATCTGCTTCTTCGTCGTCGAACACTCAGACAGCAACTATTGTTGTCTGCCATAATATGAGCAAAAATGCGTTTTATTGCCGTTACGTGCCTGACAAGTCAGGCCCAGAGCATCCGACTTTAACGTGGGAGAGAAACTTTTAAGTCTGGGAAAAAAGGCAGGAGAATGGACCAAGATGGCAGAAAATAGACAAGAAAGAGGTGACAGGAAGAAGAGCAACAAGGTAAGAACAAAGGGAGGGATAGAAAAGAGTGATTTCCTTGCAGGGAATTTCCAGGTTGGGATGCTATTCATACTGACAGTCCCTGTGGGGATAAATGAATCTAAATTTACTTATTAATTTGTTCATGCATTTATCAATTCGTGTAGTTATTTGTTAGTTTATTAATTTTGTTTATTTTTTTTCATGAAATCATTTACTGTTGCAGTTATTCACTTGCATTTTAACTTTGTAAATTGCAACCACACGTGGTAATACCTCACACGGTTCTTTCTTGTCCTAATGATGATGATGATGATGATGATGATGATGATGATGATGATGATGATGATGATGATGATGATGATGATGATGATGATGATGATGATGATGATGATGATGATGATGACGATGATGATGATGATGATGATGATGATGATGATGATGATGATGATGATGATGATGATGACGACGACGACGATGACGATGATGATGATGACGACGACGACGACGATGACGATGATGATGATGGTGATGATCACTGTGTCTGTAGTTTCAACTGGAAGAAAGTGTTCTTTTTTATTTTTAACTATCATTATTCATCTTCTCGTCTCATGATGCACTTATCTATTCATTTACATCATCATATGTCTGTGCATTTATCTGACATATTTGTTTGTTTTATCATCTAGTTTGCTTCTATATTTTCTTCCTGTCAGTGTTGAATATCAGGTACCATAAGAGAAGGGTGGGTCGGTGGTCTAGAGGCAACGCACCTGTCTAGAAAGCGAAAAGTCCGGGTTTGAGGTGTGTGGTGGTTTGATCCCTGTTTGGGCCAGAAA
>CM060335.1:43066252-43071252 GCA_030674155.1 Stramonita haemastoma | reverse complement strand
GATGTGGTTATTCTGACAGTTTTCTAAATTCTTTGCAGTCATGTTGAGGTAAGGGGAGACATGAGGAAATGAGGAAGAGAGACAGCTGGAATATAGTCTATCAGCACTGCTGCTTTTTAAAAAAAAAACAAGTGGGCTGAGTTTACTTTTTTTTTCATTTTATTTATTTTATACCACTTTATGTCACGGCAGATTTTTCTGTGTGAAATTCAGCCTGCTCTCCCCAGGAGAGTGCATCAGCACAAGTGCAGCTCCTACCCATTATTTTTTTTTCTTTTTCCTGTAAACAACTGTAATTGTCTGCTGAGTGGCTTTTTTCTACAGGTTTTTTGCCAGGGACAACCCCCTTTTACGTGTGCTAACTAATAATGTGTAACACATGGACCTCGGTTTATCATCTCATCAGAAAGACAAGCACCCAGACCACCACGCATGGTCTGATGGATGGGGGAAAGTTTTGGGCCTAGACGGGATTCAAGCCACTGCACACTCCGACCTGGACTTTTTGCTTTCTAGGCAGGCGCATCACCTCTAGACCACTGATCCACCTCATTGTTTACCTTGTGTGTACTGTTTTCTCTGTTGAAATGATGTGGTTTGAATATACGCCATTGTGTACTGTTTTCCTTGTCCTTCCCTAAAACAAAAATTTTTTAAATTGCCTACACATAGAATTAACGAAAGGGGGTATTCTCTAAAACAGGTCAACTTGACAACATAGCAGACAAAATAATGAATGGCCAGTCCTCTTCAATGAGTGTGTGGGCCTTGACTGCAATCCCATCCATTTCTTTTCTCCCTAGGGACGTTTCTGATGTTTCAACTACTGTCCTTCTCTGTTCTGAATGTCATGTTTCTTTGTGTCTTGCCTCTTCATTGCGAGTTGTGGATGTAGGGTTTGGATCTCATTGGAAATTTGTGGCGCTCCACCACAAAATGAGTCGCTTAGCACATTACCCAATTTTGTGCTAGGAGCCTTTAAAGGCGGGTGGGGGTCAAGTTGTCAATTTTCTGATTTTAATTGATTATTAAAGTAGATCTGTTTATTTATCTTATAATAAAATATCAAGGTATAATTTTTATTCCTTTTGCTTTTAAATGTGTTTTGAAATACCAAAGCACTCATTCTGACAACCTGTTACTAAAATAAACTTGCCCGTTTCTCATTTTGTCACATCCTGCAGTCTATCATTTCAATTTGTAATAATGTTGCAGAGAATTGTCCGATTTTCAATCTGTTTTTTGTATTTGATAGCCACTTTATTGCACATTTATAACATGTCAATAACTAAAAATTGACCTCATGTGCACTCCGTCTCATTATGTGGTGGAGCGTCACATTTGGTTATTTTCCTTCCTAAGAATGGGATAGTATTTGGTAAAAAAAAAGAAAGGTGTTCTGTTGTTTCTTGGGTTGTTGGTTTTCTTTTTACAAAATCACGTTTGTTATTTTCTCCTGATGTGTTTATATTGACTGTTATACATATTGTTAAAACCATTTTGTTTTTATTCATTTTATTTCTTTTTTTTCGAGAATAGTGAATGAAGTACTCATTTGCTTTTGTTCACAAGTCCCAGTGTGCATTCAATCCTGTGCACTTTGTCATCCATCAGTGTAATGGGCTTATTCAGTCCATTAGTTTACCAAAGAATCCAAGCAAATTGGCACTTTCAAGCACACATACATATAAACATGCATGCATGTACACACTAGCACGCATGCAAATACAAGCAGGACTGCAATGGACACATACACGCACACAATCACACACACACACATTCCCACAATGTGTGTGCGTGCACACACACACACACACACACACACACACAGACACACACACACACACACACACACACACACACACACGCGCGCGCGCGCGCGCGCGCGCGCGCGCGCGCGAAGGACCTGAAGGAGAGAGAGAGAGGAGAGAGAGAGAGATTCGGATTCGGATTCGGATTCGGAAATTTTTATTCGTAAAGGCCATTGCCCCTTAGAAGGGGTTAACATACAAAATATAAACACACACACTTTGTAGGTTTTCAGAGATTGACATACCATGTTTACAACATACTGCGTACTTTAAAGGCTTTGTACAAATAAACAACAAGGTTTTTTGCAATTGTTTCGTTTGGGGTAGTCATCAACATGATTAATTTGAATGAAACTGGTTGTCGAAAATACTTTTAACGGAATCAGTTGCTCTCGCAGCTCTTTTAGCTCCGGACAAGACAAAACAAAGTGTAGTTCATTTTCAAGTGCATCATGACATAAAGGACACATCAAATAATGATCATTAACAGATTTATAGTGATAAGAATGTAAATATATATCAGAAATACCAAATCTGAATTTAGTCATGATGCGTTTCAGATGCCAATATAAGTGCATTGACAAATATACTGGAACACAATGCAAAGGGTTCAACATTCTGTACATATCAAATCGATCACTCTCCTGAACATATTAAGACCAATTCTGCCATCTGCAATCTACCAGTCTTTGGCGAAACATATGAATGAACCCAGTTACGTCCCCTACACCTTGATTTTCCCATACAAAACCAAAACCGCATTCATATAACTTTAATCTTATTCTCGTGGCCCAGTTTTTCTTACCTCTTGCATCTAACTTCATCAACATTTTGTAAGCTTTGTGGGGCAGTCTATGTGATTCAATTTGTATTATTTTTAGCCAGTAACGAATACACTTAACTATAGAAATTAAACTATTTGGATACCTGTTAGTTTCCCCATACACTAAGTCATTAGGAGTTTGGATTGAAACGCCCAGAAATTTCTTCAATGCATACAATTGTATTTTCTCAATTTCAGCCACACCTGCATCCAAGCCCCATAATTCAGCACCATATTGTACCATGGGTTGAATTTGTGCATCAAATAGTTTCAAAAATAACGTAAGAGATTCATTATTTAATTGCATTAATTTTCTCAGAATACACAATAAAGGAAATTTTGCTCTACTTACCAGATCTCGACATGCAAAAGAAAAACTTAATCGTGTTGAAAAATATATTCCTAAATACTTGTAGACGTTGACAACTGGCATAACGCTTCCATTATATGTCCATCTTTCCCGCTCTGCAAGATACCCTCCTTTTCTGAATACTATAATATTACTTTGTGACATATTTACCTTTAAGTGGAGTGAAACTGACGCTTTTTCTAAACCATTTAATTGTCTTTGTAACCCCACTATTGTCTCTGAAACTAACACTACATCATCAGCCAGAAGGAGTAAAAATATTTCTAAACTGTCATCAATGAATTTGGCACCATGTCTTCCATTACGTATAACTTCTAATGTTAACTCATTAATAAATAAGGAAAACAAAATAGGACTACACACATCTCCTTGTTTAACACCAGCTGTACAGTTTATATAATCTGTCAATGAAGCACCACATCTAACTCTTGCATTTACAAATTCATACATACTCATAATGCATTTAAACAGTTTTCCCCAAATTCCATTCTTAAACAAATTAGGCCACAATATACTTCTATTAACAGAATCAAAGGCTTTCTCAAAATCGATGAAAGCCACATATAACTTACGATTCAAACAAAACTGTTTCTGAACAAAGGCCATTAAAGTAAACATGTGATCTATAGTGGAGTAATTTCGTTTAAACCCAGCCTGAAATTCACCAGTTATGTTGTTCTCCTCTACCCACTCCTGAAGTCTTCTATTGATAACTGCACTGTATAATTTACTACTAATATTACACAAAGAAATTCCTCTGTAGTTATTTGGATTATTAACATTACCCTTTTTGTACAAAGGGAGAACAATTGACTCTGCCCAACTATCAGGATACATGCCCTTATCAAATAAAGCATTAAAAAGTTGTACAAGAAATTTTATTACCAACTCTGATTTACAAGCAGTTTTTATCATCTCTCCAATAATACCATCAGGTCCAGCGGCCTTTTGGTTTTTTAATTTCCTTAAGGCTAATATTACTTCTTCTTTCGAAATTGGACGATTAAAATAATCATCACCATAATCACTATCATCAGTCACTTCTTCATTGTTTGTAACATTATGAATATCATCATTTTTTTCTAACAATTTCTGGAAATGTTGAAACCAAGAGAGAGAGAGAGAGAGAGGGGAGAGAGAGAGAGAGAGTGTGTGTGTGTGTGTGTGTGTGTGTGTGTGTGTGTGTGTGTGTGTGTGTGTGTGTGTGTGTGTGTGTGTGTGTGTGTGTGTGTGTGTGTGTGTGTGTGCGTGCATGACTGTGTGCGTGTGTGTGTGAAGAGAGAGAGAGAGAGAGAGAGAGAGAGAGAGAGAGAGAGAGAGAGAGAGAGAGAGAGAGAGAGAGAGAGAGAGAGAGAGAGAGAGAGAGAGAGAGAGAGAAAATAACTTTAAAACCTATTCCACCTGAGTTATTCCTAAAGCAAACTTTTCACCTCTGCCCTTATACCTCTTGAAGGCAAGACGCACAGTAGAGGAGGAGAGAGAAAACAAAATCACACATTCCACTGACTGCTTCCATACGATTGCTGTGTCCCTATGTGGCTTGTTGTCCTAAAGTGAACAGGCTCCACGGAGACAAGAACTTCTCCTCTCGGGTCTGGGAACTTACCTGTGTACTGCACTAGTAAAGACGTATTCATTTTATGTTCGCAGCCTTGACTGAATTTGTATCTATTTCTACTTTGTAATTTGGGGTTGCTACGTTCATCTAGGGACGGGATAGCTCAGTGGCCAGAGTGCTCGCTTTCCCCAAGCTGCGATTAAGCAGCATCGAGTGTGGTTACCAACTAGACGGGTGACCGTTTTGTGCGCCTTGGCTTCAGTACAGTTCCCCCAGTCCACCCAGCTGTGAATGAGTATCTGCCCTCTTTAGGGTCAGGGAAGGTAAAAAGCAGCGAGGGAGAGGAGATGGGCGCCGCCCTCAATACCCTGGCCCCTACAGAAGCTGAGGTCTCTGACGTCTCGCTCCCCAACGACCACACAGGTTATGGGACACCTT
>CM060335.1:43048752-43056252 GCA_030674155.1 Stramonita haemastoma | reverse complement strand
TTTCCGTACACGAACCTCGGAGCCTATAGCCGAGGAATGATTCAAAAGTATGGTCATGGCACACAGTATCTCTTATAAATTGTTACCTTGGTTGTTTTTTTCTTACTTACTTACTTAGTTAGTTAGTTAGTTAGTTAGTTAGTTAGTTAGTTAGTTAGTTAGTTAGTTAGTTAGTTAGTCAGTCAGTCAGTCAGTCAGTCAGTCAGTTAGTCAGTTAGTCCGTTAGTCGGTTAGTTGGTTAGTTAGTCATTTATTTATTCATTCATTTATCTATTTATAATGTATCTATTTATTCTTTTGTATCGAGGATAATAGAATAAGCACTCATTACTTTTTTTTACATACAGTCAACGTGTGTATGCAGTTTCGTAAATCTTGTCATCTGTTCCTACCAGCACACAATGGCCTACTCTTCCCAAAAGCGGAACGGGCTTTAACGTGTGCGCAATATGTTCTGCGTGAGTTCGCACACTGGGCCTCGGTTTATAGTCTCATCCGAAAGACTGGTTCGACTGGTTCGAAATGTGTGGTGGTTTGATCCCCATTTGAGCCCCAAACTTGCCCCCTATCCATTACACCCTCAGTGTTGGTCTAGTCTGTTCTAGTCTTTCGGGTGAGACAATAAACTGAGGTCCGGTGTGTAACACGCATTTAGCGCACGACAAAGAACCTACGGCAACAATAGTGTTGTCCCTGGCATAATAATTATGTAGAAAAAAATAACTGTGATAGGGAAACAAAATGCACATTTAGACAGGAAAAGAAAAGAAAGTAATGGGTGGCGCTGCTCTTTTTGGCGAAGTACTCTATCCTAGGGAGATCATCCCAAAATTTAACGCAGAGAATTACTATGTGGCAGCTTAAAGTGCTATACAATACAAGGCAATACAATAGAAGACAAGACAAGATAATACAAGACAATACGACACAATACAATACAATGCAAAATAATACAATATAAAAAAACTCTGATACAGGCATACCTCCTGGCTCTTGTAAAGTTAAGTTGAAGTTAGGGGGACGGGATAGCCTAGTGGTCAGAACATTGCGCTCGCAATTTGACGATCTGGGTTCGATTCCCGTTGGAGGGGAAAATTCCTCTGGAGTTAACAACAGTGCTCACTCCACTTCCCCCAAAAGTCTTTCGGATGGGACTATAAACCGAGGCCCCGTGTGCGAATGCACGCAGAACATCTTGTGCACACGGTAAAATCCTGTTCCGCTTTTCGTAAGAGAAGGCCATCGTGTGCCGGTGGGAACAGATGACAAGATTTACAAAATTGCGTACACACGGGGACTAGATGTAAAAAAGAACACGAGTGCTTATTATATTATCCTCGATATGAAAGATTAAAATGAAAATGAAATAAAATAAATAAAAGATTTTTTTTTTAAACTGACACAGGCATCCCTCCTGGCTCTTGTAAAGTTAAAAGCAAAAGAATACAGCTGACGCAGTCTGGTCACGTCACACGCTATTTAATTTATACGGCTCTCTTTTCAAGACTGTCCCGCCAGGGGTGGGGGGAGGCGGCACGGGGAGGGGGGACACTTGAGGGAGGCAGACACAGAGGCAGACAGAGAAAGAGATGGAGAGAGAACATCAAAGATTGGTTCCGGCCTTGAGATGAATGTGCTGCCTTGAAAAACCGAAGACTGGAGACAATTGTCCACCACCCTTTCCCTTGCCTATACCGCCGCCCTCTCCCAAAACGCCCATTAAATCGAGGGACTAATGATGATGATAATTTCACGGAACTTGCAGGCAGGCACATCAGTGCGCACACACACACACACACACACGCTTGCGCGCACACACACACACTCGGACACACACGTACGTATGCATTGCACATACACACACGCACGCACGAACGCGCGCACACCCACACATGCACAGAAAGGCAGGCAGACAAACAGACTGAGAGAGAGACAGAGACAGAGACAGAGATAGAGAGAGAGAACCACACAAACCCATCAGCAAATAAAATCAGGGGGAGGACGGTGTATTCTAATGGTTTGAGCCACTACCGAGGCACCCACACAAGGGCATCCGCCCCCCCCCCCCCCCCCCCCCCCCCCCCCCCCCCCCCCCCCCCCCCCCCGCCTGCCAGCCCTTGCGGTAAACATCAGTACTTCTCAAAAGTCCATCGGATCAGACCATAAACCGAGGTCCCGTGTGCCGAACGCACGCTGAACATCTTAAGCACACGTTACGACCTGTTCCGTCTTTAAGAAGAGCGGGCCTTTTCATGCCGTTGGGAACAGATGAATACAGTTGAAAAAACGCGTGCCCACTGGTATACTGTTCAAACATTTATTTATTTATTTATTTATTTATTTATTTATTTATCTATTTATTTATTTGTTTATTTATTTATTTATTTATTCTTTTATATTTATTCTTTTATATCGAGGATAATGGAATAAGCACTCGTATGTCTTTTTACATCCAGTGCCCGTGTGTATGCAGTTTTGCAAATCTTGTCACTTGTTCACACCGGCACATAATGGCCTACTCTTTCGAAAAGCAGAACAGGATTTAACGCAAGAAGTTCTGCGTGCGTTCGTACACGAGGCCTCGGTTTGTAGTCTTATCCGAAGGACTTTTGGGGAGAGTGGAGTTGGCACTGATGTTAACACCAGAGGAAAATTCCCTTCGATCGGGAATCGAACCCGGGTCGTCAAATTGCAAGCGCAAGCTGACCACTAGGCTATCCCGTGTGTGTGTGTGTGTGTGTGTGTGTGTGTGTGTGTGTGTGTGTGTGTGTGTGTGTGTGTGTGTGTGTGTGTGTGTGTGTGTGTGTGTGTGTTGTTGTGTGTGTGTGTGTGTGTGTGTGTGTTTGTGTGTGTGTGTTTGCGTGTGTGTGTGTGTGTGTGTGTGTGTGTGTGTGTGTGTGTGTGTGTGTGTGTGTGTGTGTGTGTGTGTGTGTGTGTGTGTGTGTGTGTGTGTATGTGTGTGGCTTGTGTGTATGTATGTGTATTGGTGTGAACATGTGTATATCTGTGTGTGTGTGTGTTGGTGTGTACATATGTATGTGTGTGTGTGTTTCAGTGAGTGTGTGTCTGTAAAATAAAGATAGAAAGAGAGGAGGAGAGAGATAGAGAAGAAGGGAGAGAGAAAAATAAAATAAATAGAGAGACAAAAAAGAGGGAGAGCTAAAGGGAATAAGTGTATGTGTCTGTGCGTGCGTGCGTGCGTATGCATGCTTACATCCGAACAGACATAATATACAATGCGTATGTATGTATACAGAAAAAGGTTTCTAGCCATTACGAACAGTAAACCTACAGTCGGCAATTGTCCTTTTTCCTCCCAACGGGGAAATGTCAGGAGTGAATGTTTCCCGAAAGAGGAAGGCACAGCGATTCGGGAAATGGGGAAGGGCACAGGCAATTCAGGAAATACCTCTGGCTGCAGCACAAAGGGGAGACAGGGAAGCAGTTAAAAGAAAGATGATAGGTGTGTATTTGTGTGTGTGATTGTGTGTGTGTTTGTGCGTGTGTTTGTGCGTGTGTGTGTGTGTGTGTGTGTGTGTGTGTGTGTGTGTGTGTGTGTGTGTGTGTGTGTTGTGTGTGTGTGTGTGTGTGTGTGCGTGCGTGTGTGTGTGTTTGTGTGTGTGTGTGTGTTTGTGTGTGTGTGTATGTGTGTCTGTCTGTTTGTGTATGTATGTATATATATATATATATATATACATATATATATGTATATATATACAGATATATATATACAGATAGATATAGATAGATAGATAGATAGATAGATAGATAGATAGATAGATAGATAGATAGATAGATAGATAGATAGATAGATAGATAGATAGATAGATATACACATATACACATATACACATATACACATAATACACATATACACATATACACATATAAATAAATATATTAGTGTTCAGAGAGAAAAATATACACATGTATGTATGTATGTATGTATGTATGTATGGATGGATGGATGGATGGATGGATGGATGGATGGATGGATGGATGGATATATATATATATATATATATATATATATATATATATATATATATATATATAATGTGTGAGTGTTTGTATGTGGAGACAATCAGACAGACAGAGACAGAGAACGACAGTCAGACAGACAGTCAGAAAGACAAGCAGACAGACAGGTAAAGACAAAAATACAGAGAAGGGCTCTACATTTGTCATACATGGAAGCTCTAGAAGAACTTGTTAAGAAGTAAATCCGTTTAAGCGTCATCTCCTATGTGGAACCATCGAACGTAGCTTTGAACGCTGCATCTTCTGCATTTGAAGCTGTTTGTTGTTAAACAGTCTATCACTGGCTTGTTGTCAGGTGCAAACATCGAGTTAATATCACTCTCTGCACTCCAAGGGTGTTAATGGATAATGGGTAATTAAACTTGAATCTGATATCATGGCAAAAAGAGTGCAATCTGAAAGCTCCCTTCAAACACACGTCCTTATATTCGCACATAATATATCCAGTCACGTTCATCATTCTTCGTCAGGAAACTGTGCTAATTCCTTACTTAATGGGGTGCACCAACACTGCATGAAAGCTGATAATAAACAATCCTCCCATTAGACGCAATGTGCATGATCCATTACAGGCGCACGTGACACACAAGTATGCAAATTGGCCGATGACATCTGCGTGACCTCTTTTGACTGCTAGCTTAAGTGGTATTTCTTGCTGACAATAGACATCATGGAGTTATTATGAAATGCAGGCTGTGGTGGACGAAGTAGGTATATTGAAAAGAAAAATGGTAGCAAGTAAAGGAATGTAGAATGTGGATTTCAAAACGTCATTTTATAACAGCAATGCACAACCAAAGCTAAACTATATGACAAAAAGTTGGTCAAGTTTACTGTGATTTCATATATAATTATATACTGTGTGTAATATATACATATCTTAAATGCATGTTTGTGTGTGCAAAAAAAAAAAGAAGTGTCTAAGAATTATATATGTATGCCCAAGGGTTTTTTTTACTCTCTCTCTCTCTCTCTCTCTCTCTCTCTCTCTCTCCTCTCTCTCTCTCTCTCTCCTCTCTCTCTCCTCTCTCCTCTCTCTCTCTCTCTCTCTCTCTCTCTCTCTCTCTCTCTCTCTCTCTCTCTCTCTCTCTCTCTCACTGTGTTATACACATGCATAATTTGTTACTTAACCTCACCTTCACAATTTGTATGGGTAATGAATAAGCTTATACAAAACCTAATCAATTTTGGTACATCTTCAAAATAATTGCTTAGAACATTCCTTCTTAAAATGAATATGCAGTTAAGGTCAAATAATTCCATGTTTCACTTTATCCTTTTTTCTGAATGGGGTGTGAATATACTGATGCTGTCATTCTATATCCCTTCAACAGCAGACTATGTAAAAACCAAACTTGAAACTCAAATACATGAAAAGCTGCATGCATGTATTTGCAGGCTCTCCACCGATGCACGTAAGATTATATTTCACCTACACACCCAGTCACACCCCATCCTTCTTCATCAAGAAACCGTGTCATCAATTACTCACTTAATGGAGTGCAACAACACCCCATGAAAGCTGATCATCAATCATCCAATTAGACTGGAATGTGTATGAGCAATTACAGGCATACGTGACAACTCCCTGCGCCGCTAATTGGCCAGTGACGTATGCTTGACCTCGTTCTGTGGTTTGACTGATAGCTTCATTAATAATCGTTCTCATGATGACCGTCATAGAGTGGTCATTAGTTATCCCATATTGTATCGTACCACGTGTTCGGTAAAGATGTGGAAAGAAGTAGATTTGTCTAGTAGTACGTTTTCAATGGTTGAACTGTCAATCAATGGTTGAACTGATGACAGTGAAATCCTGAGTTTTGAGACAGGGTTACCCCTAAAAATCAGTGCTAATTTAAAGAAGAGATAAGAAGTAGAGACAGCTGGATGGTTAAGATGTTCATTTGTCTAACAAGTAAACTATGAGGTTCTGGGTTCGATTCCCAGCTTTCCATTTCTTACAAGTTTGACATAAAAAAAAAACCAAACTGAATGTCAAAGTCCTTTTGGATGATACTAAAAACAGAAGCCCAGTGTCACGAATGCTTACAGATTATCTTGCGGACACGGTAAAACTCCACCCCGCCTTCCAAAAGAGTAGGCCATTTCGTGCTGGTAGAAATGGTTGACATTTTTTTAAAGTCGCATGTACACAGTAGTCGTGGTTAGACAACCATCCCCGAAGTCAGTATATGGCTACTTAAATGGTGGGGATAAACACAAAAGCATACTCAAAAATCTATTCATTGGTGAACTTCAGAGCTTTAGCAAGGAACAGTTGGGGTAAGGGGGAGGGGGAGGGGGGGTCTCGGGAAAGGGATTAGACGATAGATAATAATATGAAGAAAGTTTATTCTGCTTCCTTTCCTTGAATTTCTGTTTTAGTTGGGTTTTGTTTGGTTGTTTTGTATGTATTGTTGTGTTTTTGTTTATTGCTGTTGGTTTGCTTTTGTTTTGTTTCTTGAAGGGGGTGCAGGGGTGGGGTGGGGGGGGCGCCGTTTGTGTCTTTTGGGGTTTGTAATTAACCTGTTTGCTGTGGATACAATTGTTCTGGACGTGAAAGAATTCTGTTTGTGCGCGTGTTTACTTTTCCTTGTGGCTGTGTTAATTGTTGTTACGGTTATTGTGCACGTGCACGTGTTAAATGACATGGCCTTTAAATGTTCTCTCTCTCTCTCTCTCTCTCTCCTCTCTCTCCTCTCTCCTCTCTCTCTCTCTCTCTCTCTCTCTCTCTCCTCTCTCTCTCTCTCTCTCCTCTCTCTCTCTCACACACACACACACACACACACACACACACACACAAGCACAAGCACAAGCACAACACAACACGTATACAAACACGCGGGCTTGCACACACACACACACACACACACACACACACACACACACACACACACACCACACACACACACACACACACACACACACACACACACACACACAACACACACACGCCTAGGATGATCGTGTTAGAGAGAGAGAGAGAGGGAGAGAGAGAAAGTGTGTGTGTGTGTGTATATGAATGCGTGCGCCTGTGTGTGCGTGCGTGCTTGTGTGTTCGTGTTTGTGTGAGTGAGTGTGCGTGCGTGCGTGTGTGCGTGCGTGTGTATGTGTGTCTGTCTGATTTTGTGTCTGCGTGCGTAATATCTTCAGTTTAACTTCTATTCACTTCTACTGATTTGAGACAAGAACAAGAAGAACAACAACAGCAGCAGCAATAACAATAACAATAAAGATTTAGACGGACAAAAGAAGGCCTACGAACTACGCTTGAAATTCAAAATAACAAGATCAACTGTAAACATTAACTAAAAACAATCTTAGAAAATCATTATTGTCCAATATGAAAAAACACCAACTGCATTGTACCACAAAACAAAAACTGAATCATCAGACTTCTTATTAACGCTATCACAATGCCCAACAATAGCGGTGGTTCAGATCAAAGTTGAACCA
>CM060335.1:43038752-43041252 GCA_030674155.1 Stramonita haemastoma | reverse complement strand
AGAGGAACGAGACGTCAGAGACCTCAGCTTCTCTAGGGGGCCAGTATATTGAGAGCAGTGCCCATCTCCTCTCCATCGCTGCTTTTTTTTTTGCTTTTTTTTAACCTTCCCTGACCCTAAAGAGGGCAGGTATCCCTTTACAGCAGGGTGAGCTGGGGGCACTGTACTGAAGCCAATGCGCGCAAACGGTCACCCATCGAATTGATAACCACGCTCGACGCTGCTTAACCTTACCTTGGGGGAAAGCAAGTGGTCTGACTACTGAGTTATCCCGTCCCCTTAAAATGAAACTTTAGGTTCGGAATATTCAATTGTCTTTTGTTTCATTTCCAGGATAATGGAATAAGCACCCGTGTGCTTTTTTACATCCATTCCTATTGTGCATGCAGTTTTTGTAAATTTTGTCGTCCGTTCCAACTGGCACACAATGGCCTACTCTTCCGAAAAGCGAAACGGGTTTTAGCGTGTGCGCAAGATGTTCTGCGTGCGTTTGCACACGGGCCTCGGTTTATATTCTCATCCGAAGGACTTTTGGGGGACGTGGAGTCGGTACTGGCATCAACTACAGAGGAAAAATCCTCTTGAACGAGATTCGAACCCGGGTCAGCGGATCACGAGCGCATCACTCTCACCACTAGGCTATCCCGCCATAAAAGTCATGTATACTTATTTGACGCAACAAAAAAACAAACATTAGTCAAAATTTTCCATTTACTCAAGTTAATGTACACTATAAAAAAAAACATGTTGCATTCAACTTCTCTATTCCTCTTTTCTCCAAACTCTCATACACATATTCGATGTTGTGTGTGTGTGTGTGTGTGTGTGTGTGTGTGTGTGTGTGTGTGTGTGTGTGTGTGTGTGTGTGTGTGTGTGTGTGTGTGTGTGTGTGTGTGTGTGTGTGTGTGTGTAAGCGTGTGTGTTTGTATTTGTGCATGCAAAAGCTTCGTTCGTATGTGTTTACTATCAATTAGATCTTTTTTGACAAAACAATGAAAAAATCTTTTTAAAAAAAACTGAAATGAAGCCAGCTGAGCAAATCCAATTAACTCCTGCAAAAGTAAGCCTAGGGAAAATTGAAACATAAATTTTGCAGGGAACATCAATTACATACACACTCACACACACACACGTACACACACACACGTACACACGTACACACGTACCACACACACACACACACACAACACACACACACACACACACACACACACACACACACACACACACACACACACACGAGTGCTTATTCCATAATCCTCGATATAAAGGATTTTTTTTTTTAATCAAAAAAAATAAACACACTTACAACACACACACACAACACAACACAACACAACACAACACAACACAACACACACACACACACACACACACACACACACACACACACACACACACACACACACACACACACACACACACACATATCACTGTTTTTGTCATGTCAATATAATCATGTTTCAAAAGACAATATTTTTTTTCATTTTTCTTGTGAATAGTATGAAAAAATAATGATGAAAATGGACTGTTTCAGAATGCAAGAAATCCTGTCCAAAGGGACACTACCTCCTCACTTCCTGCGCAGACTACAGCGATCCTATTTGTATACGTAAGGTCTTTTTGTTACATTATGGGTCCAAATTATGCTTTGGTTAAAAACAGTATATTATTCTTTTTTTTATAAATCATATATGTTCACCCTGACAATAGAGCAACAACAAGCTAACCGTTTTGTTTGTTTTTGCGTGTGTGTGTTTTTTCCCTTTATCTGCGTATATTTATACATCTGTTTGTGCATCCATGTGTCTAAGCGTGCTTTATTCGTTCGTTGGCTCGTTCATTCCTGGATTCGTTGGTTCGTTAGTTCGCTTGTGTACTTTCATGCATATGTGTGTGTTCGTGTTCGTGTGTGTGTGTGTGTGTGTGTGTGTGTGTGCGTGTCTGTGTGTGTGTGTGCGTGTGCGTGTGTGTGTGTGTGTGTGTGTGTTCGTGTTCGTGTTCGTGTGTTGTTCATGTACACAAATATTTTTTTTAATGTGTTCTTTCGAATAAAATCAGTTTTTTTTAGTGTGTATGTGCGTGTGCATGCATACACGAATGTGCATGTGCGCTTGTGTGCGCATGCGTGCTTTTGTGTGTATGTGCATGCATGTATGTGTGCGTGCGTGCGTGCCTGCGTGCGTGTGTGTGTGTGTGCATGTGTGTCTGTGTGCACTTGCTGATACGTGCATGAATGCGTGTGTGTGTGTGTGTATATATGTGCAGCCTGCAGCAGTTGCACAAGAACGCAGTACGTGGCTGCACCGTGTACCTCCACCAGTGACACCTTGTGTGTGGGTGAGTTCTTTGCCTCCTCCTCCTCTGTTTACCCCTGACAGATGCTATATGATGATGGGGACGGGATAGCTTAATGGTCAGAACATTGCGCTGACAATTTGACGACCCGAGTTTGATTCCCGGTCGAGGGGATTTTTCTCCTGGAGTTAACATCAGCGCT
>CM060335.1:43031252-43033752 GCA_030674155.1 Stramonita haemastoma | reverse complement strand
AGAAATGTTGTGTATTTGACAGATTTTTGCCCACCAGTAAGGTAGCCGTATTTCGACATCGGGGATGATGTATCAACATGGCACCAGCATGCATACGCTTTTTTGAGTGTTGTTGTTATTGTTGTTTTCTTTTTTAAAAATAAATGTTGTCGTCCGTCGTCCTACCGACACGCAATGGCTCACTTTGCTGAAAAGTGAAACAGGTTTTAACGAGTGCGCAAGATGTTCTGGGTGCATTCGCACACGGGACATCGTTTAAAGTGTCAACGAGGCCCTGTGTGCGAACGCACGCAGATCATCTTGCGCACACGTTAAATCCTGTTCCACTTTTCGAAAAAGAAGGCCATTGTGTCCCGGTGGGAACAGATGACAAAATTTACGAAACTGCATGCACACGGGGACTGGACGTGAAAAAGCATATGAGTGCTTATTCCATTATCTTCAAAATAAAAATAAAAAAGAAGAAAAATATAAACAAAGTACTTTCGGGGAATTGAGTTAGAACTTATGTCAACTCCAGAGAAGAAATCCCCTTGAACGGGTGCCTGGGTGGTGGGTGGTTCGTGCCCAGGCCGTTAGATCACGAGTACAATGCTCTAACCACTTGGCTGCCCCCCGCCCCTTTGATTCTTTGGTTCGTACCGATTTTTAACTGGATTTCCCGACCTACGATAGCAGACAAAACATGACAGAATTTATTTTCAATAAAGATGTCTTTGATCCAAGCTTTGCAGAACATGCTTGTGTTGAACAATGCATCGTGATTGTAGGTTTCTCTTGCTTTATGTTCTATACATCAAATACTAAATGCGTGCGTACGCAAAGTCCTCTAAATGTTATATACTGTGGTCAGAACATTGCGCTGGCAATTTGACGACCCGGGTTCGAGTCCGGTCAAGGAAATTTTTCTCCTGGAGTTAACATCAGTGCTGACTCCACTCTCCCCAAAAGTCCTTCGGATGAGACTTTAAACCGAGGCCCCGTGTGCGAACGCACACAGAACATCTTGCGCACACGTTAAATCCTGTTCCACTTTTCGTAAGAGTAGGTTATCGTGTGCCGGTGGGAACAGATGACAATATTTACAAAAACTGCATACACACGGGAACCGGATGAAAAAAAGCACATGATTGCTTATTCTGTTATCCTCGATATAAAAGAATAAATAAATAAATAAATACACTGTGTCCATACCATATGATATCCAACACGGCTACCTGTCAGCCACAAAATGGTTGCGTTCCCCAACTTTTCCTTCAGAAACAATGAAACCATAGGCTTCTTTGAGTTAAGAATTCATATGCAAATTCAGACCTAGGCGTGGATGTCAGACAGCGGGCCTAGTGGTTAGAATATTAAGCGTGTGATTTAACGGACCGGGTCAGAGACACCCATTTGAGGGGACTTAACCCCCTGCTGTTAACATCAGTACCGACTACCCTCCCCTGGAAAGTCCTTTGCACGAAAACTATTAAACCACAGGCTTGTGTACAAACATATGCAAAAATTCTTGCACATATATCAAGACCCGTTCTGCCTTTCCAAAGAGTAGGTTATTGTACACCGGTAGGAACGATGAATTTTTTTATAGAATACATTCATATTAGTTGTTGGGTTTAGACATCATCTCCACCATCAGAATACGGCTACCTATAAAGTGGGCAAAAAAGGTTGCGTACGCAAAATATCACCATTGATGGAACTCGGCGCTCTAGCCGAGAAACGATAAAAAAAACAGCCTGGAATCGAAGAAAAGAGGCAGCTGGTTAAACGTTCAGTTAGATATGATAAAATCCAAGTGTTGAGCATCTGAGGTTGATATTGTTTATAGTGAAAAATATTCTTTTTGCTATGTTTGAAATGATTTGCATGATTTGGTTCATTTGTACACATCAAGTGCTTGTTTTTGTATCCTATTGCTACACACAATTACCGATTTACATAATATGTGTATTTAGATTTCACTGTTTTTTTTACTTAGTAAGTCCTTATTGTTGTTTAAACGAAGTTTTCTCACAATACATTTGTTTTTGTCCATTATTTTTATCTTCCACTTTCTTACATGTTTTTTTTTTTATATAACAGGCATGACTGTTTTCACCATGTAACTTCAGCTATTTTTGGTTGCATGTTCTGTAATATTTGCGTATACTTTATTTCATAATCATCACCGTTGTCACTTTTTTTTTTCTTCTTCATTATCGTTGTTTGTTTTTGTATTCTTTGTAATTTCTGTTGGGGGGTGGGTGTAGGTTTTTTTTTTCTTTTACTTTGAGTACTTTTTTCCTTTGTTTTGGCTTTGATAATATCATTATGCTTAGAGGTTTTGTATGTAGTTTGTTTTTGTTGCGTTTTGTTCTTTTTTTTTTGGTTATTTTTTTGGTGTCTTTTGTAGTCATTTTTGTTTGGGAGAGGGGAGAAGGTTTTTACCTTTTTTTCTAAATTCTTTGTCGTCATTTTCGTTATTCAGTTTTAGTTTTCGTGTCTCTCAGCTTACTCT
>CM060335.1:43023752-43026252 GCA_030674155.1 Stramonita haemastoma | reverse complement strand
GGGCAAATAGCCAGGTGGTTATAGTGTTGTGCTTGTGATCTGACGACCCGGGTTCGATCCATCGCGGAGGCGCCCGTTTTATGATATTTTCCCCTGGAATAATCTTCAGTACTGGCTCCACTCTCCTAAAAGTCCATCGGTTGAGACTATAAACTGAGGCCCCATGTGCGAATACACGTAGAACATTTTTCGCTTACGCTAAAAATTCCGTTCCGCCTTTTAGACAAAAATATCCATTTTGTGAAGTTAGGAATAGATGGCAAAATTTCAAAGACGCATGCACACAGGTGTCGTGTTTAGGCACCATCCCCAAAGTCGGAATGTGGCTACCTTAAGGGTGGGTATGAAAACGGTCTGTACACAAAATGTCACCTTTGCTGAACCTCAGAACTCTAAGTCGAAAAACGAAAAAAATTACCAATGACCAAAAAAAAAAAAGAAAAAACTGAGTGTAACAAACTTTTTTTTTAAAAGTCTTAGAATATCACCCCCCGAAAAATGCCCCCCCCCCCCCTCCCCACACCCAAAAAAAAAATATCTTAGAACATCATCACCGAAAACTCCCCCCCCAAAAAAAAAAAAAAACAAAAAAACAAACAAACAAACAAACATCACATTAAAAAAAAATCCTCTTTTTCTCCAGGAACCCAACGAATTCACGAGCAGCGGGCCCCGTGGTTTTATGACCAGTAAGAAAGGCGCGAAAGCCTACAGTACGGCGGTTCAATTCGAGCGTCCCTTTCTCTACAGCTCCACCTCATGGTACAAAGGTGGATGCCTGAAGAACGTGTCACGGATATTCCCCAACCAGACTCTGTACAGAGAGGAAGAGGAGGGGGTAAAGGTGATGGCCAAGAAAGCGGACAGGGGGGGAAGCTTCTGGTACCAGATGTCCCATCATGAGAAATCTCCCTACATCAAGGTGTCTGTGCCAGGTAAGTCAAGTCAAGTTATTTTTGTATTTCCAGATGGTACATTGAATAAACATTGATTTGCTTTTTTTTCATCTTAAGTAAAAAAAAAAAAAAAATAATAATAATAATAATAATAATAATAATAATAATAATAATAATAATAATAATAATAATAATAATAATATAATAATAATAAATAAATAAATAAATAATAATAATAATAATAATAATAAATAAATAATAATAATAATAATAATAAAAATGATGATGATGATGATATAATAATAAAAATAATTTTTAAAAAAAAAATAAAAATAAAAAATAATAATAATAATAATAATAATAATAATAATAATAATAATAATAATAATAATGATAATAATAATAATAATAATAATAATAATAATAATAATATTTTTTTTAAAAACAACAACAAACAAGCAAAGCAAAGAAAAACCCCTAACAAACAAAATAAAAAATACCCAAATCATTTCACCAACACTAATTAACTAACATGATTTCAACAGCCTTGAAAATAAAATATGCCTATAGATAACACAAGCAACAACAAGGTAAGGAAATGTGTGTGTGAGGGACTTTGTGTGTGAGGGACTTTGTGTGTGGTGTGTGTGTGTGTGTGTGTGTGTGTGTGTGTGTGTGTGTGTGTGTGTGGTGTGTGTGTGTGTGAGTATGTGTGTGTGTGTGCGTGTGTGTGTGTGTGTATGTGTGTGTGTGTGTGTGTATGTGTGTGTGTGTTTACAGCCTCGCAGTGATTCCCCAGTGTAATGAGTGAGATGGAGTGTATATTCATTCTGGGGGATCCTCAAGGTGTTGTGCCTTCAGCACCTAGGCTCTATCACAGTTCTTGGTGAAACCATTGATGCAGGGGGCAACAACAAAGTGAGAGGCTGTATGATCAGTGGCTTTCGTTCCCACCCATAGAATTCCACTTTACAGCTTAGTCTTTTAGTGATCGACTATGACTCTAATTTGGTGGCTTGTCTTGTACAGTCCTTATATGCTGCAGCCCAGGGGGCTAGTTGGCCTTTGGAGAACATCTCCAACGCTGACTGTCTTTATGCCCTCTTGGCCGAGAAGGGAGGGTGTGCTGTGGGTAAGGCATCTCCACTATGATCGAATTGTTGCGCAATATCTGAAACAGCAGCAGCTACTTCTGTTGATTTGGAGGTCATCGTCGAACACGACGGATTTATTTAGCTGGGAAACTACACCCCAAACAATAAGAACAACAGCAGCAACAGCAGCAGCAGTAATGCCAGCATCACTAAAAGTGTGTGTGTGTGTGTGTTTCAATCAATCAATCAAATTTTTATTTCCAGATGGTACATTGAGTAAGCAACGATTTGCTTTTAGTGTGTGTGTGTGTGTGTGTGTGTGTGTGTGTGTGTGTGTGTGTGTGTGTGTGTGTGTGTGTGTGGGACTGCGTACCTGTGTCTGTGTGTTTATGTGTGTGTGTGCGTGCGTGCGTGCGTGCGTGTGTGCGTGTGTGTCTGTGATGTGTCTGTGTCTGTGTCTTTCTGGTCTGGAGTGTCTGTGAGTGTCTGTGTCTGTGTGTATATTCGTGT
>CM060335.1:43013261-43018261 GCA_030674155.1 Stramonita haemastoma | reverse complement strand
TATGTGTGGATGGATGGATGGATGGATGGATGGATGGATGGATGGATGGATGGATGGATGAATGGATGGATGAATGGATGGATGGATGGATGGATGGATGGATGGATGTGTGTGTGTGTGTGTGTGTTTGAGAGAGACAGAGTGTGTGTGTGTCTGTATATATATATATATATATAGATAGATAGATAGATAGATAGATAGATAGATAGATAGATAGATAGATAGATAGATAGATAGATAGATAGATAGATAGATAGATAGATAGATAGATACTCATACACACATAAACACTACACACTAAACAATAGAATAGAATAAGAACCATGCAAAGTCCATAATCCTCATCACTATCAATGCCCACATTGAAACCACAACATCACGATACCCACCACGTTAAATAACCATAACTTTTCATCATATTACTCCCCCCCCTCGCCCACTTCTTCTAAAAGTCTGATATGTTTTATGGATATATGTAAAACTTAAATGGTATAAACAACACATCACACACCATTGAACAAAAACGATGTTTTCTTTCTAAGACAATAACACCCAAAGCTCCCAGAATCCTCTCATTATTCGTTACATGATCTGAAATAGGGCAATAACCACGGCAGCACACAGACATAACATCACATAAACATAACAAAGAAAGCTATTTCACAATTCCTGTTAACTCCGTTAGACCTTTCTATGTTTCTCGCTCGTTCTTTCGCAGCAATTCCTGGAAAACAGATAAAAGATTTTAAATTCGTCACGCTTTACACTTTCTGTAAAGACGTTTAAAAGTTTTTGAGAGAGAGAAACTTTAGAATTAGAGTTTGTATATGGCGTTAAGAAGGTGGTGTTTTTATTCTCAAAGCAAAACAACATTATTTTTTCCTTTTAGTGTTTATTGATGTGTTTATTTTTCGCAATACATGCAGAAAGGTGGCAGTGAAACCACAAAAAAACCAACTAAAGCAAGAAAAAAAATACCAAAAATGGGGGAAAAAAAATTGAATGGAGATGTGTGGGAAAAGAGAAAGTAAATAAAGAAATCGAAGAAATGCTTCAAGATAAGTAAAATAGAGAGACAGCAAAATAGAACCAAACAAAAAGAAATCCAACATTGAGGAAAAAGAAAATTAATTTTTATTTATTTATTTATTTATTTATTTATATATATATATTTATTATTCTTTTATATCGAGGATAAGGGAATAAGCACTCGTGTGCTTTATTGCATCTATTCCCCGTCTGTATGCAGTTTTGTAAATGTCATCTGTTCCCACCGGCACACAATGGCCTACTCTTACGAAAAGCGGGACAGGATTTAACGTGTGCGCAAGTTGTTCTGCGTGCGTTCGCACACGGGGCCTGTGTTTATAGTCTCATCCGAAGGACTTATAAAGGCAAAACGGCAACTTTCAACCACCCCCCAAAAAATACCAACAACAAAAGATACACTAAAATAATAATTATGAAACTAACTATGCCATTAGTAAACTATAACGCTAACACACTAACTAGCTAAATGGATGAATAAATGAAAAGACCTATTAAAAATAAATGAAAAATGATTGAAAAAAAACCCACCAAGATTAAGACAGAAGGAATAATAAAAGAAAAAACAAAGACAAATACTAAAGAAAAGAACGGGAAGGAAAAGAGATTGAAAAGACGCAAAATCAATTTTGTGAAGAAAAGCGTCAACCCCTTAATCATAAAGAATGATAACAGATAATGAATAAAGACAAGACCAAAAATAAACCAGAGAGAGAGAGAGAGAGAGAGAGAGAGAGAGAGAAGAGAGAGAGAGAGAGAGAGAGAGAGAGAGAGAGAGAGAGAGAGAGAGAGAGAGAGAGAGAGAGAGAGAGAGAGAGAGGAGAGAGAAACAGACAGAGACAGAGAGACAGAGAGACAGAGACAGAGTGACAGAGAGACAGAGAGAGACAGATATAGAGACAGAGAGAGACAGATATAGAGACAGAGAGAGAGACAGATATAGAGACAGAGAGACAGAGAAACACACAGACAGACAAAGAGACAGAAAAAGAGACAGACAGACAGAGACAGAGAGATACAGAAAGACAGAGACACACAGACACACACACACACCCCGACAGACTGACACACACAGACATAGACATTTCAAAACACAATAAACAACATTATGTTTATGGTGCCGTGTGAAATCATTCTCCCTATCTAACAAACATTGCAGCTTCGTTCTATCACCATACAGTTCTGAGGATGCTTGCAAAACTTAACAGGCTGTTTCTTGGCAATAGGCGACACAATAAATGTCTTCTGTTCCATCGGGTAACTGCTTGTGGAATGGGGAGTATTTTTGCTTTTATTTGTATTCTCTCTCGAGCTGTGTTTGTTTGTTTGCTTATTTACTGACTCCCTATTGGGTTATTATTTTTTTTACCGTTTTATTCTTTTCTGTTTCATGTGCTTTGTTTGTCGTTGCTGTGTTTTTTTGTTTGTTTTTTTTCTCTTTTACATGGTTCTGAGCTATTTTTGTCTTGACGTTACTGTGGTTTTTTTTTTTTCGGGAGATTTCCGGTTCATGCTTTTTTTTTTTTTGGGGGGGGAGGGGGGGGGGGGTTGTTGTTGTTTTTTTTCGGTCTGTGAGTCTTTTTTCTATGGTTTTCTATTCTTATGTTCTGTCGTTTTTCTGTTCTTTATTTCTTTCTATTTTCTTTCTTTTTTCTTTTTATCTTTTCTTTCTTTCTTCCTGTCTTTCTTTCTTTCTTTCTTTCTTTCTTTCTTCCTTTCTTCCTGTCTTTCTTTCTTTCTTTTTTCTTTCTTCCTGTCTTTCTGTTTTTCTTTCTTTCTGTTTTTCTTTCTTACTTTCTTTCTTTCTTTCTTTCTTTATGTCTGTCTTTCTGTCTGTCTTCCTTCCTTCCTTCCGTTCTTCCTTCCTGTCTGTCTGTCTTTCTCTCTTTTTTCTTTCTTTTCTTCTTTCTTTTTTCTTTCTTTCATACATTTTTAATCAAATCACCAATAATTGGTCGTAGATATAGAATCAGATTAACAGAAACTGGTGACTGAAGCAAAATAAAACGCGAAACAAATAAATCCATTCCGTTCATGAAAAAACATTGTTCAGTTAGAAACAGATAACCAGTAATTAAAAAATACAAAATTCAAACCCATAGATCCTCATTATACTGGGCAAAAAAGGAGCATCACTAACTAGTTAAGTTGCTGAAACAGAAACACGACAGTAGGCTATATATAGGAAGGAAACAGACCAAAATAGTCATCGTTTTGGGGTGAGGAAAAATATCTCGATAAACATATAGGGGATGGGGAGGGGGGGGGGGGGTATCCTGATGGTCAAAATGATGCGCTCGTGTTTTGCTGACCCTGGTTCGATTCTCGTTCAAGCGGATTTTTCCTCTGGAGTCAACATCAGTGCCGACTCCACTTCCCCCTTAGATCCATCGGATGAAACTAAACCGATGTCCCGGTCCGAACGCACGCAGAACATCTTGCACACACGTAAAAGCCTGTTCGACTTTTGGAAAGAGTAGGCGATTGTGTGCCGGTGGGAACGGATGACAAAATTGACAAAACTGCATACACACGGGGACTGGGTGTAAAAAAAACACACAAGAGCGCTTATTCCATTATCCTCCAAAAAAAAAAATATATACACATACAAATATATGGTCATTCATGTGTAGACAGACAAAAAAACCCAGCTGTACAGGTAGAAGGTGGTCAGAAGTAGTGGATTACGCAATGAATTATCTCAACAAAAATTGGCATCAAGCAACCTTTACAGACAGACAGATGGGCTCTTTGCGGTATTCACAGCAGGCTGTCAACAGCTGCCTGGTTACAGGGTGTATTGCCCCCACACCTTCAGTACACTGGCTGCAATCTGATGATGGATACACCCAGAGCTATCCCTCTTGGAAAGTCAGTAGGCTAATAATCTGTATCATGGCGATAAAAAAGTATATGAAAAAGTGTTACGTGTGTGTGGTTGGTTGAGTATAAAAGACATGATTGAATTGTGTGACAAATTCGTGAATATGCACATGGCTTGTTTGGAGATGAGTTATAAAAAAGGATTGAAAAGGTTACAAATACGTGCATATGCACATAGGTAGTTTGGAGATGAGTTTTAAAAATGTCACAAATTCGTGCAAAAGCATGAAACTAGTAAGGAGATGAGTTTTGAAAAATGATGGAAAATGTCTCAAATAGTGCATATGCACATTGCTAGTTTGGAGATGAGTATAAAAAGGTTAAAAATGTCACAAACACGTGCATAAGCACATAGGTCAAACTAGTTAGGAGATGGATTAAAAAAAAATTGAAAAATTCACAAGTACGTGCATATGCACAGAGCTAGTTTGGAGATAAGAAAAATGGAAAATGTTACAAATACGTTCATATGCACATAAATAGGAGACGAGTATATGAAAAATGATTAAAAATGTCACAAATACGTGCATATGCACATAGTTAGTTTGGAGATGAGTTATAAAAAAAGGACTGAAAAGGTCACAAATACGTGCATATGCACATAGTTAGTTTGGAGATGAGTTATAAAAAAAGATGAACATGTCACAAATACGTACATATGCACATAAATAATTAGGTAACGAGTATAGAAAAGGGGGAAAAAATGTCACAAATACGTACACATGCATATAAATAGTTAGGAGACGAGTTTGAAAAAAGGATAAAAAATGTCACAAATACGTGCATATGTACATAGCTAGATTGGAGATGTGTATAAACAAAGATTGAAAACGTCACATAGACAAGCATACGCACATAGCTAGCTAGGAGATCGGCATAATTATACTTATGAAATCAGAAAAAATACCTCAATAAACATTACAGAAATTTATATACTTCTTGGGGTAGTTCATTTAATTATTGTTTTTTTTAATTGTCATTCTATCAACTGTTATTGTTGTGGCTGTGTGTAGTTGTTGTAATCGTTTTCGTCATTCCATTTTCTTTTTGTCCCTATGGCTATTCGAATT
>CM060335.1:43005761-43008261 GCA_030674155.1 Stramonita haemastoma | reverse complement strand
GGTGAAAAATAACTACACAAAATTGCCAATGAAAAATAAAGAAAACCCTTACATAAATGTATCTCACTGATTTTTTTTTTTTTTGCAGTCATAGCGCTGACTCTGTAAAACTGTCTGTTTATATACATTGACTTTAATAATTCATGAAAGTAAAAACAAAAAAAAACAAGCTACCTAAAACTTTGTAGTCTGTATCAGTGAGTTTACAAAAGAGCTTAGGGGCAACATAACTTGATATAATGCTGAAACTGTTTTGAAAAAGTTAGCCAAGGAATAAAGGGAACTGGCTGTCAAGTTTTTGGGGGTGCCCCCATGGTCTCTAGACTCCGGGATAGATAGATAGATAGATAGATAGATAGATAGATAGATAGATAGATAGATAGATAGATAGATAGATAGATAGATAGATAGATAGATAGATAGATAGATAGATAGATAGATAGATAGGTAGATAGATAGATGGATAAATAAATAAATAGATAGATATATAGTCGCATCTTTTTCCGCCTGCAGGTGATTAAGAACTTTGCAGACAGTGCAATGAGCCTTGCTATATCATAGCCTTGCCTTTGATGAATTACTGGCGTTTCTGCACTTGCAAGAGTCAGGCCTGTATAGTCTGGCTTCGCTTCTGGCATCTGACAGTGCAGAAAATGAAAGACTAATACATGTTGCAGACTGCAGGGGATAGGGGGGGGGGGGGAGAAACATAGAAGAAGATGAGTAGTGTGGATGCTGGAGGGTATTCCGAAATCATGTCTTCAAACAAGTGTCATTTCACACCTGATTTCAACGTGGGGTTTCTTTTCCATGCTCGAGAGAACAAACTTAACATAGCGGTAACGAGTTGGTAGCTGAGAGGATAGCTCCAGGAAGATAGTCATGGTGGAACTTAGATGAACCATGATCGGATATAGTGACTTCAGATATCTTAGGAAATCATGCTGAAAAATTGAACAAGAGCACTTCTTGATTTTTTTTTTATTCACGGAGCTAAGTTTGATATTATGTTAGTGTGTGTGTGTGTGTGTGTGTGTGTGTGTGTGTGTGTGTGTGTGTGTGTGTGTGTGTGTGTGTGTGTGTGTGTGTGTGTGTGTGTGTGTGTGTGTGTCAAAGTCAAAGTCAAAGTCAAAGTCAAACTTTTATTTCCAGATGGTACATTGAGTAAGCATTCCAATTGCTTTTTTTCATCAAGCCATCCATCTAAAAAAAAAAATAAATGAATAGAAAAAAAATAAAAAAGGAGAAAAAAAGAGAGAATAATCATATTTGAACAAGGAAAATCTTAAAGAAGATATGTGGTACAAATGAAAAGATTAAAAATGAACTTGAATAATATTCACACCAAAAGAAGAAACTACACACACACACACACACACACACACACACACACACACACACACACACACACACACACACACACACACACACACACACACACACACACACACACATATATATATATATATATATATATATAAATATATATATATATATATATATATATCACACACAAGGAAAATAATGCATGGTTCCTTAAAAATCATTTTACACACACACATAGAAACCTATATCAATTCCCTCACGGCTTCTCATTTCAGTCTCTTTAGTTCCCCAGTCAAAGTTCATGACCCGCAGCTGGCAGGGCGTTGATATAAATAAACGGGGAAAAAGGAAAGGCTGCACTAGGGCTTGGGCTATAGCCGTGTTCAGCTATAGATTACCATGGTTTCTTTCACACATCGTTTTGTACAGTGAATCGTCCAAAAAGAGACAAACAAAGCATTCTTTATAATCAGCTTGAAACAAGCTTTCTTTTGACACCAAACTCCATATACTTTCTTTCACACTGGTTGACGTGAGAGCAGTCAAAACATAGATGAAGATGAACAGGAGAGCGACAGGCAGACACACAATCACAAAAATCAGTCATTTTTAACTCTCTCTCTAAAAAAACACATATTTATAATATACAAACAAAAAATGTAGAGAAGAAATTGAACATGTCTGCATGCAGACTAACTAGGTTTTTTTTTTGATGGTTTTGTTTCTGTGGGCACAGCGAAGCCATAGATGAACACACCGTAGTAGGCTACCACCTGCAGCGCCGCGTGAAGCAGCGCGATACAGAGCGTGGGGTGAGAGTCTGGCAGTCATTAGTGTCAGCTAGGTATCTCACTTCACTCTAAACACTAGGCCTACTGCATAGTCATGGCGATTCAGCACGTACACAGTCCACTGTTTCATCAGATTTTAGTGGTTTCCTGCTACAGCTGAAGGTTTATTTACTAACTAAATCCAGTACAGCTTATAACCCCGAGCACACAGTAGAAAACAAATGTCTTTTCAGTGGCATCAGGCAGAAATAGCTCACAAATGACTGGGGTTTTTAAAAAATATATTCATTGATGTTTCTGATACTATACAAAAAAATCTTCTGATCATGTTGAAAAAATGTTGTGATCAAAAGCGTGACTATTTTAGTGTTGTGAAAAAAGAA
>CM060335.1:42990761-43003261 GCA_030674155.1 Stramonita haemastoma | reverse complement strand
ATACGTAAAGTCAGGATACCCAACTTTAGTTAAAAGTTAAACGCAGTGTTTAACTTTGAAAAAAAAAAATCCTTTCTTTAGGATAACATCAGCACACAGAAACACACACACACAATACACACACACACGCACACACACATACACACACACGCACGCACGCACGCATACCTACGCACACACATATATACACAAACACACACACACACACACACACACTCACACAAAGAGAGAGAGAGAGAGAGAGAGAGAGAGAGAGAAGAGAGAGAGAGAGAGAGAGAGAGAGAGAGAGAGAGAGAGAGAGAGAGAGAGAGAGAGAGAGAGAGAGAGAGAGAGAGAGAGAGAGAGAGAGAGAGACAGACAGACAGACAGACAGACAGACAGACAGACAGACAGACAGACAGACAGTTCAGACAGACAGACAGACAGTCAGACTGACAGACAGAGACAGACAGTCAGACAGACAGACAGAGACAGACAGAGACAGAGACAGACAGAGACAGAGACAGAAAGACATAGAAACAAAAATAGATCTGCTGGAAAAATGTAGAGGAGACCCAACCCGGGTAGAATGGTAAAAAAATATCACTTTTTAAAAAATAGAATGCTAACTAAAGACATTATGTATCAGCTCATTGGTACTAGAACCAAACTTCAACAGAATGCCAAACTTTACAGGAAATTCAAAGAGAGAACCATAACATCCATGAATTGCCAGTAGAGAAGAAGTTCACTTCAGTAGAAGGCTAATATGAAACCTTTTTTTTGTAGGCTGCTAAGAAGAGACGATGCTTCTTTACCCTGCAAAATGGGAAAGCTTAATGGCCGGAGAAAATATCAACCATTTGCTACATTGAACTTTTTATCAGCAACCAGCACTTGTGGTGTGCACTCGACTCCCTCTTGTGCGGTTTTGATTCGGTGTTACTTACTTTATATTTTTGTTCTGACATAACTTGGTATCATATACCAGTCCCATTTTCTTTTCTATATTAGGAAGGTGGCAGAACGGGTAAAGACATTCCACCTGCCTAACAAAGAGGTTCTGGGTTTGAATCCTAGCCTCGCCCTTTCTTTTCAATTAGGCAAGAAAATCGAACCGAGGGTCAAGTTCTTCAGCTCAAACTATAAACCGTGGCCCCATTACGAGAAATACACGCAGAATGTCTTTCGCATACAATAAAACCCTGTTCCATATTTCGGAAGAGTAGGCCATCTCGTGCCAGTAGGAACGGATGTTAAAATTTTATGAAAAAAAAAAACAAATTCGCATAAGTGTTTTGTTTAGACAACATCCCCGAAATCAAAATGTGGCTACCTAAATGTTTGGAGGAACAAACGGTCAAATACGTACAAATAATCTCATCATCGGTGAACCTTAGGGCTAGCTTTAGCCGAGCAACCCCCCCCCCCCCCCCCCCCCCCCAAAAAAAAAAAAAAAAAAAAAAAAGTGCCTGTAAATTACAAGTCTTCCCAATAGTTACGGAGCGTATTAGTGGCGTTTATAGGCACTGTGGTTTGGCCTGTGTGCTTTGCTGTGTTCTTGCTGATAGCACGGGGGTAGTGCTAACTGGAGTTTCCCTCTTGAAAAGCTGTCAACCCTTACCCTCGGATATTGTGTTACTACACTGTAATGTACACACACTTTATAATGGAGGGCTTGCATAGCGAATTAGTTTTTGGTTCGTTTGTTGTTTTATTTCGTTCATCACACACACACACACACATACACACATACACACATACGCGCGCGCGCGCACACACACACACGCGCGCACGCGCGCGCACACACACACATACACACGCGCACAAACACACACACGCGCGCGCAAATACACATTTAAACACACGCAAACTATAAAAAAAACACACACACACACACACAAACACTCAGAGAGAGAGAGAGAGAGAGAGAGAGAGAGAGAGAGAGAGAGAGAGAGAGAAGAGAGAGAGAGAGAGAGAGAGAGAGAGAGAGAGAGAGAGACAGACAGACAGACAGACAGACAGACAGACAGACAGACAGACAGACAGACAGACAGACAGACAGACAGACAGACAGACAGACAGACAGACAGACAGACAGACAGACATAGAGAGAAACAGACATACACAGAGACAGAGACAGACACAGAGACAGAGAGAAACAGAAAGAGAAACAGAGAAAAACAGAAACAGAGAAACAGTGCCAAAAATATTTTACTAAATCGAAAAGACGACAGCATGAGAGGGTGGTGTGTGTGTGGGGGGGGGGGGGGGGGGGGAGGAGATATGAGAAAGGAGCACGGAGGAAGGAAAAGGGTGAGAGTGGGGAAGAAGGGAGAGGAGAGAGGAGAGGGGAGGGGGGAAGGGGGTCTCAAGAGTTGTTAGTTTAAGATGGAGAGAGAAAAAAAACAACCTCTGATGGATGACTGACATCCGAATCGTCCCTCGGTGTCCATCTGTCATCTTGTGTCGTTTGCTTTTTTTCTTCTTTTTTTTCTGGAAAAGGCAAAGATGGTTTTGGCTGTGCCCATTTTGCCCTCTGCTGTTTGCTCTCAGCTCATGTTTTAACGTGAAGGGGGTTCGTTTGGTTTATCAACACGAGGATGCGTGCATGTGCGTTTGTGTGTGTAAGTGTGTGTGTGTGTGGGGGGGGGGGTGTTTGTGTGTGTGTGTGTGTGTGTGTGTTTGTTTGTGTGTGTGTGTGTGTGTGTTTGTGTGTGTGTGTGTGTGTGTGTGTGTGTGTGTGGCATGCAAGCACAGACGTACAAACATCCATCCATCCATCCATCCATCCATCCATCCATCCATCCATCCATCCACCCATCCATCCATCCTACTTATATATACACATATCCATCCATCCATCCATCCACCCACCCACCCATCCATCCATCCATATACACAGCCATCCATCCATCCATCCATCCATCCATCCATCCATCCATCCATCCATCCATCCATCCATATACACATCCATCCATCCATCCATCCATCTGTGGCAGGGCGGTAATTAGATTACTTCCCTTGCGAGCGGAACTGCCAATCGCAGCGACGTGGGTACAACGTTTGGATCCACACCTGTGAATTGTGCGACGTTCTGTATCGTTGGGTGGTGGTCGAAAGCCGTCTTCTGCATGCACTTTGCCCATAGCGGTAAAATGTAGTATTTATGCAGCCTCTTTCTAGAGGCCACATTCCTACTGTCTGACCGTGCTGTCGTCGCCGAGAAGTTGTACAGAGTCGCGGCAGATCAAATATCTGCACTCTGTTACAAAGTGGCGTCGCCGACAGGATGGAAAGAACTTAGGGCTACTGATTTGAGCGTCAAATACGCTGGTCAGTACCCACTGTGCCTCGGGACGCGGCACAAAGTCAGCGGTGGTGGATGTGGCAGGGCGGTAATTAGATTACTTCCCTTGCGAGCGGAACTGCCAATCGCAGCGACGTGGGTACAACGTTTGGATCCACACCTGTGAATTGTGCGACGTTCTGTATCGTTGGGTGGTGGTCGAAAGCCGTCTTCTGCATGCACTTTGCCCATAGCGGTAAAATGTAGTATTTATGCAGCCTCTTTCTAGAGGCCACATTCCTACTGTCTGACCGTGCTGTCGTCGCCGAGAAGTTGTACAGAGTCGCGGCAGATCAAATATCTGCACTCTGTTACACATCCATCCATCCATCCATCCATCCATCCATATGATAACAAGTCTACTATTTGTTTATTGATTGATTGATTTATTTATTCAATCTTTTATATCGATAATAATGGAATAAACACTTGTGTGGATTTTTTTTTACATCCAGTGCCCGTGTTTGTGCAGTTTTATAATTTTGGGCAATCTGTTCCCACCGGCGCACGATGGCCTACAAAGCGTAACAGGATTTAACGTGTGCACAAGATGTTCAGCGTGCGTTCGCACACTGGGCCTCGGTTTGTAGTCTCATCCGAAGGCCTTTTTTTAGGGAGAGTGGAGTCTGCGCTGATGTTAACTCCAGGAGAAAAATCTCCTCGAACGGGAATCGAACCCGCGTCGTCAAATTGCGAAAGCAATGTTCTGACCACTAGGATATCCTGTCCTCCAATGAAGCAATGAGGGTAGTAAACATGTGGGTGATCTCTGTGTTGCAGACTGATCAAGACTGGAGGAATCCATAAGAACTGAGAACAGGCCTTTGAAGACGACTCTGTGAGGTAAGATGCTCAGAAACTAATTGTGTGATATTTTGTGTTGTCTTGTTATCATGTATGTGATTGTGTGTGTGGGGTGTGTGTGTGTGTGTGTGTGTGTGAGAGAGAGAGAGAGAGAGAGAGAGAGAGAGAGAGAGAGGAGAGAGAGAGAGAGAGAGAGACTGCTATACAAGTATAAACATACTCTGGTACAAAGGAAAAAAACAGACTGGGAGGGTGTCTTCCTTACAGGCTATCTGGTCAATCTGTGTCTAAGAAATTGTAAACTTTTCCTTGTCTTAGTCCAGTGGTTCATGCAAGGATATTCGGCAAAACCTGCAAATGAGAGTGACAGCATGTTTCTCACCATACACATACTTTGGACACTCCTGAACAATACTGGCATAGGAAACGCCATGTTGTCCATCCGTTTCCACACTTTTTAAATACTTTTTTTTTCTATCATGCAGACATTCCTTCTGAGTGATTATAAATATAAAGCCAGAGGGGCGTTCCTTGTTTGTTTGCTTGTTTGTTTTTTCTCCTTAGTTTATCGATTAATATATATCAACCAGGTGGTGATTGAGACAATGATACCACTTATTATAGACCATGACAAACATAACCTTCTCCTTCCCAACAAGCCCAGTTTCCCTATTCCTTCCTCCTATCCCCCAACCTCCACTTTATCTACCACCTTTCCCCCAATATACCCCCTCTCCTATCTCTCCCCCCTCCCCATCTATCCCCCCCTGTCATATCCCTCCCCTCTTCCTACCTATCACCCTTCTGTCCTATCCTCCCTTCCCCCCCCCCCCTCCTATCTCCCCCCTCCTATGTCTCCCCCCTCCTGTCCTACCACCACCTCCCCCACCCTATCTCCCCCTTCACCACCTCCTGTCCTATCTACACCCCTCCTCCCACCTATCCCAGCATTCCCCTTTTTCCCACATCCAGGCACAAACACAGGAAGATAGACAACACATCTCCTCCAAAGCTTAGAGGATTAGAAGTTAGGGAGGGATCTTCATAGAGATCTGCCATTCCTAACTCAGCTTATGCTACTGCAATCTAACTTTTAAGGCATGTTATTAAACAAACAATTCCGAACTTTGATGGTGTTTTCCTATATCAGTTCGAAAATGAAAAAGGGATATATATTTACAATCATTTACTTCATCTTATACTTGTTCAAGACAGGTAAACAGCAACTCCTACAAATTCATATAAAAGTTGTTGCTTTTTTTTCGATGATATGACAACTTTTATCTGGAATACTAAGCAACTTGAAACAATTAAAAGGGATTGAATTGTTAAACATAGTCTGTGAAGGGGAAGTAATATTGACATTAAATAGCCACACAGCATGTGTGTGTGTGTGTGTGTGTGTGTGTGTGTGTGTGTGTGTGTGTGTGTGTGTGTGTGTGTGTGTGTGTGTGTGTGTGTGTGTGTGTGTGTGTGTGTGTAAAATCATGATATTTTGTAAAAAAAAAAGAAAGAAAAAAAAAGAAAAAGATTTTTTAACAAGTTTATATATGGTGGAAAAACTTTGGAAGTTGTTAACTATTTTAAATATTTAGGAATCGTTTTCAGTAAGAGTGGCAGTTTTGCAAAATGTAAGGAAAATGCTTAATTAAGCTACTAAAGTCATGTTTAGTCTGATAAGGACTGCATGGCAAAATGAACTACCTATACATGTGACACTTGACTTGTTCGTTAAAATTGTGTACATATTTTGTTGTATGGGTGTGAAATTTGGGGTTACGAAAACGTAGTAGTAATTAAAAAGTTCAAGTTAATTTTTTTTTTTTAATTTTTTTTTTTTTTTTTTTACATATTTTTCGTTTAAAGCGTACGATGTCAAATTCGTTAGTATATGAAGAAGAGGGCAGATACGCCTTGTCTATTTCTGTTCCAGTGGTTCGTTTCTGGATGTAGCTGCTTGACTTTCGTCCTGGAAAGCTATCATCAAATGTTTACCAGAGGATGAAAGATGTACATGAAAATCTATGATTCAATCAGCATGGCGAAAAAGATTAATAAGATACAAAACGTTTTAGTGCAAAGCTTATTTGACCTTTTGAGAGAGACAATTTTGTTCAACTATCAATTCTACCAGTTCATGTAATTATCAAATCCTTCTTAATAGAAAAAAATGTTAATGAATACGGAACTGAGCTGTGGGATAATAGTAGATGCCTTTAGTACAAAAACTATAAAGCCAATTTAGTATGGAAAAATATACAACTTGTCTGCCAGATGCATATGTTTATACTCTTATGAAATTTAGTTGCAGTTGTCATAAACTTTCTATTGAGATTGGGTGTTTCCAAAACATACCACAGGAAGAAAGTATATGTTCAAAATGCAATATGTCTGTTTCAGGGAAGAAATTTATTCTTATCATGGAATGTTTCCTACTTTGAACATTTACAACAAGATTTTATTCCTCAGCATTTTCTTCAACCCATGTCCAGTTATGATTTTTGCAGTCTGTGGAAATGTAAATCTTGAAAAGTTATCCCGTCTCCCTCAAAGCTCATAACATTTGAAGGTTTTTCTTGAAATTTCACTTTGTTGTTTTTCACAAGTGTAGATTGTGTCTTTTATAGAAACTGATATACTTTAAAATGTCTCAAGTCTTTAATATTGTTTTTTAAAAATCATTTTGCACGTTAGTTCTTGTTAGTTTCTCAGTTCCTGTTAGTATTGATATTACTAGTATTAGTATTGTTGAATTAGTTTGTTATCTTCCATGCCCCAAAAGGGGTGAAAGGGATCAAATCTTGAATCGTGTGTGTGTGTGTGTGTGTGTGTGTGTGTGTGTGTGTGTGTGTGTGTGTGTGTGTGTGTGTGTGTGTGTGTGTGTGTGTGTGTGTGTGTATGTGCGCGTGTGTGTGTTTGATTTATTTGATTCATTCTTTTATATCGAGGATAATGGAATAAGCACTCTTGTGCTTTTTTCATCCAGTCCCCGTGTGTATGCACTTTTGTAAATGTCATCTGTTCCCACCGGCACATGATGGCCTACTCTTACGAAAAGCGGAACAGGATTTAACGTGTGCGCAAGATGTTCTTCGTGCGTTCGCACAAGGGGCCTCGGTTTAAAGTCTCATCCGAAGGACTTTTGGGGAGAGTGGAGTCAGCACTGATGTTAACTCCAGGGGAAAAATCTCCTTGACCGGACTCGAACTCGGGTCGTCAAATTCCGAGCGCAATGTTCTGACCACTACGCTATCTGTCCCCCCTGTGTGTGTGTGTGTGTGTGTGTGTGTGTGTGTGTGTGTGTGTGTGTGTGTGTGTGTGTGTGTGTGTGTGTGTGTGTGTGTGTGTGTGTGTGTGTGTGTGTGTGTGTGTGCGCGCGCGTGTGTGTATGTGTGTATGTGTGTGTGTGTGTGTGTGTGTGTGTGTGTGTGTGTGTGTGTGTGCATGTCTGTTTGTCTCTTTCCCTATTTCTGATCCATCCGTCTGGAATGACCCACCTCTCTCCCTTTGCTAAAAGCCTACTTGTGACAGTTTTCAATCCAGTCTCAAGATATACTTATTTCAAACATAAAATTTTCCTTTCCTGTTTCATTTCTTATCTGTCCCTGCATTGCCCCCAGATAACAAAATTACCAATAGCAGCTGTCTTCAAACTAAGTTGTTTTACCTGTGTTAATTTATGCTGCATGTACTAAGAATTTCTGACACATTCTATATGCGTGATAAAACGTTAATTTACTTTTAGGCAATATTATCCCCCTTCAAAGGCTTTCATAACAGTTATGTTCCTTTTTTTTGTTTGAAGTTACTCAGAAGTCCAGAGGAAAATCTGTATCTAATTTAATGAAACAGCAATTTTTTTTATATAAAATTGTAGACTGTGCTATTAACCTGTTTGATAAGAAATGTCTAAGAGTTTTTTTTTTTCAATTTCTGAGCAGACATGGGAAAAGAACCTTTAAACTGTGGAATTGTTAGTGTAATAATATGTTGCGAAACTATGAAGGTAACAACTTAAGCTTTGAATTAGGAATGGCAGATCTCTCAGCGGGGATTGCCCGTTAACTTCTAACCCTCCGAGCTATGGAGGAGATGTGTTGTCTATCTTTCTCTGTTTGTGCTTATTTTTTTTCTTTGTTGGAGAGGAGGGGGATAGGTAGGGGCAGGAGGGGAGTATAAGGAGAGTATAAGTAGAGAGGGGAAGAGATGGGATAGGCATGAGGGGAGGAGGATACGTGGGGGGAGGGGGATAGGAGGGGGGAGGGTAAGTAGGGGGGATAGGAAGGAGGATAAGTATTGGGGATAGGGGGAATAGGGAGGGGGTAGGGCGGATAGGTAGGCCGAGGGGGGGATAGGTAGGGAGTAGGTAGGAGGGGGATAGGTAGGCTGAGGGGGTTAGGGGGGGTAGGGAGGGGGAAGCAGGGGGATAGGTAGGAGGAGGAGAGGGGGGTGAGGAGAGGGGGATAGGTAGGCCATGGGGGGAAAGAGCAGAGGATAGGTAGGCTGAGGGGGGATGGGGAGGAGGGGGATAGGCATGGGGGAAAGGAAGGGTGTAGGAGGGAAGGACGGCATTATGGAGAATTTAAAAGTTGCCTATTTCCAGGAGTCTTGCATAACTTTACTGTTCACTATAACTCCCAGGGGGGTACAGCTTCATTGTTTCCCACGCTAATAGTGTTCACTGTGATAGCAGGTATCTGTATGCTTGCTGTCACTCTTCACGTCAGAATTTAATCCTTGGCAGCTGTGCTATCTGAGCCATCTGAAAACTATTTATTACTGGTTGCGCATGGAAGAATAGGCGGAATGCAAGTGCTTTGGTTTTTTGGTTTTACATGATATAACGCTATAATTATAAGTTCCAAGTATTATTTTTTTTATTTTTTTTATTTCCTTTTATTAATATTATTACTACTATCATCATCATCATCATCATCATCATCATCATCATCATCATCATCATCATCATCATCATCATTACTATAATCATATTCACATCCAACTTATGCACTTATTAAGGGGATGGGATAACCTAGTGGTCAGAACATTGTGCTGGCAATTTAATTTTAACGACCCGGGTTCGATTCCCGTTCGAGGATATTTTTCTCCTGGAGTTAACATCAGTGCTGACTCCACTCTCCCCAAAAGTCTTTCGGATGAGACTACAAACCAAGGCCCCTTGTGTGAACGCACGCAAAACATCTTGCGCACACGTTAAATCCTGTTCCGCTTTTCGTAAGAGTAGGCCATCGTGTGCCGGTGGTAAAAGATGGCAGTTACAAAACTGCATACACACGGAGACTGGATGTAAAAAAGCACAAAAGTGCTTATCCCATTATCCTCGATATAAAAGAATGAAAGAAATTATATATATATATATATATATATATATATATATATATATATATATATATATATATATATATATATATATATATATATATATATATGTATGTATGTATGTATGTGAGGATTTGCAGTTCTTGTTTGCTGCTGCCCATGAGGTCAATGTCATCTGCAAATCTGAGGTTGCAAAGGGGTCTTCCACCAATGGAGATGGAAGTGTGGTGGTTTTGCAGTGTCTCTGTCATGATGTTTTCGAGGAAGAGGTTGAAGAGTACAGGTGAGAGAAGGCAGCCCTGGCGGACTCCAACCGTGGTCTTGAAGAACTCGCCCACGTGGTTGTTCATGAAAACTGCACTTCTTGCATTCTCGTACAGAGCCTTGATGACTTCAATTAGGCAGTTGTCAATGTTGAGGTGCCTGAGTACTTGCCAGAGGCCGTCATGCCATACCCTGTCAAAGGCCTTTTTGAAGTCAATAAAATTGTGGTACAAGTCTTTTTGGTGTTGGAGATGCTTCTCTATCAGAATTCTCAGGTTGAAAATTTGTTCCATTGTGCTGCGTTTTGGTCTAAAGCCCGCTTGTTCTTCTGCCAGGAGTTTTTCTGCTTGGTTTTTCAGTCTGTTGAGGACTACCTGCAGCATGATCTTGCTAGGATGGCTTATGAGACTGATGGTTCTGTAGTTCTGGCATTGCTTGAGGTTTCCTTTCTTTGGCAGGGGTATTACAAGAGACTGTGTCCATTCTTTTGGCCATTCTTTGGTGTCGTGGATCTTCTGACAAAGGTCTGTGAATCGCCTTGCTGTTTCATTCCCTCCATTTTTTATGAGTTCAGCTGGGATGTTATCGATTCCAGGGGTCCTCACAGACAGTCTAACAGACCGAGCGAGCGCATACGGCATGGAGGTCAGTACAGAGAAATCGAAGATCATGGTCAACAGCGCGAGTAATGACAGCACGGAAATAAAGATGAATGGAGAAATATTGGAAGAGGTGAGCCAATTCAAATACTTAGGCTCCATCCTAACAAAAGATGGCACATCAAACAATGAGGTGAAAGCTCGCATTGCAACAGCAACATCTGCTCTAGTCAGACTCCAGAGGATCATCAGAAGCAACAACATCAGCTTCTGCACCAAATACCACCTCTACAAATCCCTCGTAATATCTATCCTCCTATATGGCTGTGAATCATGGACTCTGACAGCAGAGTTAGAGAGAAGAATCCAAGCATTCGAGAACAAGTGCCACAGAAGACTCCTCAAAATATCATACAAAGAACACAAGACCAATAACTATGTGAAAGAGGAAATCAAAAAGCGTGTGGGCCCCCAAGAGCCTTTGCTCTCCACCATAAAGAGGAGAAAGCTGATGTGGTTTGGTCACACCACAAGACACAACACCCTAGCAAAAACCATCTTGCAAGGAACAGTCGAGGGCAAAAGAAGAAGAGGCCGCCAAAAGAAATCATGGGTTGACAACATCAAAGACTGGACTGCCCAACCCCTGCAACGCCTCCTACTAGCCACACAGGATCGTGAAGCATGGAAAAAGATCTCCGTTGCGTCTTCTCTCATGTCCCCCCTACGTCCTTTGGGACATGGGACTGAGTGATGAGTGATGATGTATGTATGTATGTATGTATGTATGTATGTATGTATGTATGTATGTATGTATGTATGTATGTATGTATGTATGTATGTATGTATGTATGTATGTATGTATGCAAGGGACATATCAGTGGCATTAAACAAGGGAGTAACAACAAGACTGGAAGAAAAGGGGCCACTGATACCTTGCCCCTTAAGTGCATATCGTTTTCACAGGTAGTTCAGGGGTGGGTTGTTTGGGTTGTTGTTGTTTTTTTTGCCTCGTCATTAACAAAGCAGGGGAAGGGGTGAAAGAGCAGAAAACTTTCAGAGGTGTACATACATGGACACCTTACAGCATGGTGCAAGGAGGGGCATAAGGTTATCCTCCTATCAGGCCAAACTGGCGCCATTTCATCATCACTGCTGTCACACTTTTGAAAAAAAGAGCTAAAAATGGAGGGAGAGAGACCCCAACAACAACATTTTTTTGAAAAACCCACCCATCACCACCACGAATTACAACAACACCCACAAAAAACGGATTGAAAAATGCACAGGAGGGAAAAGTTTCATATTGGAATAAGCGTGAGAGAAAAAAAAATAAACGAAAGAGAAAGAAGATTAGATTAAAAGTTTGGAATATACAGACCACCCCCCCCCCCTCTTCCCCCAAAAACAGAAAAGAAAAGAAGAAAAACAACCCGGAGGAAAGCATGTTGCAAAACGAAAAAGAAAAGAGAGAGAGAGAGAGAGAGAGAGAGAGAGAGAGAGAGAGAGAGAGAGAGAGAGAGAGAGAGAGGAGAGAAGGAGAGAGAGAGGAGAGGAGAGAGAGAGAGAGAGGGGAGAGGAGAGAGGGAGAGAGAGAGAGAGAGAGAGAGAGAGGAGAGAGAGAGAGAGAGAGAGAGAGAGGAGAGAGAGAGAGAGAGAGAGAGAGAGGGAGGAGAGAGGAGGGGAGGAGAGAGAGAGAGAGAGAGAGAGGAGAGAGAGGGAGAGGAGGAGAGGAGGAGAGAGAGAGGGAGAGAGAGAGGAGAGAGAGAGAGAGAGAGAGAGAGGGAGAGAGAGAGGAGAGAGAGAGAGAGAGAGGAGAGAGAGGGAGAGAGAGAGAGAGAGAGGAGAGGAGAGAGAGAGGAGAGAGAGGAGAGAGAGAGAGGAGAGAGAGGAGAGAGAGGAGAGAGAGAGAGAGAGAGAGAGAGAGAAGAGAGAGAGAGAGAGGAGAGAGAGAGAGAATGAGAGAAGGGAGAGAGAGAGAGAGAGAGGAGAGAGAGAGAGAAGAAAAATGACAAATGACGAAGAAACCGTCTACAAATCTTATTAAACAGGGTGATTTTTTTGTTTAATATGGTAAGAAACGGATCAAAAATACAAGCTAACATTTTGGGGGGCAAAACTTGGGCTTACAGAATTGCTCTACAATTTTTTTTTGAAAGCAGCAG
>CM060335.1:42973261-42975761 GCA_030674155.1 Stramonita haemastoma | reverse complement strand
ATGTTTGGGGCCTAAACGGGATTCAAGCCACCGCACACTCCGACCCGGACTTTTCACTTTCTAGGGAAGGTGTGTTCCCTCCTAAATCACCGATCCATCCTTTTTAGCATGCTTTAAAAATAATGCTTAGATCCCACGTCACTTAAGAGAAAAGCAATGTCTGACTTTTTTGAAATCTGAAAAGAAACAAAACTGATATCACATCATGATATCATATAATATCATATAAACCGAGGTCCTGCGTGCGAATAGACGCAAAACATCTAGCGCACATATTGAATCCTGTTCTGCCTTTTGGAAGAGTAGGCCACTGTGTGCCGGTGGGAACAGATGACAAAATTGACAAAACTGCGAACAGACAGGGACTGGATCTGGTAAAAGCACATGAGTGTTTATTACATTATTCCCCATATAAAAGACTAGTAAATAAATAAATAATCAAATAAATCAATAAATATAACTCAATAAACAAACAAATCAATCAATAAGTAAATGACAGAAAAAGGGAACAATTAACAATTGCTTATCTCCCAGGCTACCTGAAAGAGAGAGCAACATAAATCTCTTAGACAGCCGTAAAAACAAAACAATGATTGTCTTCCACTTCTGAACTGACCCAAAACAAACCCCATAAATTCAACATGGGCAGACAAAATAAATGATATTTGTTAATTAAACTTCGCGGCGGCACGAGTCAGCTAGGGGAATCGCCAAGCAACCAGTTCTGTAAGACAACAGGTAGCAGATGTTTTTATTATTATCTGTCTGTCTGATAACAGTGCTTTAACACAGCAGATAACAGATGTTCTCTTTATCATCTATCTGATACCAAATTTCAAATTTTAAATTCTTTATTTCTTGTCATCCCTTCAGGGATATGGAGGATTTTACATAACGGCAATAAACACAATCATGACTGAAAAACATACATGCACCATGTAACTGAATATTTGAACAATTATTATAAACCAATAAGTTGTCTGTTTACATACATCAATTTTTTTAACGAAGTTTACATGCTATTTCTGATAATATCAATCATTTTAACAACATTCAGCAGAGACTTCTTATTTGGTAAAGAAAAGAGTTGTTCATACTTCAAAATGTTTGGGTGTTTAGCGTAATATTTTGGTAACCATTTTTACGAGTTTCATTAACACTGGAAACATAAAAATGTAATGAAATCTGTCACTAATATCACCACTATTGCATTTTGAACAGTATCTTTAGATTTCTTTGAATTCCCTCAAAACGCAGGATATTGATAGGCAAATTGTTATTATTTGTGTGAAACTGGGCAAATCGAACAAAAACATTGGATGGCACTAAAAGTAAATTCTTTTCAAAACAAAATGTTGTTTTAAACATTCTACAATGTGTATCAATACCTTCTGTATTTACTACTGTGTACCACTTATGAACAAATACATCACATAAGAATTGTTTTTTACTTTGCTTTTAAACAAATTGTAACTGCAGTACCACTGCTGTAAGACAGCAGGTGACAGATGTTGCCCTTATCATCTCTCTATCTGATAACAGCGCTGCAACAGCCTGCATCAAAGGTTTGAGGCAGCACACAACCACTTTGTAAACGGGTCGTTAATGTTAAAGAGCTGAAAACTGGGTTGTGTTTGAAGATGGAGAGAGTTGGGGAAGCAGCGTGGAGGGGGTGGGGGGTGAAGGGAGATAGGGCGTAAAAATCTGTGCTAATAAGTTATCAAAGTAAAAAAAAATATCTGGAAGCAATGGTGAAAATGTGTGTGTGTGTGCGCGCGCGCGCGCGCGCGCGCGCGCGGTGTGTGTGTGTGTGTGTGTGTGTGTGTGTGTGTGTGTGTGTGTGGTGTGTGTGTGTGTGTGTGTGTGTGTGTGTGTGTGTGTGTGTGTGTGTTGTGTGTGTGTGTGTGTGTGTAAATTTAGAGTCTATTACTTTTCTTTGTCAACAGTCTCCTGTCTGTGAATAATTTGACACCAAGCGCTTTATTTTTTTTTGCTGTACAAGATTCAACGCTATAAGAATTCCATTTATTATATTCCTCCTCTCCTCCTCCTCCTCCTCCTCCTCCTCCTCCTCCTCCTCCTCCTCCTCCTCCTCCTCCTCCTCCTCCTCTCTCATCATCATCATCATCACCATCATCGTCGTTGTCGTCGTCGTCATCATCATCGTCCTACTCATCAACATTGTACTCATGATGATGATGATGATGATGATGATGATGATGATGATGATGATGATGATGATGATGATGATGATGATGATTTGTAGAAGTAGTAGTAGTAGTAGTAGTAGTAGTAGTAGTAGTAGTAGTAGTAGTAGTAGTAGTAGTAGTAGTAGTAGTAGTAGTAGTAGTAGTAGTAGTAGTAGTAGTAGTAGTATCAATATTATCATCATCATAATTATAACAATCGTGTTTATATTTTTAATTGTTTTCATCACCATTACTATAATTAACACTATCATCATCGTTATTATCAAAATTGTGTTTTTAGCATGCAAACT
>CM060335.1:42960761-42968261 GCA_030674155.1 Stramonita haemastoma | reverse complement strand
AGCACAGCATACATGTTACCCGTCGACAGTCATAATTAGACAGTAAATCCCTGGTGTTGTGTCCTGGCACGCTGCATTAGACTCTGATAGGTCAATGGAAAAGGGATTGAGGTATGAGAGGGGGGATGGGAGAAGGGAGAGAGGGGGTTCCTGGGTGGTGAGGGTGAGGGTGGGGGTGGGGTAGGGGGGGAGTGTTAGACATGGTCTGCTGTCCAAATTGGCTAACAGCTCAGTTCCAGAGTGCTAGTTTGTTAGTGCACTGATGGAATCCATCATAAAGTGTGGTGTGTGTAGTGTGTGTGTATGTGTGTGTGTGTTGTGTGTGTGTGTGTGTGTGTGTGTGTGTGTGTGTGTGTGTGTGTGTGTGTGTGTGTGTTGTGTGTGTGTGTGTGTGTGTGTGTGTGTGTGTGTGTGTGTGTGTTGTGTTGTGTTGTGTTGTGTTGTGTGTGTGATGTGTGTGTGTGTGTGTGTGTGTGTGTGTTGTGTGTGTTGTGTTGTGTTGTGTTGTGTTGTGTTTGTGTTGTGTTGTGTTGTGTTGTGTGTGTGTGTGTGTGTGTGTGTGTGTGTGTGTGTGTGTGTGTGTGTGTGTGTGTGTGTGTGTGTGTGTGTGTGTGTGTGTGTGTGTGTGTGTGTGTGTGTGTGTGTGTGTGTGTGTGTGGATGGGTGGGTGGGTGGGACAGGGATCAATTTCGTAAAGTTATAGAACACTGAATCTCTGACAATGGGAGTGATGTTGATTTTTATGACTATGATTGCGGTGGTGATGCTGATGGTGGTTATGATCGTGGTGATGATGTTGGTGAAAATGATGATGATGATGATGATGATGATTATGATGATGATGATGATGAGGAGGAGGAGGAAGAGGAGGAGGAGGAGGAGGAGGAGGAGGAGGAGGGAGGAGGAGGAGGAGGGAGGAGGAGGGTAATGATGGTGGTGATGATGATAGTACTAGTGATAGTTTTTTGTTGTTGTTATGGGCACACTGGAGAACCGATTAGGACTGCTTATCTTGATATCTTTATCCCATTGTTCCATTTTATTTATAACAAAAGACTTAATTTTAATGTAAATCACGACAGAGCATCCCTATGGGGGATAACAGATGTTCAACTGCTATCACTTATTAATTTGCAAACCTTTTAATTATAAACAACCTGTAGACGCATTCGCTGCTGACCCAGTTCCTTAATTGTAATTGTAGATAATTTGCAAAAAAAAACACCCCACCATGTTTTATACCCTTTTCCAAAGCCTCCTACCTTACATTGGGCTCATTATTTAGCTCTCAGAAGCAAACTGTTAGCTTCACTGGTGCCTCAGGCAACTCAGAGTACTTTGCTAAAAAAAAAAGTCATCAATAATCACTAGATAGATGCTACTCCTCGCTGCCCTGTACTGGAACATTGAATTAGCTTCCGATAAATTGAAAGTGGGTGGCTGGTGGCGCGAGCTATTAATTTTTGTGTTAATCAAGTTTGTGCTGACTGGTTTTGATACCACAGGATAGATCAGATCTGGTGTGGTAAAGTCTGCAATATCACTAGTACTGTAGTCTTGTGGGGCCACAGGTTCTGTAGATTTTTTTTTTTTTTACTGCCATGAAGCGATATTGCCGAAAGTCAGTTCAAATGGTGGAGGGCGGGATAGCCTAGTGGTCACAATATTGCGCTCGCAATATGACGACTGGGTTCGATTCCCGTTTGAGGGGAATTTTTTCTCCTAGAGTTAACATCAGTGCTGACTCCACTCTCTTCAAACTTCCTTTGGGTGGGATTATAAACCGAGGCCCCGTGTGCGAACGCACGCAGAACATCTTGCGCACTCGTTAAATCCTGGTCCGCTTTTCGAAAGAGTAGGCCATTGTGTGCCGGTGGGAACAAATGATATAATTTACAACATTGCAAACACATGGGGATTGGATGTAAAAAACACATGAATGTTTGTTCCATTATCTTTGACATAAAAGAATAAGTATGTAAACAAAATGAACTATCATAAAAGCACTGTTATTTTAAAAACACAATGGTAAATAGTAATGTGGCTGGCATTAAAAATTTTATTTTAGTTTGTGTACAGTCAGAAGTAAGGACATTTTGAATGAATATTTATGTGATCTGAAAGCTACGAATTGTGAGAAAAAATTAACTGAGAGTATCAACGGGAATGATAGTTATGATGTTTTGAAGGTGGTAAAGGTGTTCTCATAACCTATGCGGTCGTGTGGGAGCGAGGTGTCAGAGACTAAGCATCTCTAGGGGGCAGCATATTGAGGGCGGCGCCCATCTCCTCTCCCTCGCAGCTTTACCTTCCCCGTCCCTAAAGACGGCAGGTACCCATTTACAGCTGGGTAAACTGGGGGGGGACTGTGCTGAAACCAAGATGCACAAACGGTCACCAATCTAATAGACAACCACGTTCAATGTTGCTTAACCTTTGCCTGGGGAGAGCAAAATGTCCTGACATCTGAGCTATCCCATCCTCACAGTTACATTAAATCATGAAGTCATTAATTTGTAAATAAAACCCAACTATCACGTCATTATTAATCAAAATGAACAATAATATTGCAAATTGTAAGAAACAGCCACGTCATCAACATGATCCATCAAACAAAAACAACATTTCTTAGAGACTAGAGAGACAGTAGCAGACAGAAGCTGCAGCTGTGACATCGTTAACAATAAACTGATCACCAAAGCCGCCATGAGTTATTATCATAGCAGCAAGGAGAGACAAGCGGTCGGGATAACCTAGTGGTCAGTGGCCTGGTGGTCAGACCAATGCGCTCGCATTTTGACGACTCGGGTTCGATTCCGTTCGAGGAGATTTTCCCCCTAGAGTTAACACCAGTGCTGACTCCACTCTCCCTAAAACTCCTTCGGATGAGATTATAAACCGAGGCCCGGATGCAAACGCACGCAGAACATCTTGCACACACGATAAATCCTGTTCCGCTTTTCGTAAAAGTAGGGCTATCGTGTGCCGGTGGGAACAGATGACAAGATTTACAAAACTGCATACACACGGGTCATGGATGTAAATAAAGCACACGAGTGCTTATTCCGTTATCCTCAATATAAAAGAATTAATGAATAAATAAATGAATAAAAAAAAAAATTAAAAAAATTAAAAAAATGGGAACTAATGTAACACCGCCAATTCATCAACACCATGGATGACAGCAACATTTAAACATGGAGACTGCATCACCAAGCCCCACCAGCCACCACCCCCCCAAAAAAAAAAAAAAAAAAAAAAAAAAAATTCCTAAATCACAATGCTTCTCCAACAACATAATACTCTCCACTTAACAAAATTCCGGTTTACGCTCCATGTGTTCATACGATCGATACTAGCAGCTCTGAGTGACGTAATCTTCTATGAAAGATGGATTACTGTTCAATACATACACAGGAGATTATGCATGCTTTTGCAAAACAGGACCTCAGCTTATAACTCGATTTGAAAGAGTTGCATTTGATGAAGGAGATGAGGAGCTATCGTTCAGTTTGGGGAACAGCCCTTGTACAGACTGGTTTTGTAGTGGTTTTGTTGCATTGTATGGTATTGTGTTGTGTTGTGTTGTATTGTATTGTGTTGTACTGCATTGTACTGGATTTTATTTTATTGTGTTGTGTTATGCTGTATTGCATTGTATCGTACTTCTGTATATGGCAACGTTCTGGTGGCTTCTGCAACGGTACTGGAACCATTCGTATCAGTCATTGCCTTTCCAATGAATCATTCCAGTGGAGTGGAGAGGGGGGGGGGGGGGGGGGTCTGCTGCATGGGTAACAGTTTGCCCTTCATACTTACTTACCCAGGCTTTGCGCTCTAAAGTCTAGAGCGCAACTCCATAGTCTTCCGAGACTGATGGGTATGGGTGCCTACTACTACTACTGTATTGTATTGCATTGTTTTGTATTGTACTGTACTGTACTGTATTGTACTGCATTGTACTGAATTGTATTGTATTGTATCGTGATGATCAAACTTTACAAAACTGAATACACACAGGGCTAGATATGAAATAGCACATGAGTGCTTATTCCAATATCTTTGCATAAAAAAAATAAAAGACAAAAACGAAGAGTAAGTAAAGAAATGATAAGAAACGAATTTATGGGGGCAAAAATCAGTGTGATATCATGCTGAACATCATAAACAAAAGCAAGTCAATTTATTACGCTTTTTTTTTTTTTTACTGCTTCTTCTTGCAAGCGATCAAGAACTGTGAAAGTGTGTGTAACGATGCTTGCCACCCGCATTCTGCCTTTGATTAACTATAAAGTGGGTGGTTTTCTTTTCTTCTTCTTCTTCCTTTGGCAAGAGTTAGATCTGCTTCATTTTAGCCTAGCTGTGGCAGCCGTTGATGCAGAAAATGAAAGACTAATGACCCCACACATGCTTCAGACCCCATGTGTGTTGTGTGTGTGTGTGTGTGTGTGTTGTGTGTGTGTGTGTGTGTGTGTGTGTGTGTGTGTGTGTGTGTGTGTGTGTGTGTGTGTGTGTGTGTGTGTGTGTGTGTTGGAGGGGGGAATCACAGAAGACATGAGTGTGGCCGTTCAAAAGAGGGGATTGGGAAACAATGTCTTTAAACAAGTGTCATTTCACACATGATTTCAGCACAAGCTTTCTTTTCCATGCTTGAGGAGAGAAACTTAACACAGCGTTAAGCTTTTTTTTTGCTTGGAGGATTAGGTTAGAGGAAGACAGCAAAATGATAAAAAGACAGCTAGCCATGATATTATATATAAAGGATGGTCCTTACTCAATAATTCCTCAAATGCTGCCTTCAAAGATTTTTTATCTTATAGTGGGTTTTTTTTGTTTTCTCGATTCTTTGACAAACATCAGTTTTATGATGAGAGTGAAGTTGTAACTGGTTACCTGCTCTTTTTTTTCTCCACTATGATTTCTCAATTATATAATTTATACATGTATATATATATATATATATATATATATATATATATATATATATATATATATATATATATATATTTATACATATACACATATATATATACATATATACATATGTATATATATATATCATACATATACATATTCATATGTATGCATGTACATATATAGCGCGCACCAGGAAGCTTATAAAATCAAGCTTAAAAGTATGCAAAGGATACTTCTTCAATCTTGTCCGAGAGATGAAATTTAATATTTATATAATCATACTATGTGACTCTCCACCGCATAATAAGTCGCACTGCACTGGAGGCCTGTTTCTAGTTATTCACGTGGTATCAATCTGCAATAATAAAAAAGGTTCTTCAATAAAGAAAACAGAGTAAAAATTCGAACTTTCCATGAAAAGATACATTGCAAGATGAAACGATAGATTCCAGGTAACAACAAAATGAGAAACTGACCAATTTTGCAGCGTAATAGGTGATCAGAATGAGAGTTTGCGTGATTTTACACGCGTTGTTTTATTTTAATCAAACGGAAACAAAAGAAAGCATTGATAATTCAATACAAGGTAGAAATAATCTTACAGTTTTATAATCAATCAAAATCACAAATTCGACAATCTGACCACCACCTGCCTAAATTGGCTGCTGGCCAAAAGATGAATCAGGTGCATTGCGACTTATTTTGGGATGGAAGGTCACATATATCGCTCTAAAGAGGACTCACCCTACAGTGACTCCGAAATCTGGCAGCTTAGTTTAGGACTTTGAAGATTTCAGAGAATAAAGTGATCTATTTTATTCATTTTAATGTTATTCTTTTATATCGAGGATAATGGAATAAGCACTCATGTGCTTTTTTCATCCAGTCCCGTGTGTATGCAGTTTTGTAACTCTTGTCATTTGTTCTCATTGGCACACAATGGCCTACTCTTACCAAAAGTGGAACGGGATTTAACGTGTGCGCAAGATGTTCTGAGTGCGTTCGCACACAGGGCCTCGATTTACAGTCTCTTTCAAAAGACTTTTGGGGAAAGTAGAGTCAGCACTGATGTTAACTCCAGGGAAAAATCCCCTGGAACGGGAATCGAACTCAGGTCGTCAAATTGCCAGCGCAATGTTCTGACCACTAGGCTATTCTGTCTCCCTAACAAGAGAACAGAGGCTGTTTTAAGTTCCTTTATGATTTGTTTTAAGTTCCTTTATGATACCTTTGATAATTGAAGCTCTAGGTAAAGATGAGTGTCAAATAATATGTTAAATATCTTTTTTGTCAAGTAAAGTAGTTTGCCTAAAACACGTCATGGATACAAAACACACATATTTTTTTTATTGGGAGAGGAATTTATCCTCGACTGTGTTCAAATGTTTACTAAAGTGTGTAGTCATAATGATGTAACGATGATGATGATAATTGAAGCTCTAGGTAAAGATGAGTGTCAAATAATATGTTAAATATCTTTTTTGTCAAGTAAAGTAGTTTGCTTAAAACACGTCATGGATACAAACACACACTTTTTTTTCATTGGGAGAGGAATTTATCCTTGACTGTGTTTACTAAAGTGTGTAGTCATAATGATGTAACGATGATGATAGTATGTAGTCATAAACTTCATGATCCAACTGCACTCTAGTTATCAATTCAGAGGACATTCTAGCTTTGATAACAGACAATAACAACAATAACAACAACAGCAACAACAGCAACGACGTAAACGACGACGAGGACGACAGAGAGAGAGAGAGAGAGAGAGAGAGGAGAGAGAGGAGAGAGAGAGAGAGAGAGAGAGAGAGAGAGAGAGAGAGAGAGAGAGAGAGAGAGGAGAGAGAGAGAGAGAGAGAGAGGAGAGAGAGAGAGAGAGGGAGAGAGAGAGAACATGAACATGAACATGAACAAGATTTATTCTTCAGGCCACCAGCCCCAAGAATGGGGTAAACAAAGCATAGCAGAGCAAAGCAAATAATGCAAGAATAAAATGAAACCTCATGACATATATGACAACTGCTAAAACATATCAAGTGTGAACATGTGTCCTTTTAGATTAAACTGACCTCTTTTAAATGATGTTATTTGTTTGTCAAGTCTCCAAGTTTTCAACAAAATCCTGCCTTATTTTTAAGAGAGAGAGAGAGAGAGAGAGAGAGAGAGAGAGAGAGAGAGAGAGAGAGAGAGAGAGAGAGAGAGAGAGGAGAGAGAGAGAGAGAGAGAGAGAGGAGAGAGAGAGAGCAGAGACAGAGAGACAGAGACAGAGACAGAGACACAGACAGACAGACAGACAGACAACGACAGACAGACAGACAAACAAACACAGACAGACAGACAGACAGACACACGCACACACACACACAGACACACACACACACACACACACACACATACACACACACACACACACACACACACACACACATAACACACACACAACACACACACCCCCCTCTCCCCCCCCCACACAAGAGACTTGTTCACATACTCCCCCACACACCACACCCCCACCCCCCAAAACAAAAACAAAAACGCAGAAAGGGTGAAAGGGAAGAGGCGAGGTGTTAGTTTAAGATGGAG
>CM060335.1:42945761-42958261 GCA_030674155.1 Stramonita haemastoma | reverse complement strand
AAAGAAAAAAAAAAACACCCCCACACTCTTAGACTCTTGCTGCAATTCTTTCATCTTATGTTGACATTAAATATAACTGGCTGTCTCGATCGGCGAGGTTTTTGTTTTTTTGGGTTTTTTTGTAGACACAAAGATGTTGCAATCTTAGAAAAAAAATGCAGACACACACTTCCTTCCTGTGAATATATACCTCTCCCTATGGTACAAAAGCATGAATATGAAACCTTTTGTATGGATTTTAGGAATGAGGTCAATTGAGGGTGAGTCTTAGAATCATGTCTGCTATAATAATAAGCTGTCTCGATGTGTCAGTTCGGCATCAGGGCTAGATTTTACATAGTTAAGAGATTCCACGAAGAATGTAATGCTTTACAGTAGTGTTGACAGTTAATTGTGCTAGATCAGATTTATGAGCATAGCCAATCTAAAGATACAGTATGTAATATTTGTTTGCCATTTCTCTCTCTCTTCTCTCTCTCTCTCTCTCTCTCTCTCTCTCTCTCTCTCTCTCTCTCTCTCTCTCTCTCTCTCTCTCTCTCTCTCTCTCTCTCTCTCACTTAAGGTACAATCTGTTGAAACAGTTTAAGGGTCGAATACTCCCCATTAATTTTTGAGGGAGAGAGAGAGAGAGAGAGAGAGGAGAGAGAGAGAGGAGAGAGAGAGAGAGAGAGAGAGAGGAGAGAGAGAGAGAGAGAGAGGAGAGAGAGAGAGAGAGAGGAGAGGAGAGAGGAGAGAGAGAGAGAGAGAGAGAGACAGACAGACAGACAGACAGACAGACAGACAGACAGACAGACAGACAGACAGACAGACAGACAGACAGACAGACAGACAGACAGACAGAGTGAGAGAGATAGAGACAGAGTGACAGAGACTGACAAATAGACAGAGAGACACACAGACAGACACACAGACAGTCAAAAGCAGACGAGCAGACCCACTGATACTAGCTTTTTTTTCTTGGCTTGAATACAATAAATTACTGTATCCTGCTGTTTTGGGTGAAAAAGTGAATAAAATTATACTTACAGCTTAGTGTTAAAGGTTTCATGGGGTGCATTCGTTCGTGTGCGCGCACCCGGAAAATCTAGCCACCCGTCTAAAGTACCTTTTATTATAAAATAAGAACAGCATGTATCCTCTCATTTTGTTCTCGGCTTTTCGTGTTTAAAAAATTTCCCCCCTGTGGTGTGTGTGTGTGTGTGTGTGTGTGTGTGTGTGTGTGTGTGTGTGTGTGTGTGTGCGTGCGTGCGTGTGGTGTGTGTGTGGTGTGTGTGTGTGTGTGTGTTTGTGTTGTGTGCGTGCGTGCGTGCGTGCGTGCGTGCGTGTGTGTGTGTGTGTGTGTGTGTGTGTGTGTGTGTGTGTGTGTGTGTGTGTGTGTGTGTGTGTGTGTGTGTGTGTGCTTCTATTCTATTCTTTTATTTCTACGATAATGGAATAAAGCACTCTTATGCGTTTTTACATCCAGTCTCCGAGTGAATGCAGTTTTTTTTAAATTTTGTCACATGTGATGCTCCACCACGAAATGAGTCGCTTAGCACATAACCCATTTTCCCACTAGAAGCCATTTTAGGCAAGTGGGGGTGAGGTTGCCGATTTTGAGAATTTGATGGATTATAAAACTATAGCACTTATACTACTTTCTAGTGAAATATGAAGGCATAATTAGTTTCCTTTCGTCTTAAAGCGTCTTTCAAAAATGCCAAGCCCCCATTCTGTTCACCTTTTACGATGCTGAACTTGTCAATTTCAAATTTTGTCATTTCCTGCTGTCTATCATTTCAATTTGTAATAACTTTTGATGGAATTTTTTCGACTTCCAATCTGTTTTTTGCATTGCATAGCAATTTTATTGCAAATTAATAAATGGCAATAACTAAAAATTAACCTCTTGTGCAATGCGACTCATTATGTGGTGGATCGTCACATATTGTGCTCCCACCGGCATACAATTGCCTACTCTTCCAAAAAGCGGAAAGATGTTCGGCGTGCGTCGCACACAAAACCTTGTTTTATAGTCTCACCCTAAGGACTTTTAATGGGGATGGGGGTGGGGTGGGGGTCGGTACTGATATTAACTCCAGAGAAAAACTCATCTTGAACGAGATTCGAACCAGTCAGCAGATCACGAGCAAGTTATTTTAACAACCAGGCTATCCTGCCCCCTGTGTGTGTGTGTGTGTGTGTGTGTGTGTGTGTGTGTGTGTGTGTGTGTGTGTGTGGTGTGTGTGTGTGTGTGTGTGTGTGTGTGTGGACCTTACATTTAAAGTTCTCTATTTTTAGCACAATGCCCTGTGCAGCGGGGTCTTTGTGTAAAACTTCAAAAAAGTTATGATTATCAGAGAAACTTCCCCTCTTATCTTTTGTCTGTCTGTCATTTCATGTCTCTGTCCTTGCCTCTCTGTCTCTCTGTCTCTGTATCTGTCTCTCTCTCTGTGTCTCTCTCTGTCTCTGTCTCGGTCTCTCTCTCTGTCTTTCTGTCTGTCTGTCTGTCTCTCTGTCTCTCTCTGTGTCTGTGTCTGTCTGTCTGTCTGTCTGTCTCTCTCTCTCTCTCTCTCTGTCTCTCTCTCTCTCTCTCTCTCTCTCTCTCTCTCTCTCTCTCTCTCTCTCTCTCTCTCTCTCTCTCTTTCTCTCTCACTCTCACTCTCTCTCTTGCTCTCTCTCTATCTCTCTCCGGCTCTGTCTGCCCACCCCTGTTCTATGCTTGTTCTGTTTTGTGTCACACTGTTCCTCTCCCTCAATGTGTTAGTGTGTATGTAGTTTGGTCCTACCTTCTGTTGACCTGAATCATTCAGCCATTGGCTCGTAAATCTTCCATAGTCTTCCAAACCTTCAGGCAGAAGAAATCATTCACATTTTATGATCTTAGCACTTGAATAATTGACAGACTTTTTGTTTCATGCCCCAGATTCCTACACATCTCTATACACATGTGTGTGTGTGTGTTTTGTGTGTGTGCGTGCCTGTGTTTGTGTGTTGTGTGTGCACGCGCGCGCACGCGCACGCGCGTGTGTGTGTGCGTGTGTGCGCGCGCGCGCTCGCATGTGTATGCGCTTACATGCATGCGTGCGTACGTGTGTGTGTGCGTGCGTGCATGCGTGCTTATGTGCGTGTGTGTGTGCACACATGCCCTGCACCTGTGTGTCAGACTGCCTTTTTCAACATACTTTTAGTTCTATTGACTTGTTAGCATAAACTATTCACCTGTACTCTTGCATCTCTTAACAAAAAACACCCCACTCCTAACTATAATTATTCACTTTCACAGAGTTCGTATCGAAAAAACCACCTTGTCGAAAGTCTCTCTAACCAGATAGGTTTACTGCTTTGGGAGGGCCATGGACTCTTCTCTAGCGCTGCGGGAGGGCCAATTAATGCGCAGCTAATGAGCCGATGAAGTGCAAGAAACATGCGCCAACCTCGCATCCGGTATTCACTTCCTGTTTTGAAGCAAAGCAGAAGGCACGTGTGTGTGTCATTTATGGGGGGCAATGGCTTTTGTTAAATGTCGTTTAGTTTTAGTTTTATTTGGTTGTTTTTTTGTGTGATTTCATTTTTTAGATCCTCTGAAGAAGGATTCTTTTTAGTTTGAAACATATTTTTGATAATAACGATATAATTGTATATTTTGGGTGCAAAGAAAACCCCCCAAAATGCTTTATTAGGAAGGACATAAAACTTCTAAGTACTTTAAACTTGTTCTTCTTCTTAGACTTAATTGTTGTCAAGGTTGTTTTTTTGTTCTTCTACACTTGCCTCTTTTCCTTTGTTTTTTAGCATTTCCAGCGTGTTAAAGACATTTTCGATTGCAAAGAAGTCACACTAATCAAAACATAATTGTCTGCTACACAGCGTGTACATCAATACTTTTATTCAACACAACATTTTCAAACTTACAGACTTGGGGAATGTATACTGGATGTGTTAATGTTTTTGTCGCCAACTGAACACTGACATGGATCTTTTCCATGCATATTTTGGTCTTCTTTTGTGTTTCTCCATGAAGGGAATGGAGGCACTGGAGGGTCTGCATTACAAGTTGACCTGGGAAATCGGAAAAAAGCATATCCACACTTAATCTACCAGACGCCAATAAGATTAGAACTTATGACTTCATGGCCCTATGAGACGAAAGTCGAACAGTCTTAACTGCTTGGCTATTTTTTAAATTTAGTTTATTATTTTATATCGAGGATAATGGAATAAGCACTCATGTGTTTTCTTTCACCCAGTCCCCATGTGTATGCAGTTTTGTAAATAGTGTCAATCTGTTCCCAATGGCACACAATGGCCTACTCTTACCAAAAGCGGAACAGGATTTAACGTGTGAACAGGATCTTCTGCGTGCGTTCGCACACAGTGCCTCGGTTTACAGTCTCATCCGAAGGACTTTTGGGGAGAGTGGAGTCAGCACTGATGTTATCTCCAGGGGAAAAATCCCCTCGACCGGGAATTGAACTCAGGTCATCAAATTGCGAGTGCAATGTTCTGACCACTAGACTATCCCATCCCCCATAGCGTTATAGTGTCTGTGAGGCTTAGGGATGAACAAAGCAATGTTAATGAAAAATACCAGACAGTATTCTCAATTCGTCACACCAAATATTCCTACTTTGAATGGTGACTTTGACTATGGCCTCAGTAACTGAAAAGATAATTAGTCTTAAGTTTACTGGTTGGCATAGAAGGTGAACTAAAATAAAGGTGGTTTTTCTATATTCCTTGTTATGACTTTGTTGGGGAAAAATTTTTGCAGAGTTACTAGGCAGGGGGTTTCTAAGTTAGCTGTTTTGCCCTGGCGTTTTTTTAAAGTTACCCCGTTTATTGTACGCGCACTACGGCGCGGGCACGCGCTTTGTGTGTGATTGTGTGGGGGGGGGGGACTTATGTGTGTGTGTTTGTTTGTGTGTGGTTGAGAGAGAGAGAGAGAGTTGGAGAGAGGGGAGAGAGAGGAGAGGAGAGAGGAGAAGAGAGGGAGAGAGAGAGAGAAGAGAGAAGAGAGTGAGAGAGAGAGAAGAGAGAGAGAGAGAGAGAGAGAGAGAGAAGAGAGAGAGGAAGAGAGAGAGGAGAGAGGAGAGAGAGAGAGAGGAGAGAGGAATTCGCACGTTTTACTTGTTTTTTTTGAAATTCAAGCTATGCGTGTTTCAAACTATAAAATATAAATTCTCCAGCCCCATCAATAGGTAAAGATAAAGGTGTCCCTAACCTATGCCTTGTTCGGGAGCAAGGTGTAAGAACCTCAAGGAGCCGCATATTGAGGGCGACCCCATCTCCTCCCCCCTTGTGCTGTACATTCCATGACCTAAAAAAGGGCAGGTACCCATTTACGTGAGTGAACTGCCAGGTTGCCTGAAGCCAAGGCGCACAATTGATCACCCCATCCACTTTATACCACACCATGCTGTTGTTAACCTTGCTTAGAACAGGACAAAAGAAGGGAAAATGGCGGGAAACCAAGAGGGGATAGAAAAGAGGGGAGATCCTAGCAGAAGGTGGGGTGCTGTTTACACTGACAGACCCTCTGGCAGCTCCTATGGTAAAGGGTTAAAGGCGTCCCATAACCTAGGTGGTCGTGGGGGCGAAGCATCAGGGGACCTCGCTTCTCTAGGGGCCGCATTTGAGGGCGGCGCCCATTACCTTCCCTCGCTGCCTTCCTTCCCTGCCCTAAAGAGGGCAGGTCCCATTTACAACGGGGGAACTGGGGGCAATGTACTAAAGCCAAGCCGCGCAAACGGTATCCATCCAACTGGCAAACCCCGCTTGACCCCTGCTTAACTGACTTGGGGAAAGTGAGCGCTCTGACCACTGGAGTTACCCGCCCCTAAGGCGGGAAAGTGACATCGAACCCGCCCTGTCCTGTCTTTGAACTTTCTTTCACCTGATAGTACTAAGCTACACGGAAAGCTTGCCATGTTTACCCCACTTCTGAACAGTGTGTGCATGTGCGTGTGCGTGTGCTGTGCGTGTGTGTGTGTGTGTTGTGTGTGTGTGTGTGTTGTGTGTGTTTGTGTGTGTGTTGTGTGTGTGTATGTGTGTGTGTTATGTGGTATGTGTGTGTTGTGAGTGAGAGGGAGAGAGAGGGAGTGTGTGTGTGTGGTGTGTGTGTGTGTGTGTGTGTGTGTGTGTGAGTGAGAGAGAAGAGAGAGAGAGAGAGAGGAAAAGAGAGAGAGAGAGGAGAAAAGAGAAGGAGAGAGAGAGAGAGGGAGAAGAGAGGGGGGGGGGAAAAGAGAAGAAGAACAGAAAGAAGAGGAGAGGGGAAAAAAGGAAAAGGAAAAGAAGGGAGAAAAAAGAGGGAAAAGGGGAAAAAGAGAACAGCAGAAAAAGGACCAAAAAAAAGAAAAAGGGAAAGGGGCCCGAAAAGACAAAGACAACAGCAGACAGACAGACATATAGGCAGAAACAAAGAAAATTTTTGTGGTCATTTTGATTTGCTTGTATAAAAAAAAAAGCATTAAATGTTAAAATTTGGTTTTTTTGGGAGAACACATTGCGCGCGCCGCCCTGGCGGGTGTGTTGTTGTGTGGGTGAGGGGTTTGGCGGCGTGCTGCGTTCGTGGGTTTTTCGCGCGCGTGCGTGTATGTGTGTGCATGGCCTGAAAATTTTGCAATTTTGGAAAAAACTTTTTTCTGGGGGGACGCGAGGTTAAATGCATTGTCTTGAAGTCCAGATTTTCCACTTTAGAAGCTGTATAGACCAGTAAAATAAAGGGGAATGATTAAGGTAAATTTTTTAAGGGGAACACAAAAAGTTTCCCCTTTATACAATACAGGATTTTGTGAAAGTTTTTCCTTATTCAGAATACCCCTTTTTTGGGGTCTTTTTTTGGTTATACTGCAGTTATACGTATTTCAACGTTTGAAAATTTCCCATATTTTAATTTTTTTTTATCCTTTTTTGGGGGGAAATTTTAAACAAAACAAAACACACCCACACACAACACACACACAAACCACACACCACACGCCACACGCACGCAGGCCCCCCCCCCCCCCCCAACCCACAGTATTTTTTTCTCGTTTTCCTTCCCCAAATATAAAATTTGTAAAAGGGAAAAAAAACAGGTTTGACTTCAATTTTTTGGATAATCAAGAAACCTCCCCCCCAAAAAAAAAGTGAAGTACCCATTAAATACAAGGTCAAACTAGTATTACAAAATTCCTGACTCCCCAAAGCAAAGAAGTCACGTCGCGATGAATCATAAAACTGACAGAAGAAGGCGGTTTGTCTTTTATCTCCCCAAAAAGGCAGACTGAGAACTAAACAGTGTATCGCCTATTTATTCCACCCTGTGGGGGGGAGGGGCCTGCTTCTTTTTGAGGAAACCCTAGAAGACTGGGGTTTGGAAAAGTGTGTGTCAAAAAAGGGGGGGTGGTTTGTGTAAAGTTTAACCTTAAGGAAAACTGTTTTGGAACAAATAGTTAAAAATTCTTTTGGGAATGTTTTGGTTTATTGCCAAAACAGCACACATTTTTTTAAAAAAAATCATTCTGGAAAAATCTATTTGGGGAGAGGGGGGAAAGGAAAAAATACACACACGCCCACACAAAAACCCCCCAAACCCCCCCACCCCCCCCCCCCCTTTCTCTCTCTCTCTCTCTCTCTCTCTCTCTCTCTCTTTTTCTCTCTCTCTCTCTCTCCTCTCTCTCCTCTCTCTCTCTAAGCGTTTTTTCTACAAAATTTTTAAATTATAATTATAAAAATAACTTTGACAACGGGTTTTTTGTTTTTTTTAATAATGGGGGGGGGAAAGAGGATGAAGATGGATGAAGATGAAGATAAGAGATGATGATGAGATGATGATGATGATGATGATATAACACCACCCCCCAAACCCCACCACCACCACCCCACCACCACCACCACCCCAATAAAAAAAAGAAAAAAGAAAAAAAGAAGAAGAAAGAAGAAGAAGAAGAAATTAAAAAAAATAAAATTTATTTAATAATTTTAAAATAAAATTTAAAAATAAAAAATAAAAATAAAAAATAAAAAAATAAAAAAAAAAAAAAAAAAAAAACAAAAACAACAAAAAACAAAATAATTGTCTTTTTAAAACCCCCTTTTTTTAAAAGGTGAAAAAACAAAAAAAAAGGTGACCATACATTTTAAAAAAAAAAAAATTTTTTTGTTATGGATTCATGTGTCAAATTAGTGAAAATACCCCGAAAATTTTTTAAAAAAAATTCTTTTTTAACTTTTTTGTAAAAAACCTAGCGAAACGGGAAAAAATTTCAAAACAACAGCTTGAAATTTTTTGATTCCTGTGGTTTTCCCCTACAAACCTGGCATAAACTGTACACAATATAAATGCCCCCCAAAAAAAAACAGTTGATCCAATCTCTTTGATCATTTTTTAATATTCTTTTTAAGGAATTGGGGGATAGATAGATAATAGAAGAAGATAGATGTAGATAGATGATGATGATGATAGTTTGATGATGATGATGGGAAAATGGATGGATGGATGGTTTGGGGGGAGGAGAGGGTGGATGGATGGATGGATGGAGGATGGATGGATGGGGGGGATAATAGTAGATAGATAGATAATAGATAGATAGAAAAAATAATAGATGATAGTACAGAGAGAGAAGACAGACAGACAGAAGAGGGGAGACGAAGGTCAAAAACCGAAACTGTTTTAACACATCGCCCTTTTCCCGCATTTTTCTTTTTTAAAATCAAGAGTGGAAAGAGAAAAAAAAAACAGACAAACAAAAAAAAAAGCCCATTAAATTTTTGATTATTTAAACCCCTTTGTTTGTTTGATCTTTTTTTTAAATTTTGGAAAAAAAAAAGTGTACACCCTTTCTGATGATTTCATAAAAAAAAGGAGGGTTTTCGGGAAAACCCAAAAAAACGCACAAAAAAATTTTTTCAATGTCTTCTTCCCCTTTCCCTTTTCTTCTTAAAAAGCCAAAACCTAAAACCCAATTTAAAAAGGAAAAAAAAGGGGAGAGAGAGGGGGGAGAGAGAGAGAGAGAGAGAGAGAGAGGGAAAAGGGGGAGGAGGGAGAGGAAAAGGGGAGAGAGAGAGAGAGAGAGAGAGAGAGAAAGAGAGAGAAAAGAGAGAGGGGAGACAGACAAAACCCGAAGACAGACAGCCCCCTTTAAAAAAAGACATCAGACAGACAGTTTCAAAAAAAAGAAAAACAAACAAACACACACACACCCCACAGAAAAAAACAAAAACATCTACCCCGAAGCACTGTCAGAAAAATGTGCGGACATTGATCCAAGCCCTATAAAATTAAAATTTAACCCCCCCCCTTTTTGCACACCCTGGGGTTTTTTTTTCAGCAAGCCCCCCGTCCATCCCAAAAAGGGGGGAAGGGGCCCCTTTTTTCTGGGGGAAAAACCCCTAGCCGCACATCCATGCCAAGAAAACCCCAATGGGGCCCCCCACCTTGTTTTTGCATGCACTGTCTTATCTATCTATCCTCTTTCATTCTCCCCTTTCCTGTAAGTCTGGAACACTCACCAAAAAACACACAGGGGCCCGCGCAGCAACCACCCATACTTTTCCCAAAAATAATTATATTCACCCCACATTCACACCCCCACATTCACACACACCCCCCCCCAAAAAAAAACATACAAAAAACACAAAAAAATAAAAAAAACCCCCCCCTTGTATGACTTTTTTTCGTTTTTAAAAATCTATCCCCAAAAAAAATTTTGGATCCCCCTTTTAAAACCTTTCCCCTTTTTTTTTTTACCCCCGAGAGAGAGGGGGGAGAGAGAAGGGGAAAGGAAAGAGAGGAGGGGAAAAAAAGAAGGGGGGAAGAAAAAGGGGAAAAGAGAGAGAGAGAGAGAGAGAGAGAATGGGAGGGGGGAAGAAGGGGAGAGAGAGAGAGAGGGGAGGGGGAAAAAAGGAGAAAAAAAGGGGAGAGAGAGGAGGGGAAAAAAGAGAAGAGAGAGAGAGAGGGGGGGAAAAGAGGGAAGAGGGGGAGAGAGAGAGAGAATGAGAAAAAAAAAGAATGAAAAAAAAAATTTTTTTTATTTTTCAAGGGGGAAAGGGGGAAGTAAAAAATTAATACTTTTTTTTTTTCCGGCCCTTGCCCTGATCAGGGGGGAAAAAGCTAAGAAAACCCCCCCCCCACCCCTAAAAACCAAAAATCAAAACCCCAGCAGCAGTTTTTAAAAAAAAATTAAAAAAAAAAAAAAAAAAAAAAGAATACATTCAAAAAAAAGCGTCCCCCCCCCCCTGGATACACGAAAAATTTTTTTAAAAAAAAAAAGAAAAATAAAAAAAAAATTTTTTTAAAAAAGAAAATTCCGGACCATGAAACGAAGGATTAAAATAATAAGGGTGGGTGTGAGTGTGTGTGTGCGTGTGGCGTGTGGCGTGTGTGCGGGTGGGTGTGTGGTGTGTGTGTGTGTGTGGTGTGTGTGTTGTGTGTGTGTGTGGTTGTGCCGGGTGCGGTTTTGTGTGTGGAAGGGGGAAAAAAACAGCAAAAAGGCATAAAAGGGGGAAAAAAAAGATTTAAAAAAACAAAACATAAAATCCTTTAAACACAAAAGACTATACGAAAACCATTTCAAAAATTTAAATGGTAAGAATCATTTGAATCCAAATAACACCAAAAAAACCCCCTCCATAAAAGTCTAGGATGAATTCTGAAGGTGGGAAATTGGAGGGGAAAGGGGGGAAAGGAAAAAAAAAAGGAGAAAAGGGGGGAGGGGAGAGAGAGAGAGAGAAGAGAGAGAGAGAGAGGGGGAGAGAGAGAGAGAGAAAAGAGAGAAAAGAGAGAAAGGGGGGAGAGAGGGGAGGGAGAAAGGGGGGAAGAGAGAGAGAGAGAGAGAGAGAGGGGGGGGGAGAGAACAGAAGAGGGGAGGGGAGAGAGGAGGGGGGGAGAGAGGAGAGAGAGAGGCGTCATCAAATTTTATCGTTTCATCAGACAAACCAAAAAACGAAAAAGTTTCCCAAAAAAAAAAACCCCCCCAAAAAATTCTGCAAAAATTTTCATTAAAAGAAACCCCTTTAACTCAAAAAATTCATATGAAAAAATTTTATATTCTGTGGTGTAAGTGTGTGTGGGTGGGCCCCGTGGTGGTGCGTGGTGTGTACAGCTTGTGTGTGTGTTGTGGGTTGTGTTTGTGTGTGTGGTGGGTGTGTGGTGTGGTGTGTGTGTGTGGGCACTGTGTGTGTGTGTGTCATGTGTGTGTGTGTGTCACCTGTGTGTGTGTGTGTGTGTGTGTGTGTGTGTTGGTGTTGTGTGTTTGTGGTGGTGGGTGAGTGTGTGAGGGGGGGGGAAAAAAGTAAAAAAAGGGGATAGTAGAAAGAAAACATGGGGGAAAAAAAACTTTTTTTAAAAATTCCCATCCAAAATTGGAAGCAGAAAAAAAACCCCAAATTTTTAAAAACAAATTTTTAAGAACCAAAAAAATTTTTCCAAAACCAATAAAAAAGACAAAAGGGTAGCATATGTAGAAAAAGGAAAAATGGAAAAAAAAATGTATAAAAAATAAATGAAAAGAAAAATATAAAAAATAAAAATATAAAAAAAAAAAAAAGTTTTAAAAAAAAGGGAGAGAGAGAGAGGAGAGGAGAGAGAGGAGAAGAGAGAGAGAGAGAGAGAGAAACGGGGAAAAACAAAACAGACAGAAAAGACGGGGCAGACGAAAAGAACGGGGCAGAAAACAGGGGACAAGCAAAACAGAGAAAGACAGAGACAGCCCGAGAAAAGCCCGGGGGAAAAAGGAAAAAACGATATAAGGGGGTTAAAAAATAAAACAGTTTGTTAACCCTATTTTTCTTTTTAAAATTCAAAATTTTTTTAAGTTTTTTTTCCCCTTTGGGGGGGAAAAATTTTTTTTTTTTCCCTAATTTAAACCCAAAAATTTTTAAAAATTTTTAAATTTTGTTTTAAAAGAAAAAATCCCCAAAGGGGAAATTAAAAAAGGAAAAACTCCCCCAGGTTCATTTTTTGGGGTTAGGGGAAATCTTTAAAAAATCCAAAAACCAAAAATTTCCCAGATAAAAGCCGGAATTTAAAACCCAAAACTTCATGGACACAGGGGGGTTAAAAAACGAGCAGTCTTAACCAAAAAAGGGGGTGTAGGGTCTTTTCCCCCCAAAAAAAATTTTTTAAAATTCTTTAAAATTCGAAAACCCCAAATTTTCCCCCAAAGAAAAAAACCCCTCGTCCTTTTTTTGGTTTTTTTGGCTCTTTTTCTAAAAAAATCTTTTTTGGTTTTTCCTTTTTTTTTTTGGTTTTCCCGTGTCTGCCCCCTATTTTCCCTTGGGGCCCCTATCTCTATTTTCCGTCTGCATGTTTGTATTTTTTGGAAAAATATCGGGGGGCTGTTCCCCCTTCCTTTTTTTCTCCCCTGTTTCCCCCTGTCTTTGTCTTTGTGTCTTTTTTCTGTCTGCCCCGTCTTTCCCCCTTTTTCCCCTTTTCTCCCCCCTCCCCTTTTTTTTCCCCCCCCTTCCCTTTCTTTTTCCTACCCCCTTCCCCCCCCTTTCCCCCCCCCCCACCCCCTTTCCCCTTTTTCCCCCTGCTT
>CM060335.1:42938107-42945661 GCA_030674155.1 Stramonita haemastoma | reverse complement strand
CTGTCTCTCGCTGTCTCTCTCTCCCTGTCTCTCTCTCTCTGTCTGTCTCACTCTGTGTCTCCCTCTCTTTCCCTCTCTCCCCGTTCTCTATCACTCACAACAGAGTCACACACACGTACACCCCACACAAACACAAATACAAACACATACAACACAACAAACACAACACACACACAAAACACACACACAAACACACACACACACACACACACACACACACAAAACACACACACACACACACACACACAACACACACACACACACACACACACACACACACCCACCTTCAAAACAGAATGTCTTGCCCACACATTAAAACCTGTTCCACTTTTCGGAAAAGAGGCAGGCCATTATGTGCCGGTGGGAACGGATGTCACAATTGACAAAAAAACTGCATACATACGGGGTCTATGTGTAAACATGCACATGAGTGCTTATTCTGTTATCCTCGAAATAAAAGAATACATAAACGAATAAGTAAATTCATTAACACAATGTAAATGAATAAAATATAAGTTAATAAATAAAATGTTTTTCCTCCACTACTTTTTCCTCAAAAAAATAAATGCATTAAATATAAATAAGTAGCTGAATCCTCAAAATAAAAAGAAGTATAAACGACAAACAAATCCCACAGATAAACAGATAAACCAACCAACCAACACCAACCAACCAACCAACCAACAAACAAAAAACAAACAGACGAAGACTACCAGATTCTCATGCACACAGAGAGTGAAAGTGTATACACCCTTACATTGGCAGCAAGAACGTGTAGCCTGCTATGAAGACTGCTACAGGGCTGTGGTTTATTCTGCATCTGTCACAGACTTGGGCACATTCTGCAATAATGGCTCAAGTGCTATCAAATCCGCATATTTCAACTTAACACCTCTCTTTTCGTGTCCCTGCTGGCAGTGAATGCTTTATTCTATGATGCCTGGCATGCTTCTCCTTCTCACTCTATGTAAGAATGATAGAGAGAGAGAGAGAGAGAGAGAGAGAGAGAGAGAGAGAGAGAGAGAGAGAGAGAGAGAGAGAGAGAGAGAGAAGAGAGAGAGAGAGAGAGAGAGAGGGGGGGGGGAGAGGGAGAGGAGAGGAGAGAGAGAGAGAGAGAGAGAGAGAGAGAGAGAGAGAAGAGAGAGGAGAGGAGAGAGAGAGAGAGAGAAGAGATGGAGGTACAGAGACAGATAGACAGATAGACAGACAGACAGACAGAAAAGACTCAAAGACAGACACCGAAACAGGGACAGAAAGACAGACAGACAAACATACAGACAAACAGACACTAGACACAAACACAGATACACAGACACGCAGACGCACAGATACAACACACACACACACAACACACCACACACACACACACACACACACACACACACACACACACACAAACACACACACACACAAAACAACACAACACTAACACCACACACACATACACAGAGGAATAAAAAAAAACCCACTTACGGTCAAACAGAGACAAATAACAGAAAGAAACGGAAAAGTAGAAGAAAAAAAGCCAAAGAGACAACACAATAAAAGAAAACCACCCAGAGACACAGGAAGAATGAGGTATAAATACAAAAAAAAAATTCTGTTGAAACTGCGTCTGACTTACATCGCTAGTAAAAGCTGTACTTTGTTCTCTTTGCTTTCTACTAAGAGAGGCACTTCAAGCACTTCAACTGTCACTTTGCCATTTCCTCAAATAGAGTCGGCTTGACTGTTTCACCACATTATATTCAGTCCGTGTATATTCTACAGCTTAAAAATCTTAATGGGTTTTTTTTCTTATCAACACGATTTCACGCAGAACATCTTGCGCACACGTTGAAACTCGTTCCACTTTTCGGAAGAGTAGGCCAATATGTGCTGGTGGGAAAGGATGACAAAATTAACGAAACTGCATACCCTCAAAGACTGACTATAAAGAGCACACTGAGTATTTTCCTATTATCCTCGAAGGAAAAGACTAACATGGAAAAATACAATTAAAAAAAAACACATTGAGTGCTTATTCCAGTATCCTCGAAATAATAAAAAAAAGAATAGAATATTAAAGATAAAACTACAAAAGTACACTATGTTTGTGGTTGTTTTTCTTTAATTAAGTTCAAATATATCGGTAACTTCGAAGTAAAACGGCAAAAAATGTAACTTCAAACACAACTTTCCTAAGTGAGGATCCTGAGTGCCTGTAGGTATTAAATACTATCTCTACCTTCTGGAAATTCTGCGCTATGAATTCTTAGCTAAGGAATCCAGCGCTAGGAAAGCGCAAGGAAAGCGCAGGAAAGCGCTAGAAATTATGTTTTTTAATCACTTACTGTGCTTCTGCTTTTGTTCCTTTTCCTGCCTGTCACCTTCTTCTTCTTGTTTATTTTCTGAGTTTTTTTTTTTTATCCCTTCTGCTGCATTTTTTTTGCCAGAAAGACTTACAAGATATCAATTCTCTCCCACGCCGAAGTGGATGCGCTAGGTCTGACTTGTCAAGATCTTAACGGCAGCAAAACACGTTTTCGCTCATGTTTCAAGTAACAATAGTTGCTGTCTGAGAGTTACACAAAAAAGATGAAAATAAGGTTTTATTTTGTGGATTAATTTTTTATTCATGTTCTGACAAACTTTGTGTGTTTCGTAGTTTGAAAAGAAAAATTACAAACAACATGAAATGGAAAAGTAAATTGTACGCACATGTGGATGAATGAGTGAATCAATCGATGGCTTAATTGATTAATTATTGATTGATAAGGCTAATAGAACAAGACGTTAAAAAGCGCAAACACACACACACACACATGCACGAAAACATACACACACACGCATGTACGCACGCGAGCACGCACGCAGTCACGCACGCACACACATACATACACATACAAAACAACACACACACACACATACGAGCGTGCGCGCGCGCACACACACACACTGCACAAAGCTATTGGCAAAACTACAATATTTTTTTGAGAAAAAAAGAAAACACTATTTTCATATCAAAACAACATCATTTCCATAACCAAAAAAAAAAAATTTCCATAACAAAGAACAACTGTTTTCATAACAACTCAACACAGCTTTCATAACAAAACCAACCCTATTTTCCAACAAAACAAAAGCACTGTTTTATTACAGCCCATTTAAAAAATATTGAACATTTTCAACTACTGTAAATTTACAGCCTTTCTCTCTCTGTTTCTCTCTGACTCTCTCTGTCTCCTTCTGTCTTTTTTCAGTCTCTGTCTCTGTCTCTCAGTCTCCCTGTCTCTGTCTCTCAGTCTCTCTCTGTCTCTTCTGCTCTCTTGTCTCACTCTGCTTCTTCTGTCTTCTGTCTCTGTCTGTCTGTCTGTCGTCTGTCTCTGTCTCTGTCTGTCTGTCTGTCTGTCTGTCTGTCTGTCTGTCTGTCTGTCTGTCTGTCTCTCTGTCTCTCTCTGTCTCTCTGTCTCTGTCTCTGTCTCTCTTCTCTCTCCTCTTCTCTCTCTCTCTCCACCCCTCTCTCTCTCTCTTCTTCTCCCTATCTTTCTTCTTCATATATTACAAATGAAATTTGAAATTTCCTTACCAGACCTTTTGAGACAAATGGTTTCTCCATAAACGTGTATGGAGGTGTTTTAACAAGGCAGGAGAAAGCTTTAGCAAACTACTTGAAAATGTCACGTTCACTTTACCCTCCTGCTCTTTTGCAAGTTTCCAACACTGTTACTTTTCCTTCATATTCTTCTTGTTGCCTATGTGTGTGTGTGTGCGTGTGTGTGTGTGTGTGTGTGTGTGTGTGTGTGTGTGTGTGGTGTGTGTGTGTGTGTGTGTGTATGTGTGAGTGTGTGTGTGTTTAAATGTGTTGTGTGTCTGAGTGTGTGTATGTGTGTGTGTATTGTGTGTGTGTGTGTGTGTGTGTGTGTGTGTGTGTGTGATGTGTGTGTATGTGTGTTTAAATGTGTGTGTGACACACAGATAGACAGACAGACTGACAGACAGAGAGAAGAGAGAGACAGAGACAGAGACAGAGACACAGAGACACAGAGACACAGAGACACAGAGACACAGAGACACAGAGACAGACAGACAGACAGACAGACAGATAGACAGACAGACAGAGAGTGAGAGAGAGGCGTAAAAATTACACAAATAGAAGTTAGAAAATGTAACACTTTATACCTTGACATAAAGACTACCTCTTTGTGAAAAAAGAAAACAAAAGAAAATTGTTACTTTAAAATTGTGATGGAGAGAAAAATACCAACAATAAAGCTTTGCTATGAGTTTTTATTTATCCTTTAAATGTTTGATTTGTAGCTGTTGACGTGAAAATTGTGGCAAGATGCTTGTTTGTCCTTTTTATTTCAAAGTCACATGGGAAAATTGCGTTATCCTCTTGTCAAAAGATTGCTTTAGAGAGCGATGCTGAATTATTAATGCTTCAGATACACACACACACACACACACACACACACACACACACCACACACACACAACACACACACACACACACAACACACACACACACACTACACACTACACACACAACACACACACACAATACACACACACAAACACCACGCACGCATGCACCACGCACACATACACACATACACCACCCACACACACACACACACCACACACACACACACACACACACACACACACACACACACACACACACACACATACACAAACGCCTATACACACGCGCGCACGCACACATGCTCCCACATTCACTGACACAACCCATTTTTTGGGCAAAAATAACACCAAACCAAATTGCAACGGTATGCTAAAGGGTGACACAAAGACATCGTAAAAAAACCCAAACAACATTTCCACGTAAATAACTTTCAAAAACGTTTTTGTAATATCAAACTTTAATAGATAGGCATATTACTATAATATTTTATTGCTTTACTACAAATTAACACATCTTTATGTTTCTGCATTGTATTCAATTTACAGCCACTTGGCACTAAATTGTGGCTAAAAGCTTTCTTTTTTTACTCTTATTTCAATTCATTTTTCGAAGTCACAAGGGAAGCTTGTGTTATCGCTTTGTCAAAACATTGCTGCTAAACATAATAGTGAAATGTTAATTTTTCTCTCTCTGTCTCTCTATCTCCTCTGTCTGTATGTCAGTCTGTCTGTCTCTCTCTGTGTCTCTCTCTCTGTTTCTCTCTCTGTGTTTCTCTCTCTGTTTCTCTCTCTGTGTTTCTCTCTCTCTGTCTCTGTGCCTCTCTCTCTGTGACTCTGTCTGTCTGTCTGTCTGTCTGTCTGTCTGTCTGTCTGTCTGTCTGTCTGTCTGTCTGTCTGTCTGTCTCTCTCTCTCTCTCTCTCTCTCTCTCTCTCTTCTCTCTCTCTCTCTCTCTCTCTCTCTCTCTCTCTCTCTTTCTCTATCTCTTTCTGTGTCTCTCTCCCTCACCCCCCCCCCCCCTCTCTCTTGAGTGCCTGCATCATGCCATTCTTTGGCACAAAAGAACCACCGTTTTACAGGCGTGCCAGTAACATGGAGGTTTGAAATATCTTCAGCCTGTATTTTTCCCCAGAGCTTCACGCCATATTCACACAGACTGTGATGCCAGACCCCAAACACAATCCCCGAGGACTGTGCATTACATTGAGATGATTCCTGACACAAAAAGGTTTCGAAAGCATCTGTCTGATCTTTTGTGTTTCACCTTTATTTTAGATTTGTTTATGCTAGTGGTAATAGGGTGGGATAGCTCAGTGGTCAGAGCGCTTGCTTTCCCCAAGTAAAGTTAAGCAGCGTCGAGCGTGGTTATCAGTTGGATGTGTGACCGTTTGCACGCCTTGGTTTCAGTACAGTTCCCACCGGTTCACCTAGCTGTAATTAGGTACCTTCCCTCTTTAGGGTCAGGGAAGGTAAAGCAGTGAGGGAGAGGGGATGGCGCGGCCCTCAACATGCTGGCCTCTAGAGAAGCTGAGGTCTCTGATGCCTCGCTCCCTACGACTGCCTAGATTATGGGACACCTTTACATTTACCTCTTTGACCTAATGCTGCTAGTATGTTTCGTTTGGTGTAGTTCTTAACGTGGAGGTAATGATAGGTTGGGATTTATCTTTACGGTATGAATTATACATTCCTCAATCTGAAAGTTCTTGTACGTGTCATCTTTGGCAAAACATTCATTGTTATCCTGAAGCTAGTTTTTCTGTGGAACTTTTATATCTTGTTGACGAACTGATGGATTTTATCACTGTGTGGATAAAAATGTTTGAGCTCAATACCGTGGGTCAAAGAATTAATGGGTTCGAATGTTTGCGCACCAGCGGTGCCACGAGAGTTGAGGGTAGGAAGTATGTCATTTTTTACAATCTCCCAAGACACCTCAAAGCACAGACTTGGTCATGACTCATATCCCTTTTATTTTATCTTTTTCTATTTATTCATTCTTTTATTTTGGAAGATAATGGATAAGCACTCATGTGCTTTTTTACATACAGTTCCTGTGTATATGCAGTTTTTCATCAATTTTGCCACACGTTTCCACCGGCACACAATGGCCTACTCTTCCGAAAAGCGGAACGGGTTTAACATGAGTGCAAGATGCTCTGCCCTTTGTGCAGACATGCATTGCAGAAGATTCAAATCCCACGTTATAGACACCAGAATTCGTGTCAGCGTTTGGTGAGTAATGGAAACAGGAATATACCCAGCATGCAGCCGACCTGTTTTTGGGGAGAGAGAGAGAGAGAGAGAGAGAGAGAGAGAGAGAGAGAGAGAGAGAGAGAGAGAGAGAGAGAGAGAGAGAGAGAGAGAGAGAGAGAGAGAGAGAGAGAGAGAGAGAGAGAGAGAGAGAGAGAGAGAGAGAGAGAGAGAGAGAGAGAGAGAGAGAGAGAGAGAAGAGGAGAGGGAGACAGACAGACAGACAGACAGACAGACAGACAGACAGACAGACAGACAGACAGACGGATACAGAGACACCCTCAAGAGACCAGGATGGAGAGAGGCAGAGACAGAGACAGAGAGAGAGAGATACAGACAGACAGACAGACAGACAGATATACGGATACAGATACCCTCAAGAGACCAAGATGGAGAGAAAGGCAGAGACAGAGACAGACAGACAGACAGACAGACAGACAGACAGAACAGACAGACAGACAGACAGACAGACAGACAGACAGACAGAGAGAGAGAGGGACATAGAGAGAGACAGACAGACATACGGATACAGAGACACCCTCAAGAGACCAGGATGGAGAGAGAGGCAGAGACAGGAGACAGAGACAGAGAGAGAGAGAGAGAGAGAGAGAGAGAGAGAGAGAGAGAGACAGAGACGAGAGACAGAGAGACAGACAGAGAGACAGAGAGACAGAGAGACAGAGAGACAGAGAGACAGAGAGACATAGACATTCATACATACAGACAGATAGACAGACAGATACAGAGAGAGACTCAAACATTCTCTAGCTCTCTTCCCTCCCTATCTAGAACACTCTCTTTACTTTCGTCACCCTTCCGCTACTACCTCGATACAGATTATGAACCTGATAATTCAGAACACAATCCTTTCCACAAACCATCGACCTAACCTACCT
>CM060335.1:42923107-42928107 GCA_030674155.1 Stramonita haemastoma | reverse complement strand
AAACAAGATAACAGCAGCACTCCTAAGAAAGATCGCGTAGACACTATTTGTATTGTCTTTGTATTGTGTACCACTTTAAGTCACTATACAGTGCCATCCATTGTTGTTTTTTCTGCCTGTGTGTGCGTCTGTTCCTTGAAGAGAGTTATCATGCTACAGAACTGGTCATGCTAACCCCCTTGTTGCCTTGGGTTCTTTCACGAACGCTTTACACAGACGATTATTTTAAACAAATACGTATATAAGCACAATAGTATTATCCCATTATTTCGATGTAAAAGAATAAAATAAAATAAGATTAAAATAAAACATACACATAAGGTTTGACTTTGTTTAACAATCTAAATTGTTTGGTTGTGAAAAGTCTTTATCATAATGAAATGACGTTGGTAAGAATTTTAAAGTAGACCATTAGAACATAGACCCGAGCAGACTGTTTTTCACCATAAAGAATAAACTTCTTAATATGGTTCACAGAGAATAGGTCTGGCTTGATAAAAGACGATGCCAGTTGTACCACAACCGTTATCCGAGCTGGCTTCTGTTGTTGAGAAATCATCTGACCCCAGTTCATCTACCCCACAGTTATGTGGTCGCTGTACCCACCCTTCCCTAAATGCTACGTTCTCAACTGACGACAACATGACGTAAACTAACGATCAAAATAAAGAAGGTTCAGCCTAAGCCAGCTACAGTACCGTTCGTATACACGGCCCTTCTGTGGTTGATTAGTTTCGAAAGGAAATTATTTGGCTTCAAAATGAACTAATTTAGAATGAGCAAGACTGTTTGGCAGGCTACACCTTTCGATTGGATGATCGGTAACGGTACAAAGAGACAGGTCTACATTTTAACTGCATCTCAGAGGACGGCCGTCCGCTATAGCAGATCAATGTAAAGCAATGGTTTTGGATGGCCATCCGCTATAGCGGATTTGCTGTTTGAGATTTTTTCACATGGTGCGGCACTGATACTATGACTAGTAAAGCTTTTAACATAGCTTCGAGAGCCTGTCCAAGGTCGAATGCAGTGTGTTGTTGGGTGATTCCGTGTGTTCCCAACTCTTTGTTCATGGTTGCAAAGAGTAGCTGACATGGAGTAGCGACACAGAGTACAAAATTTGGAGTATTTTCTTCATGCTAGTCAAAGCTCAAATATTAAAGTGAGAGCTTTAATCTTTTGATATGTACTAACCCAGTATATTGTTCGTACGTTCAGAAAAAAATTATTTCCTTACTATGTATTCTGTATTTTTTATGATTTTTTTACTAACCATTACAAATTGGGGTCTGTGGGGAAAGGCAAGGTAGATAACTGGCCCTCCCGAGTGAGTAACATCCCGTGCTATTTGTTTTACGCAGAAAAAACCTAATACATTGAATAATTCATTTCGGAACTGACCTACGATCTAAAATTGATATAAAATGATATAAAAACTGCAAGTAAGTGAATGAGGAAATTCATTTTACCAACTACGATGTACGGTTCTCACACATCGAACGGAAAAGATTTATTGTATTTTATTTTATTGATTCTTTTATATCGAAGATAATGGAATAAGCACTCATGTGTTTTTTTTTACAGCCAGACCCCGTGTGCATGCAGTTTTGTAAATCTTGTCATTTATTCCCACCGGCACAGAATGGCCTACTCTTACGAAAAGCGGAACAGGATTTAACGTGTGTGCAAGATGTTCTGCGTGCGTTCACACACGGGGCCTCGGTTTATAGTCTAATTCGAAGGATATAGTTGTTTGACAGGTTATAACTCGCAGTCAACTAACTCAACAGCAAGTCTGTTATTTTTATTTTTTAATTCTTTTTTTAATTCTTTTATATCGAGGATAATGTCTGTCGACAGTGGTGTGTGTAACTACGCTTTGATGAAAACGGCCCCAGGCCCTGATGGGGTTTGAGAATGAGAGAATTTAAAAAAAAAAGAAAACGTCGTTGTTCCCATTCCCAGTTTCACCAATCCAGCCAGAGGGATTCCACACAGCTCAGGAGGGATCTAGAAAAACCTCTCGAGAGATTTGAAACGGCTCAATACGGATTGGAAAGCTGCAAGAGGGATCAGACATATTCGAGAGGGATTTGGTGTATTCAGGACGGATTATTTTGAAACAAAACTTTGTTATTTGAATAAGGGAAAAAAAGCCGATAACATTTTAGAAGTGGTAAAGATTTTTTTTTAAAACTGTTCCCTCCAATTCCAACCAACATCTCCCCCCCCCCCCCCTCAACGACAGGATATTATTTTAAACAAATTCATAATCAATCCTTTATGAAGAGTAATTGGATTTTGATTACAATTATTTTACCATTTTTATTTCAATTTCTTTCTGTCACAACGTTCTTAAAATAATGTGCTTGCCTAGATATGGTCAGTTCGATAGCATGATTAGTTAGATGAGAAGAAGGTAGGTCTTAGAGTGGTTGGCTAATTGTTTGGGCTGGCTAGGGTTTTCTTTTCTAGCTGGCTGGCTTGCTCACAGTATGGCTTGAGTTGGTTATGTTGATGTTTACTGACCACATATTTTGTTTTATTTATGATACAGATTAAAATGTCTCTTTAATTAGTTGGTTTGATTTCTTTGCGAGTTTGCTGGCTTGTATTCTTAGTTCGGATTTACGTTTTGTTAGTATGTACTTTTTGCTGACTCCGTGTGTTTTATTTATTCGTGCTCTTTCTTTTTATGTCGAGGTATCTCTCTCTCTCTCTCTTCTCTCTCTACTCTCTTCTCTTCTCATCTCTCCTCCCTCTCTCCTCCTCTCTCATCCCTCACTCTCTCTCTCTCTCTCTCTCTCCCTCTCTCTCTTCTCTCTCTATCTCTCACTCTCTCTCTCTCTCATGTAAATATATATATATATATATATATATTATGTCTCTCTTTCTGTCTCTCTCTCTGTCTGTCTCTCTCTGTCTGTCTCTCGCTGTCGTCTCTCTCTCTGTCTGTCTCTGTCTGTCTCTGTCTGTCTCTCCTGTCTCTCTCTGTCTGTATCTCTCTCTCATCCCTCTCTTACACACACACATACACATACACACACACACAAACCAACAACTAACACACACACACATAAAAAAACATCTCCATATTTCTATAATATCCTCTATGTATAGACACGCCTATCTGCATAATAAAGGAGAGCACAGGTGACAGGCAAATCACAATAATCAGATTCTGATCATCAGGCAGAGAAAGCGAAGGAGTTGAGATGCCAAACAGATCCTGCCGCTCACACAATGGACACATTCGCACTGTTTGCTCAGGGCTGGGGTCTACAGTGCAAGGCATTTCCCTTCTATCTTCCCCATGAAGGCCCAGCACAGCATACTAATGCTAAGTGATGTTGTACAAACCAATGGGATAGTAAACATTTAGTAGAGGATTAACCAGAAAATAAGGGAGGGAGTGAGTGTATGAATGAGTGAGTAAGGGAGTGGAAGAGAGAGAGAGAGAGAGAGAGAGAGAGAGAGAGAGAGAGAGAGAGAGAGAGAGAGAGAGAGAGAGAGAGAGAGAGAGAGAGAGAGAGAGAGAGAGAGAGAGAGAGAGAAAACAGAGAGACGGAGACAGGGAGAGAGAGAAAGATAGACTGAGAAAGTTAGATACAAAGACACAAAGATGCGGCAAGAAGGGCAACATTGCATTAGAAAAAATGTATACGGGAATGAACATGTGCCGACATGCACACACACACTCAAACAAACACAGACACACACACAACACAATACAACACACACAACCACACCCCCACAACACCCCCCCCCCCCACACACACAAACACACACACCCACACCCACACCCACACCACACACACACACACACACACACACCACACACACACACACACCACACACACACACACACACACACTACCCACACGGAAAATGTCACGCTTGAAGCAAATACAGAGGAAATGAAACAGGAACACCGGCAGACAGCATTGAACAGTGCCAGACATGCTACTACACCTTGCCTTGAAACTTTCCTCCCCACTTCACACAAGTTAGTCACACAGACAGTGACAGACACACAGACAGACAGACAGACACAGACAGACAGAGATCGAGGCAGAGACAGAGGGAGGGGAAAAAAGAGATTGAGAGACAGGGAAACAGACAGACAAATATACTGACAACAGACAGGCAAACAGACAGACAGACAGACAGACAGACCATAGATGCAGAGAAAGAGGGGGGCGGGAGTGAGAGGGAGAGAGGAGAAGGAAGAAAAAAGGGGGATAGAAAGAGGGAGAGAGAGAAAGGGGAAGAGAAGGGAAGAGACAGACAGACACAAAGACAAAGACAGAGGCACAGAGAGAGACAGAGACAGAGACAGATATATACATACATACAAACATGCAGACGGATACAGAGATAGAGAGAGAGACAGACACAGAGACAGGGATAGAGACAGAAAGATACTGAGAGACAGAGGCACACACAGAAATGGAGGATGGGTGATCAGAGAAATTTGGTATCGAATTTAACTAACATTATTATTAGAATAGCGCTATAGCCTAGTGGTTAAGACTGTTCGACTTCAACCCATATGTCCATGAAATCGTGGGTTCGAATCTCGGTTGCATCTGGTGAATTTAGGTTTAGGATTTCTACGATTTTTCTAAGCCAACAAGTGCAGACCTGCGAGTGCCTTATTTCTCAATTAATATGATCATACACATACAGTAAGTCATGTCAGCTTTCGGTGAGTTACGGAAACATGAACATTCCTAGTATACATTCCCGACGTTGGAATCTTAAACGGAAAATATGAATTATACAAACTGATCATGTTTAACACCTTATATCGTTTTCCTTGTTCTCTGTCTTTCTGTCTGTCTGTCTGTCTGTCTGTCTGTCTGTCTGTCTGTCTGTCTGTCTGTCTGTCTGTCTGTCTGTCTGTCTGTCTGTCTCTCTCTCTCTCTCTCTCTCTCTCTCTCTCTCTCTCTCTCTCTCTCTCTCTCTCTCTCTCTCTCTCTCTCTTCTCTCTCTCTCTC
>CM060335.1:42913107-42918107 GCA_030674155.1 Stramonita haemastoma | reverse complement strand
GTCTCTTACACCTTGCTCCCGAACAATGGCATAGGTTATGGGACACCTTTATCTTTACCTATTAGATGGGCCGGAGACATTGTATATTTTATAGTTTGAAACACGCATAACTTGAAGTCTATAAAAATCAAGTAAAACGATGCGAATTCATTCTCCTCTCTCTCTCTCTCTCTCTCTCTCTCTCTCTCTCTCTCTCTCTCTCTCTCTCTCTCTCTCTCTCTCTCTCTCTCTCCTCTCTCTCTCTCTCTCTCTCTCTCTCTCCTCTCTCTCTCTCTCTCTCTCTCCTCTCTCTCTCTCCTCTCTCTCTCTCTCTCTCACTCTCTCTCTCTCTCTCAACCACACACAAACAAACACACACACATAAGTCCCCCCCCCACACACATACACACACAAACGCGCGTGCACGCGCGCGTACGTGCGCGTACAATCAAACGGGGTAACTTAAAATACGCACAGAGGCAAAACAGCTCAACTTAGACCCCTGCCTAGTAACTCTGCAAAATTGTTCACAACAAAGTCATAACAAGGAATATAGAGAAACCACCTTTATTTTAGTTCACCTTCTGTGCCAACCAGTAAACTTAAGACTAATTATTTTTTCAGTTACTGGAGGCCATAGTCAAAGTCGCCATTCAAAGTAGGAATATTTGGTGTGACGAACTGAGAATACTGTCTGGTATTTTTCATTAACATTGCTTTGTTCATCCCTAAGCCTCACAGACACTATAACGCTATGGGGATTGGATAGTCTAGTGGTCAGAACATTGCACTCGCAATTTGATGACCTGAGTTCAATTCCCGGTCGAGGGGATTTTTCCCCTGGAGATAACATCAGTGCTGACACCACTCTCCCCAAAAGTCCTTCGGATGAGACTGTAAACTGAGGCACTGTGTGCGAACGCACTCACAAGATCCTGTTCACACGTTAAATCCTATTCCGCTTTTGGTAAGAGTAGGCCATTGTGTGCCAGTGGGAACAGATTGACAATATTATTTACAAAACTGCATACACACGGGGACTGGGTGATAAAAAAGCACATGAGTACTTATTCCATTATCCTCGATACAAAAGAATAAACAACATAAAATAATAAAATAGCCAATTGGTTAAGACCTTTTGACTTTAATCTGGTGAACCCTAAAGTCATAAGTTTCAATCTCAGTGACGTCTAATGGATTAAGTGTGGACATTCTTTTTTTCCGATTTCCCAGGTCAACTTGTAATGCAGACCCTCCAGTGCCTCCATTCCCTTTGTGGAGAAACACAAAAAAGACCAACATATGCATGGAAAAGATCCATGTCAGTGTTCAGTTGGCTACAAAAGCATTAACACATCCAGCATACATTCCCCAAGTCTGAAAGTTTGAAAATGTTTTGTTGAAGAAAAGTATTGATGTAAACGCTGTGTAGCAGACAATTATGTTTTGATTCGTGTGACTTCTTTGCATTCGAAAATATCTTTAACATGCTGGTAATGCTAAAAACAATAGAAAAGAGGCAAATGTAGAAGAAAAAAACAACAACCTGACAACAATTAAGTCTAAGAAGAAGAAAAGTTTAAAGTACTTAGAAGTTTTATGTCTTCCCTATTAAAACATATTTTGTGTTTTCTTTGCACCCAAAAGATACAATTATATCGTCTTTATCAAAAAAAAAGATTTTAACCTGAAAAGAATCCTTCTTCAGAGGATCTAAAAAATGAAATCACACAAAAAAACAACCAAATAAAACTAAAACTAAACGACATTTAACAAAAGCCATTGCCCCCCATAAATGACACACACACGTGCCTTCTGCTTTGCTTCAAAACAGGAAGCGAATACCGGATGCGAGGTTGGCGCATGTTTCTTGCACTTCATCGGCTCATTAGCTGCGCATTAATTGGCCCTCCCGCAGCGCTAGAGAAGAGTCCATGGCCCTCCCAAAGCAGTAAACCTATCTGGTTAGAGAGACTTTCGACAAGGTGGTTTTTCGATACGAACTCTGTGAAAGTGAATATAGTTAGGAGTGGGGTGTTTGTTGTTAAGAGATGCAAGAGTACAGGTGAATAGTTTATGCTAACAAGTCAATAGAACTAAAAGTATGTTGAAAAAGGCAGTCTGACACACAGGTGCAGGGCATGTATGCACACACACACGCACATAAGCACGCATGCACGCACGCACACACACACGTACGCACGCATGCATGTAAGCGCATACACATGCGAGCGCGCGCGCGCACACACGCACACACACGCGCGTGCGCGTGCGCGCGCGCACACACGAACACACAAACACACCGCACACACAAACACACACACACACACATGTGCATGGAGATGTGTAGGAATCTGGGGCATGAAACAAAAAGTCTGTCAATTATTCAAGTGCTAAGATCATAAAATATGAATGATTTCTTCTGCCGGAAGGTTTGGAAGACTATGGGAAGATTTACGAGCCTAGGCTGAATGATTCAGGTCAACAGAAGGTAGGGCCAAACTACATACACACTAACACATTGAGGGAGAGGAACAGTGTGACACAAACAGACAAGCATAGAACAGGGTGGGCACACAGATCTGGAGAGAGAGAGAGAGAGAGAGAGAGAGAGAAGACAGACAGACAGACAGAAGACAGACAGACAGACACAGACACAGAGAGAGACAGAGAGACAGACAGACAGACAGAAAGACAGAGAGAGAGACCGAGACAGAGACAGAGAGAGACACAGAGAGAGAGACAGATACAGAGACAGAGAGACAGAGAGGCAAGGACAGAGACATGAAATGACAGACAGACAAAAGATAAGAGGGGAAGTTTCTCTGATAATCATAACTTTTTTGAAGTTTTACACAAAGACCCCGCTGCACAGGGCATTGTGCTAAAAATAGAGAACTTTAAATGTAAGGTCCACACACACACACACACACACACACACACACACACACACACACACACACACACACACACACACACACACACACACACACACACACAGGGGGCAGGATAGCCTGGTTGTTAAAATAACTTGCTCGTGATCTGCTGACTGGGTTCGAATCTCGTTCAAGATGAGTTTTCCTCTGGAGTTAATATCAGTACCGACCCCCACCCCACCCCCATCCCCATTAAAAGTCCTTAGGGTGAGACTATAAAACAAGGTTTTGTGTGCGACGCACGCCGAACATCTTTCCGCTTTTTGGAAGAGTAGGCAATTGTATGCCGGTGGGAGCACAATATGTGACGATCCACCACATAATGAGTCGCATTGCACAAGAGGTTAATTTTTAGTTATTGCCATTTATTAATTTGCAATACAATTGCTATGCAATGCAAAAAACAGATTGAAGTCGAAAAATTCCATCAAAAGTTATTACAAATTGAAATGATAGACAGCAGGAAATGGCAAAATTTGAAATTGACAAGTTCAGCATCGTAAAAGGTGAACAGAATGGGGGCTTGGCATTTTTGAAACACGCTTTAAGACGAAAGGAAACTAAATTATGCCTTCATATTTCACGAGAAAGTAGTATAAGTGCTATGGTTTTATAATCCATCAAATTCTCAAAATCGGCAACCTCACCCCCACTTGCCTAAAATGGCTTCTAGTGGGAAAATGGGTTATGTGCTAAGCGACTCATTTCGTGGTGGAGCGTCACATGTGACAAAATTTAGAAAAACTGCATTCACTCGGAGACTGGATGTAAAAACGCATAAGAGTGCTTTATTCCATTATCGTAGAAATAAAAGAATAGAATAGAAGCACACACCACACACACATACACACACACACACACACACACACACACACACACCACGCACGCACGCACGCACGCACGCACGCACGCACGCACGCACCACACACACACACACACACACACACACACACACACACACACACACACACACACACACACACACCACCAGGGACAAATTTTTTTAAACACGAAAAGCCGAGAACAAAATGAGAGGATACATGCTGTTCTTATTTTATAATAAAAGGTACTTTAGACGGGTGGCTAGATTTTCCGGGTGCGCGCACACGAAAGAATGCACCCCATGAAACCTTTAACACTAAGCTGTAAGTATAATTGTATTCACTTTTTCACCCAAAACAGCAGGATACAGTAATTTATTGTATTCAAGCCAAGAAAAAAAAGCTAGTATCAGTGGGTCTGCTCGTCTGCTTTTAACTGTCTGTGTGTCTGTCTGTGTGTCTCTCTGTCTATTTGTCAGTCTCTGTCACTCTGTCTCTATCTCTCTCACTCTGTCTGTCTGTCTGTCTGTTCTTCTCTCTCTTCTCTCTCTCTCTCTCTCTCTCTCTCTCCTCTCACTCTCTCTCTCTCTCTCCTCTCTCTCTCTCTCTCTCTCTCTCTCTCTCTTCTCTCTCTCTCTCTCTCTCTCTCTCTCTCCCTCAAAAATTAGTGGGGAGTATTCGACCCTTAAACTGTTTCAACAGATTGTACCTTAAGTGAGAGAGAGAGAGAGAGAGAGAGAGAGAGAGAGAGAGAGAGAGAGAGAGAGAGAGAGAGAGAGAGAGAGAGAGAGAGAGAGAAGAGAGAGAGAGAGAGAGAGAAATGGCAAACAAATATTGCATACTGTATCTTTTGATTGGCTATGCTCACAAATCTGATCTAGCAGAAGTAACTGTCAACACTACTGTAATAGCATTACATTCTTCGTGGAATCTCTTAACGATGTACAATCTAGCCCTGATGCCGAACTGACACATCGAGACAGCTTATTATTATTATAGCAGACATAATTCTAAGACTCACCCTCAATTGACCTCATTCCTAAAATCCATACAAAAGGTTTCATATTCATGCTTTTGTACCATAGGGAGAGGTATACATTCACAGGAAGGAAGTGTGTGTCTGCATTTTTTTTTCTAAGATTGCAACATCTTTGTGTCTACAAAAAAAAACAATCAAACAAAAAAACCTCGTCGATCGAGACAGCTAGTTATGTTTAATGTCAACATAAGATGAAAGAATTGCAGCTAGCTATACCTTGGTCTA
>CM060335.1:42905607-42908107 GCA_030674155.1 Stramonita haemastoma | reverse complement strand
TAGTTAATCAAAGGCAGAATGAGGGTGGCAAGCATCGTTACACACACTTTCCCAGTTCTTGATCGCTTGCAAGAAGAAGCAGTAAAAAAAAAAAGCGTAATAAATTGACTTGCTTTGTTTATGATGTTCAGCATGATATCAACTGATTTTTGCCCCCATAAATTCGTTTCTTATAATTTCTTTACTTACTCTTCGTTTTTGTCTTTTATTTTTTTATGCAAAGATATTGGAATAAGCACTCATGTGCTGTTTTATATGTAGCCCCTGTGTGTATGCAGTTTTATAATTTTCTCATCCGTTTTCCCACCAGTTCACAATGTCCTACTCTTACGGATAAAAAAGTGGAACAGGTTTTAAAGTGTGCCTAAGATGTTCTGCGTGAGTTCGCACACGGGATCTTGGTTTATAGTCTCATCTGAGGGATTTCTGTGGGGACTGAAGTCGGCACTAATGTTAACTCCTTGGGGAAATATCCCATTGAACAGGATTCGAACCTAGGTCAGTAGATCACGAGCACAATGCTCACACTCTAACCACTAGGCTAGTCCCCCCTCACGCTCTCCGGTCCGGCTTATTTACACTGCAGTATTTCAGATCTCTCTCTGTCTCTCTCTGTCTCTCTATCTCTCCGTCTCTCTGTCTCTCTGTCTCTCTCTCTCACTTTTCACAGACACCTAAAAGTATGATGTTTTGATAGAGAACTCTGTAAAGAAAGTTCTATAATCATATTCCAAAACTTGGAATCTTTTCCATTTAGTTCATTTTATTTTCAGTTGATAGTCTCTGTGCACTTCTTCTTTGCCATTTCTCTTGGTGACAGATTATTGATCCCTTATCTCATTGTTAGTTTTTTTGTGTGTGAAGGAGTTAGAAGTGTTAGTAGTAGGACTAGTAATCTGAAGTGGTATACAATACGATATATATAATGCAATACAATGCAGGACAATATTATAATACAATACGACGCAATCCAATCCAATACAATGCAGTACAATGCAGTACAATGCAATACAGCACAATACAATGCAATACAATGCAATACAATACAGAAGTAGAAGTAGTAGGCACCCATCAGTCTCAGAAGACTGTGGAGTTGCGCTCTAGTCTTTAGAGTGCAAAGCCTGGGTAATTAAGTATGGAGGGCAAACTGTTACCCATGCAGCAGACCCCCCACCCCACCCCTCTCCACGCTACTGGAATGATCCATTGGAAAGGCAGTCGCCCATACGAATGGTTCCAGTACCGCCGCAGGAGCCACCAAAACGTTGCCATATACAGCCCCAAGCCGCCCTGGGACTCCAACTCCCTGATTTTTCCACAGGGATGGTGTCTAAACACACACACACCTGTGTGCATGCTGTTTTTAAAAAAATAATTTTGATACCCGCTTCTTTCGAATTTCGGTATATAATATGATAATGGTACAATACAAAGTAGTACAATACAATAAGATGTAATACAATACAATACAATACAATACAATACAATACAATACAATACAATACAATACAATACAATACAATACAATACAATACAATACAATACAATACAATACAATACAATACAATACAATACAATACAATACAATACAATACAACACAACACAACACAACACAACACAACACAATGCAATGCAATGCAATACAATACAATACAATACAATACAATACAATACAATACAATACAATACAATACAATACAATACAATACAATACAACACAACACAACACAATACAATACAATACAACACAACACAACACAACACAACACAACACAACACAACACAATACAATACAATACAATACAATACAACACAACACAACACAACACAATACCATACAATACAATACAATACAATACAATACAACACAACACAACACAACACAACACAATACCATACAATGCAACAAAACCACTACAAAACCAGTCTGTACAAGGGCTGTTCCCCAAACTGAACGATAGCTCCTCATCTCCTTCATCATATGCAACTCTTTCAAATCGAGTTATAAGCTGAGGTCCTGTTTTGCAAAAGCATGCATAATCTCCTGTGTATGTATTGAACAGTAATCCATCTTTCATAGAAGATTACGTCACTCAGAGCTGCTAGTATCGATCGTATGAACACATGGAGTGTAAACCGGAATTTTGTAAGTGGAGAGTATTATGTTGTTGGAGAAGCATAGTGATTTAGGATTTTTTTTTTTTTTTTTTTTTTTTTTTTTTTTTTTTTTGGGGGGGGGTGGCTGGTGGGGCTTGGTGATGCAGTCGCCATGTTTAAATGTTGCTGTCATCCATGGTGTTGATGAATTGGTGGTGCTACATTAGTTCCCTTTTTTAAATTTATTTATTTATTTATTTATTTATTTATTTATTTATTTATTTATTTATTTATTTATTTATTCATTTATTTATCCATTAATTCTTTTATATTGAGGATAACGGAATAAGCACTCGTGTGCTTTTTTTACATCCATGACCCGTGTGTATGCAGTTTTGTAAA
>CM060335.1:42895607-42900607 GCA_030674155.1 Stramonita haemastoma | reverse complement strand
TGCCTCTGTCTCTGTCTCTGTCTCTCTGTCTCTGTCTCTGTCTCTCTCTCTCTCTCCTCTCTCTCTCTCTCTCTCTCTCTCTCTCTCTCTCTCCTCTCTCCTCTCTCTCTCTCTCTCTCTCTCTCTCTCTCTCTCTCTCTCTCTCTCTCTCTCTCTCTCTCTCTCTTCTCTCTCTCTCTCTCCTCTGTTTTAGAGCTCGAGCCCTCAACATTTTTTTTTTAAACCAAGAGAGACGATCTAGTACAGAAAGATAACTGAACAAGGGGTAACCTGGCAGCTGTCCACAGCCTGTTGCTAAGAGCCCAGCTGTCTGTAAAACCGGCTGCCAACTATATTTGTGCTGTTTTGATTGCACGATCAAATTAGTTACTGCTGGGTGTGTTTCTATTAATTTGCAATACCCAGTCATTACTTAATCTGCCTGCAACCTGTGTAACGATGAAATCATGAACGCTTTTTTTGTAACACTAATCTATTATTGTTATCATGTTTTTTTCCCCTATGTTTGTTTTTTTCCGGGATTGTTTTTCTTCTTTTTTTCTGTTATTTGCCGTCTTTTTTTTTCTTTTTCATTTCCGTCTATCTTTCTTATTTCATTTCTTCATTTATCTAGCTCTTTTTTTTACCACTCTATACATTTTCTAATGAACCCATTATGTAAGTTAGTTAGTCAATATGTTGAAAGTTGAGAGAATGATGATAAGTTATTTAGCTAGTCGTTTGATCATTATTAGTCCTCAATCTTTCTTTTCTATGTGTTTTTTTTTCTCATTTTTTTCCATGAAACCTTTTTTGTTTCCTTTTTTTCCAAATTGTTTTCCTTTCCATTTTCATAATTTTTCTCCGTTTAAATTTTTTGGGATTTTTTTCTATTTTAATTTTCCCTGATTCATCATCTGACCAAAAAACAACCCCCTCAATAAACGCTAACAAAGCAACAAAAATGCTGCTTTCGTTTTGCGGTGGGAATTGGAACGGATGGCAAATTTTACAAAACGGCATACACACAGCGACTGCATGTAAAAAAAAAAAGAAAGCACATGAGTTTTTATTCCATTATTATCGAAATAGAAGATCAAACCATATATATATGAATATATATAAACACAACACATACACTCAAACTCACACAGCACACACACACACACACACACTAACACACACTAACACACACTAACACACACACACACACACACACACACACACACACACACACACACACACACACACACACACACACACACACACACACACACACACACACACACTAAAGGCACACACTTGCATCTTCTTCCCCAAGCTGATCACAGCGGTGTGAAGGCTTCAAGTGAACACTGCCACCTAGGGCCGCACAAGCCAGCTCCCCAAGGAATCCATCCCATTACAGGACAGAAGACCATGCACAGGAGGACAAAGTTAGCTTAGAGGTTAGAACATCGCGCTCGCAATTTGACAACCCAGGTTCGATTCCTGTTCGAGGGGAGTTTTTTTCCCATGGAGTTAACATGAGTGCTGTCTCCACTCTTTCCCAAAAGTCTTTCGGATGAGATTATAAACCGAAACCGCGTGTGCGAATGCACGCAGAACATCTTGAGCACACGATCCTGTTCCGCGGCGGGTGGGAACAGATGACAAAATTGACAAAACTGCATACACACGGGAACTGGCTGTAAAAATGCACATGAGTGCTTAGTCCATTATCTTCGATATAAAAGAATAAATAAATACTAAATAAATAAATAAATAAATAAATGAATAAATAAATAAACGAATGAACAAATAAATGAAATAAAGAGGCCTAGAGGTTATGATGCAAAAAAAAGAAAAGAAAAACAAACAAAAAACCCCAGTTCTGTTGGAAGCATAGTCCAGTGGGGAGGGAAACGGGGGGTGGGAGGAGATAAATTATGTCTTTGGTACATATTCTTCTTCTTCTTAATTCTCGAACGCTTTCTCGAACGCTCAGCCGGCAACAATTGTTGTCTGTTACATATACGCCAAAAAGCGTCATGCTGCCGTTAAGCGCCTGACAAACCAGGCCCTGCACATCTGGCTTCGGCATAAGAGAAAATGGTTATCTTCTGAGTCTTTCTACTGAAACAGGCAGGGGAATGGAACAAGAAAGCAGAAAATAGAAAAGCAAGCAGGTGACAGGTAGGCAGAAACAAAGGGAGTGATCGTAAAGAAGAAATTTCTGACACAGAATTTCCAGAATGTTGAGATACTTTTTTATACTGACACGCCCTCAGAATCCTCATGGGGGATCGTGTGGGTTCTATTTCTTTTACTTTGTCTGGTGTGTGCGTGTGTGTGATTGGGTGACGTGGGTGCCTGTACGATCTGGAGTTACTTTTGTATAATTATTCAGCCTGCTTTCCTTTCGCCACACATCTCCCAGATTCGATCACCCCCCCCCCCCCCCCCCCTCTCTCTCCCGCCCTCACTTCACTCGTTTCCTAAAGTCTTGTTAAACCCCGTTTCACAACAAGACTCCTGGCTTCTAAGTTTTTTTATCCTCTTGAGAATTTCCGATGCTGTCTGTGCATATGCTATCGGTGTCATGTGCATTCCTTAGTGTGGTTTGCATGACGCTTTTGTAGGCTTGTTTGGTTTAACTTTGCACAACTTTCATATTTACGCTGGATCTATAAAAAAAAAAAATTAAAAAAAAATGAAGTTATTTTGACAAACTCACTGCTGTGGTGGGGATATTGAGCATAGAAATGTATCTCGAGTAAGTTCTTGGAATTGGATCCTTAGATTTGATTTGCATAGGATTTTACAATCGATAATGATATAAAAAAGATGTTATTTTTATTTCAAAGTTTGATAATTATTGTCAGGTCAAAATCAGTTTTTTTTTAGCATTGCTTCCATAGTTTGCATGCTAAAAACACAATTTTGATAGTAACGATGATGATAGTGTTAATTATAGTAATGGTGATGAAAACAATTAAAGATAAAAACACGATTGTTATAATCCTGATGATGATACTACTACTACTGCTACTACTACTACTACTACTACTACTACTAACTACTACTACTACTACTACTACTACTACTACTACTACTACTACTACTACTACTACTACTACAAATCATCTACTACTACTCATCATCATCATCATCATCATCATCATCATCATCATCATCATCATCATCATCATCATCATCATTATCATGAGTACAATGTTGATGAGTACGATTATGATGATGACGACGACAACGACAACGACGACGATGATGATGGGGAGGAGGAGGAGGAGGAGGAAGAGGAGGAGGAGGATATAACAAATGGAATTCTTATAGCGTTGAATCTTGTACAGCAAAAAAATAATAAAGCGCTTGGTGTCAAATTATTCACAGACAAGAGACTGTTGACAAGGAAAAGTAATAGACTCTAAATTCACACACACACACACACAACACACACACACACACACACACACACACACACACACACACACACACACACACACACACACACACACACACACACACACACACACACACACACACACACACACACACACACACTTTTCGTAAGAGTAGGCCATCGTGTGCCGGCGGGAACAGATGACAATATTTACAAAAACTGCATACACACGGGGACCGGATGAAAAAAAGCACATGTTGCTTATTCTGTTATCCTCGATATAAAAAAAAAGTACACACACACACACACACACACACACACACACACACACACACACACACACACACACACACACTACACACACACACACACACACACACACACACACACACACACACACACAACACACACACACACATTTTCACCATTGCTTCCAGATATTTTTTTTTTACTTTGATAACTTATTAGCACATATTTTTACGCCCTATCTCCCTTCACCCCCACCCCCCTCCACGCTGCTTCCCCAACTCTCTCCATCTTCAAACACGACCCAGTTTCATCTCTTTAACATCAACGACCCGTTTACAAAGTGGTTCTGTGCTGCCCCCAACCTTTGAAGATGCAGGCTGTTGCAGCGCTGTTATCAGATAGAGAGATGATAAGGGGAACATCTGTCACCTGCCGTCTTACAGCAGTGGTACTGCAGTTACAATTAGTTTAAAAGCAATGTCAAAAGCAATTCTTATGTGATGCATTTGTTCATAAGTGGTACACAATAGTAAATACAGAAGACATCTATAAGCTTTATAGAATGTGCAGAACAAAATTTTGTGTTGAAAAGTATTTACTGTTATTGTCATCCAATGTTTCTGTTCGATTTGCCCAGTTTTGCACAAGTAATAACGATCTGCCTATTAATAGCCTACTTTTTGTCAGGGAATTCAAAGAAATGAAAGATACTGTACAAAATGCAATAGTAGTGATATTGTTGACTAATTTTATTACATTTTTATTTGCCCAGTGTTTAATAAAACTCGGGAGAAAAAGTTTACCAAAATATTACGCTAAACATCCAGACACTTTGAAGTATAAACAACTCTTTTCTTTACCAGATAAGAAATTTATGCTCAATGTTGTTAAAAGGATTGATATTATCAGAAATAACCTGCAAACTTTGTGCAAAGAGTTTGATATGTGTAAACAGTCAATGTTTTGGTCTATAATTGTTCAAATATTCAGTTACATATATGCTGTTCGGTTATAATTTTGTTTATTGGTGTTTTTGTAAAATGCTCCATATCTCAATAGTGATGACAGGAAATAAAGAATTTTAAATTTCGTATTAGATAGATGATAAGGAGAACATATGTTATCTGCTATGTTAAGCACTGTTATCAGACAGATGATAAGGAGAACATCTGTTATCTGCTGTCTTAGAGCACTGTTATTAGATAAATGATAAGGAAAACACCTGTTATCTGCTTTGTTAAAGCACTGTTATCAGACAGACAAATGGTAAGGGCAACATCTGTTATCTGCTGTGTTAAAGCACTATTGTCAGACAGATAATAAGGAGAACATCTGTTATCTGCTGTGTTAAAGCACTGTCATCAGACAGACA
>CM060335.1:42873107-42875607 GCA_030674155.1 Stramonita haemastoma | reverse complement strand
GAAATACAGAAAGAGACATAAACAGACATACACACACACACACACACACACACACACACACACACGCACGCACGCACGCACGCACGCACGCACGCACGCACGCACGCACGCACACACACACACACACACACACACACACACACACACACACAGGGGGGACAGATAGCATAGTGGTCAGAACATTGCGCTCGCAATTTGACGACCCGAGTTCGAGTCCGGTCAAGGAGATTTTTCCCCTGGAGTTAACATCAGTGCTGACTCCACTCTCCCCAAAAGTCCTTCCGATGAGACTTTAAACCGAGGCCCCTTGTGCGAACGCACGAAGAACATCTTGCGCACACGTTAAATCCTGTTCCGCTTTTCGTAAGAGTAGGCCATCATGTGCCGGTGGGAACAGATGACATTTACAAAAGTGCATACACACGGGGACTGGATGAAAAAAGCACAAGAGTGCTTATTCCATTATCCTCGATATAAAAGAATGAATCAAATAAATCAAACACACACACACACACACACACACACACACACACACACACACACACACACACACACACACACACACACACACACACACACACACACACACACACCGATTCAAGATTTGATCCCTTTCACCCCTTTTGGGGCATGGAAGATAACAAACTAATTCAACAATACTAATACTCGTAATATCAATACTAACAGGAACTGAGAAACTAACAAGAACTAACGTGCAAAATGATTTTTAAAAACCAATATTAAAGACTTGAGACATTTTAAAGTATATCAGTTTCTGTAAAAGACACAATCTACACTTGTGGAAAACAACAAAGTGAAATTTCAAGAAAAACCTTCAAATGTTATGAGCTTTGAGGGAGACGGGAGAACTTTTCAAGATTTACATTTCCACAGACTGCAAAAATCATAACTGGATATGGGATGAAGAAAATGCTGAGGAATAAAATCTTGTTGTAAATGTTCAAAGTAGGAAACATTCCATGATAAGAATAAATTTCTTCCCTGAAACAGACATATTGCATTTTGAACATATACTTTCTTCCTGTGGTATGTTTTGGAAACACCCAATCTCAATAGAAAGTTTATGACAACTGCAACTAAATTTCATAAGAGTATAAACATATGCATCTGGCAGACAAGTTATATATTTTTCCATACTAATTTAATTGGCTTTATAGTTTTTGTACTAAAGGCATCTACTATTATCCCACAGCTCAGTTCTGTATTCATTAACAAACTTTTTCTATTAAGAAGGATTTGATAATTACATGAACTGGTAGAATTGATAGTTAAACAAAACTGTCTCTCCCAAAAAGTCAAATGTGCTTTGCACTAAAATGTTTTGTATCTTATTTAGTCATGCTGATTGAATCAGAGATTTTCATGTAAATCTTTCAACCTCTGGTAAACTTTTGATGATAGCTTTCCAGGATGAAAGTCAAGCAGCTACATCCAGAAACGAACCATTGGAACAGAAAAAGACAAGGAATATCTGCCCCCTTCTCCATATACTAACGAATTTGACATCATACACTTTAAACGAAAAATATATTTTTAAAAATTAACTTGAACCTTTTAATTATTACTACGTTTTCATAACCCCAAATTCCACACCCATACAACAAAACAGGTAAAACAATTTTAACGAACAAACCAAGTGTCACATGTATAGGTAGTTCATTTTGCCATGCAGTCCTTATCAGACTAAACATGACTTAAATAGTTTAATTAAGCATTTTCCTTACATTTTGCAAAACTGCCACTCTTACTGAAAACGAGTCCTAAATATATAAAAATAGTTAACAACTTCCGAAGTTTTTCCACCATGTATAAACATGTTAAAAAATCTTCTGTTTTTTTTTTTTTAAATATCATGATTTTCACACACACACACACACACACACACACACACACACACACACACACACACACACACACACACACACACACACACACACACACACACACACACGCTGTGCGGCTATTTCATGTCAATATTACTTCCCCTTCACAGACTACCTTTAACAATTCAATCCCTTTTAATTGTTTAAAGTTGCTTAGTATTCCAGATAAAACTTGTCATATCATGGAAAAGAAGCAACAACTTTTATATGAATTTGTAGGAATGGCTGTTTACCTGTCTTGAACAAGTACAAGATGAAGTAAATGATTGTAAATATATATCCCTTTTTCATTTTCAAACTGATATAGGAAAACACCATCAAAGTTTGGAATTGTTTGTTTAATAACATGCCTTAAAAATTAGTTTGCAGTAGCATAAACTGAGTTAGGAATGGCAGATCTCTATGAGGATCCCTCCCTAACTTCTAATCCTCTAAGCTTTGGGGGAGATGTGTTGTCTATCTTCCTGTGTTTGTGCCTGGATGTGGGAAAAAGGGGAATACTGGGATAGATGGGAGGAGGGGTGTAGATAGGACAGGAGGTGGTGAAGGGGGGGAGATAGGACAGGGGGCGGGGGAGGTGGTGGTAGGACAGGAGG
>CM060335.1:42855607-42865607 GCA_030674155.1 Stramonita haemastoma | reverse complement strand
CCACAATAACAACAACAACAACTGACGGCTGCAATAAACAGCAGCTATTGTCACCAGCAACGACAACAACCACAATGACAACAACAACTGACGGCTGCAATAAACAGCAGCTATTGTCACCAGCAACGACAACAACCACAATAACAACAACAACTGACGGCTGCAATAAACAGCAGCTATTGTCACCAGCAACGACAACAACCACAATAACAACAACAACAACTGACAGCTGTAATAAACAGTGGCTACTGTCATCCCCAACAGCAACAACCACAATAGCAACAACAACTGACAGCTACAATGAACAGCAGCTATTGTCACCAGCCATTGTCCCTTCAATGACCTGCATCATGTGATTATAATTATGTATGTTACATGACGGGTTGTTATGTCATCATCAGCTTGAAGTTACGTTAAATACTTTAATCTATCGAAGAAGGAGAAAAGGTTATCAATTTTGTAAATCAATCCTCCAATCATTATTTCTAGATTCCACAGTCATCAAGTATTAAAAGTATATTTAGCTTTTTAGATAATTATATTGGATAACAGAACAAACGCATCAAGATAAATGGTCTTAATCTCATCATGTGTATAATCTATATCAATAAAAAAAAAAAAAACAGCAATCAGCATTCGGGCGTTTATGACTGTATCAGATATTAGGACCCCCAAAATTCCAAATCAACAGTCCTAATCTAATCATCATTGTATCTATAATAACAGCAACAAGAGCAGCAGCAGCAGCAGCAGCAGCAGCAGCATCATTATCATTATCATCAACACATCATCATCACGCCACCGTCATTATCCCCAACAATACCGCAACCGTCATTAAGGTGTTATTGGGGTTGTATTTTTTTGTTTGTCTGTTTGGCTTTTTTTCCCTTTTGTTTTGTTACAAAACTAATTCCCTCATCACGAAACATTCCAGTAATTCATTCACTAAGCTGGGCACTGTAGCTGAGCTGTCAGCAAATTTGAACAGCAGAGTGAGCTAACAACACCCCCCCCTCCCCATTCCCCCCCTCACCACCACCCCAACACCACCCCCACTCCCTCCTTCTACCCCTGCTCTATCCCTCCATGACCTATCAGAGACTAATGCAGCGTTGCCAGCACACAACACCAGGGATTTATTGTCCAATCATGACTGTCGACGGGTAACATGTATGCTGTGCTGCTTGGGGCACCAGTGCAGCAAAGCCGTTACCTTGGGAGTGCAAAGATATTATTATCGATGCGTGTGAGGGGGAAGGTAAAGGACAATGGGAGGGGAGGAGGTTGGGGTGGAGAGAGAGAGAGAGAGAAGAGAGAGAGAGAGAGAGAGAGAGAGAGAGAGAGAGAGAGAGAGAAGAGAGAGAGAGAGAGAGAGAGAGAGAGAGAGAGAGAGAGAGAGACAGACAGACAGACAGACAGACAGACAGACAGACAGACAGACAGACAGACAGACATTCAGGCTTTAGACTTTTCCTGTACATCAGCCTTAAGCCAGAGAGAGAGAGAGAGAGAGAGGAGAGAGAGAGAGAGAGAGAGAGAGAGAGAGAGAGAGAGAGAGAGAGAGAGACAGACAGACAGACAGACAGACAGACAGACAGACAGACAGACAGACACAGACAGACAGACAGACAGAGACAGACAGACAGACAGACAGACAGAGAGTTCAGAGCTTTAGACTTCCTGTACATCAGCCTTAGGCCACAGAGAGAGAGAGAGAGAGAGAGAGAGAGAGAGAGAGAGAGAGAGAGAGAGAGAGAGAGAGAGAGAGAGAGAGAGAGAGAGAGAGAGAGAGAGAGAGAGAGAGAGAGAGAAGAGAGAGAGAGAGAGAGAGAGAGAAAGAAAGAAAGAAAGAAAGAAAGAAAGAAGAAAGAGACATAGAGAGAAAGAGAGAACAGAGACAGAGACACAGAGAGAAAGAGAGAGAATAGAGAAAGAGACAGAGAGAGAGAGAGAAAGAAAGAGAGAGAGACAAAGAGAGAGAAAGAAAGAGAGAGAGAGAGTAGAGACACAGAGAGAGAGCAGAAACTAGTTGGAACAGGGAGGTTATGGGACCAAGTAGTGCCACAGCCATAAAAACTTTGTGGGTGGCAATTTGCTGTTTTATAGCCACCCGGAGGGTATGTAGGTAGGTCACTGGTATCAGATAAGGTAGCGACCAAAAAAAAAAAAGAAGAGATGAGGTAGTGAGTGAACTAAGGCTGTTTACTGCCTCAAGTTTTGTCCTGGTAGTGAGTGGGTGTAGTGACTGCTATTATTACATATTATTTCTTGTGGTTGGTGATGACTATGAGGCTGTTGCTATTGTTGTTGCTGCTGCTGTTGCTGTTGTTGCGATTATTGCTGCTGCTGTTGTTGCTGTTGTTGCTAGCATTAACATTGCTGGTGCTATTGCTGTTGCTATTATTGATGTTGCTGTTGCTGCTTGCTGCTTTTGCTATTATTGCTGCTGCTGTTACTGCTGTTACTGCTGTTCTTGCTGTTGTTGCTGTTGTTGCTGTTGCTGCTGCTGCTGTTACTATTATTGCTGCTGCTGTTGCTGTTATTGCCATCTTGCTGCTTTTGCTGCTGTTGCTGCTGCTGCTTGTAACTCTAGTATATGCAAAAATAACCCAGAGCATAAAAGAATGGTCCACAGCAAAATTAATGTTATTTCAGAAAAGTCAATGCGTTTCACCATGAGAAAAATCTGCATGCCCGCAGGAAAAAACTATAGGATGGTAAAAACAAAAATCACAAGCTAGCTATGTGTTATCCCTGAAAGAAAGTATCAAGTATGACCCAGAGAAATTTTCTGTTACTGCATGAATACATACATGAATAATAGATGTCTCTCGTAGATCTGTACTGTGGCAGATACCACAGAAAACAGGATTACTTTTAACCTACATACATATGTGTGTGTGAGTGTGTGTGAGTGTGAGCCTGTCTATGTGTGTGTGTGTGTGTGTGTGTGTGTGTGTGTGTGTGTGTGTGTGTGTGTGTGTGTGTGTGTGTGTGTGTGTGTGTGTGTGTGTGTGTGTGTGTGTGTGTGTGTGTGCTTGCGCGCGCGCGTGTGTGTGTGTGTTAGTCTGTCTGTCTGTCTTCCTCTCCCTCTGTTTGTCTGTAATATTTAAAAAAAATATTTTGTTCTTTTATATCAAGGGTAATGGAATAAGCACTCGTGCTCTTTTCATCCAGTCAGAAGAAGGTGTATGTGTGTGTGTGAGTGAGTTTGTGTGAGTGTGTTTGGGTGTATGTGTGTCTGTCTGTCTTTCTGTCAGTGTGTGTGTGTGTTTGTGTGTGTGTGTGTGTCTGTCTGTCTGTCTGTCTGGTTTTTGTCAGTGTGTGTGTGTCTGTGTGTGTGTATGTGTGTATGTGTCTGTCTGTCTTTCTGTCAGTGTGTGTGTGTATCATTCTGTTTAATGAGACACCTAGTCTCGGCCCTGAAGCAATAATTATACAGTCAAAGACACGTTAAAAGAACTCATGTTGATAAACAGTTGCCCATAGGCAAAGTCTCCTGTCCCGACATTTCCCATCTCTAGGAGATAGAGAAAAAGGCAAATGAATGTTGCTTTACTCTGATACTTCAGTGCAAAACATCTCTCTGTCTCTGTCTCCCTGTCTCTGTCTGTCTGTCTGTCTCTGTCTCTGTCTCTCTGTCTCTCTGTCTCTCTCTGTCTCTCTCTGTCTGTCTCTCTCTGTCTCTCTCTGTCTCTCTCTGTCTGTCTGTCTGTCTGTCTGTCTGTCTGTCTGTCTGTCTGTCTCTCTCTCTCTCTCTCTCTCTTCCTCTCTCTCTCTCTCTCTCTCTCTCTCTCTCTCTCTCTCTCTCTCTCTCTCTCTCAATGTGTCTCTGTTTCTGTCTGTCTGTATGTGTCTGTGTCTGTTTTGTGTATGTGTCTGTCTGTCTGCTTGTATGCCTGCCTGCCTGCCTGTCTGCCTGCCTGTCTGTCTGTCTGTCTGTCTGTCTGTCTGTCTCTGACTGTCTGTCTGTCTGTCTGTTTCTCTCTCTCTTTCTCTTTTCTCTCTCTCTCTCTCTCTCCTCTCTCTCATCTCTCTCTTCTCTCTCTCTCTCTCTCTCTCTCTCTCTCTCTCTCTCTCTCTCTCTCTCTCTCTCTCTCTCTCTCTCTCTCTCTCTCTCTCTCTCTCTTCCTCTCTCTCTCTCTCACCCGTATGTCTTCCCGTCATCATCTCTTTTCCAGCCATCAACATTGTCAACAACACATGTGATAAGATCTACTACAGCACACACACACACACACACACACACACACACACACACACACACACACACACACACACACACACACACACACACACAGAGGGTACACAAGAATGGCTATACTACCCCATGTTGTTTTTTTTTAGATTCCCCCCCTAAACACCAAAGGCAACAGAGCGTTAAGCCATCTGTTAGTAACACCTTTAAACATTGGCATCGCAGAATCTGTCTTCACACTCTTATTTCTGCTGAATAGTGTCACGTGCAGGTTTACGAAAAAACATCCTGACAATCTTTGAGGTTGTTTTTTTTTTTTTATTCATGTATATCGAGTATAATGGAATAAGTACGCGTGTGCTTTTTTTACACCCAGTCCCTGGGTGTATGCAGCTTTTTTGTAAATCGTGTCATCTGTTCCCACCGGCACACGATGGCTTACTCTTTCGAAAAGCAGAACAAGATTTAACGTGTGCGCAGGATGTTCTGCGTGCGTTCGCACACGGGGCCTCGGTTTATAGTCCCACCCGAAGGATTTGTGGGTACAGTGGAATCATCACTAATGTTAACTATACAGGAAAAATACCTTCGACCGGGAATCGAATACAGGTCATCAAATTGCGAGCGCAATGTTCTGACCACTAGGCTATCCCGTCAGTTGTTGTGTTGTTGAGGAAACAGTAGTGGAGGAAAAACAAGTGCAGAAAACCCCTTCCAACTTCTCTCTGTGTATATGCACGTATTTGTGACATTTTCAATCTTTTTCAATACTCATCTCCAAACTAGCTATGCTCATAAGCACGTATTTGTGACATTTTTAATCTGTTTTCTTAAAACTCATCTCCTTACTAGCTCTGTCCATATTATGCACGGATATGTGACGTCTTCATTCTTTTTTTATAATACTCAACCAACCACACACACGTAACACTTTTTCATATAGTTTTTTATCGCCATGATACAAATTATTAGACTGCTGACTTTACAAGAGAGAGCTCTGGGTGTATCCATCATCAGATTGCAGCCAGTGTACTGAGGGTGTGAGGGCAATACACGGGGTAACCAGGCAGCTGTTGACAGCCTGTTGCTATGAATGCTGCAGAGGGCCTAGCCAGCTGTCTGTAAAGGTTGCTTGATGCCAATTTTTGTTGAGCTTATTCGATCCGTTGCGTAATCCACTACTTCTGACCACCTTGTACCTGTACAGCTGTTGTTGATTTTTGTCTGTCTGCACATGAGTAACCATATATGTATATATATTTTTTTAAATTATTTTTTGAGATAATGGAATACGCACTCATGTGCTTTTTTTACATCCAGTCCCCGTGTATATGCAGATTTGTTAGTTTTGTAATCCGTTCCCACCAGCACACAATGGCCGGCTCTTTCCAAAAGAGGAACGGGTTTAACATGTGCGCAAGATGTTATGCGTGCGTTCGGACACGGGACCTCAGTTTATAGTCTTATCCGAAGGATTTAAGGTGGCAGTGGAGTCGGCACTGATGTTAACTCCAGACGAAAAATCCGGAACAATCCGCTTGAACGAGAGTTGAACCCGGGTCAGCAAATCATGAGCGCATCACTTTGACCACCACGGTGTTCCGCAGCCCCCGCCCCCCTCCCCTCTACCATTATGTTTATCGAGGTATTTTTCCTCACCCCCAAAACGATGACTATTTTGGTCTGTTTCTTTCCTATATTTAGCCTACTGTCGTGTATCTGTTTCAGCAACTTAATTAGTTATTGATGCTCCTTTTTGGCCAAGTATAATGAGGATCTATGGGTTTCAATTTTGTATTTTCAACTACCGGTTATCTGTGTCGAACTGAACAACGTTTTTTTCATTAACAGAATTGTTTTATTTGGGTTTTTATTTTTTGCTTTAATAACCAGTTTCTGTTAATCTGATTCTATAATATGTGTGATCAAGTATCGGTGATTTTATTGAAAATGTATAAAAGAAAGAAAAAAAGAAAGAAAAAAGAAAGAAAAGAAGAAGAAAGAAAGAAAGACAGACAGACAGACAGACAGACAGACAGACAGACAGACAGACAGACAGACAGACAATCAGAAAGAAAAAAGAAAGAAAGAAAGAAAGAAAAGAAAGAAAGAAAGAAAGAAAGAAAGAAAGACAGACAGACAGACAGACAGACAGACAGAAAGAAAGAAAGAAAGAAAGAAAGAAAGAAAGAAAGAAAGAAAGAAAGAAAGACAGACAGACAGACAGACAGAAAGAAAGAAAGAAAGAAAGAAAGAAAGAAAGAAAGAAAGAAAGAAAGAAAGAAAGACAGACAGACAGACAGACAGAAAGAAAGAAAATAGAAAGAAATAAAGAAGGAAAAAAGAAAAGAACATAAGAACTAAAAATCCCATCGAAAAACGACTAACAGACCGAAAAACAAACAAACCAAAAAAAAGAAATAAAACAAAAACAACATGAACCGGAAATCTCCCGAAAAAAACAAAAAAAACCCCACAGTAACGTCAAGACAAAAATAGCTCAGAACCATGTAAGAGAAAAAAACAAACAAAAAAAACAAACAAAAAACAGCAACGACAAACAAGCACAAGAAACAGAAAAGAATAAAACGGTAAAAAAAAAACCAATAGGGAGTCAGTAAATAAGCAAACAAACAAACACAGCTAGAGAGAGAATACAAATAAAAGCAAAAATACTCCCCATTCCACAAGCAGTTACCCGATGGAACAGAAGACATTTATTGTGTCGCCTATTGCCAAGAAACAGCCTGTTAACTTTTGCAAGCATCCTCAGAACTGTATGGTAATAGAACGAAGCTGCAATGTTTGTTAGATAGGGAGAATGATTTCACACGGCACCATAAACATAATGTTGTTTATTGTGTTTTGAAATGTCTATGTCTGTGTCTTTGTGTGTGTGTCAGTCTGTCGGTGTGTCTGTGTACCTGTGTGTTTCTCTCTTCTCTCTCTCTCTCTCTCTCTCTCTCTCTCTCTCTCTCTCTCTCTCTCTCTCTCTCTCTCTCTCTCTCTCTCTCTCTCTCTCTCTCTCTCTCTCTCTCTCTCTCTCTCTCTCTCTTCTCTCTCTCTTTCTTTCTTTCTTTCTTTCTTTCTCTTGTTTATTTTTTTGGTCTTATCTTTATTCATTTCTGCTCTGTTATCATTATGTATGATTTGAGGGTTGACGCTTTTCTTCACAAGATTGGATTTTGCGTCTTTTCAATCTCTGTTCCTTCCCGTTCTTTTCTTTAGTATTTTGTCTTTGCTTTTCTTTTATTATTCCTTCTGTCTTAATCTTGGTGGGTTTTTTTCAATCATTTTTCATTTATTTTTAATAGGTCTATTCATTTATTCATCCATTTAGCTAGTTAGTTAGTGTGTTAGCTTTATAGCTTGCTAATTGTATAGTTATTTTTATAATTATTTTGTGTTTTTTGTTGGGTTTTTTTGGGGGGGATTGAAAGTTGCCGTTTTGCTTTTATTAGTCCTTCGAATGAGACTATAAACAGAGGCCCCGTGTGCGAACGCACGCAGAACATCTTGTGCACACGTTAAATCCTGTTCCGCTTTTCGTAAGGGTAGGTAGGCCATTGTGTGCCGGTGGGAACAGTTGACATTCACAAAACTGCATACAGACGGGGAATAGATGCAAAAAAGCACACGAGTGCTTATTCCATTATCCTCGATATCAAAGAATAATAAATAAATAAATAAATAAATAAATAAATAAATAAATAAATAAATAAATATTGATATTCTTTTTCCTCAATGTTCCATTTCTTTTTTTTTCTTTTTTTTTGAAGGGGGGGGGGGGGCGCTCTATTTTGCTGTCTCACTTTTTTTACTTATTTTGAAGCATTTCTTCGATTTCTTTATTTACTTGTTCCTTTCCCACACATCTCCATTCAATTTTTTTTCCATTTTTGGTATTTTTTTGTTGTTTTAGTTGTTTTTTGTGATTTTACTGCAATCTATCTGCATGTATTGCGAAAAATAAACACATCAATAAACACGAAAAGGAAAAAATAATGTTTTGCTTTGATAATAAAAACGCCACCTTCTTAACGCCTTATACAAACTCTAATTCTAAAGTTTCTCTCTCTCAAAAACTTGTAAACGTCTTTACAGAAAGTGTAAAGCGTGACGAATTTATAATCTTTTATCTGTTTTCCAGGAATTGCTGCGAAAGAACGAGCGAGAAACATAGAAAGGTCTAACGGAGTTAACAGGAATTGTAAAATAGCTTTCTTTGTTATGTTTATGTGATGTTATGTCTGTGTGCTGCCGTGGATATTGCCCTATTTCAGATCATGTAACGAATAATGAGAGGATTCTGGGAGCTTTGGGTGTTATTGTCTTAGAAAGAAAACATCGTTTTTGTTCAATGGTGTGTGATGTGTTGTTATACCATTTAAGTTTTACATATATCCATAAAACATATCAGACTTTTAGAAGAAGTGGGCGAGGGGGGGGAGTAATATGATGAAAAGTTATGGTTATTTAACGTGGTGGGTATCGTGATGTTGTGGTTTCAATGTGGGCATTGATAGTGATGAGGATTATGGGCTTTGCATGGTTCTTATTCTATTCTATTGTTTAGTGTGTAGTGTTTATGTGTGTATGAGTATCTATCTATCTATCTATCTATCTATCTATCTATCTATCTATCTATCTATCTATCTCTCTCTCTCTCTCTCTCTCTCTCTCTCTCTCTCTCTCTATATATATATATATATATATATATATATATATATATATATATATATATATATATATATATATATATATATATATATATATACAGACACACACACTCTCTCTCTCTCAAACACACACACATCCATCCATCCATCCATCCATCCATCCATCCATCCATCCATCCATCCATCCATCCATCCACACATACATACATACATACATACATACATACATACATACATACATACATACATACATACATACATACATACATACATACATACATACACACACACAGATATAAGAAAGACCCAGTGGAACATGTTCCCATCCCAAAAGCTGATCCCAGCGGTGTGAAGGCTTCAAGTGAACACTGCCACATAGGGCCGCACAAGCCAGCTCCCCATGGAATCCATCCCATTACAGGACAGACCATGCACATGGAGAGAACAGACAGACAGACAGACAGACAGACAGACAGACAGACAGACAGACAGACAGACAGACAGACAGACAGGCAGACGGACAGACAGACAGACAGGTAGACAGACAGATAGACAGTTTTTCGGATGAGACTATAAACCGAGGCCCTGTGTGCGAACGCACGCAGAACATCTTGTAGATCGGTGGTCTAGAAGTAACGCGCCTGTCTAGAAAGCGAAAAGTCCGGGTCAGAGTGTTCGGTGGTTCAAATCCCGCTTGGACCCACAATTTTGTCCCCATCAATTAGACCATGAGTGGTGGTCTGGGTGCTAGTCTTTTGGATAAGACGATAAACCGAGGTACCGTGTGTTACACATCATTATTTAGCACACGTAAAAGAACCCACAGCAACAAAAGGGTTGTCCTTGGCAAAATTCTGTAGGAAAAAAGCTACTCTGATAAGGAAACAAGTACAGTTGCAGACAGAAAAAGACACCCCAAAAAATGACGGGTAGGCAGTGCACTTGTGACGATATTCTCTCCCCAGGGAGAGGAGCTCGGATTTCACGCAGAGAAATCAGCTATGACATAAAGGGGTATAAATAAATAAATAAATAAAACCGACCCAGTGGAACATGTTCCCATCCCAAAAACTTATCCCAGCGGTGCGAAGGCTTCAAGTGAACACTGCCACCTAGGGCCGCA
>CM060335.1:42850607-42853107 GCA_030674155.1 Stramonita haemastoma | reverse complement strand
ACAAGCTCTCAGCTATTTTTGGATTTTTCTGGAAATGTTGGGCACTTATGTGATTTGAATAAGCTCTCGCGGTGAGAACCTTCAATCTTCTTGGCATAAAACACTTTGTCACAGAGAAAAATGTTGAAAAAAGCTACAATCATGGTTGAAGGTTTCCTGTTGTCAAATCTTCCTGTGATGGTGGGAAGGGATAGCAAAATGTACAAACTTGCATGAACATGGAGCCTGGACTTTGAGACATACACATGCGCGTGTATGCTAGCATGCGCGCGCACACACACAGACAAACACACACACACAAACATACACGTGAGAGCGCGCGCTAACACACACACACATACACACACACACACAGAGTTTAAATTTAATTTACTAAGAATGTGGCATTCAAATTCAAAAGGAAACTTTAAACAAAGGTAAAGGTGTCCCATAACCTATGTGGTCGTTGGGAGGCGAGGCATCAGAGACCTCAGTTTTTTCCAGGAGCCAGCATATTGAGGCGGCGCCCATCTCCTCTCCCTTGCCGTTGAACATTATTTTCGCAAAACCCGTTAATTATTAATGTTGCTAGGATCATTTTTAAGTCTTTCGTAAATAGTTCATAGTATTGTTTTGGTTTGTTTGTTTGTTTTGTCTAATATCACCAGGACTTTAAATTGAGCTACAACAACAACGACATCAACAACAACAACACACACACACACAACTGCATACATGCACGGGGACTGGATGTAAATAAAAAAACACATGAGTGCTTATTCCATTATCCTCGATATAAAAGAATCAAGAAATATAGCAGAATAAATAAATAAATAAAATAATAAACACACACACACACACGCACGTGCGCACGCGCCCCAATTCTTACAATCTTTAAACGCAAACCCACTTTCATCTCTTTTAACTATTAACGACCGTTTACAAAGTGGTTCTGTGCTGGCCCCAACCTTTGAAGATGCAGGCTGTTGCAGCGCTGTTATCAGACAGAGAGATGATAAGGGCAACATCTGTCACCTGCCTGCCGTCTTATAGCAGCCGTGTGCCTGCCTGCCGCTCTTTCTGCCAACTTGTGCAGTATCCACGAAGATGAACAAACACCTCTTCTTTTTTCTTTTTTTCCCCTCCCTCTCTCTTTGATAACTTGCTTTGCAAAATCTGGACGGATGACATATATTGTTTCTTTAGCTTTCTTTACACATTAAATGATAGAAAAACATTGCTTGTTTATGAATTTCAGTTTGCTTCGGAGTACAATTTGATTGAATGAAATACTTATTCTAGTTACGGCGGATTGGTCTATGTGAAATTTAAGCTGCTACTTTTTGGGGGAGAGCGTATCGCCACAAGAGCAGCGCCACCCATTTCCTTTCTCATATGGTTTTCCTGTCTGCGCGGGTGTTTTGTTTTCCTATTATTGTGGCTTTTCTTGTACATCATTTTGCAAAAGACAAGGCTCTAGTTGCCGTGGATTATTTAAGCGCGACAAATGTGTGTTGAATATGGGACTTCATTTTGGGTTCTTTTTGTTTGTTTTTTCACTTTTTTACATTTTCACACCTTTTTAAGTCACGGCACAGTTTTCTGCGTGAAATCCGGGCTGCTTTCTTCGAGGAGAGTGCGTCGCCACAAGAGCCGCGCCACCTATTTTCCGTCCAGCAGCTGTACTTGTTTCCCTATCAGAGTGGTTTTTTTCAACACATTTTTTTTCAGGGACAACTTTATTGTTGCCGAAGGTTCTTTTACATGCGCTACTTATCTTGCAAACAATAAAGACATTTATTTTCAATCCGCAGCCCTTGTTGTTGATTATAATAAGATATCGGGAATGTTGATGGTTACAAATACTTATGTGCTTTGAGAAGATGTTTCTTTTGGTGAACTTGTTGACCAAGTATAGAACAAAACATCAATTTAAAATGTGTTTGTTATAGTAAAGGTGAAGGAGTCCCATAACCTATACCGTCGTTGAGAAGCGAAATGTCAGAGACCTCAGCTTCTCTAGGGGCCAGCATATTGAGGGTCGCGCCCATCTCTTCTTCGTCGCTGCTTTACCTTCCCTGACCCTAAAGAGGGCAGGTACCCATTTACTTTGTTGCTTTGCTTACAAAAAGTGAATAAATACAGTGATATTGGCAAAACATCTTACAAACGTGCTGTTTCGCTATTCTGATTCATCGTGACTACGTATCTTATTAATGTATTAGTTTTAAAGTATATAATTATAAGAACTTTCGTTCCACTACGGAGGGCAGAGGACCATGGGGAGTGAAAGAAGCTGGTTGCAAAATCTTCAGTAGTGCCCCCACGGTCCACGGGACTACGGGACAGGTGAAAGTGAAGGAATGATAAGAACTTTTAGAAAATACAAAATAATGTGCCATATAATGCTGTGTGTAGTTGAACAGAGCATCGATCTCTGAAATGAATGCAGAAAATTTTTTTTTAGTGACAATCGATGGTTGCTATGTGATAGCAAAATATTATGAACTTTTTCCTTCAG
>CM060335.1:42840607-42845607 GCA_030674155.1 Stramonita haemastoma | reverse complement strand
CACCACACCCACACACACACACACTTGAACCCACTCACGCTAGACTGCACATGCGCAGATTAACAAACCGATAGCCATGGAGGGCACTTTTGAATGACCCGTGCTATGTATCGATTTCAAACCCCTGTATCGACTGTTGCAGTGAAGCATTCGCCCCTTTTCTGTTCGGGCACAGAAGCGAAACTTAACGGTAATGTGGTATGACTTTTGGTTTCAAAGATGGCTACGTCGGCTCTGTTTTACTTAAAAGTGCGTACCTTCCGTGGGGGGGTGTGGGGATTTTTTGTCTGTTTTGTTTGTCTCTGTTTCTGTGTTTCTCTGTTTGTGTGTCTACCTGTCTGCTTGCCATTCTGTTATTTTGTCATTCTGTCATTTTGTCAGTCTGTCTGTCGGTCGGTCGGTCGGTCGTTCGGTCGGCCGGTCTGTCTGTCTGTCTGTGTCTGTGTCTGTGTCTGTCTGTCTGTCTGTCTGTCTGTCTGTCTGTCTGTCTCTGTCTGTCTGTCTGTCTGTCTGCCTGCCTGTCTGTCTGTCTCTCTGCCTGCCTGTCTGTCTGTCTGTCTGTCTGTCTGTCTATCTCTGTGTCTCTGTGTCTCTGTGTCTCTGTCTGTCTGTCTGTCTGTCTGTCTGTCTGTCTGTCTGTCTGTCTGTCTGTCTGTCTGTCTGTCTGTCTGTCTGTCTCTCTCTCTCTCTCTCTCTCTCCTCTCTCTCTCTCTCTCTCTCTCTCTCTCTCTCTCTCTCTCTCTCTCTCTCTCTCTCTCTCTCTCTTTCCTTCTCCTCTCAAACATCTTTCTTCTTTGTCAAACACTCAACTATTATTGTCTGTTATATGCGCAAAAAAAGCGTCACACTGCCATTAAGCGCCTGACAAATCAGGCCCACCGCATCCGACTTCGGCATAAGAGAGAACTATTGCTATCGTTTAAGTCTTTCTAGGGGGGGGGGGGGAGTGAAGGGAAGGAGGGGGCAGGAGAATGGACCAAGATGGCAGACAATAGACAGGAGATGAGGTGACAGGAAGAAAAGGAACAAAGCAAAAACAAAGAGAGTGATAGAAAAGAGGAAATTTCTGAGACAAAATTTCTAGAATGTGGGGATGCTATTCACACTTTGACAGTACCCCAGCATCCTTACAGGGGAAGCTCCCCACAGTTGGTAAAATCCATGAGAGTATAAAGCCAATGAGAATAATATTGGTGCATGTATGGCTGTTTTTAGAAACTAACTCGCCATGTAGGCAGCTGGCCCTACTCCAGCTTTAGAAAATATTTCTTGTCCTTTTTTTTTTAAAAAAAAGGGAAATGCAGGTTAATGCTAAGGTCTGTGCCATGGATGAAGTCGTTAAAGTATGTGTGTGTGTGTGTGTGTGTCTATGTGTGTGTGTGAGAGAGAAAATGCCTTTTCACTTATTTGTTATTCATTTTCGGGTCTTGCAAACAAAACAATCACAAGTGCACCTACACCACTTTTATTTCTCTGTTTGTGTTTATCTATTTGTGTGCACACTCACCAATACACAACAGCATTTTTTTTATCTCTCTCTCCCCCTTTCTCTTAAAAGACAACAATCTGTATCCTATTTTCAGCTCCTACAGAGTTAGTTAGCATCACCTCCCTCCCCCCTACCCAAAAATATCTCAGGCTCTGTATCTTCTGTCAGGGTTTCAATGGAGGCAGACAAAGAGGCATGAGGGCTGTCAGGGTGTGTAAGCCAACGTGCCAGCCTCTGGTGTAGAAAGCAGCAGGCACTTAGACACCAGAGCGTGTTAGTGTGGTGCTGGGAGGATTGTTTTCTCATTGTGTGTGTGTGTGTGGGGGGAGGGGGTAGTGTATTGTTTGGTGTGTGTGTGTGTGTGTGTGTGTGTGTGTGTGTGTGTGTGTGTGTGTGTGTGTGTGTGTTGTGTTGTGTGTGTTGTGTGTGTGTGAGTGTGTGTGTTGTGTGTGTTTGTGTGTGTGTGTGGTGTGTGTAGTGTGTGTGTGTGGAGGGGGTGTTGGGGGTGTGTGTTGTGTTGTGTGTGTGGGGGGGGTTTGGTGTGTGTGTTGTGTGTGTGTGTGTGTGTGTGTGTGTGTGTTGTGTGTGTGTGTGTGTGTGTGTGTGTGTGTGTGTGTGTGTCTGTGTGTGTGTGTCTGTGTGTGTGTGTGTGGTGTAGTGTGTGTTGTGTGTCTGGGCATGTCTGTCTGTCTGTGTCTGTGTTTGTGTGTGAGAGAGAAAATACCTGTTTACTTACTTATATTCATTTTTCAGTCCTTGCAATCATAAGAATCACAAGTGCGTGTACACCGCTTTTTTTCACTGTTGATGTTTATCTATTTGTGTGCACACTCACCAAAACACAACAGCATTTTTTTCTCTCTCTCTCTCTCGCTTTCTCTTAGAAGACAACAATCTGTATCCTATTTTCAGCTCCTAGAGAGTTAGTTAGCATTGCCTCCCTCCCTCCCACCCCAAAAATATCTCAGGCTCTGTATCTTCTGTCAGGGTTGAAATGGAGGCAGACAAAGAGGCATGAGGGCTGTCAGGGTGTGTAAGCCAACGTGCCAGCCTCTGGTGTAGAAAGCAGCAGGCACTTAGACACCAGAGCGTGTTAGTGTGGTGCTGGGAGGATTGTTTTCTCATTGTGTGTGTGTGTGGGGAGGGGGTAGTGTATTGTTTGGTGTGTGTGTGTGTGTGTGTGTGTGTGTGTTGTGTGTGTGTGTGTGTGTGTGTGTGTGTGTGTGTGTGTTGTGTGTGTGAGTGTGTGGTGTTGTGTGTGTTTGTGTGTGTTTGTGTGTGGTGTGTGTGTGTGGTGTGTGTAGTGTGTGTGTGTGGAGGGGGTGTTGGGTGTGTGTTGTTGTGTTGTGTGTGTGTGTTTTTTTGGTGTGTGTGTGTGTGTAGTGTGTGTTTGTGTGTGTGTGTGTGTGTGTGTGTGTGTGTGTGTGTGTGTGTGTGTGTGTGTGTGTGTGTGTGTGTGTGTGTGTGTGTGTGTGGTGTAGTGTGTTTGTGTGTCTGGGCATGTCTGTCTGTCTGTGTGTGAGAGAGAACATACCTATTTACTTACTTATATTCATTTTCGGGCCTTGCAAAAATAACACTCACAAGCGCACCTACACTGCCTTTATATTTCTCTGTTGGTGTTTATCTATTTGTATGCACACTCACCAAAACACAACAGCATTTTTTTTCTCTCTCTCTCCTTTTCTCTTAGAAGACAACAATCTATATCCTATTTTCAGCTCCTAGAGAGTTAGTTAGCATCGCCTCCCTCCCACCCCAAAAATATCTCAGGCTCTGTATCTTCTGTCAGGGTTGAAATGGAGGCAGACAAAGAGGCATGAGGGCTGTCAGGGTGTGTAAGCCAACGTGCCAGCCTCTGGTGTAGAAAGCTGCAGGCACTTAGACACCATAGCGTGTTAGTGTCGTGTTGGGAGGATTGCTTTCTCATTGTGTGTGTGTGTCAAAGTCAAAGTCAAATTTTATTTCCAGATGGTACATTGAGTAAGCAATCAATATGCTTTTTTCTCATCAAGCCATCTATCTAGCAAACAATTAAAACAAAACAAAACAAAATAAAAACCATGTGTGTGTGCATGGTGTAGTGTGTGTGTGTATGTATGTGTGTGTGTTATGTAAGTGTTTGTAGTGTGTAGTGTGTGCAGGGAGGGGTGGGTGTGTGTGTGTCTGTCTGTGTGTCTGTGTATGTGTATGTGTGGTTGTGTGTTTTTCTGTGTGTGTGTGTGTCTGTGTGTGAATCTGTGTGAGGGGGAATGTCTGTTCACTTACTTATTTTCATTTTTGGACCTTGCAAACAAAACAGTCACAAGTGCGCATGCACCGCATTTATTTTTCACTGTTGATGTTTATCCATGTGTGTGCATCCTGCATTTTTCTCTCTCTTTCTTTCTCTTAGAAGACAACAATCTACATCCTATTTTCAGCTCCTAGAGAGTTAGTTAGCATCACCTCCCTCCCTCCCTCCCCAAAATATCTCAGGCTCTGTATCTTCTGTCTGGGTTGAAATGGAGGCAGACAAAGAGGCATGAGGGCTGTCAGGGTGTGTAAGCCAACGTGCCAGCCTCTGGTGTAGAAAGCAGCAGGCACTTAGACACCATAGCCTGTTAGTGTCGTGTTGGGAGGATTGTTTTCTCATTGTGTGTGTATGTGTGTCAATTTTGTCATCCATTCCCACTGGCACACAATGGCCTACTCTCCCGAAAAACGGAACAGGTTTTAACGTGTGCGCAAGATTTCTGCGTGCGTTCGCACACGAGACGTCGGTTTAAAGTCTCATCCTGAGGACTTTTGGGGGGAAGTGGAGTCGGCACTGATGTTAACTCCAGGGGAGAAATCCTCTTGAATGAGATTCAAACCCAGGTCAGCAGATCATGAGGGCATCACTCTGACCACCAGGTATTCCCCTTTAAGGAAAGTGGAGGCTGTTATGTTGAGAGCTAGCTGTTCATGGATGACGACAATCTCAACATGACAGTCCAAAGCAGAACATTTTAAGGTAGGCTTTGTCACATGGATAGCTCAGTGGTCAGAGTGCTCGCTTTCCTCCAGCTAAGCAGTGTCAAGCATGGTTACCACTTGGATGGGTGACCATTTGTGCACCTTGGCTTTAGTACAGTCCCCCCAGTTCACCCAGCTGTAAATGGGTACCTGCCCTCCTTTAGGGTCAGGGAAGGTGAAGCAGTGAGGGAGAGGAGATGAGCACTGCTCTCAACATGCTGGCCCCTAGAGAAGCTGAGGTCTCTGATGCCTTGCTCCCCTACGACCACAAAAAAAACAAGGCAGAAGCAAAGAGATGGATGGAAAAGAGAGAATTCCTAGCATGGAATCTCCAGAGGGTGAGGATGCTATTTATACTGACAGCCCCCCCCTCCCCCACCCCACATCCCAACGTGGGGAGGACAATGATATATGACACACATAAATACCCAGTACACATCAAAGCTCCAGTGAGGCTGTGGGTGATTATGGTTGATGAAATAGCTGTCAAGCTGCATTTCTGAGCTGATATTAT
>CM060335.1:42828107-42833107 GCA_030674155.1 Stramonita haemastoma | reverse complement strand
ACTGCTACTACACTACTACTACTACTTACTACTACTACTTACTACTACTACTGACTTACTACTGACTTACTGCTACTCTGCTGCTTAGCTGCTGCTAGCTGCTGCTGCTGCTGCTCTGCTTTCTGTACCGTGGCTACTTCTGCTGTTACTGCCTCTGCTACTTCCATCACCACCACAACCACACCACCACCACCACCACACCACACCACTTCTACTACTACTACTACTACTACTACTACTACTACTACTACTACTACTACTACTACTACTACTACTACTACTACTACTACTAACTACTACTACTACACTTCTACTAATTTTGCTAAAACTACAAGCACCATTGTCGACTCCTTAATAGACCCGTAGTGTATAAGCACACAAACCACACAGACACTGACGCAGAATGCACATTCTCTCTCTCTCCTCTCTCTCTCTCTCTCTCTCTCTCTCTCTCTCTCCTCTCTCTCTCTCTCTCTCTCTCTCTCCCCTTCTCTCTCTCTCTCTCTCTCTCTCTCTCTCTCTCTCTCTCTCTCTCTCTCTCTCTCTCTCTCTCTCTCTCTCTCTCTCTCTCTCTCTCTCCACACACACACACACAAAACACCACACACACATTCTTTGCTCATAAACTATCCATTTTATCTCAATGTAATACACTGCACCGCAAAGGCAAACACAGTGTTTACCTAAGATCATACCTTGTATTTCATTCAAGGCAAGATCTGAACGCGATAAGAACTCCAAAGGACTTGATTTTATATTTTTCTCTTTGTTTTTTTGTTTTTGTCTTTGTTTTTATTTAACTCTTGCCGGTGCATTACGAGCGCGCACACACACACACACACACACACAACAACACCACACACACACACACACACAACACACACATCACACACACGCATGCACCACACACACACGCATGCACGCACACACAACACACACCACACACACCACTCACTCACTCACTCACTCACTCAGTCACTCAAAATACAGACGACAGACTGACAGGCAGACAGAGATAGGGGGTGAGAGAGAGAGACAGACAGACAGACAGACAGAGAGAGAGAGAGAGACAGACAGAGACAGACAGACAGCAGACAGACGGAGACAGACAGACAGACAGACGACAGACAGACAGACAGAGCAGAGACAGAGCAGAGAGAGAGAGAGAGAAGAGAGAGAGAGAGAGAGAGAGAGAGGGAGAGAGAGAGAGAGAGAGAGAGAGAGGAGAGAGAGGGGAGAGGAGAGAGAGAGAGAGAGAGAGAGAGAGAGAGAGAGAGAGAGAGAGAGAGAGAGAGAGAGAGAGAGAGAGAGAGAGAGAGAGAAGAGAAAGTAATTGATAAGCTTTATTCCCCAGGGCAACAGATAAAGTATTGGCATACTTTCTTTCATCTCAGAGAGAGAGTCAGATTTGATTTGATTTGATTTGATTTATTCTTTTATATCGGGGATAATGGAATAAGCAATCTTGTGCTTTTTTACATCCGGTCCCCGTATGTATGCAGTTTTGTAAATGTCATCTGTTCCCACCGGCACACGATGGCCTACTCTTACGAAAAGCGGAACAGGATTTAACGTGTGCGCAAGATGTTCTGCGTGCGTTCGCACACAGAGTCAGAGACACAGAAGAGAGAGAAGAGAGAAAGAGAGAGACAGACAGATAGAGATAGAGAGAAGAGACAGACAGACAGACAGACAGACAGACAGGACAGACAGACAGACAATGAATCTCGGCGGAGAGTCTTGTGAATTATAGGAGGTGCGTTGTGTGCGTGTGCATAATTATGTGTTTATGCGGCACGTGTTGGTGTTGATTGAGTGCGTATATGTGTATTAGTGTGTTGTATGTGTGTGTACGACGCGCGCGTAGCGTGACATTAATGTTTGTGTGCGTGTGCGTGTGTGCGTTTGCACCATGCGCGAGTTTACGTGTGTGAGTGCATGCGCAGCAGAAGACAAAAATATTGCTTATGTGTATACTTCGCTCTTATGGTTAAAGTTTTTGGATTCACAGGCTGTAGGAAGTGTTTTGGGGGGGTTGTTTTTGATTAAAAAAAAAATCATTTCCCTTAAACGAAAAACACTTTCAACATGAAAACGATGCTGTGATGTAAACCATGCTAGGTGTCAGAGATAATCTTTCTTTGGCACCACACATACACTGTGGAATTATAAGGTCTGGTTTCTCTATGAGTTTAGCCAGTTCAGGAATTTAATCTTTTTTGTTATAATTATGTACATAACGAATAGCATTTACTTTCTTTTCGTTCTAAACCACGTGTAGGGTGTGTGTGGGGGGGGGTGGTGTGTGTTGTGTGTGTGTGTGTGTGTGGTGTGTGTGTGTGTGTGTGTGTGTGTGTGTGTGTGTGTGTGTGGTGTGTGTGTGTGTGTGTGTGTGGGAGTAGTGTGTGTGTGTGTATGTGTGTGTTATGTGTGTGTGTGTGTGTGTGTGTTTTGTGTGTGTGTGTGTTTGTGTGTGTGCTGTGTTATTGTGTGTGTGTGCTTGTGTGTGTGTGTGTGTCTGTGTGCTGTGTGTGTGTGTCTGTGTGTGTGTGCTGTGTGTGTGCTCTTGTGTGTGTGTGGTGTGTGCTCTTGTGGGCTGTGTGTGTGTTCCCTGTGTCTGTGTCTTAGTCGCTGTGTTTCTGTCTATGTGCATACATGCATGATATGCCGAGGCGTGCATAATGAGCATGTGCGCACATATGAGGTCTTGCATAAAACACACGCACGCACGCACACACACGTACAACACACACACACTCACCCCCCCCCCCCCCCACACACACACACACACAACACCCAACACACACACATGCACAACACACCTACCCTCCCCCCCCCCACACACACACACACGGACACATACATACACACACACCACTTTTCGAGTGTCGCTACGAGTCACTGACGCTATTAGTTCAACATGCTATCATAAAAAGAACAGCTTTTTGTTGTGTCTTTAGTTCAAGCAAGTCGCTTCTTTTCAGTCCAGTGCTTTTTTGTTCCCTGGGTACGCTTCAGTGAAAAAACATGGTGCATAAAAAAAGGAAAGGGATATCAGGGGTGTTTGGTTTGTGTGTGGTGGTGGTGGTGGTGGTGGTGGTGGTGGTGGTGGTGGTGGTGGTGGTGGTGGTGGTGGTGGTGTGGGGTGGGGGGTGGGTGGGTGGGGGTATGGTTCGTGTGGGTGGGGTGCAGTGGTGTGTGTGTGTGTGTGCGTTGTGTGTGTGTGTATGTGCGTGCGTGTGTGTGCGTGTGTGTGTGTGTATGTGCGTCGTGGGTGTGTGGTGTGTGTGGTGTGTATGGTGGTGTGTGTGTGTGTGTGTGTGTGTGTGTGTGTGTATGGTGTTTGTATGCGTGTGATGTATGTATGTATGTATGTATGTATGTATGTATGTATGTATGTATGTATGTATGTATGTATGTATGTATGTATGTATGTATGTATGTATGTATATATTATGTTTATGTATTTATGTATGTGTGTGTTATGTTGTCGTTGTGTTATGTCTGTGTCTGTCTGTCTGTCTGTATGTATGTATGTATGTGTATGTATGTATGTATGCTGTGCATGATGCAGTATGTATGTATGTAGTATGTATGTATGTATGAGTAGTATGTATGTATGTATGTATGTATGTATGTATGTATGTATGTATGTATGTATGTAGTATGTATTATAGTAGTATGTATGTATGTATGTAGTATGTAGATGTATGTATGTAGGTGGTGTGTGGTGGATGTGTGTGTGTAGTATGTATGCTGTAGGTATGTAGGTAGGTAGGTAGGTAGGTAGTAGGTAGGAGGTAGTGGTAGGTAGGTAGGTAGGTAGGTAGGTAGGTAAGGTAGGTAGGTAGGTAGGTAGATAGGTAGGAGTAGGTAGGTAGGTAGGTAGGTAGGTAGGTAGGTAGGTAGGTAGGTAGGTAGGTAGGTAGGTAGGTAGGTAGGTAGGTAGGTAGGTAGGTAGGTAGGTAGTATTATGTATAAGCTTTCATGAATGCAGGGGTGCAAGCATTCGTGCAAAATAACGTGTGTGGGTGAATCTGTCTAATCTACACAGAGGACCAATGTCAAGAGCCCCACAAAACAAGGGAAACTCGATACTCTAACAAACAACGATGCTATCAAAGCCCACTCCTAAAGTATTCTATGGTTCAGGGTTTTTTTGTGTGTGTATGTGTATCCTATTCTATGGTTCAGTTGTTTTGTTGTGTGTGTATCCTTGTGACAAAGAATGTAACCCTATTCGATACTGTTGTTTTTGTTCGTTTTCGTTTTATGCTTTAATCGTGTGTGTGTGTGTGTGTGTTGTGTGTGTTGTGTCTGTGTGGTGTCTGTGTGTGTGTGCTTTGTGTGTGTGTGTTTGTTGTGTGTGTGTGTGTGTGTGTGCTCTTGTGTGTGTGTGTGTGCTCTGTGTGTGTGTGTGTGTTTCCCTGTGTCTGTGTCTTAGTCGCTGTGTTTCTGTCTATGTGCATACATGTATGATATGCCGAGTGCGTGATAATGGCATGTGCGCACATATGAGGTCTTGCATAAACACACACGCACGCACGCACACACACGTACAACACACACACATCACCCCCCCCCCCCCACACACACAACACACAACACCAACACACACACATGCACAACACACCTACCCCCCCCCCCCCCTACACACACACGGACACATACATACACACACACACTTTTCGAGTGTCGCTACGAGTCACTGAGCTATTAGTTCAACATGCTATCATAAAAAGAACAGCTTTTTGTTGTGTCTTTAGTTCAAGCAAGTCGCTTCTTTTCAGTCCAGTGCTTTTTTGTTCCCTGGGTACGCTTCAGTGAAAAAACATGGTGATGAGGAGTGGTTGTGTGTGGTTGTGTGTGGTGTGTGTGTGTGTGTGGTGTGTGTGTGTGGTGGTGTGTGGTGTGGTGGTGGTGTGTGGTGGTGTGTGTGTGTGTGTGGTGTGTGGTGTGGGGTTGGGGGGGTATGTGTGTGTGTTGTTGTGGTGGTGTGT
>CM060335.1:42815607-42823107 GCA_030674155.1 Stramonita haemastoma | reverse complement strand
TCTATCTATCTATCTATCTATCTATCTATCTATCTATCTATCATATCTATCCATCTATCTATCTATCTATCTATCTATCTATCTATCTATCTATCCATCTATCCATCTATCTATCTATCATCTATCTATCTATATATATATATCTATCACTTAGTCTGGGGACCATGGGGGCACCCATGAAAACTTGGCAACCAGTCCCCTCCATTCCTCTCTTTGTTTTGCCTTGTTCAGGGTTTTGTTGAGTTCTAGGCCTGTTCATTCGCTGATACTGTCCTCCCATCTCTTCTTTGGTCTGCCTCTTTTTCTTCCTCCTTGGACAGTGCCTTGCAGTAATGTTTTTGCAAGTCCTTTTGATTTTTGTGACAGGCCAATGCCATTTACGTTTGCGCTTCTTTACGACTGATAGAAGATTTTCGTAGGGACCAATGGTTTGCTGGATTCTGCTGAAGAGTTATTATTTAGATATATGATTAAAACTACATCTCAAAACGACAGCCTAACCCCCCTCAGCATAAACTCTGAGTAAAAAAACAAAAAATTGGCTCAGATGCAGTATGACTCATTTTCTGGTTGAAGGTCACACTTGTCAGTGAGATGGGGAAGCAGGGAGGGGTGGTGGTGGTTAAGTTATGATTCACTGGTTGGTAATTGTAGATGTACAGACTGCAGTTTTGTTTACTTTGATCGATATGTTGTGGTTACTGTGTGAAATATCACTGCTACACGTTCCTTTGTTCAGTCTGTTGTTCATGGGTTTATAAAAAAAAACAACAAACTGATATAGTCATGTTGTGACCCAGGCTAAAAGCTTTGTTAGTGATTGATTGCAGCTAATTGCGAAAGCCTACACTAAACTATCGCCATGATTATGTTTCATTTGTTTCCCTATCTTACCCCACCCACTACCCACCCCCCAGCCAACACTAACGTTTCTGTTAATGCCATATGATCACCGCTTTGTTCACTGTGTTTTAGGCCATGAGAGTACAGCTTTGTTCACTGTGTTTTAGGCCATGAGAGTACAGCTTTGTTCACTGTGTTTTAGGCCATGAGAGTACAGCTTTGTTCACTGTGTTTTAGGCCATGAGAGTACAGCTTTGTTCACGTGTTTTAGGCCATGAGAGTACAGCTTTGTTCACTGTGTTTTAGGCCATGAGAGTACAGCTTGATGAGCATGAGTACAGCTTTGTTCACTGTGTTTTAGGCCATGAGAGTACAGCTTTGTTCACTGTATTTTAGGCCTGAGAGTACAGCTTTGTTCGCTGTGTTTTAGGCCATGAGAGTACAGCTTTGTTCACGTGTTTTAGGCCGTGAGAGTCAGCTTTGTTCACTGTGTTTTAGGCCATGAGAGTACAGCTTTGTTCACTTTGTTGTGTTCATTTTGTGTGTGCCATAGTATACAACTTTGTTGTGTGTGCTCTTTTTTTGCAATGTCATTCACTATCATGTAAACAAAGAATATCCTTGTTCCTTTTGTTTAGACTCCCCACTCACTGACACGCAAAAAACCAGGGTATCTTTTTAATATTTTCTTTGTGCTGCTTTTTCTTCACTGGTCTAGAATTTCAAGAACATTGCTGTTTGTGCCACTTCGGCTCAGGTTGCTATAACACAGACAGACAGACAACATACAGGTATCGTTCAGATGACTAGACTTGTAACACCGAACACTTACTCTGCTTTTTGTTCAGGCTGACACTGACTGCAGTGTTAAGTACAGGACATGTCAGTTCAGTCCTGTTCAGGTTATCTGGTGTCTATGATTATGTGATTATGCTGTACTATATTTTGTATTATATTCCCTTTCAAGTCACGACAGATTTCTCTTCGTGAAATTCGGGCTGTTATCCCCGAGGAGAGCGCGTCACCAAAGTACAGCGCCACCCATTATTTTTTGGTTTCCTTTTTTCTGTCTGCAGCTGTATTTATTTCCCTATCAGAGTGGTTTTTTTTCTACAGAATTTTGCGAGGGACAATCTCTCTTGTTGCTGTTGGGTTCTTTTAGTGCGCTAAATATGTGTAAGACACAGAACCTCGGTTTATCGTCTATTCCAAAGACTAAGCTTTAGCCCCAGACCACCACTCATCGTGGGGAGATGAGTTTCGGAACGGGATCAAACCACCAGACACTTTAGATCCCGACTTCCGCTTTCTAGACAAGTGTGTCACCTCTGTGTGTTACACATAAATTCATTTACAGCATGTAAAAAGAATCCATGGCAACAAAGGGGTTGCCCCTGGCAAAATTTTGTAGAAAAAAGTCACTCTGGTAGGGAAACATAATACGGATGTAGACTGCAAGAAAAAAAAAAAAGAATGGTACTGCTCTTGTGGCGACGCGCTCTCCCAGGAAGAGCAGCCTAAAATTTCACGCAGAGAAATATGCCTTGACTCAAAGTGGTATGAAATGAAAAATTTATATACAAAAATAATTTTCAATCACTGCCAGTACCTCTGACAAGGCTCATTCAAGAGACGAAACTCGAGTCAGGTCAGGCCAAAGGCATGATTCTTATTTTTAATAAAAAAATTCCTAGATTGCTGTCATTTAATATTTTATTTTCTGAGGGTTCTATATTTATAATGTTTATGTTTTATAATAGAATATTTATTTTCTTGAGGGTGTACTGAGTTTGAAATAAATCTTTTTTTTTCAGAATGAGGAGAAGTTTGTAAGTGATTACCTGCACTTGTTTTGCTCTGCTTCTTTTTCACATAATTGTTTCTTCTTCTTTCTACTTTTTGATTTTATTTCCATGGCGGGTGTTTTCGTTTGTGCTTGTTTTTTTTTTTTTTTCTTCGTTTTTTAGCGTTTCTTTTCTCAATATTTATAGACAATACTTGTACTTACTTAATACAATGTTATGTTAACCTAACATAAATATTTTTTGGCTCACATGTGTTCGTCTGTTGGTCTTGGCCTTGTCAATATATTGCAGATTTACCGTTTGCACTGCTAGTATTCTACAGAAAATTGTGTTATTCTCTCTGCACATGATTGCAGGTGTGTGTGTGTGTGTATATTGTGTGTGTGTGCTTTCTATTTATTCATTTTATGTTTTCATTCATTCTTTTATATCGAGATAATGGGAATAAGCATTCATGTGATTTTCTACATCCAGTCCCCGTGTGTATAGCAGTTTTGTAAATTTTGTCATCTGTTCCCCGGCACACAATGGCCTACTCTTAGGAAAAGCGGAAGAGGATTTAACGTGTGTGCAAGATGTTCTGCGTGCGTTCACACACGAGACCTCGGTTTATAGTCTCATCTGAGAACTTTTGGGGGAGAATGGAGTAAGCACTGATGTGTGTGTGTGTATGTGTGTGTGTGTGTGTGTGTGTGTGTGTGTGTGTGTGTGTGTGTGTTGTGTGTGTGTATGTGTATCGCGCGTGCTCTGTAATATATTTGACTATGCCTATGGGGCTATGCGCATTTGTGTAAGGTATATAGTGTGCATGTGTGCCTATGCTCACCCAAAAGAGAGAGAGAGAGTACAGAGAGAGAGAGAAGAGAAAGAGAGACGAGACAGAGAGAAGAAGATATAAGAGAAAGAGACAGAAGAAATGAAAGTCAAGACAGCGAAAGAGACAAAAAAGACGAGAAAGACAAACAACAACAGAGAAGTGACAGAAGCAAAAAATGCAGATAACACAGGAGACAAAGACGCAGGGACGAGATAGAAATATAGACAGCGAACAGACAGACAGACAGACACAATGAAAGTTAAACACGAGAGACGACTAAAAGAAAAAAAACAACGGAAAGTGTGACAGCAAGAAAAAAAGACAGACAAGACAGCAAACAGCAAGACAAAGACAGACAGATAGACAGTCAGACAATGAAAGTCAAGACACCAAGAGAGACAAAAAGACTGCAAAAAAACAACAACAGAGAAAGTGTGACAGCAAAAGAAATAAAGACAGACAGACAGACAGACAGACAAGACGAGAGACAGACAAAGACAGACAGGGAGCGAGATAGACAGGCATACAGACAGACAGATACAATGAAAGTCAAGACAGCCAGAGACAAAAAAAAGACTGAGAAAAAAAAACAGAAAGTGTGACAGCAAGAGTAAATAAAGACAGACAAGACAGACAAAACAGACACAGAAAAAGACAGACACCAAGCGAGATAGACAGACAAACAGACAGACAGAAGACAGGCAGGTAGGCAGACACAAAGGCAAAAGGTATTGCTGTCAGTGGAAAAACAAAAGGCTCTTTAGTAGGCTGTAATCTGTCGGTTACTCCACCCCGAAGAAAAACAGCCAGTGTGTGTGAAATGACCCGGACAGCCTTACGTCTTAGATTGGACTATAAACAAGCAGTTGGCAGAGAGAGCGTTATTTTATCGTAAGCAGTAAGTCTCCCTGTGTGTGTGTGGAGTGTGGGTGGGGTGGGGGGGAGGTGAGGGTGTAGTGTAGTGTAGTTAGGTGTAAGTGTGTGTGTATGTATGTATGTATGTGTGTATGTATGTGTAGTATGTATGTGTGTATGTATGTGTGTATGTATGTATGTATATGTATGTATGTGTATGTATGTGATGTGTGTATGTGTGTATGTATGTATGTATGTATGTATGTATGTATGTAATGTATGTATGTATGTAATGTATGTATATGTATGTATGTATGTATGTATGTATGTGTATGTATGTAGTGTGTATGTATGTTGTATGTGTGTATGTATGTATGTAGTGTATGTTGTATGTATGTATGTATGTATGTATGTATATGTATGTATTATTATATATCTATGTATGGTTGTAATGCATGTGTGCGGTGTGCGCGCGCACGTGTGTGTGTCTGTGTGTTTTATGTGCATATATATGTGCATGCATGCGTGTGCACGACGTGTGTGTGTGTTTGTATGTGTGTATGTGCATTGCGTGCTTTGTGCACACGCGCATGTGTGTGTGCGTATTTTGCAGGTGCCATGTGTCTGTGAATCCGGCTTCAGATGGTAATAGAACCCACAGCCTCCAGCATCACAGCTAAATGTGTACCTGAAATAAGCTTCTCCTCATTTACTCACATATCATTGATAACCAACAGAAAACACAAACATCTTCTTTTCGTTCCTCGGCTACAGCTCCGAGGTTCACCAATGGTGAGATTTTGCGTATGCTACCGTTTTTTACCCACCATTAAGGTAGCCGCATTCCGACTTCAGGAATGTATACTGGGTATGTTCCTGTTCCGAAACCCACCGGACTCTGACATGAATGACGGGGGTCTTTAACGTGCATATCTGATCTTCTGCTTGTGTATATACACGAGGGAAATTAAGGCACTGGCAGTTCTGCATTTGAAGTTGACCTGGGATACCGTAAACAACCTTTTACCTTAATTCACCAGATGCCGCCAAGATCCGAACCAAGGACTTCGTGAACCCATGGGGATTGAAGTCAAACGGTCTTAACCACTAGCTATATAGCGTCCGACAATACAGCACGAAATTAGGGGGAACGGATAGCCTAGTGGTCAGAACATTGCGCTCGCAATTTAACGATCCGGTTCAATCCGGTTCGAGGGATTTTTCCTCTGGAGTTAACAACTGCTGACTCCGCTTTCCCAAAAAGTCTTTTGGATGAGACTATAAACCGAGGCCCCGTGTGCGAACGCACGCAGAATATCTTGCGCACACGTCAAATCCTGTTCTGCTTTTGTAAGAGTAGGCCATCGTGTTGCCGGTGGGAACAGATGACAAGATTTACAAAACTGCATACACACGGGGACTGGATGTAAAAAGCACATGGGTGCTTGTTCCATTATCTTCGATATAAAAGAATAATGATAAAAAAAAAAAGAAAATGAAATATAAGCAATCTACGTACAGATGCCAAAAGCCTGTAAGCTTAAAACCCTACGTAATACGTTTTCCTGTATGACATGCTTGAAACGATACAGCAACCTTCTGCTATGATTAAAAGTGTTTATAAACCTACTTCACTCTCTGAGGTTAAACAGATTTCCTGTGTCAAAACCTACACCTAGTCTACATTCATTTTGCTAAGTGCCCTGCGTGCGCGGGGAGAGGAAAACTACCAATCCATCTAAGTTCTACGCCACAACTCTTACCTTTATCTATGTTTTATTCAAGATACATGTTTATTGTATTACAAGAGTGTGTACGTGTGCAGGTATACGTACACGCCGGTATGAATTGTGTGTGTATTTTTATTTTCTTATGATTTTTTCATTCTTTTATATCAAGGATAATGGAATAAGCACTCGTGTGCTTTTTTGCATCTAGATCTAGTGTGTATGCATTTTGTAAATCTTGTCATCTGTACATTTATGTGTGCACAGTGTGTACAACAGAAGCTTGCTTGTGTGCAAGTCTGTGTGTGTGTGCAAGTGTGTGATTATCCACCAAATACACAATAAAATTTTAAAAATAATAAATTGCAAATAAACGTGTGAGATATTTCCGTGTATTTTGGTTGTGTATAATGATTAATTACTCGGGGTCGGGATAGCTTAGTGGTCAGAGCACTCGCTTTCCCCCAACCAGGTTAAGCAGCATCGAGCGTAGTTACCACTGGCTTCAATACAATCCCCCAGTTCACCCAGCTGTAAATGGGTATCTGCCAACTTTAGGGTCACGGAAGGTAAAGCAGCGAGGGAGAGGAGATGAGCGCCGCCCTCAATATGCTGGCCCCTAGAGAAGCTGATGTCTCTGATGCCTCGCTTCCCTATGACCGCATAGGTTATGGACACCTTTACCTTTATATTACTCCTAGTGAATAAAATCTTAACCAAGGAGAAAAAAGAACTACTCTTACGTTGTCAAAATTCTTTTTAAAAAAACAACAACTAAATCAACACAAAGCATATATAAAATAGAGGCAAAAAATGCTTCCAAATGAAAAGTGTGATGCATTGTCTTGGGAGAACACTGTACGCTGTTACCTTGTTTTTGCTCACACACAGTTTCAATACGCACAAATTACCATGTCTTTTTTTCTGAGTGACCATCTATAAAGAGCGGGGACTGGATGTAAGAAGGTGCATGAGTGTTTAACATTCACCATGCTTAAAATAAAAGAATGTCATTGATTAATATCCTTCTGTCTGTCTGTCTCTGTCTGTCTGTCTGTCTGTCCTGTCTGTCTTCTGTCTCTCCCCTCTCTCTCTCTCTCTCTCTCCTCTCTCTCTCTCTCTCTCTCTCTCTCCCTCCTCCTCTCTCTCTCTCTCTCTCCTCCCTCTCCTCTCTCTCCTCTCCTCTCTCTCCTCTCTCTCTCCCTCCTCTCCTCTCTCTCTCTCTCTCTCTCTCTCTCCTCTCTCTCTCTCTCTCTCTCTCCTCTCTCTCTCTCTCTCTCTCCTCCCCTCCCCCCTCCTCTCCTCTCTCTCTCTCTTTGCATGCCACCCTCTAACAAAACACCTGTCTTCCACTAAAAAGAACAGAAAAACAAAAACACCACTAGTGATGTTTCACACGCACCCAGTCACTATCAGTATCTTCAACACATTTTATGCCAGTCACTGGCTAAGT
>CM060335.1:42803107-42805607 GCA_030674155.1 Stramonita haemastoma | reverse complement strand
TCTTTCTCTCTTTCTTTATTACTATCAAGAAGTTGACTACATTTCTTCGTAATCTGTTTCTGAAGTCTGTGTCTCAGAAAATTTAATCTGCTGTGACATAAAGTGGCATAAATAAGTCTTTGATGTGAAGAAAAATTCGAGGTTATAAGTTAACATTCTGTGCGCATACATACATACGCACGTGCGTGCAAGCGTACTTTCATCACTTCTGCTGCGCTGACACACACAACAACCTGCGTACGCGCGCGCGCGCGCGCGCGCGCGCGCGCGCACGCACGCACGCATACATACATACATACATACATACATACATACATACATACATACATACATACATACATACATACATACATACATACATACATACATACATACATACACACACTCACGCGCACACGCACACATATATACACACATGCACGCTCGTGAGCGCGTGGACACACACACACACACACACACACACACACACACACACACATACATACATACGTACATACGTACATACATACATACATACATACATACATACATACATACATACATACATACATACATACATACATACATACAGACAGACAGACAGACAGACAGACAGACAGACAGACAGACAGACAGACAGACAGACAGACAGACAGACATACATGCATACATACATACATACATACATACATACATACATACATACATACATACATACACGTGCACACACGCGCACACACACACACACGCTCATGCGCATACGCACTCACGCGCATACGCACACATATACACATACATGCGCGCTCGTGCGCGCGTGTACACACACACACACACACACACACACACACACACACACACACACACACACACACACACACACACACACACACACACACACACACATAGACAGACACACAGAAACTGACAGAAACAGAGAGACAGGCATTCAGAGACAACAGAGATACAGAGAAAAAAATTACAGAGTGAGAGAGACAGAGAGAGAGACAGAGACAGAGAGACAGACAGAGACTGAGAGAGACAGAGATAGAGAGAGGGGGGGACAGGGGAGGTCGAGTCATTAAAACTGTCGCCCTCACCACTTACTAGGCTATCGATCCTTTATTTCAATGGAGGGGGGAGGAAGGTGGTGGAGAGGAAGGATGTACAACGCGAGGAAGAAGGAGGGAGGAGGGAGAGGTTGCTGGAGAGGGGGGAAGAGGGGGAAGGGGGGGGAGGAGGGGGGCTGGGGATGGAAGACTAAGGAGGAAGGAGATTTGGAGGAAGGAGGGTGGTGGTGGAAGAGGTGATGATGTGAGAGAATGGGGGATACTAGGAGGTAGGGGGGGGGGGGTGTAGATTGGTTATGGTGGTGGTGACAAGGTGGGGGGTGGGGGTGGGAGGCGGAGGAAGGGGAAGGTGATTGCAGGTTTTGGGTTTATGGAGTGTGTAGTCTGGCGAGTATTGAGAAAGAATAAAGCTAGGATTAGTCGACGATAATAGCGAATGTGTGTGGGGAGCAAGGGGGGCAGGGGATGGTTGTGTGTGTGTAGGGGGGGGGGGGGGGTATGTGTGTGTGAGTGTGTGTGTATGTGAATGTGTGTATGTGTGCGCGCGCGCGTGTTTGTGCTTGCGACCCTCTGGCTGTATGCTAAATAGACCAGAAGAGAATGGGCATTCCGTGGACGATGATGTTATTCCTTCTCGTTCTTCCCTCAAGGTCGTCAACTTTCTTCGCCAGGTCTTCGTTCCTTCCGCAGACTCTTCACCTGTCCCCTCAGCTCCTCACGCAGCTGACTCAGAGAGAGAAGCAGAGACAGAGAGACAGAAAGATAGAGGGACAGAAAAACAGAGTAAGTGAGAGTAAGAGAAAGAGACTGAGACAGACAGAGACACAGAGAGACAAAAACAGACACAGAAACAGAGAGACAGAAACAGACACAGAAACAGAGAGACAGACAAAGGCAGAAACAGTGACAGAGGGAGAGATAGACTAGCAAAAGACAGACAGAGCAAACTACAGACATAATTATAGACAGACCAAAAAAAAAGAAGAAAAAATCAGGTCAAACATATCAGTTTTGGGACTTTTCAAGGCTAGCTGATTTATTACCGTTACCTGATCAATTTAAACTTTTGCGGGTTAAGTGCCGTACCATGAATAAAATTTATTTGTCATGGTGTTCAACCTCAGAGATTAACACTTACGCGCGCGCACGACACACACACACACACACACACACACACACACACACACAAACACATACACGCGCGCGCTGGCGCGCACGCGCGCACAAGACCGAATACACATGCACAAACGCACGCGTGTGTGCACACACACTTACGCGCATGCACACACATACACACTCACACAAACACACATACACACACACATGCGCATACACACGCGTGCACACACATATGCACACACATACATTCATACACACAAATATATTTTTTTAAAAATTACACAGACACACACGCGCGCGTGCGTGTGTGCGCGCGTGGGACACTCAAGTGTGTA
>CM060335.1:42780607-42798107 GCA_030674155.1 Stramonita haemastoma | reverse complement strand
TTTCTTATCTATATTCTTAAATATCAAGGATAAAGGAATAAGCTTTTTTTTAAATTTACATCAAATCCCCGTGTGTATGAGGTTTTGTCAATTATGTCATCTGTTTCCACCGGCACACAATAGCCTACCATTACGAAAAGCGGAACAGGTTTATAACGTGTGCGCAATATGTTCTGCGTGAATTTGCATACGGGGCCTCGGTTTATATTCTCATCCGAATGACTTTTGAGGAGAGGGGAGTCTGCATTAATAGTTTACTCCAGTTGTTAATGTTAACAGACACTAAACCTTCAACCTATGTAAAAAAAAAAAAAATGCTTACAAGCAAAATGAAGGGGGAGTAACAAAACAAACAAAAAACAAAAAAACAAAACCAGCCGCCTTGGCACAGTGGTTAGCGCCTTGGATTTCGGACTGTAAGGTCGCGGGTTTGAGTCCCAGAAGTCATAGGGATTTTTCGGACTCCGGCCAGCCCCTACCCAGAGTGAGTGTGCTGTGGGCTCAGCAGGGAGACTGGGACCACACAGTCGAGCTTCATTCAATTTACGGATGCGAATTTGAGAGTGTTGCTCTAATTACCTGACCAACACTGCAGGTGTCTGTATCTTTCTGGCGCGGTTGACGCCGGGATATATTATGACAGTAAGCGTAGAGAACAACCCTGTCAAGTAGTCTCAAAGCGGATGCACCTCCACAGCAGCATCATTACATCATCCTCATCATCATTGATCATCATGCAATAATAAAATTGCCTCTGATTCGGTGGTTCTAGTTGCTCTGGTCTCATGGTGACCTCAGATTCGGTTTCCCCATACGCGTCTGTGCCTGTTATGAGTTTGTGTCAAAGCTTTTGGGGTTGGAGGTTCGCGGGGAGACGATCGTTGGAGGGACGTTGTGGTGGTCGCCACCTCGGGTGGGTGACTCACTCGGTCTGGCTCCGCGACTGAGCTAATATTGTCGTTAGTAGGGGGCTTAGTAGGTGGTGTCATGTGTATGTCAGCTCAGAACAGGTACCACTGAACACCACCAAAGTGACTCAGCAGAAGTGCAGGGCCCCTCTGGCTGGTGGCCCCCACGGCAGCCTAATATTGATGTGCTCCCTGTGGACTGCCGATCCCGGGGATGAGACACAACGAATCAGGGTATGGCTGTGGCGGGGAGATTGAAATGAGCGGCGTGGGTACAGCAGTACAAGGACGTCACAGGAGACGAGGCAGCAAAACAAAAATCAAGTTATTTGGGCTGAATCTGTTCAATGAAGCAACCAGAACGTGACATCTGATACAAGAAGGCACAAACAAGTCAACACGCTGACTAAAAAAGGAAGGAAGACAGCTGACAACTAGCCCCAAGAAATGTATTGGGGAGAAACTGCTTATGTATGCAGCCACAACGTGACATTTAACAGAGGAAAACACCAACAAAACTAACAAGCAAATCAAGGAGAGAAGGCAAACCAGCAAACCAGTAAAGTTGTTGGAGGAAAATCATTGTTTCGGCTTTCTCCCATTCACTTCTATGTCTGTGGTGAGTTTTGTGTCAAAGCATTTGGGGCTGGAAGTTCACAAGAAATCGTTAGAGGGACGTTGTGGTGGTCCTCACCACGGATGGGCGTCTCAGTCTGGCTCCATGACTGAGCCAAGGCCCCGTGTGCGAAAGCACGCAGAACATCTTGCGCACACGTTAAATCCTGTTCCGCTTTTCGTAAGAGTAGGCCATTGTGTGCCGGTGGGAACAGATGACAATGTTTACAAAACAGCATACACACGGGAACTGGATGATAAAAGCATATGAATGCATATTCCATTATCCTTGACATAAAAGGGAGGGGGGGGGGGATATGTAACTGTCTTCAGTAGGGGGCTTAGTAGGTGGTGTCCTGCGTATGTTAGCTCAGAACAGGCACCACTGAACACCGACAAAGTGACCCAGTAGCAGTACAGAGACCCTCTACCTGGTGGCCCCAAGGCCACCTAATATTGTAAGCTTGTGACACTGAGGATGCGACATAACGAATCTGAAGATGGCTAGGGTGGAGAGATTGAATTTAGGGACGTGAAAACCCACCCTAAGACAGGAACATCACAGAAAATGAGACAGAAATTGGGAAGAAATGGCTTCACGATGTGACAAGAACATGAAATGTGATAGTAAAAAACACGAACAGGTAAAAAAGAAGGGATGGATGGCGGAGCAAGACAACAAAAAAAGTAGCACTTAAATTGAAAGGAAACTTGTTTCGCGATGTAACCAGAACGTGACATTGAACAGGAGAAAAGACGAACGAACGAAGAGAAGAGGAAAAAGCAACAACGACAAAAAACAAACAAATAAATCAATCAAAAGGAAACAGTTTCACAATTAAAACCAGAACGTGACACTTAACAGGAGAAAAGACAAACCAACGAAGAGAAGAAGAAACAGCAACAACAACAAAAACAAACAAATCAATCAAAAGGAAACACTTTCACAATTAAAACCAGAACGTGACACCTCACCCAAAAGAAAACACACACACAAAATTACTGGAAGCAAGCGAACTGTTTTCCAATGCATCCAGAACACGACATTCAGCAAAAAAAAGTCTCAAACAAGTCAACAAAACAAAAAACCAAACAAACAAAGAGGACAACAAACAAATTAGTACATTTGTCAGAGAAAAAAAAATGTCACACTGCTACCGAAATGCGAATCGCTAACATTTTACTGATGAAAACAACCCAAATAACAATTAAAAAAAGAGTAAAATAAAATAAAGAGTGATGATAACAGACAAATTAGCAGACAGGGATGTCGTTTATGGTCAGACCAGAGCGTAACATTTGACAGACTAAGAAATAAAACCAAAAAACACAACAACAAAGAAACAGAAGATCAAGAGCAATTAAAAAAAAAGGGAATCAATGTCTTGAAGGCAAATTGTTTGATGACACCACTAAAACGAGACAAATGGAAGAGGAAAACCGACAAAATAAACAAGGGTGGGTGGGAGACAACAAAGAAACAAACAAAGAAACAAACAAACCTATTCGAAGGAAGTTGTTTCACAATGCCATCAACACCTGACATTTAGCTGAAGAAAATATAACCAATAAAAGAGGGGAGGCAAAGCAAACGAAAAAGAATCAATTTATTGGAGGCAATTTGTTTGTAGGAGGCGGAATAACTCAGTGGTCAGAGCGCTCGCTTTCCCCCAGTCAAGTTAAGCAGCCTCGAGCGTGGTTACCAGTTGGATGGGTGACCGTTTGCGTGCCTTGGCTACAGTACAGTCCTCCCAGTTCACCCAGCTGTAAACGGGTACCTGCCCTCTTTAGGGTCAGGGAAAGTAAAGCATCGAGGGGGGGGGGGGAGATGGGCGCCGCCCTCAATATGCTGGCCCCTAGAGAAGCTGAGGTCTCTGATGCCTCGTTCCCCTATGACCACACATGTAATGGGACACCTTTACCTTTTACCTTATAAATTGTTTCAGGACGCAAACAAAATGTGATAAAATAATTAAAAACGCAAACAAGGGAGACAACAACAAAAAACATGTTTATTGAAAGAAGGTTGTTTCACAGTGCCATTAAAACGTGACAGTTAGCAGAGGAAAATGTAATCAGCAAATACAGATAGAAAGCAACAAGAACAACAAAATTTGTTGAAAGCAAATTGTTTCAAGACGAAACCAGAACGTGACAATTGAAAGAAGAAAATGAACAACTAAACATATGAGGGGGAAAACAGACAAACACGCACGTTTCTTGGAAAAAAAAAAGTTTATTGTATAATGCTACCAAAACGTGTCATTTAGCAGAAAAATGTCCAACAAAATAAACAAAGAAAAAAAGGGAGGAGAAAAAACTAAAACCACAAACAAACAAAAAACATAAAACCCCAGCAAAACAAACACAAACACCCCCAAAAAAGCCAGTAACAACAACAAAACTAGATGAATTTATTTCAGGAAAACTTTTTCATGGCAAAACCAAAACGTGACAAATAAAAAATGAAAACGAACAACTAAACAAGGGGATAACAAACAAAACACACAAAACAAGTTTTTCGGAAAGAAAGTTGTTTCCCAATACCACCCAAAACGTGACATTTAGCAGAAGAAACCACAATCAAGCAAACAGAGAAGAAGAAAAAAAGAAGAAAGGAAAGCGTCAAACAAACCAATCAGTTTACTGAAGGCAAACAGCTTCATGGTGCAACCAATACCTGACATTTGACAGAAGACAACAAACAACTAGACAAACATAAGAGACGAAAAACAAACGAATAATCAAACGAGCAAATCTATTGGAGGAAAATCACATCATGATGCAGCCTACACGTGACACTTTACAGAAGAAAATGCAACCAAGCAAACAAAGAGAGGGATGAAATAAAAAAAAAAAAAAAAAAAAACACTAAAAATTCTAATGGAGCAGTGTTGTTTCAGGAACAATACGGCATCAATGGGCATCCTTCAGTCTCGGAAGACTATGGAGTTGCGAGCTGTAGGCTCTAGAGCGCAAAGCCTGGGTAAGTAGTAATGGATGGAGGGCAAGCTGTTACCCATGCAGCAGACCCCCCCCCCCCCCCCCCCACATTCTAGAATGGTCCATTGGAAAGGCAATGACCGATACGAATGGTTCCAGTGCCGTCGCAGGAGCCACCAGAACGTTTCCATATAGAGCCTACAGCCTCAGACCACCCTGGGGACTCCAAATCCCTGATTTTTTTTCTCAGGAATGGTGTCTAAACACGAACCTGTGTGCATGCTGGTTTTTTTTATATTTCGATGTCATCCACCTATATTGGCACGCATCAATGGCCACAAAAACCCCGTAACGGCATCAGTCACACGTTTTCACTGAAGATACAACACAACTGCATTTTCTCTGCGCCCATTTACATGGCAAACTGTAAATTCCCACCATCAGATAGTTCAACATTGATACATACATAGATGCATAATACATAATACATAGATACATACATACATACATACATAGATACATAGATACATACATACATGCATACATACATACATACATACATACATACATAACATACATACATACATACATACATACATACATACATACATACATACATACATACATACATACATACATACATACATACATACATACATATTATTATATATACCTTATTGAGCAAATTAAGGAATACTGATAATAGAATACGATGATTCTTTTTTTTTCATTCCTCGGGTATAGCCCTGAGGTTCACCATTGGTGAGATTTTTGTGTTTGCAATCATTTTTGCACACCATGAAGGTAGCTGTATATTACCTCTTCGGGGATATACTGCTGTATATGTTCGTGTTTTCGTAACCCACCGAACGCTAACATGATTATGGAACCTTGAGCGTGCAATATTTGATTTTCTTCATAAAATCTATATATAAACTATAATTCATATGCATAATATATAATATATATATATGCATATAGTTATAAATAATGCAATATATATAACTAATTATCTATATATACATACAAATATTAATATCTGTTATATATGCAGAAGAAACAAATTGGCATGCTAAAGATCGCATAGTTCATGCCAGCGTTCGATTGGTTACGGAAACATCGAACATATACACGAAAGAAATTAAGGCATTGGCAGATCTGCACTTGAAGTTGACCTAGGAGATCTAAAAAATCCCCACTCATGAATTTACCACGCAAGGCCGAGATTTGAACCCACGACTTCATGGACCTATGGGATTGAAGTTGAACGGTCTTAACCACGCGATTCCTTTGGCACAAAAATGTAGTAATATATAATATATATATATGTATATGTTATGTATATATATATATATATATATCATATATATATCTATATATCTATATGTATCTGTTTTATAATATATATATATATATATATATATATATGTGTGTGTGTGTGTGTTGTGTGTGTGTGTGTGTGTGTGTGTGTGTGTGTGTGTGTGTGTGTGTGTGCGTGCGTGCGTGCGCGCGCGAGCGCGTAATTAAAGCTGAATAAAGCAGGTTTCTTTCTTCTCTTTTTTTTTTTTTACATCCTTTGCATTGTGTACGTACACTAATGTTGTCGTTAAAACGAAATGTACTGTCTATCTGATATAGCTTTCATTCTTCTTGTACTGCTGTAGCGAAAGTAATTAATGAAGAGAAATCCCATCAAGTTCCTATATCATTTCATTATCATTTTCTACATTGCCCATTCCCCTGTCCACACGATCACTTTTGATGGTAGTGGCTAATGCATACCCCGTCAGCTGGTCTTCATCTTACGAACGTTATTCCTATTATTTGAAAGTGTGTACTCTTTTGCTATTGTTTGGGGGTTTTGTCCGTCGTGTTCGACGATGACCTCCAAAAGCAGCAGAGGAGGCAGCTGCTGTGTCGGAAATTGAGCACAAATTTATTATAGAGGAGATGCCTTGCACCTTGCATGGCTTCAGTACAGTCCCCCGGTTCACCCATTGTAAACGGATACCTGTCCTTCTTTAAGGTCAGGGAAGGTAAAGCAGCGAGGGAGAGGAAATGAACGCCGTCCTCAACATGCTGGCCCCTGGAGAAGCTGAGGTCTCTGACGCCTCGCTCCTCTACGACCACACAGGTTATGGGACACCTTTACCTGTTTTTTTTTAAACCTATCTTACATACAGGTGTTTTTTTAAGATCAGGGCAGCACAACAACGCAATATACTCCTACCACAATGCAGCAGTCCTACAGCACAACACAATGCCAGCCTGTGGGGCCATAAAGAAGATGAAGAGACTCGGTCCTTCAAAAGATCTGTACTGTATGGCTACAGTTCTCTGTTCCTTTTTTAAGGTGTCCAGTCTGTTTGTCTGTCTTTCGTTTGTTGTCTGTATGTATGTATGTGTGTCTTCCCGCCTGTCCGTCTGTTTGTCTGTCTGTCTTCTGTCTCTGTTGCTTTCACGGTGTCTGTCGTCTGTCTGTCTGTCTGTCTCTGTGCTTTCACGTGTCTGTCTGTTCGTCTCTCTCCGTTTTTCGTTTTATTTTATTTGATTTATTTATTCTTTTATTTCGAGGATAATGGAATAAACACTTCAAAGCTTTTTTTGTACATCCAGTCCACGTCTGTATGCAGTTTTGTAAATGGTGTCATCCGTTCCCACCGGCACACACACACAATGGTCTACTATTCGAAATAGTGGGACAGGCTTTAAAGTATTTGCATGAGGTTCTGCGTGCGTTCTCACACTGAACTCGTTTATATCTCATTCAGGTATCTGTCTGTCTGCCTGTGTGTCTGTATGTCTCAATTCTTTTCAGAGAGTCTGTCTGCCTATCTACCTGTCTGTCTGTCTACGTCTGTGTGTCTGTCTGTGTGTCTGTCTCATTCCTTTCATGGTTTCTGTCAGTCTGTATGTCTAGTCAGTCTGTCTGTCTGTCTGTCTGTCTGTCTGTCTGTCTCAGCGGGCGGGCAGTCTTCTCACCAGAGAAAGGCTGAAGATTTTAACAGCTCTCTGGCGCCACTCTCCTTTACGACTTTGTCTCTATCCCTGTCTTTGTCCGTGAGAGAGAGAGAGAGACAGAGAGGGACGGAGAGAGGGGGGGAGGAGAGAGAGAAGGGAGGGAGAAGGAGGGAGAGAGAAAGGGGAGAGAGGGACACATACCATATAGAGAGAGACATAGATATTGAGATGGAGACAGAGACAGAGAGAAAGAGGGAGACAGAGGGCTGAGTGAGAGACACACACAGAGGCAGAATGAGAAGGAGAGAGATAGTGTGTATGTGAGTGTGTGTGTGTGTGTGTGTGTGTGTGTGTGTGTGTGTGTGTGTGTGTGTGTCTTTCTGTCTATCTGTCTCTATGTCTGTCTGTTTGCCTTTTTGTCAGAATCTTCTTTCTTTCAATATTTATCAGTAACGCTATTGAGAATAAAGATTATCAATCAATCAATCAATCAATCAATTCAATCTCTCTCTCTCTCTCTCTCTCTCTCCTCTCCTCTCTCCTCTCTCTCTCTCTCTCTCTCTCTCTCTCTCTCTCCTCTCTCTCTCTCTCTCTCTCTCCTCTCTCTCTCTGTCTCTCATCTTCTCTTCCTTCTCTCTCTCTCTCTCTCTCTCTCTCTCTCCTTCTCTACTCTCTCTCTCTCTCTATCTCTCTCTCTCTCTCTCTCTCTCTTCTCTCTTCTTCTCTGCTTCTGTCTTCTCTCTCTCTCTGTCTGCTCTCTTTCTGTCTTGTCTGTTCTGCTCTGTCTTATTTTGCTCTGTTCTGCTTTTCGTTTGTCCTGTTCTGCTCTGTCTCTATTCTGTTCTGTTTTGCTCTGCTCTGTCTGTTCTTTTTCTTCTATCTGTTCTGTTCTGTTTGCTCTGCTCTGATCTTCTTGTCTATTCTGTTCTGTTCTGTTCTGCTCTGTTCTGTTCTGCTCTGTTCTGTTCTGTTCTGTTCTGTTCTGCTCTGCTCTGATCTGTTCTGCTCTGCTCTCTCTGCTCTGCTCTGCTCTGTCTGCTCTGTTCTGTTCTGCTCTGTTCTGCTCTGTTCTGCTCTCTCTGATCTCTGTTCTGTTCTGTTCTGCTCTGTCTGCTGTCTCTCTGCTCTGTTCTGCTCTGTTCTGCTCTGTCTGCTCTGCTCTGTTCTGCTCTCTCTGATTCTGTTCTGCTCTGCTCTGCCTGTTCTGCTTGCTTGTCTGCTCTGCTCTGTTTGCTCTGTCTGTTCTGCTGCCTGCTCTGCTCTATTCTGTTCTGTTCTGCTCTGTTTGCTCTGTTCTGCTCTGCTCTGGTATGTTCCGTTCTTCTCTGTTCTGTTTTGCTCTGCTATCTCTTTTTTTTTTTACTGCTCTACTGTGTTTTGCTCTGCTCTGTTCTGCTGTTTTAATCTGTCCTGTTCTGTTATGTTCTGCTCTGCTCTGTGTTGTTGTTGTTGTTTTTACTGCTCTACTGTGTCCTGCTCTGTTCGTTCTGCTCTGTACTGTACTGTTCTGTTCTGTTTGCGCTGTTCTGTTCAGTTCCGTTTTCTTCATATCTTGAAACGCAGTTGTATCATACCATAAAATTTATCTGAGCTGAAATAAATTATTATGCTAGCACCACTGGTACTAAACTAAGAATATTATCGATGTTTCTGAATGATGCCTGTCACAGATATCGTGTTACATTATGAGGGAAATGGTCCAGCCATTTCTTTCTTTTCATCCTGATACTGTCATCAGCAGCGGCATTGTTATATTGCTGTAGGCAACAGTTATAAGTGTGCATAGGTCTGTTGAGTATTACATACATACATACATACATACATACATACATACATACATACATACATACATACATACATACATACATACATACATACATACATACATACATACATACATACATACATACACTACATACATACACACACACAAACACACACACACACACACACACACACACACACACAACACATACATACATACATACATACATACATACATACATACATACATACATACATACATACATACATACATACATACATACATACATACATACATACATACATACATACATACATACATACATACATACATATGTAATTATATAGATATATATTTATACACACACATATATATATAATATGTGATGTATGTATGTGTGTGTGGATGCGTGTGTGTCTACGTGTGTGTGTATATGTGTTTGTGTATGTGTTTATGTGTGTGTGTGTTTGTGTTTCTGAATGTGTGTGTGTGTGTGTGTGTGCGCTCGCGCGCGCGCGTGTATGCGTGTATGTATATGTCTGTGTGTGTGCACGTGCGCGCATTTCTCCGTGTGTGTGTGTGTATGTATATGTGTCTGTGCAAGGATGAGTGAATGATGTATTACTGATGCACCCTATTCTTTTTGCAATGATTCACTGACATTGTTGTGTAACACAATGAATTAACCTTTCTGTGCAAAGCACCATGTGATGATGCAATAGCATACATCCAAACGTTTCTTTTCTCCACCAAAATAGATGCAATCTTATGTCATAGCAAACATACGAATTCATTTATGAACGCCATTTATTTTATCTATTTTATTTCACTCTTTTATTACAAGGATAATGGAATAAGCACTCATGTGCTTTTTTTACATCCAGCCTCCGTGTGTATGCAGTTTTGTAGATCTTGTCATCTGTTTATTTCTTTTTATTTTATTTTATTCTTTTATATCGAGGATAATGAACTAAGCACTCTTGTGCTTTTTTACATCTAGTCCCCGTGTGTATGCAGTTTTGTGAATGTCATCTGTTCCCACCGGCACACAATGGCCTACTCTTACGAAAGTGGAACAAGATTTAAGTGTGCGCAACATGTTCTGCGTGCGTTCGCACACGGGGTCTCGGTTTACAGTCTCATCCGAAAGACTTTTGGGGAGAGTGGAGTCAGCACTGATGTTAACACCAGGAGAAAAATCTCCTCGACGGGAATCGATTTCGGGTCGTCAAATTGCCAGCGCAATGTTGTGACCACTAGGCTATCCCGTCCCCAAAAGAAGAAAAAGAGAAGCTACCATTTAGGTAGCCGCATTCCGATTTAGGGGATGGTGCGTAAACACGACATCTGTGTGCATACGGGTTTGGGTTTGTTTGTTAGCTGTTCCTATTGGCACACAATGGCCTACGCTTCTGAAAGAGAGATTTAGTTTTTAACTTGTGTGCAAAATGTTCTGCGTGCGTTCACATCATCATCATTATGATTATCATCACCATCATCATCATCATCGTTGCGTCGTCGCGTCATCACCTCCACCGCTACTATCATCATCATCAGCAGCAGCAGCAGCAGCAGCAGCACACCACCACCACCACCACCACCACCACCACACACCACCACCACCACCATCTCACATCATCACTCATCATCTCATCATCATCATATCATCATCATCATCATCATCATCATCATCATCTCATCATCATCATCTCACTATCATCATCATCATCATCATCATCATCATCATCATCATCATTCATCATCATCATCATCATCATCATCATCACACATCATCATCACATCACATCATCATCATCATCATCATCATCATCATCATCATCATCATCATCACATCTCATCATCATCGCGGTAGTCTTTATATCTATCATTATCATCATCATTACTACCACCACCACCATCATCACAACTCCCTATACCTCATTGTCGTCCCCACCACTACTTTTTTTGTTACCTCTTCATCAACCTTTACCACCACCTTCATCCCCATATATCATCCACCAACCTTCTCCTCCCCCCCACCCCCACCCCCCACCCCTTCCCAACCACCGCCACCACCACCACCACCAAAAAAAACCCACCCCCAAAACTAACACACAGCGGCACTCACCTGTATCAATCATCAGCGTAGGTAGATCCAACGTACCGCAGAAGAATCTTGCAGGCAGGTATCCGATCATTCACTGTATATATACACACACACTCATTCACTGAACTGCACTGTACGGCACAGCACAGCGCAGGGGGGCAGGGCAATTCCAGATGGTTGTAGGCCTGCTATGTTATACCGTCTGGCAAGTCTAAGTCAGCTCAGTACGCTCTTGAAGTTCCAGCCACAAAGCAAGCAGGCAGACACTCTGAGAGGAGAGGGAGGGAGGGAGGGGAGGGAGAGAGAGAGAGAGAGAGAGGAGAAGAGGAAGGAGAGAGAGAGAGAGAGAGAGAGAGAGAGAGAGAGAGAGAGAGAGAGAGAGAGAGAGAGAGAGAGAGAGAGAGAGAGAGAGAGAGAGAGAGAGAAGATGATCGATCTTTTGAATGAATAATTCTAATATTTATTTTTTTAATGGTTACAAGTAACATACTTTATTTTCATCGGACTAAAAGAGAGGGGGGGGAGAGATAAGATTGTCGGAAGAGAGAGAGAGAGAGGGGGGGAGAGAGAGAGAGAGAGAGAGAGAGAGAGAGAGAGAGGAGAGAGGAGAGAAGAGAGAGAGAGAGGACGACAGAAGACAGACGAGACAGAGAGAGAGAGACAGAGAGAGAAGAGAGGGAGAGAGAGAGAGACAGAGAGAGAGAGAGTTACATACTTTTCATCAGCCCCAGAGACAGAGACAGAGAGAGAGAGACAGAGACTGAGAGAGAGAGAGAGAGAGAGAAAGAGAGGAGGAGAGAGAGAGAAGAAGGCTAGAGAAGAGAAGAGAGGAGAGAGAAGTAGAGAGAAGAGAGACAGAGACAGACAGACCAGACGAGAGACAGAGAGAGAGAAATATTAGCAGCTTAGATTTGGCAGACACTTGTACTTTAGCTTCCTCCAGAAATAGGGTCTCTCACTCTAGCCCCCCACCCCCTACCTACTATACTATGCTATGCACTTTGGCGCACGCTACTGTTCTGTGATAGAAGAAAAAGAGAAGAAAAAATAACGTTACGAACTTTGAATGAAAGAAACAAAAATACTCTTGAATTATGAATTATTAAGATACGAGCTCTTTGATATCTTAAAAAATATGTCTTTGATTTTGATGTCTAATATCTCCAAAAGTTGTGCCCAAGGTGTAAGCACTTGTGTTCACTTTGGTGGTGGGTTGCAGGTAAATAGTTACAACTTGTTGCAGAGTGTTGCATGTGTATTTTTCCTTTTTAAGATAGTGATGTTTGATTTAATGTACAAGAGAAGTTTCAGGTTCTTTCAACAGGAAATAGGACTCTTAAGCTGTTTCCATGTAAAATGATGTTGGGTAGTAGTGTTTCAATAAAGAAACAGAATTGTGATAAATCACGTCAAGTTTCATGTAAATAGAAGAAATTCTTGAATACATTGTCGTTTTTGGTAATGTGTGTTCGTGGGTTGGGGTTTATTGAACTTTTGTTGTTGTTTTTTTTTCTTTTTTGGTTTTTGTTTTTTGTATGTGGGTCTTTTGGGGTTTTTTTACTTGTTGTTTTTTGGGGGGTTGTTGGTGGGTGGGGGGGGGGGGACTTTATGCACGCACGCTAGAACCAAAACAAAACAGATTTTTTAGGAGGGATGTTAGAAATGAATAGATCTAGCTTGGCTCTTTAAAGTTCACACACTCTAAGCAGAAAACTTACTGCGTCTGTACTGTAGCATTCAAGAGCGCATTACAGATAGAAATTTTTGAAAAGACCGTCTTAGAACCTCAACGAAGTTATTAGCGTGTTTCTGTCACACTGCAATCACCTTCACAAACATTCACGACTCTTTTTTTAAAATTTAAAAAGTACACATCCACAAAACTTGCATCAAAACTGCCTCCGAATATAACCCAAAAAAAAACCCGAAATGTATATATTTTCACACCACGATGCTGCTCGTTATACACAGCTTCACACTCTGCATAATTATGTACATTCACGGCTGACCGAGTAAAAACCTGTCACGCACTGCCAGTCCGAGAAACAAAGCGTGACAACGCTGGAACAGCTGTCACGAGAAACAGAGCATCATTAAGAAGAAAAACACGTCGAGGTTGCCGCGTTGATTCACACAAGACTGCTTCTCAGTCTCCTAATGCGGCAAAGATAACACCACCTCGACGATATATTTACACAAGAGGTGGTGCGTGATTTGGGGTAATAGTTCCAAGGCGAGTATTCTAGCGTTGAGGTCTCAGACGTTGCAGTTCTGCCGCCAAGTGTGGGAGGGAGGGAGGCAGGTAAAAGACTGTGTAGCAGTTACAAGACTTGTGCAGGCAGCAGCAGTAGCAGCAGCAGGCTTTTGAAGATTGAAGCAGACCCCACCACTATTGTCAGCATCCCGTGTGCGGCATCTGTGGTTATTGACGGAGACTGCAAGCAGAGAAATAAACGGAGCGTTAAAAGTCCCTTAAGTTGGGCCATGCAAAAAAAAAAAAAAAAAAGTAATAGAGATCGTTATCAGTGTTCGGGTAAATAACAAACACACTGTTATTAGTTTTGCTATATATGTGTGTGTTTATGAGGTTTGTGAGAAAGGTTTTTATTTTTAATATCCTCAAAATAAGTCATGTACTAAATAACACACATGTAAACAGACATTTTTTTGTTATGAATATAAGTTAATATCCAATCCAATTTATTGTTTATAGCCCCGCCAACCATAGAGGCCATACGGGGTAATAGATATAATATAGATATAGATATAGTACTATATAGTAGTAGTAGAGGTAGATGAGAGAGAGGTAGTAGGAGGTAGATAGTAGATAGAGATAGATAGATAGATAGATAGATAGATAGATAGATAGATAGATAGATAGATAGATAGATAGATAGATAGATAGATAGATAGAGTAGATAGATAGATAGATAGAAGATAGATAGATAGATAGATAGATAGATAGATAGATAGATAGATAGATAGATAGATAGATAGATAGATCAGTGATAGATAGATGTAGTAGATAGATGATAGAGCTATAATTATGAATGGTATATTGTTAAAAAAACAGTACAAACCAGAGACTAAGATTCTTCTTCAGTATATGCATTTGTTGCAACCGGTAGAAAATATATCTCAGCATTTAGATAAAAGGTGACGCTACTGGTTCATCATAAAAAAATGTTAAGCAGCAATACTAGGTTTATCTTGAGAGTGCTTTGACACAGAATAAAAAAAATGCGAGAAAAAGATATAGATGTACAGAGAAAATGAATTCCAAAGAAAAAGAATTGTAAAGAATTGCAAAGAGAATAGGAACTGAAGAATAAGAAAATGCAAAAAAAGATCGCAAAGAATTGTGAAGAAGAATTGCGAACAAAATTCAAAGAAGAAGAATAGCTAAGAAAAGAAGAATTGCAAAGAAGAAGAAGAAGAAGAAGAAGAAGAAGAAGAAGAAGAAAAGAAGAAGAAGAAGAAGAAGAAGAAGAAGAAGAAGAAGAAGAAGAAGAACAACAACAAACAACAACAACAACAACAACAACAACAACAACAACAACAACAAAACAACAAACAAGAAGAAACAACAACAAGAACAAGGAGAAAACGAACAAGAAACAAGAAGAACAACAAAACAACAAAAAGCAAGAACAAGAAGAAGAAGAACGAGAAGAACAAGAACAGCAACAAAACACAAGAAGAATGAGAACAAGAAGAAACAAGAACAAAAGAAGAACAAGAACAAGAAGAACTACAAGAAGAACAACAATAACAACAAGAGCAAGAACAAGAGGAACAAGAAAGAACAAGAAAAACAAAACATCAACAACAACAACAACAACAACAATAAAAACAACTAGAAGAACAAGAAGAACAAGACGAACTAGAAGAGTGACTCACTTAATTGGGTTTCAGGTGGTTACCATACCACCTGTGTTCCCATCTCCATGCTATTCTCATAGCTCTGTTCTACCTCCTCCTGATTTAGTCAGCTGGTTTCGTTCTAGGCTGTGGCAATCTGTTTCAACTGGGTTTTTGTCTACCTATCTGTCTGTTTGTCTGTCTGTCTGTCTGTCTGTCTGTCTGTCTGTTTGTCTGTCTGTCACCCTGTCTTTCTGTCTGCTTATGCATCTACCATTCTGTCTGTTTGTCTGTCTTGTTGTCTGTCTGTCTCTGTTTGGCTGTCTGTCTCTACGTGTATGTGTATATGTGTGCACGTGTCTCGTCCCCTATTCTCCCTCTCTCTCTCTCTCTCTGTCTCTCTGACTCTGTGTCTGTCTCTCTGTCTCTGTTTCTCCCTTACACCACCACTCTCTCTCTCTCTCTCTCTCTCTCTCTCTCTCTCTCTCTCTCTCTCTCTCTCTCTCTCTCCTCTCTCTCTCTCTCTTCTCTCTCTCTCTCCTCTCTCTCTCTCTCTCCTCTCTCTCTCTCTCTCTCTCTCTTGGCTAGTGACCAAGAACTGTGTATGTGCTGCACACAGTCAGCTAAAAAAAAAATCCCATCAACTTTAATTTTGATGTCTACGTTTGTTTTTTTAAAGACCTGGAGGAAGTGTGAAGTGAATGAGGGGGAATTGATATGTTACCCCTTCCTTTGCCCTTCTTTAGCATGAGATATAAATGGATTCCTGTGTCCCCCAGTTCACCCACATGTAAGTGGGCACCTGCCTTTTTTAGGGTCAGGAAAGGTCAAGAACTCCCTCAATACGCTGGCCCCATTGAGAAACTGAGGTTTCTGACACAGCTTTCCCATTTTTGTTGTTTATTTAATTAACCCATTGAAGGGGGAGGGGGCAGGCGGGATGGCTCAGTGGTCAGAGCACTCGCTTTCCCTAAGTCAAGTTAAGCAGCGTCGAGCGTGGTTACCAGTTGGATGAGTGACCGTTTGCGCGCCTTGGCTTCAGTACAGTTCCCTCCAGTTCACTCAGCTGTAAATGGCTACCTGCCCTCTTTAGGATCAGGGAAGGTGAAGCAGCGAGAGAGAGGAGATGGGCGCCGCCCTCAATATGCTGGCCCCTAGAGAAGTTGAGATCTCTGATGCCTCACTCTCCTACGACCGCCGAGGTTATGGGACACCTTTAGCTTTTACATTAATATTAAAAGGGGACAACAGCCGTGAAGTGGATGTGGACTTCTGATAAGGTGAGGCTCTTGAAGACAGTTGTAAATGCAAATCTTGTGTGTACTTTCGTGCCTCAGGGGTTCTAAGCTGAGATGAGAAAGGTAAGGGAAAACGACACACGATGGCCTATTATTCCATTATCCTCGATATAAAAGAATGAAATGAGTAAATAGATAAGGAAAGAAAGAAAGAAGGAAAGAAAGAAAGAAAACAAGAGAGAAAGAAAGAAAGAAAAAAGAATGAATGAATGAATGAATGAATGAATGAATGAAAGAAAAGACAGACAGACAGACAGACAGACAGACAGACAGACAGACAGACAGACAAACAGAAGAAGGAAGGAAAAGAAAGAAAGAAAGAAAGAAAGAAAAAGGAAAGAGAGAAAGAAAGAAAGAAAGAGAGAAGAAGAAGAAAGAAAGGAAGAAGAAAGAAAGAGAGAAAAAGAAAAGAAAGAAAAGAAAAAGAAAGAAAGAAAGAAAGAAAGACAAAACAGAACAGAAAAGAAGACAGACAAACAGAAGAAGGAAGGAAAGAAAGAAAGAAAGAAAGAAAGAAAAAAAGAAAAAGAAAGAGAGAAAAGAAAGAAAAGAAGAAGAAAGAGAAAAAAGAAAAACAAGAACGAAAGAAAGAAAGAAAGAAAAGAAGAAGAAAGAAAGAAGAACAGACAGACAGAAGACAGAACAACAACAGACAAGGAAAGAAGAAGAAAAGAAAGAAAAAGAAGGAAAAACTAGGCGACAAGAGAAACAAAACAAACAAACAAAACAAAAAATAAAACTTAAAGCACTAGCTACAGGCAAAAACCAACAACAACACAAAAACAAACAGAGCAGGACAGAGCGCACCTGTGGTAGCATTGGTACAAGCAGTGAAGCGGACAGAGGAACCTCTCTCTCACGGCCCCACAGAAAAAGAGCATGGTGAATGGCAATCTGTATCGCTAGCATCAGATGGATTAACTAGCTTTTAGTGTGCTGTAGTGATGATCTGCAGGGTATAGTGGAGTGGTGCGTAGTAGTGTGGTGTGGAGTGTAGAGTGCTGTGGTGTGGTGTGGTGTGGTGTGTGGTGTGGTGGTGTGG
>CM060335.1:42770607-42773107 GCA_030674155.1 Stramonita haemastoma | reverse complement strand
ATTTTAATTATAGAGTTATGGTCAAGGCGGATAATAAAAAAAAAAGAACCAAAAAAACCTAATACGATTTGAAATAAAAAGGCTGTCTAATAGAACAAAAAGGGGTTATGTTTAACAGTTTATGGGTTTGTTTGTTTGCTGTTGGTTATTGGTTATTTTTTGTTTGTTTGTTATGTTGTTTTTCCAAAATTTCTGGTTTGTTTCAAAGAGATCGGAGATTGGGGTAGGGTTGTTTTGGTTGGTTTTTTGTGGGGGGATAAATAAAATCTCACCATTGATGAACCTCGGAGCTGAAGCCGAGGAAGTGTAACAGAAACCATCTACGGAAAGCTTTACTGGGGTCAAGATATAAAAAAATAGTACATCTTCTTGTGAAGCAGGTCAGTCTTTTCTTTTTTTATATATTTCCTATGGAGTGTGTACACGTTGAAACTGTTTATCCTACGTCTGCTTTTGCAGAATTAGAAAGAGCATCCCTGCTGTTACAACGATAATGGCTCCTTGCTGGTGTCTCTCTGTCTGTAGCTGTTGAAGATCATTTCAGCAAGATCTTGTTTGCACAGATAATAAAGCCGATGTTTCGGCATGGCCAGCCATTCCTTTTCTTCTTCTTCTTCTTCTTCTTCTTCTTCTTCTTCTTTCTTCTTCTTCTTCTTCTTCTTCTTCTTCTTTTGTTTTAGTATTCGAGGATAATCAATAAGTGCTAGTCTTTTTTTCTTTTCTTTTTTTTACGTTTAATCCCCGTGTGCATGCAGTTTTGTAAACGTTGTTATCCGTTCCATCCAGCACAACACGAATGGCCTTTTCTTCTCTGGTTTTAAGGTGTGTGCGAGATGTTCTGAGTGTGTTTCACCCGCACGGAAGCTCGGTTTATAGTCTCATTCATAGGGCTTTTGGGGAGTAGAGACGAAATTGATGTTAAATCTAGGAGAAAAAAAACCAATCCAGGGAAGTCTTGGTGATAGGTCCAAAAAGGGCTGTCAGATCAGGGGACTCAACACTCTAGCCAGAATGTAATTCTGTCTTTTGTATGCAAAAGATTTAACGTTCATCGATTTGGATAAGTTGCTCATTTTCACCTGTGAAATTATTTTCCTAATTGCCGGGATCATGTTATCCATCAAGGTAAAAAAAAAAAACCCAAACCTGAGTAGCCTACCTTTTCTTCTCCATCTTTCAACATCGCAATAAAACGTTGTTATTCCCCCTTCCCCTCCCCCCCCCCCACCCATACCCCCCTTGCTGGTGTTACGCAGTTTAGGAATCTAAATACGAATACGACCTAATTTTTTTAAAATTATTCGAATTTTCTCATTATTTGAAAATGCATGTGAACTTTATTATAAAAAAAACAATTATGCTTGCAGACTCTTTCTCATAGATAGCGTACCATGTTTACAATAACCAAGCAAACATCGAAATTACAAAATAGGATAACAAGGTAGATTTTAAATAGCCTAGAATCTGGTCAAAAAAATACAGTTGTTCAAATTTGTTTGAAGTTACAATTTGCAAGAGTACATCGTTTACATTTTCTTAACAAAAACCAATATCGTCTTCTAGCAAAGTTGGAGCAGAGAAAAATTCCAGGAGAAAAAAAAGAATATTTTTAAAATCTTACTGACAGATGCTAGAATATTTTTAAAATCTTACTGACAGATGCAGTCGGGGCAAGAACGTTTTTCAGCAGATTGTGTGTCGATCAACAGTCGTTGGCTTCCATCATTCTTAAATAGAAAACGTCTGGTGAATATTTTTTTTCTTCCACATATCGTGTCCCAGCAAATATGGTGTGTGTGTGTGTGTGTGTGTGTGGTGTGTGTGTGTGTGTGTGTGTGTGTGTGTGTGTGTGTGTGTGGTGTGGTGTGGTGTGTGACGTGCGGGCTTGCGTGCGTGCGTGCGTGCGTGCGTGCTTGTTTGCATATTTACACATGAGGACAACTTGGAAAATTTTCTGTCAAAATCTTCTCCCATAAACAAAACAATACGCAACCATAAGCTCAAAAAACTTAACAACAATACCACCGTCATTAACATTGCCCGACTAGTCTATCATATAAACTAACCACACAATTACCCAAAGCACATAATCATATCCTAAATATATCTAAAAGGGGTAAGTACATAGAGAGAAGCATGCTCTGTTAGGTCTTTTTTCATCATAGGGTGCGTTAGGCAGGAATAGTCCTAATCTCTATCCTCTCCGTTGAATCGTCATAGGGGTAAAAAAAAAAAAATCTGATGTACTCTTACAGTAAAAAGGTTAGTCTGTCCGAATTAGCTGACTTGTTTTGCGAACAAATATTTCAACGCCCACGATTTCATTTAAAAAGAAACTGATGTTGTTTTGTCATCTGACAAAAATCTGCACACATGCCTGGCTTTACAGACAGAGATAGCTAGACACCCACATCTGAGTGATTTGGGAGTAATAAATCTTTCTCTTCTGGAAAGAAACCGCATGCAAAAATAAGATTTTCAAACACAGTAATCTCGCACA
>CM060335.1:42738107-42740607 GCA_030674155.1 Stramonita haemastoma | reverse complement strand
AACATACATACATACATACATACATACATACACACGTGTGTTTTCACAGTTTGACAGTTTAATATTGTTGTTGCTCTGTTTGTTGTGGCTGCAGCTAATACTGCAGAAGCTTCACACAAGACAGCATCAATGCATCTGTCTTCCCCACGTGCAGTCATCAGCACAAGGGTATTGGTACCCCTGCATGGGGAGAGACAGACAGACAGAAAAATAGATAAAAAGGGCAGAAAAGTAAACAAACATTTTTTTTTACATGCATAACATACATACATACATACATACATACATACATACATACATACATACATACATACATACATACATAACATACATAATACATACATCATACATACATCAATACATACATACATACATACATACATACATACATACATACATACATACATACATACATACATACATACATACATACATACATACATACATACATACTGATCATCATACATCATCATCACATCCATCCATACATACATACTACAACAATACAGACGTACATACAGTCAACATGCATCCATACATATACAGTCATGACATCCCCCATCAACCATACATACAGACTGACTGACTACTGACTGACTGACTGACTGACTGACAGAGAGAGACGACACTGAGACAGGAAACATGAACAGGCACAGATAGACACACAAACAGATAGTAAGATAGTCGCACAACCAGACAGATAGACAGACTGACAGAGAGAAGAGATATAGATATAGATATAGATAATAATAGAGAGAGATAGAATAGATAGATAGATAGAAGAAGATAGATAGATAGACAGAAGAAGATAGATAGACAGAAGACAGACAGTATAGACAAACAGACAGACAAACAGACAGACATACAAATAATATACAGTCGGAAGACTGACAGACACAATAACTGGCTTGACCCCCCAGTGAATGGGGTAGTAGGTGCATTTCCGCAATATCCTCATAATTATGCAGGCCATGCCTGCCTCTCTATGCATCCTTGCATAGGGGCAACTTGTCCTCCCTGGCTGGCCACAGTGTCTGCATCCTACAAACAACACACACACACACACACACACACACACACACACACACACACACACACACACACACACACACACACACACACACCACAACACACACCCACGGACAGATACAATTAACTTGCCACTGGAGTCATGGGGTACCTGGGTGCATTTCTACATATCCCTCACGATTATACTGGCATGCCTGTCGTACTATGCATCTGAGCAAAGCTTAGGGAAGAGGAGCAAAAGTAAAATAAACAACAAGATAAATAAAAAAAATTAAGTGTCTGCATTGTACAAACAGCACACACCCAGGTCATGATCTGCTTTTCGTGGATGTTCAACAACAACTAGTATTGTCTGGTATACCAGCAAAAAATGGTTTGCTGCCCTTAAGTGTTGAGCACCAGCCTAGAGTCTCATCTTTGTGTGTGGGAAAGAGTTGTTCTTTAAGTCTTTCTGGAGGGAGGGGGGGCTTCGGGGACGGTTCAGACAGCAAGGCAACTAGAGGTATGAAAATCTGGCATACAGCAGATGTGTGTGCATCCAGGTTAAAGTGACATTGTCAGCAGGGACATAGAGTATCTATCTTTATCGAGATAAGTGGAAAGATTCTTGTCTTTGCAAGTCTTCCGATTGCAAAGTATCGCTACACGGAACATGCAGCTTGAAATACATGCGAAGAAGGATGAAGAGAGAGAGAGAGGAGATGAGAGAGGGTATAGTATGAAGGACGAGAGAGAGAGAGAGAGAGAGAGAGAGAGAGGAGAGAGAGAAGAGAGAGACAGAGAAGAGGAGAGAAGAGACGAGAAGAGACAGAGACAGAGAACAGAGAAGAGACAGGAGAGAGACAGAGAGAGGAACAGAGACACAGAGCGACAGACAGAGACAGAGAGAGAGAGAAGTAAACAAGCAAGCAAGTTCAACAAAGACACAGACCCACAGACTGGCAAAACAAACTAAGCCACAAAGGTCTAAGGCGATGTCAGTGCATGTCTGGTCTACCTACCTACCTGTCTGTCTGTCTGTCTGTCTGTCTGTGAGTGTCTGGCATTCCAGGAAGTCTATGAATTTTATCAATGCAGAGCAGGCCCAGAAAATAGCTACTGTCTGTCATTAGCATCATCAGCACTAGCAGGTGTCTGCATCCTTCGAACAACACACACGTACACCCCCACTCTTGATCTGATCTTTCTATCCACTACTGCTGAAAGTGTGTATTTGTAGTGTGTTGTGTGTGTGTGTGTGTGTGTGGTGTGTGGAGGGAGGGTGTAATGGATGTGGGTGGGTGTCTTTATTAAGTAAAGGGGTGTATGTGTGTGTGGTGTGTGTGTGTGTGTGTGTATGTGTGTGTGTGTGTGTGTTTAAGTGTGTGGTGGGGAGGTGTGTGTGTGTATGTCGTGTGTGTGTGGATGTGTTTGTGTTTGCATTGTGTTGCATATGTGTTTATGCTCAAGTGCGTGTTTATAAAGAAGGAGA
>CM060335.1:42730607-42733107 GCA_030674155.1 Stramonita haemastoma | reverse complement strand
ATAAATCCTGTTCCGCTTTCCGTAAGAGAAGGTCATCGTGTGCCTGTGGGAACAGATGAGAAGATTAACAAAACTGCACACACATGGGGACTGGATGTAAAAAAAACAAACAAACACATAAGTGCTTATTCCATATATGGAGTTAACATCATCAGCGCTGACTCCACTCTCCCCCAAAGTCCTTCGGATGAGACTATAAACCGAGGCCCCTTGTGCGAACGCACGCAGAACATCTTGCGCTACACGTTATAAATCCTGTTCCGCCTTTCGCAAGAGTAGGCCATCGTGTGCTGGTGGGATCAGATGACAAAATTAACAAAACTGCACACACATAGGGATTGGATGTAAAAAATATATATAAAAAAGCACGTGAGTGCTTATTCCATGATCCTCCATGTAAAAGTAAAGACGCTAAAAAAAGAAAAGACAGCTAAAAACAAAGATTCTAGAAACACCTTACCCTGTAATGGAACGTGGAGAAGGAAAGAAGGAAATGTCACCCTGCTGACGACGACTGTTGGTAACATGCCCCCGTGACGTTGTGACACAAAATGTCACCTCGGTGTAAAAGGTTAGCGAGCCCTGCACCAAGTGCCACTTTGTAACATTCATGCAGACAGCAGATATATATATATATATATATATATATATATATATGTTCGCACCCTACCCTTCTTCCTTTAGTCTGTGTGGCGTGTTTTTTTGTTTATTATCAGCAGGGCGTAGATTTCTTGTTCCCTGTGGATATATTTTTTTGGATTTTTTGGATTCTTTTATATCCATGATAATGGGATAAGCACGCATGTGCTTTTTTTTCATACAATCATCGTGTGTGTGCAGTTTTGTCAATCTTGCGATGGCCTACTCTTACGAAAAGCGGAACAGGATTTAACGTGTGCGCAAGATGTTCTGCGTGCGTTCGCACACGGGGCGTCGGTTTACAGTCTCATCCAAAAGACTTTTGGGGAGAGTGGAGTCAGCACTGATGTTAACTCCAGGGGGAAAATCCCCTCGAACGGGAATCGAGCCCAGATTGTAACTGGATGAAAGCAATAATTATAGCTTTGGGGTCAGAACGCGAGAGTAGTTTTTGTTTTTGTTTTTTGTCAATGGTGCAGTTACACAGGTATAATTATTAGAGTAATATGTAGCATTCCTTATCAGTATTCATAAAATACCAAGCAGCTAAGGGCTGGATGAAAAGTTATGTGTATTCTTATCTGTAGCCCCTGTAATTAAAGAAATCAGCATTGTCGTCGTCGTCATCGTCATTGTCATTATCAAGAGCAGCAGCAGCAGCAGCAGCAGCAGCAGCAGCAGCAGCAGCAGTAGCGGCATCTTTGAGCATCGTTTGCTATGTTCACAGAAAGCCATGGTAGTTGTTATGGTGTTGCGTTTAGGTTTTTTTTTCGGTTTTGTTTTTGCTTCGGTTTGTTGTTGTTGTTGTTGTTGTTGTTGTTGTTGTTGCTGTCTTTGCCTTTTTTTGGTTTTTGTTGTTTTTGTTTGTTTGTTTGTTTGTTTTTTGCTTCCTGTTCTTTTATTTTTAACTTTGTTGTATAATTGGGTTTTGCTTTTGTTTGTTGTTTTTGTTGTTTTTTGTTGGGGGTGGGGGTTGGCTGATTGATAATTTATTACCAAAGTGAAATCAATGCTGGATAGGGCTGCATATTTGCCCTAAAACATAAAAGTTCACGCCAAGTGTTGATGATTGTCATCTCTTCTTTTTTTTTTACATTCATACTGACAGAAATAAACCACTCTGTTGTGTGCATCTAATACATAAACCATTGAAGTTCATTTATTTATTTGGGCCTTAGTCAAAAGCTTGATCAGTTATTGATGTCATTATAAATAAAGTGTGAAGGCTCATTATTGGACAAGTATCATGCTGAACTGTTAAGATTTATCATTAACCATAACATGCTCTCAGTATAACAACTTGCACATGCTCCTTTATAGGAGAAAAACATTCTCAGAAGTCAGCATATAGCTGCCTATAATGTGATAACATGCCTATATAGTCCTTCCGATGAGACTATAAACCGAGGCATCGTATGCGAACGCACGCAGAACATCTTCTCTTTACCCTCTATACTGCTCCACTGTCACATATAATAGACCGTCATCATATCAATTATCACTTTTATGCTGACGACTCGCAGATTCAAAGCAGAAGTGTGTCACCTGAAAATCTTCCTTCTCTCTTGACAAATATGACCAGCTGCCTTCAAGACATCCAACACTGGATGATACAAAACAAATTACAACTAAATGCAGATAAAACCGAAGCCATGCTTGTAGGCACCAAACACAAACTCTCCTCCATTCCAACAACTTCAATAGAATTCGGCAATACGTCAGTTCCGCTATCCACTTCTGTGAAGTATCTAGGAGTCGTTGTGGACAACACTCTCTCCATGCAAAAATTCATTACCCAAACCTGTCAGTCATGCTACTATCAACTACGGCGTATTAGCGCAATTCGAAAGTACCTGTCCAC
>CM060335.1:42718107-42725607 GCA_030674155.1 Stramonita haemastoma | reverse complement strand
CTCCACCATCCGTAGCAGATCGCTCCACTCCATGGCCTGTCCACTCTCTGATGATGTCTTTACATTAGGTTAGCTGAGCTATTCAACTGTCCCGTTGCGACTATTGTTCGAATCTATCCCCCCCCCCCCCCCCCTTACACACACCCTGTCCCCTCCTTTCTCTTTTCTTACAGTTACATCAGCCCCTCCCCCCTCCCTCTCCCCCAAAGCCCTATAACTGCCACCATTTTAGGTTTATTAATTTTTATTTAAACTCACTCTCCCTGTCAGTCTTTATTCTCAACTTTGTCCCCTTACCTAATCCAATCCAATCTTGTTTATACCCCCCCCCCCCCCACACACACACACACACACAGACCACAGAGTAACATTTTGCTGGGTCCCTTTATATTCTGGGATTTATCATTAGCGAGTTACTTGATTCTTTGGCAAAGCTTGGTGATTTTAATTGATCCTTTGGCAAAGATTGGTGCCTTTAATTGATAAAGAAAACCTTTATGAATTTTAGTAGCCCTAAAGACGGCAACAGTGTTCTTCAACATGGGAGAGAATTCGATAGCTTTGCGCATGCGTGTGAATTAACTCCCCTGGTACAGGGAGCGTTCATGAATTTTAGTAACTGCAGAGAAGGGGAGAGTGTTCTTTGTCAGGGGAGATCACTCAAAAGTGGTGTGGACTTGTGTGTAGCATGTCTTATAAATTATTCAGAAAGATATATATATATATATATATATATATATATATTATATATATATATATATATAACATACATACATACATACATACATACATACATACATACATACATACATACATACATACATACATATATGATAAATTTATTACAGAATTCTGCGAATATTTTAAGTCCAGTTTAAGTTCAGCTTTTTTTTCTTTAATGTATTTTTGTTGACGATAGTTGACCTCACAAGAACAGCTGATAGATTATTGCCACGCACACTTTGCATTGTGATGTCTTGCACACCTCCTAATGAAAGATAGTGTGATATTTTCAAAATTGCAGGCGTTCTTCCGTTCTTTGATATTTTAAAACTTTTTGGGGGTCATTGTATTCTCCTTATTATAAGTACATACAACATATAACTGGTGGCCCCCGAGTTGATCTTTGATCAAACTGAATGTCAAAAAAAGAACCATCCTAATCCAACCATGTTGTTTATAGTCCCGCCAACAATACAGGGGATAAAACATTTCAATCAAGATGGATCTGGAGCATCACTTTCCAGATCTATACAAATCACGCATATCTTCGCCCTTGCTGAAGATTATCTTCTATACTTCTGTTTCAGAATATAAAACAGCTCATGTCCCTCACAGGGAAACCCAGAAGGATGATAGATCTAAGCCAGATACAGCTTTTCGCTTTTCCCTCTGTTGTGTGTGTGTGTGTGGGGGGGGGGGGGGGGGGGGGGGAATGAATTGAAAATTAATCTGTGTGTGTGGGGGGGGGGGGGGGGGAGGGGGGACTGAAATGGAAATTAATCTCTGTGTGTGTGTGTGTGTGTGTGTGTGTGTGTGTGTGTGTGTGTGTGTGTGTGTGAACGGTTGCACGTGTGATCGTGAATGTTTTGAATGCAAGCCCTTTTATTTGTTGTTTACTTTACAAGATTCAGTGATATACAAATTCCATAACATCATCATCATCATCATCATCATTATTATTATCATTATTATTATCATCATCATCATCATTGCATTGCCATTTTACCAAAAATTGTGGGACATGCCACTTTTTTTTTTTTTAAATTGCAGTCTGGCTGAGTTTATGAGTGGAAACTCGTAACCTTCTCAATATCACAGTCCTTAACTCGGATATATCCCTGGGACTATATAAAACTACAATCTAAAAACACCAACTGTTGTACAGTCCCTAGATAGAAATATCCGCTGCAATGTAAATATCATCACAAAAACAGCAGCAGCATCTGTACGTACTGTTGGTAATATGTGGTCGATAGCAAAGCCCATAAATCAGATAGCTCTGCCGGGACTATGACGCCATCAAACCAAACCCGCTGTTACAGGCCATAGTATTCAATATTATGCTTGCGTAGCAGTGCGGTACATTGCATTGCAGAATATTGTACAATGGGACTGTAATATAACCGGCCAAAACAAAACAACCCACGAAAAAAAAATAATAATAAATCGGGAAACTCCGTTGGGTAGATAAAAGATCTATCTACTATTAATCGGGAAACTCCGTTGGGACTTGAACATAACCACAACACCAACATTATTTTGTTTTTAATCGAAAATCTCCCCTGAAACGTAGATAATCGCAACAAGAAACTATTAATTTTGTTGTCATACATATACCATACCATACAGCAGGCAGTGGTTGTATGATGGTACAACCCCTAATGGGACGGTTTTGCTAACAATTTAAAAACAATCAAACCAAAATAATACTTTTTTGTAGTCTACACTGGTGTCACGGGACGATATAGCTCAGGGGGCAGAGCACTCGCTTTCCCCCCAGTTAAGGTTCAAGCAGCATCAAGCGTGGTTACCAGTTGGATGGGTGACCGTTTGCGCGCCTTGACTTCATAACAGTTCCCCAGTTCACCCAGCTGTAAATGGGTACCTGCCCTCTTTAGGGTCAGGAAGGGTAAAGCAGCGAGGGAGAGATGGGTGCCGCCCTCAAGATGCTGGCCCCTAGAGAAGCTGAGGTCTCTGATGCCTCGCTCCCGTACGACCTCATAGGTTATGGGACACCTTTTTACTTTTAGGCTATATATAGGATAGAGCTCTCCGGTGGGACTATTCATGTAGTCAAACCAAACCAAACCTAACCGATTTTGTTGATGTAACTTTGGTGGTAAATCGGCTAGCTCTGCCGGGACTTTAACATGATCGAGCCAAACCAATATTTTGTTGTGCTTTTTATTTGATTGTTCTGTTGTGAGTCTCTCAATGAGCTGCTTGGTGGTGGCGATCTATCTATCTATAGATATAGATAGGTAGAGTCTCTCAGCAAGCTGTTTGGTGGTGGGGATCTATCTAACTATAGATATAGATAGGTAGCTAGAGTCTCTCAGCAAGCTGTTTGGTGGTGGGGATTTATTAATACAGCCCCTAAATCGGATATAATTTCGCTGGGACTGTAATCTCATCAAAAGAGAAAAATACCCTATTTGAAAGATGCCCAACTACCACAGACATATCCAATGACGTCAAGTGCTAAAATGACGCACAGTCAGGCCTGTGACGAATGTCTGCTAGCCTTAGCAGGAACGAGTCAGCACCCAAAACACAATGGACAGATCTCCAGAGGTCAACAACCCTTTCCACGCTCCTTCCTTGCCAGGTGACCCTTCTTCCCTCTTCACCGAAACTTCCAGTCGTTGCGTGTACGAGACCATCCTATCCAACCACATCCACGAGGAGAGAATCCGCTACGACAACGCCTTAGAACGAGCCGACACTGTGCTCCAGGAGGCACGAGTCCTCAAAGAAAGAGTCGGCGCTCTTGCAGACGATTTCCATGGCATGGAGAAGCATTTTCAAAACCTCCTCAACCTCAACGTCCGATTTCGGAGAGAAGCGAAAGAACGTGTGGAGTATTTAGACAAAGAAGCCTACCTTGCGGGACTGATCGCTAGTTTGATAGCGGAGCACGAAAGCAAGACGCTGCTGGATTGTCCATATTCTCTTCTGGATCTAAAACACGGTTGTGTCGCGGGGGACTGTAGTACCGGTCGGCGAATGTCTCGACATAAACGACGATTGTTGTACAGGCTTTTATGTGCTAAAGGTACGGGTCATGATCACAGCAGATCAAGGCACTGATTGGAAACACAGTGGAAGAGTAATTAATTTTGTGGGTTGTTTTTTTTAATTTCCTTTCGCTCCTTTTTGAGGTATGGAGAGGATGGGTTTCAATACTGCCCCAAAAATATCTGTGTTGGATGTCTTAGGTAGGTTCAAGTCAACGGGAAAATTGGTGTGAAAGTGTTAGTAGATGGTCTCTGACTAACTGCCCGAATAGTTGAAAATCATCAATTTTAGCTGGTTGGTGCTCTTGATTATGATGATTCGTATCGATTCAACGGCAGTTGTAAAAAGATAGTGATTATAGTTACAAGTAGAAATACACAGGTATGACATTAATGTACTTTTTATACCCTGTTATTGCAGTATTCTTTTTTTTTAGTGCACGTCTGTCATATTTACCAATGTAAACTGTGGTGAGAAAAAGATGTCTCGCATAGTTAAGGATTGGAAGTGCAATAAAAAATAAAAAAAACAACAACAAAAGTTAGATCAATTTTTACCTTGATCAAGATATTGACTTGCTTTAAAAAAGATGCAGATCTTTGTGTGAGTGCGTGTGTGTGCTCGCCTCTGTGTGTTTTATTTATTTATTTATTCTTTTATATCGAGGATAATAGAAAAAGCACTCAAGCGCTTTTTTTTATATCCAGTCCCCCTGTGTATGCAGTTGTGTAAATATTGTCATCTGTTTCCACCGGCACACAATGGCCTTCTCTTACGAAAAGCGGAACAGGATTTAACGTGTGCGCAAGACGTGTGCGTGCGTGCGTGCGTGTGTGCATGTGTGTGTGTGTGTGTGTGTGTGTGTGCCTGCGCGTGGTGCGTGCGTGTGGCTGGCTGTTTCTCTTGAAAAAAAATCTTAAAGAAAGCAGGAGTAATTATTGCAAGGCAGGTTGCTTGATAAAGTTGGCAGACAAATGTTTTTAATTAGGCAGCAGATGTTTCTAATTTTGATAATATTTCTAGCATTTTGACTGTTTATTTGTGTGATTGTCAGATACTTTCCCTTTTGTTTGCTATGAATGTTGTTGCTGTATGGCATTACTTCTTGCTGCTTGGAACTGTATTCTTTATAATAAATATGTGAAGAACTGAAAAATAAGACGGAGGGGGGGGGGGGGGGGGGAAGGGAGCAGATGGTCTTACACTTTCAATTCTCATGCCAAACAAAACTGGTGTTCAGTCTTGGCATTATTTAACTGCAGTTAATTTTTATGCGTGTCCAAAAGGTTTGAAATGGCAATGAAATGTATACCTGATCAAGTTGAGGGTCTTATCTTCTTGAACAAGGGAGAAAAGAAAATAGTTGACATGATTCTCTCTCTCTCTCTCTCTCTCTCTCTCTCTCTCTCTCTCTCTCTCTCTCTCTCTCTCTCTCCCTCTCTCTCTCTCTCTCCACACACACACACACTTTTGGATGAGACTGTAAACTGAGGCCCCTTGTGCGAATGCACGTAGAACACCTTGCACACACGTTAAATCCTGTTCCGCCTTTCGTAAGAGTAGGCCATTGTGTGCTTGTGGGATCAGGTGACAATATTAACACAACTACATACGCACGGGGACTGGATGAAAAAAAGCACATGAGCGCTTAACCCATTATCCTTGATATAAAAGAATAAAATAAAAGATATATATATTTTTTTAATCTTAAAAACATACTCGTGATCTGTTGACCCGGGATCGAATCTCTTCCAGAGGATTTTTCCTCTGGAGTTAACATCAGTGCTGACTCCACTCTCTCCTTGGAAGTCCTTCAGATGAGACTATAAATCAAGGTCCCGTGTGTGAACGCACGCAGAATATCTTATGCACACGTTAAAACCCGTTCCACTTTTCGGAAGAGTAGGCCATTGTGTGCCGGTGGGAACTGATGGCAAAATTTACAATAATGCATAGAAACAGGGACTGGATGTAAAAAAGCACATAACTGCTTATTCCATTATCCTCAAAATAAAAGTGTTTTTTTTAACCACACACACACAATTAGATAAAATTGAAAAAAAAAAAAAAAAAAGACAGTGAAAGATGCAGGTAGAGAGGATGACAGACAGACAGACAAAAGCAGACAGAGAGAGAGAGAGCAGGAAAGAGAATTTGCAGGTGTACACAAGAATGAATCAAAGGTATAATTCTTATCATTCCAATATTTTTACTCTGATTCATTTACACAAACCAATTCTCAAAAAAACAGATGTTTTATGAAAGACATGGACCAGCTTGATCATTTTGATAACAAACTGAAAATCAGAATATATATATATATATATATATATATATATATATATATATATAATATATATATATATATATATATATTCTGATTCAGTGATATGGCATTTACCTACATAGATATTTCACAACAGCAAAAACCTCCAACAAGAAAAGCTTCATCAGTGGGTGGCCGCAAAGAACTTCTATGCATTTTTGTGTCTCTTTTGTTTTAAATCAACAAATCCAACAGATACACAGAATAATAGTTATTTGATTCTCACTGAGAATGTTATTCACATATAAACAAACACTCTAACAAAGAAAGACAAACAAGCACAGAGACAAAAAAAGAAAAAGAGACAGACAGAAGACAATTGGAGAGGAAAGAACACCAAAAAATTCTACTTAGAATTTGATGTGAAAAATGGGACCTTGTTAATACTTCACATGGCACCCTGACAATCATCATATGAAAAAAACACTGACAATACTTATGAATATGAAAAACAGTATTGAGCTTTTCTCCAAGGCACTTTGACGAGATATATATATATATATATTTTTTTTTAATCCCTAATCTTGGCAGAAACTATACAAAATAAATGCTGTAAAAATACAAAACTCAAATAACTTCCTGAAGTTGGAATGCGGCTACCTTAATGGTGGGCAAAAACAGTTGCATATAGAAATCGCAACATTGCTGAATCTTGGAGCTTTCAAGCTATGGAACAAAAAACCCCTTCAGCAAAAGTAAAAAGAAAAATTTAAAAAAAAATAAAAGCCCTGATGATCAACACTTTTTTAATACAGTGAACATAAAACATATTCTGATTACACCTCATTACATAACAGTCTGAGTATGTAGCGTAGTAACGTACACTGGCTTTGTTGACAGAATTTTGCACTGTAGCACTTAACAATAACAGCTGGCTGGTTGCTTGCTTGGTTAGTTACTCATGAAGAAATAATGTTCAAAGCAAAAAATCAGTAAAGAGGAAGTAATCTGAAGAAAGGAAGGAGAGAAAGAAATCCCCCTTCTTGAAAAATGAATAATTCCATAGATAAATCCAACAAGTTTATGCAGCCAAAAAAAAGGCTAATTTCAAAACAAAATTATAGATTTGAAATATTTCAAAAATGAACAGAAGAAGAAATTAAGATGAAGAAGAAGGCAAAGCAGAAGAGGAAAACAAAAGGCAACTTCTTGACAAACTCTACATATTTTACACTCTCAAAAAGCTATGCAATAAAAAGCATAAGTATGAACTTGAAATATATTCAAGAAATAGAACCTTAACACCTCTACCCACCCAAAAAGAAAAAGAGAAAAACCAGCCCCAACAACACATAACAAAAACCACCAGCCAACCAATTAAAAATGATATCATGAAGAAGGAAACCTCCCTATCTATCAGTCAATAATAAATGGGCAAAAAACAGGCTCAGCTTTTTTCCACAGAAAAAAGTAAAGCAATCAATAAACCGAAA
>CM060335.1:42705607-42715607 GCA_030674155.1 Stramonita haemastoma | reverse complement strand
CCCTGGAATCTAACCTGTTTGAGAGGATTGTTCCTCTGTTTCTCTGTTCCTAGTTTTTTTTTTACCATGTTTTCAGGGATTCTGTCTGAATATTTGAAGAAAAAAAAAGAAGAAAAAGAAGAGCTTATTTTTCAATCTTAATTTCTATTAAATGATTCCAAATAAAATCATACTGTGCAAGTGCATGGTTTCCCTACACCGATATTGATAGTGGAAATAGCAATGGCTGTACCCCCAGGCAAGCAGTGAAACAGTGGAAGGGAACAAACTCTTTCACTTAAGAAAAGAGAGCTATGAGATGCAGTTCTTTCCCCTTAATGTAAATTTTACTTTTCATTTAGAATTTTTTCCTTCTTTTTTTTGAGTAATATTCATACTGCTTTAACAAATTTTCTTGTGTCATTTTTATTTTGCTTTTTATTGTTTACAGTTACTACTATTTAGTGAAAGTAACACTACTTCCAGTCAAGATATTCAGGATATTAGACACAAGCATTTTACTGCAGACTCCCTAAAGATCCTTTTTCGCGATGTTCCACCACACACCATTTTTAACTTCCTGAGAGAATCTGGCTTTTTCCATCTGATATGAGTGAAAGTGGTATATATATGATCTATAAGGACAAGGTTGTTTTAAGGAATCTGGTTTTGGTTTTATCTCATTTTATGTGATGTGTTTTTTCCCATAATGCAGTGCCTATCCTGGGCTGACCCTTATGGTTGACCAGGACATTGATACAAGCAATGACAGTAAAGTTGGTTTTATACCCCCTTTTTATCTAGATATAATTGCACAGTTTTAATCTGAGTTTTAAATTTAACGAGGTGACAGCCCTAATATGGCCTGTGTGGTCGGTGGGGTTATATTTAAATAAACAACATTTTTGGGTTGATTGATTCAAACATTACTTCTAGCATGAAGAAGTAGTCAAACTAGCAGTAGCAGTCGCAACACAGATTAGATAGGAGTTCTCATACTGGCACATTTTCTCCTATTGAGGCTATTCTGAGAGGGCTGGTTGTGGAAAATTACCTCAAGTTTAAATCAATACAGAAAACAATGAGCACACACTGAAAAGGTCAATACTGTCTAAACACTGATAGCACACACATATGCATGTATAGTGTATACATGCACACACTAGTCAATTCAAAGCCAAAAATACTTTAAGTTAATCATCCAATGAAAGGCAATTACAATACTGACATGCACATTGGTATAAATCATAATCTGGAAAGACAAGGAAAGCTACATTTCATATTGGTTTTTAAAACATTCCAACAAAACTTCAAATAAAAATATCACACATTAACAGTAACACGCTCACTTGAGTTTTACTTTTTAAGCTCAGACTTAGTTTTAACAACACTCAAACATGAAACAATCTGACACAGTGACAGCCCCCAATGAAGAAGGAAGAATGACTGATGAATTTATCACTTGCTTTCAATTACTTTGTTTCCAATTGTTTTCTTTTTAAACCAAGAAAACAGTATACATCTATAACTCGTTAGCATGAGGTGGCTATCCTACTAGAACCTACCATCTTATCTTTTTTATGTTTCATGATTTTTTATTTTTTTGTTTTTACAATTAATATCTTTAATTTTTACCTTTTAGAGTTGATAAGACAATTTTTCAACTAAGATACATATGGTATCAATATACATTATTATTATTATTATTATTATTATTATTATTATTATTATATTATTATCACTATTATTATTATCATTATTGCTAGTAGTAGTAGTAGTAGTAGTAGTAGTAGTAGTAGTAGTAGTAGTAGTAGTAGTAGTAGTAGTAGTAGTAGTATCACTATCAAATCTACAAAACAACTCGTTGAAAAAGTCTCACTCTCACTCTCTCTGTGTTCCTCTTCAAGGTTAATTTAAGTATTTTTCAATCATACTTCATAGCACCTGAGTCATTTCATTAGCTGCTGCTGATTTTGTGTGTAAATTAGTTCCAGTTCACTCAGTCAACAAAATTTTGCATGATGATTGATATTGATATGGTATAACATTTCTGCTTCATCAAATTTGCTTCCATGATCCATACATTTGAAGGAATATGAATGGAACATATGACTGATGGAGTCCTGTTGGTTTCTTATTTATCTCTCTCTTTTTTTTTGTTGGGGGGGTGGGGGTTGAGGTGAGGGGGCAGGGGAGGCTGACCTTTGTGAGTGTGCGTGCGTGCGTGCGTGTGTGTCTCAGTGTCTGTCTGTGTCCACTCTATGTCTGTGTGTATTATCCTTTTATCCCCATTTTTGTTTTAAGAAAAGTGGAATAAGTAGTCATCTGGTTTTTACATGCCATATATTATATTATATATCCTGCATGTGTGTGTGTGTGTGTGTGTGTGTGTGTGTGTGTGTGTGTGTGTGTGTGTGTGTGTAAGTGTACTCTGTGTATGTGTGTGTATGTGTGTGTGTGTGCGTGTGCGTGTGTGTGTGAAGCACTGTGACAATATGTATGATGTATTCTTAAATTTTACTTAAAATGCTTTGTTGCATTTTTTTTTTTAATTTATCTATTTCTATCTTATTCTTCTATTTTGAGGATAATGGAATATAAGAACTACAAATGTTACACAAGATACTTATTTCACATGGATTTTTTTTCCTTCTTATTTTAACATGTTGCTTTTTTAAAAATTTTTACCTGCAGTGCATCCCACTCCACATTGTTCTGTCCAGCCAGGTCACTGTAGGGCACTGTGGTCATCAGCTGCTGAAGGCCGTGGCCAAACTGCCGGAACAGGGTCAGCACTTCTTCAAACTGCATCAGCACCGGTGAGGAAGGCGATGCTGGCTTGTCCAGATTCATCACCAGGTAGGAGTACGGCTTGGTCTTCAGCAGCCTGCTGCGTTCACCCCCCATCTCCATCCACGCCCCTCTCAGCTTGATTCCTGGTCTGGTGTAAGGGTCGAAAAAGAAGGAGCCAATGTGGTCGTTGTGTTCGTTGTAAAGTTCGAAATACCTCACGTCCTCTTGCCATGTCTCTACTTTTCCTGTGCATTCTTTGACTGTGACGTTGAACAAGAAGTGACAGAGACCAAACAGTTTTGTCAGCACCGTTTCCAGAGGGAAGTACTCTGCTATTACTTTCTGGTCCAGTCTGTACAAGTGTTCTTTCTGTCGTCTTCTCCAGTAGGCCAGATCCCATAACTGAAGTTGATGCGCGAAACCTTCACTGTCAGCGAACTTTTGCAGGTCTGCAATTTCTTCGTTTGCCTGAGACCAGAACGCTCCTCTCAAGGAGGTGATCATGTCCAACACTCTCTCCACAGACCCCGCCATTTTAGTCTCTACAGACATTTCTGCAAAGTTGTCGTAACCAAGCATCTTGGCTGTGTCTCTCCTGTACTGTCGTAATTCTTCGATCAGTTTGTGGTTGCCGAGGTTACGGTCATTGAAATTGACAGAAGCTCTGTTGTTGTATGCGTTCCAAGTGTTCCAGCGAAGCATGCGGCTGCTGCAATGTTCCAAAAATGTTTTGTAAATGTGTGGTTGTAGAGTAACTTGCCAAGGACCACGGTATGGGTCAGAATTCTTTTCAGCCATGGTGGTAAGAAACTCAGGGGGCATTTCGGCCATCACTGAAAAATCCTCAATCTTATGAGAAAACATGCTCTGACACACCATAACTTTGTGCCTGAAGTTAGCACGCTCTTGAGCTAACACTTTCTGTGTGTCTGTGAAACGCTTTTTTTCCCCTCCACGCAGCTCCACACCATTCAGACGCCCTTTCATTACATGAAGCGAAACCAGCCTTTGCTGAAATTCATCCAGCTGTGCACTCGTCTTCTTCAAGTCTTTGCATGCGTGATGCAGAACCTCACTGTTCCAGCGTTCACTCTTCGCCTTTTCCACTTGGGGGTGCAGACGAATGAAAGCTCGAGTGTAGTCGACGCCTGACACGAAGTTTAAATTCTTGCTAGTTCGCCACGCAGCGTTTAAGGGAATACTTAGCTCTTCGATGGGATCAAACACGTCGCTGAATGATTTCACCCCCACACCATCCCTGAGGGTCTCGATGTGGTTGTGGAGCAGTGTTTCGTATTCGATGGCAAGTTTGGCGCAGCCGGAGATGCAACGAACAGGGTTGATGAGGGAGAACTTGGGGGTCTGCTCAAACTGCATGACGGCATTGTTTTCAGCGCAGTCAGGGGGTGTTTCTGGCAGCAGAACATAATAGCCGCCTGTTGAGTGCCGTGCTGGTGTTTTCCCAAGAACTGATGACGAGAAACAAGAGCGAAAAAGAAAGTGGGACCCTTGACAACATTTTAACTTGTGCATCGCCATCGTTTTCTTTCGGGAGTGATCTCCCGTGTCTGTCAAATACATACAGAGTTGTTTCCCTTCAGCCAGTAGCAGTAGACGCATTTCTCCATACCGTTGTATACATACCACTATATGTAGGTAGGACCACGGCAGCCGCTAACGTGTAAAGCGTAGTGGAAAGTGACAAATTAGATCTACTTTGCACCCAAATTTCTCCATCCAAATCTAAAAGAAAGCTAAAAAAAAAAAAATACTAGTAAAAAGTTTAATGCATTAACTTAACGTCTGTAATATCATTTTGCAAGAATGATGCCTGGATAAGTGCGAGCGATGATTTAATATCGGTAATAAACTTAAAAACTCGCCGCTACTGGAGCCTCACTGGCTGAAAACGCGACTCGGTGAATTTTCGTGCTTCGTCTTCCAACACGATCTGTCACCCTTTCACTATACAAACCTATTCATAGCGCATACCATTGGAAAGAAGAAACTCTCCACTAACCCATTATATGAGAGACACTTTAGTGAAGTTTTTTTAAAATACAGTATAATGCGTTTAAAAATTCCCTACATTTTTCGGAAGTCGTAGAAATTTCCCTATTAATCGTACAAAAAAATCCTACACAGCGTTAAAAAGCTCGTTTTTTTAAGAACAAAAACCTCATTTCAGTTTATCGGTTATTTCCGTTAAATGACGTCTTATTCTCGTTTGCATACAGCACCCCCCTTTTCTAACTGACCAAAATGGCGGCCTTAGCGAGTCTACACATAGATGCTTCAGACTTGGGAACGTCGATAGAGGTTTTCGATGTGTACAGCGCATTTACACTCACATCTGAAGAAGTAAATGCTGTGCTTTTATTTTGTACGTAGTTACTATCGAATCTCGATGATTTTAGATTTAAAAACTTATCGTTGATCGCAAGTTTATCCCGGACTGGGATCTCAGGGAGCGAAGAACTAGGTCATCGAAGGGTGCTCTCAGAATTTATGAGCTCGCGTGAAATTTTTCTATTATAACAATAAATGAGGGTGATGATTCTATTCTAAATAGTTTCTAGTAGTGTTTTTTTTTTTTCTTAGGATCTGTACTTTGTTATATCGTGCCGAAATGTTCGATGAAACATCGTGAAAACGAATGCAAGAATGATAACTCTTGCCTAGATCTAATTTCTAATAGAGATTTGGCCGATTTTGTTTACCGTTTGTTGTGTCTGTGTGCATGTAAGACCGCATTTTAAACAGAAATAGTGATTTAACGATTAGAAATCACTCCTGAATGCATCCATTTAAATTCATGCAAAACAAAACTTTTTTTTTTTTATCAGAGCATACAAGTGCTAATCAAATTGAGTACAACTTTGTTCTCTCTGTTGGTTTCACATTTTAAGCAGTGCATGAACTTTCTTCACTTCTTTTTCATTAAGTTGTTTTGTTTCACCAAGCATGTAGTTAGAAAGAAAAAAAACACAAGAAAAAGTGCAAACTTTGTAATGATTTTATTGTGCACAAACAAGCCTATTCAATACTAATTTTTATCACACACACACACACACACACACACACACACACACACACACACACACACACACAGTCACACAAAGTCACACACACACAAATACAATATATATATATATATATATATATATATATATATATATATATATTACACACACACACACATACACACACACACACACACACACACACACACACACAAGATTCACAACACACACACACACACACACACACACACACACACACACACCACACACACACACACACACACACGATTCACACACACACACACACACACACACACACACACACACACACACACACACACACACAACACACACAACACACCACTCATACCTCTACAATTCATACTTGCATGTATGCACACTTAAATAAAATGTACAGACACTAAGAATACACACAGATTAGGCAACTCACAAAAATGTCCAAATTTGCATTTTTAATTGTACAAGAAAAATGTTAAAAAATACAACACTAATAAGTCTATATCATACAGGCATTGCAACAGTATGTCACACAGTGAAAGATATTTCAGCAGAGGTCTAGGAGGTCTGTGATATATTTAGGAAGAAACTATGCAAAGGTTAAAATCACTGGGCACAAAAAGGATACATGCAACATCACAATGCAACATGTAAGCTCACCAGAAACCTATAAAAAAAAAATTAATAAAAGAACACAGATGATCACATGAGTACACCTATGATATATTGTACAGAAGATGCTTGACAAGACAAGGGAGAGGGGGGGGGGGGGGGGGGGGAAACAAACAGAATCACTTGGAATGGCCTTACAAAGACATGCCCATTGTTTCAAGACAAACATTTTGATAGGTGTACCATTTTTGTCAGTCAATTAGAAACATATATGATGTTAATGCCTATGAGGGGGAGGGGGGCTGAGTGGGGGGGGGGTGAGTGGGGGGGGACCAGAATAACTTCGAGTGCTCTTTAAAAAGATTCACTGTTTTTTCTACCATTTCTATCAGTCAATTAGAAGCTGAGATATGATGTTAATGCCTATTGAGGGGGGGGGGGGGGGGGGGGGGGGGAGGGAGGAGTGGAGGGAGGAGGGGGAACTAGAATCACTTGGAATGCCCTTTAAAAAGACTCACTGTTTAAAGACAAATATTTTGATAGGTGTACCATTTCTATCAGTCAATTAGAAGCCGAGATATGATGTTAATGCCTATGGGGGGGGGGGGGGGGGGGAGAGAGAAGTGGAGGGGGGGAACCAGAATCACTTGGAATGCCCTTTTAAAAGGATCACTGTTTAAAGACAAATATTTTGATAGGTGTACCATTTCTATCAGTCAATTAGAAGCCGAGATATGATGTTAATGCCTATTGAGGGGGGGGGGGGGGAGGGGAGGGGGGAGAGGGAGAGGAGTGGAGGGGGGACCAGAATCACTTCGAATGCCCTTTAAAAAGACTCACTGTTTAAAGACAAACATTTTGATAGGTGTACCATTTCTGTCAGTCAATTAGAAGCTGAGATATGATGATATGCCTATGGGCTGGTTTTGTGTTATTATTTGGACAGGTTTTATGCTTCGCAAATTGTTGTCATAGGGGTGTTTTGGATGACTGCAGTTTGCCTCTACATGATTTTTAGCTTTTAAAAAAAAAATACATAGCATCTGAGTAATAAGTACAAGCTGTAATATAGATCTTAGACACTTTTAGGCATTCTTGAGATTTTTACAGGAGGGTAAAGTACCCCTTTCAGCTCAATTCGCGAGCTATTTTTAGAATTTTTCTCTGATTTTGATGTAAAATTCCATTTGTTTCCTTTGACTTATTTTTCTGCTTTTTAGATATTTGTTTCTTCAAAGTAGCATAAAACAATATAAAACTAGTTTCAGCACTGTCAGGTTCATAATAAGCATGAGGGAGATGTCCAAATAAGGCTTTAAATAACGAAATGACATTTTTATCCCATCTGAAAATTTTTTAAGTGGTATATCTCAAAAACCGTCTAAGATAATGATATGAAATTTTGCATGCTTCTTGATCTTGCTACTATCTTTCATTTGAGATAACAAACATCAAATTCTATGACATCTGAAAAAATGAGTGGTCCTACCTACTATATGTCACAGCAGATTTCTTTGCGTGAAATTTGGGCTGCTCTCCCCGGGGAGAGCGCGTCGCCACAAGTGCAACGCCTACCCATATTTTTGTTCTTTTTCCTGTCTGCAACTGTATTTTTTTTCCCTATCAGAGTGGCTTTTTTCTATAGAATTTTGCCAGGGACAATACTCTTTTTGCAGTGGGTTCCTTTACCTGCGCTGAATAATAATATGTAACACACGGGACCTCGGCTTATCGTCTCATCTAAAAGACTAGCACCCAGACCACCACTCATAGTCTAATGGATGGGGGGAAAGTTTGGGGCGCAAACGGGATTCGAATCAGCGCACACGTCGACCCGGACTTTTCGCTTTCTAGACAGGCACGTTACCTCTAGACCACTGATCCACCGACCAGTTGATGGACTGGATTTATGATGTTGCTTCAAACTCAAATGACTTTGGCCAGAATTTTCAGGATTTTTTTTTTCACAACTTGCAAACAACGTGACAATAATAGTATGTGGAGAAAGACTGGTCAAGGGCAACCAGTCCAATATATATTGATTAGCGACTGGTGGATTACTTTCACTAGGAATAATTATGACAATTTCAACAACAAAAAAGGGTGGGAGGGGGGGTAGGTTCCAATATATGTACATAGCGGTTGTGTGTTTAAACGTATCTGATTATACGGTGTCTTGTTTCTTCTTGAGTGAACTATCAATAAAGCAAATAAGGAAATAAATGCGAACAGGAATGGGGAAAAAAAAACTAGGGGAAAAAAGCCTAACTGAAAAAGAGCACAATCATCGGCATTGAAGCTAAAAAAAAAAAAAAAAAAAGCAGAAAACATTTATAAACAAATTTAAACAAAACCGAAAAAAAAAGCACTCTAACATTGACGAGTGGGTGTTGGAAATGATACACCTGCAGAACCAAAATTGATGAATAGGTGTTGGTAATGAAAAAGGTAAAAAATTAAAAAAGAATTAAGGTAAAGGTGTGCATCCCACAACCTATTAATTTGGTCGTGGAGAAGCGAGGCATCAGAGACCTCAGCTTCTCCAGGGCCAGGGCAAGTCAGTATATTGAGGGCGGCGTCCATCTCCTCTACCTCGTTGCTTTACCTTCCCTGACCCTAAAGAAGGCAAGTACCCATTTACAGCTGGGTGAACAGGGGGTACTTTGTTGAATGCAAGGCGCACAAACGGTCACCAATCCAATTAAAAGGGGACGGGAAAGCCTAGTGGTCAGAACATTTCGCTCGCAATTTGCCGACCCGGGTTCGATTTTCTTTCGAGGGGTTTTTTTCCCCTGGAGTTAACAACAGTGCTGCCTCCATTCACCGGATGAGTTTATAAACCGAAGCCCCGCGTGCGAACGCACGCAGATCATCTTGCGCACACGTTAAATACTGCTCCGTTTTTCGTAAGGGTAGGCCATTGTGTGCCGGTGGGAGCGGATGAAAAAATTTACAAAGCTGCATACACACGTGGAGTGGATGTAAAAAAAAAAAAAAGAACACGGGTGCTTATTCTATTATCCTCGATATAAAGAATAAAATAAATAAACAAATAAATTAATAACCACTCTCGATGCTGCTCAACATTAGCTTGGGGAAATCGAATGCTCTGACCACTGAGCTATCCCACCCCCTGTCCCGAAATGATACCCATGTAAAACCAAGGCCATTATTGCTGGATAAGGCACGGCAAGGCAAACTCTTTTATTTCAAAGATAATGAATAAGCACTCGTGTGCTTTTTTTTACATCCAGTCCCCGCCCTTATCAGGGCTACGATCAACATAAGAAAAACTCCTCTAACTAAACAACAATAATAATTAGCCAAATAGGGGCCTACCCGTAACAAGAAACCATATCAAGTAACAAACAACAGACGAGAGATATAGACAGGATATAGAGCCGATGAGGGGGGTGGGGTATCAGAAAGTGACTGTGCTGGAAACAGATTACTCTTGAACAGTGTGTCATATGCATTCTTTACTTTTATTCCTGAATAAGAAGAAAGGTGGTAGTACAGTTAAGACCTTCGTCTGCCTAACAAGTAAACCAGCCTTGCCCTTTCTCTCCGGTATG
>CM060335.1:42673107-42693107 GCA_030674155.1 Stramonita haemastoma | reverse complement strand
AGAAAAAATCCTCTTGAACGAGATTCGAACTTAGGTCAGCAGATCATGAGCGCATCATTCTGACCACCAGGCTATTCTGTTCCCCCACTGGCTCATATAAGTACATTAAGTGTATGTTAAACACACAGACAGGACCTTAGTTTTTTTTTTGTTTCACCCAAAAGACTAGCGCCCAGACCAAGAGGGGAAGGGCAGAGAAAGAGTTAAAGTCCACCTTCAAATGAAGATCGAGTCTAGTGAAATAAATAAACAAATAAATAAATATATATATATATATATATATATATATATATATATATATATATATATATTATTCTTTTATATCGAGGATAATAGAATAAACACTCGTGTGCTTTTTTTCCATCCAGTCTCCGTGTGTATGCAGTTGTGTACATCTTGTCATCTGTTCCCACCGGAACACAATGGCTTACTCTTACGAAAAGCGGAACAGGATTTAACGTGTGCGCAAGATGTTCTGCGTGCGTCGCACACCAAAAAAAATCAAAATTCAAAATTTTATTTCAAGAAACCCCCCCAAGGGGTACATGAAATTTGACAATTTGACTCAGTTTATAGTCTCATCCGAAGGACTATAGGGGAAAGTGGAGTCAGCACTGATGTTTCGCGTTCTTAGAGAGTTTACTACCCCCAGACACGCGATCTACTGCTGTTGATCTTGATGTTTATGAGGGTGATAACGGTCATTGTAATGGTCACGGCCATTTTATGAGGATCTTGATATCTGTGATGATGTCAATGATGAGCGGTTATGTTCACAATCATTGTATAACAATCTTGAGATCCGTGTAGTACTCATGGTAATGTCCTATTTATTTATCATTTATCTATTTACATACACCACTTTAAGTCACGGCAGATTTCTGTAGGTGAAATTCGGGCTGCTCTCCATGAGGAGAGTGCTCAGCCACAAGAGCAGCACCACCCTTTTTTTTTTTTACATTACTGTCTGCAAATGTATGTTTCTCTATCAGAGTGACTTTTATCTACAGAATTTTGCCAGGGACTGCTATCTTGTTTCTGTGGGCTCTTTTACATGCGCTAAAAAACTATACATGTGTAATAGACGGGACCTCAGTTTATCGTTTCATTCGAAAGACTAGCACTCGAACTACCACTCATAGTCTAAAAGATAGGGGGAAAGTTCGGGCCCCTAAACCAGATCAAACCACCACACACTTCCAACCCAGGTTTTTCGCTTTCTAGACCGTTGCGTTACGTCTAGACCCCTTTTCGTTGTAATCCTTATGTTTAAGGTAATACTCTCACAGAATTCTTGATGTTCATCAAGACCCTGTTATTAATGATCATGTTCTCGAAAATCTTTGTATTTAGAATGTTCGTTGTAATCTTGGTGTAGATACTGATCTTGTCAATGATGACGTTCATTATCTTGTTATTGTTGTTGATGTAGATAATGATCTTGTACATGATGACACTCATTATCTTGTTATTGTTGGTGCTAATATTGGTCTTGTCCATGATGACAAATTATCTAATTGTTGATGTAGATAACGATCTTGTCCATGATGACCCTCATCATCTTGTTATTGTTGATGATGTAGATAATGATCTTATCCATGATGACACTCGTTATCTTGTTATTGTTGATGATGTGATAAGCTTGTCAATGATGACATTGTCTTGGTATTGTTGATGTAGCTAATGATCTTGTATATGATGACCCTCATTATCTTGTTGTTGCTGATGTAGATAACGATCTTATATTGTCTTGTTGTTGATGTAGATAATGATCTTGTCTATGATGACCCTAATTACCTTATTATTATTATTATTGATGATGTAGATAATGATCTTGTTCATGATAACACTCATTATCTTGTTATTGTTGGTGATGGGCAGGGTATCTCAAAGACACGAGTGGGTCCTACATGACGTCCTTTCACTTTCTGGGAGGCTGCGGTCTGGCGGCCTCAGTCCTGCTGCTGCTGATGCCCTTTCTCCATGAACGCCAGGCAAGGGTCCAGGAATCTGTTCTAGATCCCGAGAAACCTCCACAGAAGGATAGATAACAAGTTCATCCATCAGTGACAAGGACTGTTCACTCGGCTTCTCGTAGGTTGAACGTGTGTGACACAAAGCGAGGAGTAGGGTGGCTCTATGGAAGATTTTGAGGTTCACGGGTAGAACAGCTGTCCAGAAACCATGAAGATGGCTGTTCGAAACCTCACCGAACAAGTATTGCAGAGCATGGAGGCTTTTTGTTTTGTATTATTGCAGCGAGAAAAATAAGCAGCTGCTGATGTTTCACTTCACCTTTACCTGTCCCGTAGTCCCGTGGACCGTGGAGGCACAACTGAAGATTTTACAACCAGCTTCCTCCACTCCCTACGATTCTCCGCCCTCCGTAGTAGATCGTTCCACCCAAGGCCTGTCCACTCTCTGATGTTGTCTTCCCATCGTTTCCTCTGTCCGCCTCTTCGTATCACTCTCGTGATGTTCCATGTAGGATTGTCTTGGCCAGTCCAGATGATCGTGTGGCGTGCCTGTACCACTTTAGCTTGCGTTTTTCACTGTAGTTAGGAGCTCTTCATATGGACCGATGGCATTATTTATTCTAGTTTTCACTTCTTCATCATTGATGTGATGTCTGTATGAAATGCTGTTGTTTAGGAGACGATGAAGTGAGTGTAGCTGAATTCAAAATGAAATGGGCTTTATCGTTTCGGTGAGAATGAGGATTGTAAAGTTTGATTTCTCTTTTGGGGGTTATTATCATTAAAATGAAAAAGCAGCTGATGATTTCCATGTTGTCTTTTACTGATGATTAAGCGACTAGGCAAAAACACGTTTGTGTTGACTGTTGTACTAGTGTGTTACATATTCTAACGTTGTACTTACCTTCTTTCATGAAATTGAAAAAGATGTTGGACGAGCAAGTCCATGCTACTCTTTGTATAATGAAAGAATCCTGTCAAGAAAATGTCCCGTAGAGAAAACTAGTTAGCGTGTGCCATCTTTAAATTGCTAACAGAAAAATGATAGATATCACCTCAGGAATGGGCTAATGTTCTTGGGGGACTGTACTCTAAATGGGTACCTGCCCTCTTTATGATCACGAACGATAAAGCAGTGACGGAGAGGAGATGGGCGCCGCCCTCAATATGCTGGCCTTTAGAGAAGCTGAAGTCTCTGACGCCTTGCTCCCCTACGACTACATAGGTTATGGGACACCTTTATCTTTACCTTAACCATCATGTAAAATGGATGAAAATTTTTTCTTTGAAAAAATTATGCTGCTCTTGTAACGAAAGTCTCTTCTCGGGAGCCCAGCCAAAATTTAACGCTAAATAATCTGCCATGACAAAAGAAAAGTGGCATAAAATACAATGCGATGCATTACATTACAATACAATACATACAATGTAATACAATACAAGACAACACAATACAACACAAAATAAGACAGCAATAGCAGCCCCACCCAAGTTAAAAAATAGTCTGGTCTACGTGTGTTTTATCATATTTTGAGAGAGACATTTTTAAAGGTTTTTGCCAGGGATAATTCTCATGCTCTTCAAATTTATTGAACCTCTTTTTAGAAGTTGGGATATCAGCCGGTTCTTTTGTTATATGTCCTTTTTAGTGCTAAAACTTTGCATGCCATTTTATTTTTTATTTTATACCACTGTATGTAACAGCAGATTTCTTTGCGTAAAATTCGGGCTGCTCTCCCTGGGGAGAGCGCGTCGCCACAAGTGCAGCGCCTACCCATTTTATATATATATATAATTATACAACCCCGAGCCACCCTGGGGACTCCAACCACCCGATTTTTCCTCAGGGATGGTGTTTAAACACGACACCTGTGTGCAGGCTGTTTAAAAAAAAATAATTTTGTCATCCTCTCCTACCGGCACACAATGGCCTGCTCTTCCGAAAGGCGGAAAGGGTTTTAACGTGTGCGCAAGATGTTCTACATGCGTACGCCCACGGTGCCTCGGTTTATAGTCTCATCATGTTATGCACAGGACCTTGGTATATCATTTCACTCCAAAGACTAGTACCAAGACCATTGCTCAAGGTCTAGTGGAGGGAGGGAGAGGGAGGGTTCTGACGGGAATCAAACTCACGATCTTTCGTTTTTTAGAAGGTTGTGTAACACTGGAACCACAGAGCCACTGTGTGACCAGCCTTCCTCACTAAAGGCAAAGGCCCAGACCAAAAGCTGTGTCAGTTGCTGATGTCGGCTTATTGTCAAGGCCTACACTAAAATGTTGTGATGTTGTAAAATGCTCTGTTGAGATTGCCTTTAGCCATGACAAGCTCTTAACAGAACAGCATGCACTCTCCTTTAAAGGAGGTAAAACCCTCTGAAGTCGGAGTATGGCTGCCTCTATGTCGAAGTACTTAGAAACAGTCATACACATAAACTTCCCATTCAGTGTGAAATTTTAATCTCATGGTGATTCCCAGATGGGATGAGTGAGTCATGAGTGAGTGCATATTTTGGGTGATCCCCAGAGTGTTAAGCTGGGGAACGCACAACAGCAACAATCACTGAATTCATAGTGTCATGCTGAGTCCTTGCCAACGCTGTTTGTCTACCTATGGAATTTCTTTACAAACATTAAAAATATCCGTAAAGATAATGATGATGGTAACAATATGGAATTTGTACAGTGCAAAACCTTGTAAAGCAAACAAATCAAAGCGCTTGCATGCAAAGCGTGTACACGCATGCAACTGTGCACAAAAGACCAACGTATTTCTATAATATCTAAAATGATTCAGTAGAGTCTGAATAAAAATATTATAAACTCTTGTCTTTCCATATATAAAAAAATCTTTGTTTAGGATGACAGTAAAGTCACCATGATTAAGTGGAACACTGGGATAAAAATGTAGAGAATATGTATGCAAGTTTTTTTTCGTTCCCTGGCTCCAGCACTGAAGTTCACACCAATGGCGAAATTTTGCGTATGTGACACCTTTTGCCCACCATGATGGTAGCTGCTTTTCGACTTCAGAGAAAATGTCTAAATACGACACCAGTGTGTATGCGTTTTGTTTTTGAAGTTTAATATCATCTGTTGTTATCGGCACGTAATGGCCTGCTCTTTCGAAAGGCGGAACGGGTTTGAACGTATACGCAAGATTTCTTCGTACGCTTGCACCCACAACCTCGGTTTATAGTCTCAACTGAAGGACTAAAAGGGATGGAGGGGGGGGGGGGGATATTAGAGTCGCCACTGATGTTTACTCCAAGAAAAATGTTCGGAATGGGTGCTTTGGTCATGGCTTGATCCAGGGCAATTAGGTCACGAGTCAAACGCTCCAACTACTTGGCTACCCATTTATTTATTTTGACAATAAAGGAATAAACACTTATGTGCTTCTTTTTACATCCAGTCCCTGTGTGCATGCAGTTCTGTAAATCTGATCTGTTCCCACCGGCACAAGACGGCCGACTCATACGAAAAGTGGAACAGGTTTTAACGTGTGCGCAAGATGTTCTGCGTGCGTTCGCACACGGGCCTAGGCCTCGGTTTATAGTCTCATCCGAAGGACTTTTCGGGAGGGTGGAGTCGGCACTGATGTTAACTCCAGGGGAAAAATCCCCTCGAACGGGAATCGAACCCGGAGTTGTCAAATTGCAAGCGCAATGTTCTGACCACGAGGCTACCTCGTCCCCCTATCCCCCGTATGTAACCTAATTTCAGTGGAAGGAGAAAATGTATGCATATATATATATATATATATATATATATATATATATATATATATATATATATATATATACATACATACATACATACATACATACATACATACATACATACATACATACATACTTACATACATACATACACATATATATATATATATAATATATATATCTTTTAATATAAACAGTGGATGCTGCTGAAGATGTCACACCTGCTCTAGCTTAACAAGATTCAGACATATACGGGGGTTCTGTCCTCTTAAATGAAATCAATAGTAGTTGGGGGGGGGGATCTAAGGCGAGCAACTTTCTATATCTCATTTGACTTTGCATTGTGATTGTCTGTTCTTTGTAGGAAGACGGCTTGGGGGGAATAAACGCGCGTTGTACGCGTGTTTATTTTATTCTTTTATATCGAGGATAATAGAATAAGCACTCATGTGCTTTATTTTCATCCAGTCCCCGTGTGTATGCAGCTGTGTAAATATGTTCTCACCGGCACACAATGGCCTACTCTTACGAAAAGCGGAACAGGCTTTAACGTGTGCGCACGTGTGTGTGTCCAAACGTCTATTCACTGACATAAGATAAAAAAAAGTATAATGTTTTATGAAATTGTCACATTTAGAGAGAGAGAGAGAGAGAGAGAGAGAGAGAGAGAGAGAGAGAGAGAGAGAGAGAGAGAGAGAGAGAGAGAAGGAGAGAGAGAGAAGGAAGAGAGAAGAGAGAGAGAGAGAGAGAGAGAGAGAGAGAGAGAGAGAGAGAGAGAGAGAGAGAGAGAGAGAGATTGATTGATTTATTCTTTTATACCGAGGATAATGGGATAAGCACTCTTGTGCTTTTTTACATCCAGTCCCCGTGTGTATGCAGTTTTGTAAATGTCATCTGTTCCCACCGGCACACGATGGCCTACTCTTACGAAAGGTGGAACAGGATTTAACGTGTGCGCAAGATGTTCTGCGTGCGTTCGCACACGGGGCCTCGGTTTAAAGTCTCATCCGAAGGACATTTGGGGAGAGTGGAGTCAGCACTGATGTTAACTCCAGAGAGAGAGAGAGAGAGAGAGAGAGAGAGAGAGAGAGAGAGAGAGAGAGAGAGAGAGGGTAAGTGTATGTGCGTGCGTGCGCGTGTGATGATATCGATCGACAATCATGGCGATGATGATGATGACGACGATGATAACGGCCATAAGGAAAAGATGAAGTGTCAATCACTGTGTGATCAGAAGGGGTAACAAGTCCTGCTTCTCCGTCCACATACACACACACACACACACACACAATTATCCTCGATATAAAAGAATTTAAAAAATAATAATAAATACACACACACAGTCTTCCTGGTCCGACAGCTTTTATTATCTAACAGTGTAAACATATATGCGCATCGTGGAAAAAAAAAACCACTGCGAAGATTCAAGACAGCATACAGTAAAATATTCAACAGTTTTTGTAAACGCAGTCTAAAGAATTATTTGTGTGCAAAACCTGAAGCATTTCAGTACAAAAAATCTGTAGAGCTATTCTAATACAAAACCTGTGGAAAAAAAATCCCAGTATCAAATGTAGATTCTAAATAATAATAATAATAATACATGGGATTTATATAGCGCTATATCTTGTAAAAACAAATCAAAGCGCTTATTCTAGTATGACATCTTCCAGATTTTATTCCAGCGCAAAATCTGTACATTATTCCCGTCTAAATTCAGTACCATTATTTCTGTAAAGACATATTCCAGTACGAACTCTGTAACATAACATTACTAACCCCTGAAAAAAATCGGAAGTGAAACATTATTTCAGAAAAAAAGTAACATTCAATCCAGTACAAATTTTGAAACATTATACCAATATTCCGGTAAAACTCTGAAAACATATTCCAGAACAAAAATATGCAACATTAACCCAGTAAAGATCTGTAACATTCCAAGAAAAAATATCTTTAGCATTGTTTCGGTAAAACTCAGGCATAATTATTCCGATACAAAATTTGAAACATTCTAGTCAAAAATCTGTAACATCATTGCGGCAAAACTAGACATATCCCAGAGGGAAAATCTGTAACATTATTTCGGTACAAAACCTGACAATTATGCCAATACAAGATCTGTAACATTATCCCCGTACAAAATCTGACTATCCTAGTACAAGATCGGTAACATTATCCCAGTACAAGATCTGTAACATTATCCCAGTACAAGATCTGTAACATTATCCCAGTACTGTACAAAAGCTTGCAACATTATTGCATTTAAAAAAAAAACATTTAACAGACCATTCACGATCGACCCCCCAAAACACCTTTGCATTTAAACATCACAACACGCAATAACACAGGCGCTTTCATTATTTCGTGTTTTGCTCACACACACACACACACACACACACACACACACACACACACACACACACACACACACACACACACACACACACACGCCCTTCCCTCTCCCACACACAACCAAAATAAATGAAGCAGAAATTATTGTTAAAAAAAAAATCAAAAGCGCAGACCACAGCTCGATTCAGGTGAACAAAATCACGCACATAAAAAAATATATATTATTGCATCATTTTCATGACAAAGCATACAGTAAAACGCTAAACATATTCTACGTACAAAATCTGCAGTGTTACTCAAGTTCAAACATTAGCCAAGAACACATTATTATGTTCGACAGAACAAATACATCATTGCATTAAAACATTTCTTCACTCCCTCATTGATACATGCACTTTCATAATTTCGTGTTTTGCTTTCGCTCTCTATCTCTCTCTCTCTCTCACACACACACACTCACAAACTCTCTCACACACACACACACTCACTCTCACACACACACACTCACAAACACACACACACATGTGTGTGGGGGTGTATGTGCATATGTGTGTATGGCTTTTGAGTAGATTAAAAAAAAAAATTAATTTATTTATTTATTTTATTTTTTCTCTTTTGGTTGTTGTTATAGTAGTTGCTTGTATTATTTATAGGCATAGTTCATTTTAAAGTTGTTGAAATCATGTTAGCAAATTAATGTTGGTGAAATGTTTGTTGTTGTTTTATTTGTTTGTTTGCTTTTTCCCCTTTTCTTTCTTTTGTTGGCTTTGTTTGCTAGGGATTTTCTGCTTTGTTTTTTGTTGGTTTTTTGTTTTGTTTTGGATTTGATTTTTGCTATTGTTTTGATTTTTTTCTTTTCTTTTCTTTAGATAGATGGCTTGATGGAAAAAAGCAGATCGCTGCTTACTCAATGTACCATCTGGAAATAAAAGTTTGATTGATTGATTGAAAAAATAAAAATTTGATTGATTGATTGATTGATTGACACACACACACACGCGCGCGCACACACACACACACACACACACACGCACACACTGTCCTCCCATCTCCCAAATACACAACTGAAATCACGGAGACAATATAACAAATAAAACATTTACAGAAGTGCATTGGGCATATAAGTTTTCGTGACTATTTTTATTCTAAGATTTACATACACACAATAAAAGGAATAACTGCCTAAAATTCAAAACAGAGCATACAGTAAAATTGACAATATTTTTCGCGTATACTGTCTTCAAAATTATATGTGTACAAAATCTGCAACACATTTAATACAAAATCTGTTAAAATATTCCAGTACCAACTCAGATTGCAGTATAAGATTTCCAACATAATTCCAGTACAAAAATCTGTTGAAATATTTCAATATCAAAATCTGTCAAGATATTTCAGTACCAATCAGATTCCAGTATAATAACATTATTCCAGGACAAAATCTGTACATTAGTCAAGTTAAAAACACTTTAATCATCCCTGAAGGGTAATTACAATACTGACAGGCATACTGACAAGAATCATAAAAGGCACAAAATAGCTATATTTCATATAATTTTGTTCAAACATCATATGATAGCTTCAAACAAAAATGTCGCAAACACCAACATTCGTACGCGCGTGCGCACGCACGCATACACACACCAATGTATGAATACAATGTTATTAAAACCATTGACTAGAAAAGACCTATGATCACTATTATTCACGCATTGTGAGCACGCACTTCCACACGCACGTATACATGCATGCACGCACTTACACACGCGCGCCCCCTACCCCCCCCCCCCCACCATCTACACTCACCCGCCCCCCCCCCCCCCCCACATACACACACACGCACACACACACACACACGCACACACACACACACACACACACACACAAATGCAATGTTTTAAAACCACTGGCTAGAAAGACATGACTTTACAAGCAATTCAAAAAATTAATAAAGCCCAAACTATTCCAGTCTAAATTCTGTACCAATGTTTCGGTAAAATTCTAAGACAAGTTCCAACTTTGTAACATTCTTATCCCAGAACAAAATCTGAAAAATTAATCTGGTAAAACTTTAAGACACATTTCAGACCAAAACCTAGAACATTATTCCAGTACAAAATCTGAAACACTCGAGTACAAAATCAGATTAAAAAAAAACAAACATTTCTATCCTCACAAAAACGGAGCAATTTATGTGTGTTACATGCCGTAAATAAAATAAATAGGAAAAAAATTTATCACAGAGGAATGGCACAGCACACTATACAACCATTACCTCGCACACATTACAAAACAATACCTATACCAATACTAGCACCACCACTTTTATCAAAGAGTAATTCACGTAGTCACAAGGCATATATACACAAAATGATAAAAAAAAATCATAGCAAGTAATACAATTCAATCTTTCAGAACAGATACGCACGCACGCACGCTCACACACACACGCACGCACACAGACACGCACGCACATACACAGGCACATACACACGCGCGCACACACACAGCATGCATAGGCGCGCACACACACAGCATGCATAGGCGCATGCCAATGGACAAATGATTACAACAAATCATACAATAAAAGCCCTCTAGATTGTAAGATGCACATATAACATTGATAAGAAAAACAAAAATTAAAATAAAATATTAAAAAAATGCACAGAAAACCAAAAAATATGAAGTACAACTAGTTTTAAATGTGTTACAATATTCCAATACAAAATCTTCAACATTATTCCAGTAAAAAAAAATCTGTAACATCATTCTGGTAGAACCTCATTCCACAACAAAAACTGCAACATCATTCCAGTACAAAAGTCTGCAACATTATTCCAGTTTAAACATTTGGCAGGAAGACAACGTGTTTGACTTCAGAAGCACTGTTGCATTTAATCATTACAACATTCACTCAATAATCCCTGTACTTTCATAATTTCCAATTTTACAGTCTGTTTTTTACCTGTCCTACCTTCTCTCACACAAAAAACCCTAAATTATAAATTACCAACTAATACTAAAAACATTCAATATTTTCAAAAGAGCAAATTATCACAGTATATTTCTCGAGACTATATTTTCAATTAAAAAGCATACACATTAGAAATAGAACTATTCCAGGAATTTTATGAAAAAGCACACAGTAAAATTTAACTTTCTGCGCACAATATCTGCAGTTATTCAAGTTTAAGCATTTGCCAAGAACACACTATGTGCTTTACAGAAATAAAAACACCATTGCCTTAAAACATTTCTTCACTCCCTCATTCACACATGCACTTTTATACTTTTGCCACACTCTATCTCTCTCACACACATACACAGAGAGTTACACTCACACACACTTACACTTAACACGCACGCAACACACACACACACACACACACACACACACACACACACACACGCACGCACGCACGCACGCAACACACACACACACACACACACACACACACACACACACACACACACACACACACAACCACACACAATCTGACGACGTGGTGATCACTTTACCAACAACAAAACCATCTGACCTCCCATCTCCCAAATAATAAAGTGGAATTATGGAAACAATACAACCCAAAAATTTACAATTACAAGTGCACAGATCAAATCAGTTTTCGTGACTACTTTTTATCTAAAATTTAAATACACACAATAGAATTACTTAAAAAATTTCACAACAGAGCATACAGTAAAACTGGCAATATTTTTTGCGTATACATACAGTCTTCAGAATTATATGTGTACAAAATCTACAACATAATTTCAGCACCAAATCTGTTATAATATTCCAATTTTAAAAATCTGTCACAATATTTAGTCCCAATCCAGATTCCAGTATAAGATCTGTAACATTATTCCAGGACACAAATCTATTCACTATTCCAGTTTAAATTATGTGACATTATTTCGGTAAAGCTCTAAATTCCAATACAAGCTTTGTAACATTCCTATCCCAGAACAAAATCAGAAAAATTACTATGGTAAACCTTAAAGACATATTCCAAAACAAACATAGTTAACACTATTCCAAAACAAAATGTGCAACACAAAATCCAACATAATTCCAGTATAAAATCTGAAACATGATTCCAGGAAAACACCCTAACATTATTCTGATATTCCACAACAAAATCTGTAACATTTTTCCAGCAAAAATAAACATAATTGCAGTAACGTTTGGCAGGAAAACAACGTGTTCGACTCAAACTCCGTTGCATTTAATCATAACATTCACTCGATAATACATGTTCTTTCATAATTTCTTGTTTTGCTGACTCTCTTTAAGCTGCCCTCCCCTCTGCTACATAGAAAACCAAAATCAGTCATTCTAAACACAATTTAAGAAAAAATTTCAAAGGTGCACAAAAGTTATCACAGTATTCTGTGACTACATTTTCACCCTAAAAAAAATAGTGTTTGGGATAGAGCATACAGTAAAACCTGAAAGATTTTCTATACTCCTAATCTGCATTATTCTAATCCTGTTTATAGCCCCGCTGACCACACAGGCAATATCGGGGAAAACCCACATCAACCATGAGATAAAACTAAAACCAGATTCCGTAAAACAGCCTTGTTCTTAGAGACCGACTATAACCCTTTCATTCATATCAAACGGAAAAAAGCAGATTCAAGTTCAAGCATTTACCAAGAACATAACTATATGTTCGACCGAGAAAAAACATGTTCGACAGATAAAGAACACACTATATGTTTGACAGATAAAGAACACACTATATGTTTGACAGAGAAAGAACATTATATGTTTGACAGAAAAATAACAAATTTCATGTTCGACAGAAAAAGAATAAATATGTTCGACAAAAAAGGAACCATTGTATTGATTAAAGCATTTCTTCACTCTAGTTATCTATATATGTGCTTACATATTTTTGTTTTTGCAATCTTTCATTTGTCCCCCCCCCCCCTCATGAAGCACAAATAACAACAAACCAAAAACCGTAACTGTACATGCGCAAAGTTGTTTATCATTATTATCTTTAATCATACTCTCCTGTTCGAAAAAAAAAAATTACCAACTACAAAACCAGCATTGGTTCGAGGACAGAGCATCTGAGTAAAATATATCAAAGGCTTTTTAGAATAGGAAGTACAGATCAATACATTAATGTAATGGGAAGATGTTTTGAAAACACGAGTAGTAATAAGAAAAGAGCAAAGATCAATAAAGTAAAACTAACGTGGTTTCAGCTTTCAATTTTCCCTTCCGATACTCATATCAGGATTTTGTCAAACACAAAAGCCGTAAACCGTATTAAAAAAAAGAGAAAAAAGATACAACCCACTACCATTTGTGAGACTGTTAACCTCACCAATAATCTAAAAAAAAACACCAAGGCCAAAAACTTTGTGAAAGAGGGTCATTCAATATTAGCTTTGTTTGGCTATTACGAAAAAAAACTGATAAATATTTTGCTTCTTGGTCAATTTTTTGTTCACGGCTATCAAATTAAAAATAATTAGTCACAAATTACTCTTGATGGTTTTCTTACAGAGACAAACTATATATACACTCACTCTCTCTCAAACTAACACCGATATCAATTGGAGCTGACACACTGGATTGAAAAATGGCTCACATTTCTATATAAAATCGAGAAAATTGTAAATCATGATGTTGAATAATTATGTTATTGGACATTACACACGTTACATTTTCTGTAAACCAGTATTATCGTAAAATGATGACTGTTGACATGGGGATAATTGAAACTTGCTATATGTTTATTATTATCATTAATTCATTATAATGTATTTGCTTACGTTCCTTGCAAATTTTTTAAACTGTGATGAAATATGCGCAAATAAAAAATCACTGCTAGAATCATTACATTAAAACTCCAATAATGATAATAATAATAATTGTTATAATAATCATATACTACATGAAAATTGTAAAGTGTTGAATCTTGTAAAGCGAACAAATCCAAGGGGCTTCCATTAATAACACCCCCACGCATTTAACCCGTTCACAAAAAGTAACAGATTTTGGATTTGCACACACACACACACACTCACACCATTAAAAAAAACTTTAAAAAGAACAAAACCCAAAGTATGCTGCTGTCAAATTTTGTATGAGCATTAAGACCAAGGCATACATTTACCAGGAACAAATAATGCACTCTTTTTCTGTTAAATTAGCTATGACGTATAAATCATTAAATGTTGCATAAACTTGCCAACCCCACAGATCATTTCCAAAACTGTTTACCAATCAGCTTTTTTTTCAAAATCATATTTCAAAAATCCTTTAATACTACACTATTTAGCCTAGACCACATTTTCACTAAAGCCAGTATTGAGTTATTTCAGGATCACATTACTTTAAAAGATCACTTAACAGCACATTATAGTACAAATGCTATCACATAAACTATCAGAAGTTATTTCAGGATCATATAATTAAAAAAATCCTTCAATAGTACTCGATTTATCTGGTACACATTTTCCTTACAGCAAACATTTAGAATTATTTTAGAATTATATTATTCAAAAAATCCTAAACAGCGATGTGTATAGTACAAACGCCACTACAGCCATTACCAGAAGTTATTTCAGTGTCATTTTTCAAAATCCTTCAATAGCCCACAGCTTACAGTACACATTTTTTTTCTATCACAGCCAACATTCGGGAGGTATCTTAACTAAATTTCAAATCGAAATATTTCTAGTCTTTTTCATTGAAATCATATTCAGCACTTCTCGTGCACAATTACGTACAGTTCTCAGATTCCAAAGCACTTATTCAACATTCACACTATTTTGGGGGGGTTTCTTCCCAAACTTTCACAGACGGAAATGTTTACTTCTGAATAGAAATGGTTGATCCTAATTACAATGCTGGTGTGTTGCTGTAAAATCTGCCCCGCTCTACCAGTGATAGATCAGGCATAGATTTGCCAGCACACACACGGTTTACTTTTTAATAAACGTATTTTTATCTGAAGAACGTGAACATATCAGATGTATCAATATGAATGTTTTCTGCCAGAAATATTTAGTATTACATTAAAAATAATTATAGCACGCATTTCATAGCACATGTCCTTTCAATACTTTTTCTTTATGCAATTTATTTCTCCTCTCTTACACGCAAAACAGAAATCATAAATCGCAATAGAAACATAATGAACTTTTGTAAAACTGCATATCATCATCATTGTTGCAGTTATACTTTGTTTTGAAAGAAACTTGGCGAAAAAAAAACGAAAGTTCTCAAAAATGTCCTGCCTTAAAGATTTCACCGCTAACAAGAACCATTTCAAATTAATATTTATAAGCCGTATTCACAAAAATGCAGTTCTTCAACCCTTCGTTTTGCATTTTATGGGCCTCAAATATATGCAGATCATGAAGCACAAATTTTATTGGTTTGGGGGGACATTTTTATCGGGGAGGGGGAGGGGAATCGTGAAGCACCATGGTTTTTCTTCACCACGGTTTTTTTCTTTGGGTTGGGGGAGAGTTGCTTTAGGAGTACCATCTTTGTTTTTGGTGGTGGTATAGGCGCTGTATGCAACGCTTTTTATTTTATTTTTTCCGAGTGCTTCACGTCTTCCTCTCTTATCAGGTAAAGATAAACCCTTTTATTTCCTCTTTTCCCCTTTTGTCTCAATTTTTCGTCCTTTAAAAACTTTTCTCCTAAAAACATCTCCCTCGAATTTCCCAAAACAAAGTGATCATTCTACAAGCAGCAACAACTTCAAAACTCTTTCCTAAACAAATTTTGATCGGATTCAACCCATAAAAAACACGGATTCAAACGAACAATTGCAACCTTAAAGCCACCAAAAACGAAATAATTATGTAAAAACATTTCCCTTTTTCCCCAAACAAATTCATCATCCTGGCAACATGAATTAGGAATATTTCTCAAACCCATTTTGACCAGACCTAACACAACAACAATGGAGAAGGAAATAAACCATGTAAAGCGTTTTTTCTGTACTTTAGTCACAAAGTCTTAATCCTGAAAAAGTTTTTGGACTAAAGCATTTCTAAATTTGACCAAAATGAAATCATTTGAAGGGTAAAAGAACACACTTTCCACCACAACCAACATATGGGCTATTTTTTCTATTTACAATATTCCAGCCCTATTGAAAATAAATAGGATTTTAAGACTGCAGTACTTTGGGGGGGGGGGGGGGGGGGGTGTTTCTCTGGTGTAAAAAAAAAAAAGGAAAAGAAAAACAAAGCTGTCATCCCTGTTCTTTCATTCCCTCTTTCTCAAGCAGACTTCCTAGCCCTCTTCTCTCAAAAAACCATTCTGGCAAATATTTCCCATTCCTTTTTCCAGCTGTACTTTCGGGATGGCGCATATACATGTGTACATACCGCATTTGTCATTGAAATCATCATGATACAAGTGCAAACACGTGTATATATACTGTATGTCATTAAAACCAGCATGATGCAAAAATGCACATATGTATACATACCGAAATTTTAACCCCAAAAAAGAAAAATAACGTTTGTGCAGGTCTAAAAACAGCACACAATACTGACTGTTGTAAAATCTATGACGGCATACCAATGATAGACCAGTGCCTATGGCGCAATTCGCTCCTACCACGTTCACCTACATAAAAACACAAAGCAAAATAGGAAAAGATTAGGAGCACTGAATATTCGGACTTCTACTGCAATATCACACACGGTCGACCTCTTTCCTTCATTGCCAAGAAAGCATAACGGACAGTCAGTGTTGGAAATGTTCCTCAAAGGCCAAACAGCCCCCACGGCTGCAGCACACAAGGACTGTGCAAGTCAAGCCTCCTAGTCAGAGAGCCATAGTCGATTACTAAAGACTAAGATGCAAAGCAGAATTCAATGAGTGAGAAAGTCACTGGTCATAACCACCTCTTACTTTGCTATTGCCCCCCAGCGTCGGCGGTTTAATCAAGAACTGTATAAAAAACCCAGTGCATAACCCTCCCCCTTTTTCCTGAATTTGGGAAAACATACTTCTTTTTTTCGTTTTCCCCCGATTTCCTTTATACCCAAAAGGTTGTTGCCTTTCCTTTTCACCCCTCTTTCCTACTGACCTGTACATACATCATAACCTGCCTCTTTTAACCTGTAATCCTATTTTTTTCTGAATAATTTCGTCCTACTTCTATCTCAAAAGCAAAACAAAATGTTCTCTCGACAGTCCCGCTGGCCATTCCACATCCCTGTAACCATCCCCCACAGATCCAACCCAACGTCCTTTTCCTGTAATGTTCTCCACTCATTTAATTTACAAGAAAATATATTCCACGGTCTCGTTTCCCTATATATATGCTGTAAGCTACACCTTTATCCATTCCCTTTCTCTCCTATTACAAGAGATCCATTCCCAGACTTCCCTGCCCTTTATAATAAAAAAAATATATTTACGTGTCCTACCCCAACATTAATTAAAACTCACCTGCCTACCCTCCTATCATCTACCCACGACATACTGACTGCGCATGAAATACCCTCTACCCATGATATAATGACCGCATATTTTTTTTATTATTTCTTTTAATTTTCGTTTTATTTTGTTTCCGTAAAACCTACCAATAATTGTGTTCATATACGGTTGTGTCCACTTGCTTTTGCATTTTCATGCAAGGTTAAAGGTTGGTTTAGAACGAAGGTCAAGGTTAGGGTTAAGATTTAGTATTCGGTTTAATGCTTGTGTGTTTTATGTATGTATGCATGCATATTGAAAGCGTGTGGACACAACGGCATACAGACACGCTGGTAGATTTCTGGGTTATGAATTACTACTTTAAAGATTATATCTAGATCTGGGACTGTTAGGACACCAACTCAAAATTTCGCACCATGTTAAGAGCAAGAGTTTAAGCCAGTAACTTTGGGGGGGACCCGTTTTTAAAAAAAAAACGGACTGCATCCCAACTTTTTGTCAAATGAAACTATGCAAGTTAAATTTCCTTTAGTCGCGAGCCCCTCCCCCCTCTTCTTTTTATACTTACATTGAGCATGGGATTCCACCCCCTCCACCTTCACACCCCTCCCTGTTATACAACTGCCCTACAATATCTGTCAACCCTAACACCTTAGCCCCCCCCCCCCCCCCCCCCCCGCCCCCCCCCGCCCCCCCCCCCCCCCCCCCCCCCCCCCCCGCCCCCCCCCCCCCCCCCCCCCCCCCCCCCCCCCCCCCCCAAATACTATCCCCTCTACTCTGAAACTTCATACACCTACCGCAGAATATCTGTGAGACACCTCACCTCAAATACCACCACAATGCTATCTAACACGACTTGAATACCTACCCTAACAACACCTGTAACCATCCCCTAAAAATACAAGCACCTGTTCCTGATAAACACTGATCTTAAAAACTTGTAACTCCCCCACCCACCCCAAGCTATTCCCTTCTAAAGACTACCTTTTGTTAAACACATCTACCTTACAACACCTGGTGCCTTCAACCCCCCCCCCCTCCCTCTCCTCTCCAACACACCCCTTTTCCCATAAATCTTCACTTTGATACCTGTAAACCCCCCCCCCCCCCCCTTCTTACCTCAGTATTCTTTCCCTTAAGCGCTGCTTTCTATAAAACACGTGTACTACAAGATCTGCATAATCATACAATACCAAAAAAAATATTATTCTACTACACCACAAACACAGCTTATCAATCATACAAACACCTGCACACCTTACAATACCTATACCCCCTCCCCACAAATTATCTTTCCTAAACACCGCTTCCTATTAAACGTGTATCCTATAACACCTTTATAATATAATATCTAACCCCTACCCCCCCCCCCCCCCCCCCCCTTCTTTCCTCTCCTTCCACTTTTCCCTCTCAAACATTCTGTACCACCTTGCACACTGTGCAGTACTATAAAACCCCCTTACTCTCTTAAACACCGCTTAAATTTTCATTCTACACCCGATTCCTTCGAGGCCTTCAAAAGACACGTGCTCGTGACCACTACACACCATCCTACTTAAAGCTATGCGACCCCTCTTGCTTATAATTATAGATTTCTTTTCTATTTGAAGCAAACTTTTAGATTTTAAAATGTATCTGTCTAATATCCCTATGTTTCTTCACACGGAATTTTTTTTTTCTATTTAAAACAAACTTTTAGATTTAAAAAAGTCCATCTCTATACTCAAGTATCCCAATGTTTTTCCACACGGAAGGAAACCTTCAAAATGTATACCATTGAAAACCATCATAGATTTCCCAACAGTCTAAATTTTTACAAATCAATTTCAGTCTTAAGGAGTTGTTAGCCCTTGTATTTCATGTTTTTTCTCACATAAAAACATACGTCTTAACTATTGCATACAATTCTTTGCGTTTGTAACTTTTTTGTAAAATGTGTTCTATATGTTTTTCAATGTAATAGAAAATACTTAAGTTGCAAGGGGGGTTGAACATAGATACATAAAAATCGTTTAGTTTGCCTTCGCTTTTGTTTTAAAGGTTTTAAAACATAATGAAAACAAACAGTTTTTAGAAAAAATGAAATAATCATGGAAAGCAAACTTACTTTGTGAGCTCAAAAGAATACTTGGGGAAATGCAATAAATACAAATAAACCGGTACCAGAGTAATTTTCTTTGCTTTCGATTGCATGAAAAAAAGCCAAATTCAAACACCGGCAAAAACCAGGTATCTAATCTGTTCTTTACTCTTACTTCCCTTTAGTTCTTATGCTAGAAAAAAAAAAACATATCTAAAACACACGAACATCATATATGCGTAATGTTTGAACAAAAAAATTGAAAACATGTAAAAATCCATCGAGTCTCAACAAATAGCACGCTTTATCTTCTAGTTCTTGATACACACATCTAACGCTTCAATTTACAAGTAATGGTTTATTCCGGAGGTGTTGGGGTAGAGATGGCATCGGTTGCAACTGATCATGAAGCACCATCTTTGATTTCTTTGCTT
>CM060335.1:42663051-42668051 GCA_030674155.1 Stramonita haemastoma | reverse complement strand
TTTTTAGGGTGTTTTTGGAACATAGGGCTGTTTTTTTGCTTGGGTTTTTTTGGGGGGCCCAGGCCAAAACCTGTGTCAGTTAATGATGTCAAGTGATTGAAAAGGCCTACACTGAAATGTTGTTAGGTTGTAAAATGTTGTGTTGAGATTGCCTTCAAACATGCCAAACTCCTAACATGACAATCTGCACTCTCCTTAAATCTATCTATCTATCTATCTATCCCTTAGTCTGGCGACCGTGGGGGCACCCCTGAAGACTTGAAAACCAGTTTTCTCCATTCCTCTCTCTGTTCTGCCTTTCTCAAAATTTTGTTGAGTTCTAGGCCTGTCCATTCGCTGATGTTGTCCTCCCATCTCTTCCTTGGTCTGCCTCTTTTTCTTCTTCCTTGGACAATGCCTTGCAGTGTTGTTTTTGCAAGTCCATTTGATCTTGTGACATGCCTGTACCATTTAAGTTTACGCTTCTTTACGATTGATAAAGGTTTTTGTAGGGACCAATGTTTTGCTGGATTCTGTTGTGCACTTCTTTGTTGCTTATGTGGTATCTGTAGGAGATGCCAAGGAGTCTCTTGAAGCATCTCGTCTCTACCACCTGTACTCTTCTCTCCAAATCAACAGTAAGGTCCATGATTCACAGGCATACAGGAATAATATGAATATGACAAAGGAGCGCATTAGTCTGATCTTGGGAGTTGAGTGAAATATTTTTTATCTTTCCAGATGGTGCACAGTTTTGACAGTGCTGTTATTGTCCGTGTAGTCCTGCATACTACCTCTGGCTTGGACCCTTTGTCTGATACAACGGCTCCCAAGTAGGCCTACTTGAAGCTTTTAAAACCGTTTCCAGCTTGTGGTCATTGACCCTGATATCAGTGCTTATGCCCTTGGCATTATTGATCATCAGTTTGGTCTTCTCTGCACTGATTTCTATATCCTAAGTTCCTCTCAATTATTTTACGAAGCCGTATTCCAACTTCAAAGGATTTTATTCTCTCCCGTAGTAAAGAGCACAGGTTTATAATTTATTATGATAGGAGCTAGTCATAGCTGAAGACAGTCTCAACACAGTATTCCAAAGCATAAGAAACATCTTTCATGTAAGCTATGGCACGTAGCTCACATCAATACCTAACACAGGCTTTTGGCCTAGGCCGTGTTTCATGAATACAAAGCTGCTTATACCAGAGACTAAGAGAGAATGGGTCATAGAGACAGACAGACGGAGAGAAAGGGGAGAAGAAGGGAGGAATGGAGAGTAAGATGGAGATAGATAGAGAGAGAGAAAGAGAGAGACAGAGAGAGACAGAGAGAGACAGACAGAGAGACAGAGACAGAGAGACAGAGAGAGAGAGGGACAGACAGACAGACAGATAGACAGACAGACAGACAGAGATAGAGAAAGACACACAGAGAGACAGAGAGAGACAAAGAGAGTCCGAAAGAGACACAGAGAGAGACAGAGAGAGTGTGAGAGACACAGAGAGAGAGAAACAGAGACAGAGAGAGACGGACGGACGGACAGACAGACAGACAGACAGACAGACAGACAGACAGACAGACAGAATCAGAGACAGAGACAGAGACAGAGAGACAGACAAAATTCTGAACTCTGCACTTTAAAATGATCTAATGTACATGGGCCCTGGGCCACAATAAAAATTTCTTGGGCTTGGGATGGAACAATAGATTCATTCATATTATTGGCAAAGCAAATACACAATAAGTACAGATTTATGATTGATCAAAGTAGAAAAACACAGACTATTCTAAATTTAAAATTCATCATCATGCCTCCTATATCAGGCAATGCCAAATCACAGAAGAAGATGATGTCAAGGGAAAAAAGGTTGGAAGCCATGCATATTAAATACATACGAAGAGGGAGAGAGAGAGAGAGAGAGAGAGAGAGAGAGAGAGAGAGAGAGAGAGAGAGAGAGAGAGAGAGAGAGAGAGAGAGAGAGAGACAGAGACAGAGACAGAGACAGACAGACAGACAGACAGACAGACAGACAGACAGACAGACAGACAGACAGAGAATCAGAGACAGAGAGACAGAGATAAACAGAGACAGATATACAGAGAAACAGAGATAAACAGAGACAGACAGAGACAGAAAGATACAGAAAGAGAGAGACAGAGAGAGAAAGAGAAAGACAGAGAGAGAGAGAAAGAGAAACAGACATAGAAAAACAGAGAGACAGAGAGCGATAGAGACAGAGAGAGACACGGAGAGAGAAAGATAGTGAGTGAAAGAGACAGAGAGAGACACAGGGAAAGAGAGAGCGAGCGAAAGAGACAGAGACAAACAGACAGACAGACACAGAGGAGAGAGAGAGAGAGAGAGAGAGAGAGAGAGAGAGAGAGAGAGAGAGAGACAGAGACAGAGACAGAGAAAGAGAGAGAGAAAGATTGTAAGTGAAAGAGAGAGAGAGAGAGAGAGAGAGAGAGAGAGAGAGAGAGAGAGAGAGAAGAGAGAGAGAGAGAGAGAGAGAGAGAGAGAGAGAGAGAGAGAGAGAGAGAGAGAGAGAGAGAGAGAGAGAGAGAGGCAAACTAAGAGTTCGTTGTTGCTTTGACTTACAGGCAATGCCGTATGTTATCAGCGGATATTGTGTTTCATAAATAAAAGCTGTTTAAACCACAGAGAGAGAGAGTGAGAGAGAGAGAGACACACACACACACATACACACACACACAGACACAGACACACACACACACACACACACACACACACACACACACACACACACACACACACACACACACACACACACACACACACACCCCGCGCGCGCGCGCGCGCGCGCGCGCGGATGAGACTATAACCCGAGGTCCCGTGTGCAGACGCACGCAGAACATCTTGCGCACATGTCAAAACCCGTTCCGCTCTTCGGAAAAGTAGACCATTGTGTGCCGGTGGGAACGGATGACAAAATTTACATAACGGCATACACACGGGGAGTAGATGTGATTAAAAAAAAAGAAAAAGCACATGAGTGTTTATTTCATTATCCTCGATATAGAAGAAGAAAAGAAAACACACACACACACATACACATACACACACACTTACACACACTTACACACACACTTACACACTTACACACACACACACACACACACACACACACACACACACACACACACACACACACACACACACAACACACACACACACACACACACACACACACACACACACACCCCTCAAATTTCGTTCAAAAAGATTTTTCTTCTGGGGTTAACATCAGTGCCGACTCCACTCCCACCAAAAGTCTGTCGAATAACACTATAAACCGAGGTCCTGCGTGCCAACGCACGCAGAACATCTTGCACACACGTTAAAACCCGTTCCGCTATTTAGAAGAGTAGACCATTGTATGGGAACGGATGAGAAAATTTACAAAACTTTATACACACGGGGACTGGATGTAGAAAAGCGTATGAGTTTTTATTCTATTATCCTCGAGGTAAAAAAAAAACAACCCAAACCCTAACAAAATAAAAATCACTAAATAAAACATACAAACGGGGAAGACAGAGAGGCAAAGAGCAAACTATTACCTTGCTGTCGATATGATGATAAAAGGTTAGGCTGTATATTTTTCAGGGAATGGCGCGGCGTGTTTCATATAAAACACATTCAAGCAGTGTCAACTCAAATGTCTCACCTATTTCTGGTGTGCCCTTTTAGTTACGTTATGAAGCAAAACATCAATAAATAAAAAAAAAGACAGTTTTCAGAATTTCAGTTTCAGCGAAATATTGAGTGTTGTTTTTGTTTTGTGTTGTTTTGTATCATTCTATAAGTCACGGCAGATTTCTCTGCGTAAAATTCGGGATGCTCTCTCTGGGGAGATGTTTTTTTTAATTTTTCAGCTACAGCTCCATCCATGCTTTACCGATGGTGAGAATTTTTCGTATGTGACCGTTTTTACACGCCATAGAGGTATGAGCATTCCGACTTCGGGGTGATGTATGCTGGGTATGTTCGTGTTTCCATAACGCACCAAAAGCTGACATGAATAACGATGTCTTTAACGTGAGAATTTTGATCCTCTTCGTGTGTGTAACATACGAAAGGGAATTAACCACACACAAAAAAATCGCAAAAAAAATGGCAAGGCAAACTGAAGACAAACACACTGAAGCAACTCCCTCCAAGGCACTGGTAGGTCTGCACTTGAAGTCGACCCGGGAGATCGCTTAAAACCTCTATCCTTAATACGAAATAACATGATATCGATATGATATGAAATGTAGCTATTTTGTGTCTTTGGCTATGATTCGTATCATATCAATATGCCTGTCAGTATTGTAATTGCCCTTCAGGGATGATTAAAGTGTTTGTGACTTGACTTGACTTGACTTGACTATACTTTCATTCATCATACGCCATCGAGGTTTGAACCCACGAATGCATGGATCCATGAGATTGAAGTCGAGCAATCTTAACCACTCTGCTATTGAATCTGCCCGACCCCCTACCCCCCTCACCCCTAAAAAGTATTGGAAAAAGAAAATAAAAAGAACAGAAAAAATCCCTTCCCCACTTACATGCCTTCTACTGATACGGTTAACAAAAAGAGGGGAGTAGGGGGGGGGGTCAGAACAGGTGGAGGAAAGAGGTAAATAGTTCTGTTAGACGCAAAGCTTGTTATTATTATTATTTCTTTTTTTCTTTTTTCTTTGGTATTTCTTTTCCTTTCTCAACCGCCGATAATCATTTCGATGATTTAGCCAATACAAGACGTTCGTCTTGAAATGAGTGAAGTATGTGCAAGTTGGTTTAGTGTGTGTGTGTGTGTGTGTGTGTGTGTGTGTGTGTGTAGTGTGTGTGTGGGGGGGGTTGTGTGTGTGTGTGTGTGTGTGTGTGTGTGTGTGTGTGTGTGTGTGTGTGTGTGTGTAGGTGTGTGTGTGTGTGTGTGTATTTGTGTGTGTGTGCGTGTGTGTGTAGTGTGGGGGATTGGGGGGTGGGGCGGGGGGGTGTTTTTGTGTGTGTG
>CM060335.1:42658900-42660451 GCA_030674155.1 Stramonita haemastoma | reverse complement strand
TGTGTGTGTGTGTGTGTGTGTGTGTGTGTGTGTGTGTGTGGTGTGTGTGTGTGTGTGTGTGTGTGTGTTGTGCGCGCACTCGCGCGCAAGTGTGAGCGTTTAAGTTGACTTTGCACTCCCGTAATGATGGTTTGTTAATGGGATACTCTGTCCTCTCATCTTCTAAAGAAAACCAAAAGCATCATACCCATTTATTCATTCTTTTTCTTCTCCCCTCCCTCCCCCCCCCCCCCCTCCTCTCCCCTTCACCCTCTCAAGGTGGAATGACTGAAGGATTTACTGCACTGCACGAGGTGTAGGCCTATGTTGTCTATTTTCTTGTTCGTTTGTTTGTTTGTTTGTTTGTGTGTTTTGTCGATGAGTGTGCATCAGTGTTTAAGATGATACGGGTCTGTGGTAAAAAGACACACTACGCTGCATCAATACAAGAACGACAATGCAGTGTGTTTTTGTTAACTCCCTTAGCTGTGAATTGGCTTAGTTTTCGAAAATGACGTTAATAAATGTGTATTATGTCGCTAATTTCATTAGCGGTGAACTCGTTTAGTTTTCGAAAATACTGTTAATAAATGTGTATTATGCCTTGGCTAATTTCCTCAGCAGTGAATTCGTTTACTTTTGGGAAATAGTGTTAATGAATGTGTATTATGCCTTTGCTAATTTCCTCAGCAGTGAATTCGTTTACTTTTGGGAAATAGTGTTAATGAATGTGTATTATGCCTTGGCTAATTTCCTCAGCAGTGAATTCGTTTACTTTTGGGAAATAGTGTTAATGAATGTGTATTATGCCTTGGCTAATTTCCTCAGCAGTGAATTCGTTTACTTTTGGGAAATAGTGTTAATGAATGTGTATTATGCCTTGGCTAATTTCCTCAGCAGTGAATTCGTTTACTTTTGGGAAATAGTGTTAATGAATGTGTATTATGCCTTTGCTAATTTCCATAGCAGTGAATTCGTTTACTTTTGGGAAATAGTGTTAATGAATGTGTATTATGCCTTGGCTAATTTCCTCAGCAGTGAATTCGTTTACTTTTGGGAAATAGTGTTAATGAATGTGTATTATGCCTTGGCTAATTTCCTCAGCAGTGAATTCGTTTACTTTTGGGAAATAGTGTTAATGAATGTGTATTATGCCTTGGCTAATTTCCTCAGCAGTGAATTCGTTTACTTTGGGAAATAGTGTTAATGAATGTGTATTATGCCTTGGCTAATTTCCTCAGCAGTGAATTCGTTTACTTTTGGGAAATAGTGTTAATGAATGTGTATTATGCCTTGGCTAATTTCCTCAGCAGTGAATTCGTTTACTTTTGGGAAATAGTGTTAATGAATGTGTATTATGCCTTGGCTAATTTCCTCAGCAGTGAATTCGTTTACTTTTGGGAAATAATGCTAATGAATGTGTATTATGCCTTGGCTAATTTCCTCAGCAGTGAATTCGTTTACTTTTGGGAAATAATGCTAATGAATGTGTATTATGCCTTGGCTAATTTCCTCAGCAGTGAATTCGTTTACTTTTGGGAAATAATGCTAATGAATGTGTATTATGCCTTG
>CM060335.1:42641400-42643900 GCA_030674155.1 Stramonita haemastoma | reverse complement strand
GAGGCCCCAAGCAACTGCTGATCAGCAACGGCGTGACGTCATTCGGCACCACCTCGTTCGGCAAGAACGTCACTTCCGCTGGAAGTCTGGACCCTACTTTACCTGTGGGGGCTGTGGTGAGTTTGTTGGGGTTGTGGTGGTAGTGTTTATTGTGTGTGTGGTGGGGTGGGGGTGGGTGTTAAGGTGTGTGTGTGTTTAGGGGGTGTGTGTGTGTTTAGATGTGTGTGTGTAGTGTGTGTGTGTTTAGGGTGTGTGTGTGTAGGTGTGTGTGTGTGCGCGCGCACACACACACACACACATACACACACACGTGCGCGCGCGCGTGCTCGCTCTCTCTCTCATACACATACACGCACGCACAGACGCACTCCCTCTCTCATACACACACTCTAACTCTCTCATACACACACACGCACACACACACATACACACATGCATACACACGCATACACATACACACACATGCACACACATACATATACACACATATACACACATACACACACACACACACACACACACACACGCACGCACACATACACACACACGCACACGCACACGCACACATACACATACACACACACACCTTCGGGTGACATCTCTTATCATCTGACAAATGATCATGTGACATCCGTTAGCCATCTGACAAATGTTCATGTACCATCCGTTAGCCATCTGACAAATGATCATATGACATCCGTTATCCATCTGACAGATGTTCATGTGCCATCCGTTAGCTATCTGACAGACGTTCATGCGACATCTGTTATCCATCTGACAAATGTTCATGTGTCATCCTTTATCCACGAAATGTTCATGTGTCATCCTTTACCCATCAAATCTTCATGTGCTATCCGTTATCCATCTGACAAATGTTCATGTTACATGTGTTATCTATCTGACAAAAAATGTTCATGTGCCAGGCAAATGTTCATGTGCCATCCCTTATCCATCCAAACCTCTGTTTCACAGGAGGGTATCAACCCAGACGTCAGTGTGACGCCCCAGGAACAGAAGTCCGAGTTGACCGTCTACTTTTGAAGGGGAGAGCCAGCCTGTGACGCAGTTGTGCAATAGCCTACGTCATCCTTTTCTTCACGTCACGTGTTGCTTACGTCACTTCGCCGACAGGTTAGACGGAAGTGAGCTCGACTGGGTCCAACAGCCATAAACATTCGATGAGCAAAACCTAAGCACGTGCAGAGCTTGTGTTGAAAAAAACATTGATTTGAACAATTTTGTGCACAGAAAGGACACGGTTAAAAAAAATCTCAAGTCTGTTTTTCTGCCGGTGAGCAAGAAGAGAGATGATGATGATGATGATGATGATGATGATGATGACGTGAATAAAAAAAAACAAACAAACTATGAAGAACAAGAAAACGGTAAAGACTACGTCAACCTACGTGATCTTTTAGTAAAGATGATAATTATTACGTTACATTACATCTAGGAGGCATTCATTGGCGTGCAAACATGTAACATTACGTGACTGGCAGACGATCGTTTCCAGCCTGTTTACACAGGTGGTTTGAAATGATACTGTGCTTCATTTAAGAAAAAAGCAACCCCCACCTCCCCAAAGATAAACACTGTTGGGTCGTTTTTGTATCTCCGAAAAAGTGAAAATGACACTCCTCCCCCTCCCCTATAGATTTGTATATTATGTCTTCTACGGTTTGAAAGGGGTAACCGTTTTTAAAACACGAGGACTTGTTGTATATATATATATTATTATTCAAATGTTTTTATATTTAAGTGTTTCGAAAAAAAAAGATGTCTGCAAATTTTTGTTTTTTGGGAGAAGGGAAAAATGAAACAATACTCAAAAATGCAACTGCATCTAGATGTATGTAAAAAAAAAATCGTGTTGCAGTTGATATATATCATACATGGGGAGAGAGAGAGAGAGAGAGAGAGAGAGAGAGAGAGAGAGAGAGAGAGAGAGAGAGAGAGAGAGAGGTATCTTCGTCATTCAAAGATGTACTTATGCCCTTGCGGTATGTGTGTACATATACACGCATAACTAAGCCAGTAATTGTATTTATGTGAGTGGCATCAAGTAGGGGCAGGGAGGTGTGGGGGTAGGAAAGGGGGGGGGGGGCATAAAAACAGTGGACAAAAAATGTAAAGAAATTGGAGTTTCTTCCCCTGATCTACTCCATTCATCATTGTTACACTCCGCTCCGGGTTGCTGTTTTGACTAGATGCTTAAAAAAAAATGACAAGGTCCTGTAGCAAACTTTGAGGAGAGAGAGAGAGAGAGAGAGAGAGAGAGAGAGAGAGAGAGAGAGAGAGAGAGAGAGAGAGAGAGAGAGAGAGAGAGAGAGAGAGAGATCTTGTTTGTTTTGGGGTTTGTTTGTTTTTTTACAAAAGTTTGTGCAGTCTTTTTCCTACAATGCTGCATTCTCAATGAACACGAGGAATATGTTTGAAATTATGGAACCATCATAAAATATTTTGTGCCTTGAAACAAGTATGAAACATATAGACCAGGCAG
>CM060335.1:42639119-42641300 GCA_030674155.1 Stramonita haemastoma | reverse complement strand
CAAAACATATGATAACAAGGGAAAAAAGAAAAAGAAAAAAACCAGCAACACATAGAACCAATGACAGTGACTTAAAACAACATCTATACAGCATATAGTAGACACCACTTTGTAAACACAAGTGTCTGATTATCACGGTACAGAAGGTCTCAAAACATATCAATGACAAGGGAAAAAAAAACAACCAGTAACCATAGAACCCATGGCAGTGACTTTAAAAAAAAAAAACAATATCTATACAGCGTATAGTAAAACATCACTCTTTTAAACACCAGTGATGGAAAATGATGCTACAATAGGACTGAAAACATATCAATAAAAGAAAGAAGGAATGAACCAGCAATACTTACAAACAACGACAAAGATGGGAAAACTCTCCATACCCTTTCATATGTTTAGATTATTCCACCGGCACACAAATACACCACAGCAACAAAAAACAGAACCTTTACTGCACAATACAACACAGTCAATTGTGAACACCGAAAACCACTCCACAAGCTCAGTTTGTCAAACACGGAAGTGCACATTACTTAATACATTTAATCATCGAATTCTCCTTTTCTGGTTCATTTTAACTTTTTTGTTTTGTTTGGGCTCTGTTTTCCTTTTTCGGTTGCAAAAATCTTCAATGATGCCCCAACAGTCTACTCGACTGATTTGTACATCAATCTTGCGCTACGTTAAATCCTGTTCCACTTTTCGTAAGAGTAGGCCATTGTGTGCCATTATGTAAACCGGTGGTAACAGATGACAAGATTGACAAAACTGCATACACACGGGGGCTGGATGTAAAAAAAAAAAAGCCCATGAGAGGTTATTCCATTATCCTCGATATAAAAGAATAAAATAAAATCGAATAGATAACAAAAAAAAATAAAGTATAGGTAAGGACGAGGAGGGGGGGTTGAGGTGTGAGGATTTTTCGTTGGTCATTCCCAAACTATCAAACTGTAGAGATGCGGAGAGCAAGGATATTTAACATGGACTAGACCACACTAACACTCACGACACAGAAACACACAGCAACACCTGAACTCAAGAATGATTTGTACATCAAACTCACGATTGATCCATTTAGGCTTTTTGAGATAAGCCAGAGCTACGGTTAAAAAACAGACACCAATCGATCAAGAGTTGAAGTGTTACACACAATGATGTTATAATCATAATTCTAAAACACACAGGTGATTTTTGTGGGCATTAAGTTTTCACTTTCATCACCCAAGAAAGTAAAAGTTTTGTTTTATTTTGCAGCAAACACTCATGCTTGTCATCAGTGTGTGGGATAAAATGGCACATACACTTGCCTGAGATAAGATCATGCCATGCTAATACTCTCACACTCCTTCAAACAGGGTTACAGAAAATGGATGATTTTTAGAGTGATGATACACATCTACTCTCTGCCTTTAAGTGGAACCATTAAATTTGTACAGAAAGTAGAAGACCGCAGGGAGTGGAGGAAGCTGGTTTCAAAATCTTCAGTTGTCCCCCCACGGTCTACAGGATTATGGGATAGGTAAAAGTGACGGTGAATACACACTATTGTCGCCGTTTCTTCCCTCCCCCCCCCTCCCTTTTCTTTTTCTTTTTTCTTTTTTTTTTTTGGGGGGAGGGGGGGTGCGGGATGACTTCTAACCTTTTCCCAAGTAATTGAATTAGTATACCACTCTAAGTCATTGTAGATTTCTCTGCGTGAAAACTCAGGCTGCTCTCCCCGGAAAGAGTGCGTCGCCACAAGAGCAGCGCCACCCTTTTTTTTTCTTTTCCTGCATGCATACATGTATATTTGTTTTCCTATTAGAGTTTGGGGGGTACATAATTTTGACAGGGACAACTCTCTTGTTGCAGTGGGTTCTTTTACGTGCGTAAAATGCGTGTTGCACACGGTACCTCAGTTTATCGTCTCATTCGAAAGACTAGTACCTAGACCACAGCCCATGGTTTAGTGGATTGGGGGGAGGAAGGTTTCGGGCACAAACGGGGATCAAACCTAGACATTTGGCTTTCTAGGCAGGCGCGTTACCTCTACTAATTCGTTTTAAGGGTAAAAGTAAAGGTGTCCCATAACCTATGAGGTCGTAGGGGAGCAAGGCATCAGAGACCTCAGCATCTCTAGGGGCTAGCATATCGAGGGAGGCGCCCATCTCCTCTCCTCGCTGCTTTACCTTCCCTGAC
>CM060335.1:42626619-42629119 GCA_030674155.1 Stramonita haemastoma | reverse complement strand
TGTTCCATTTGAGTCAATTTCAACCAAAAACGAATACACTTTACAGCTGAAACAATTTGTAATGGGTATCGGTTCGTTTCTCCATAGACAAGATTATTAGGTGTTTTTACTGATACACCGAGGAATTTCTTAAGGGCAAATAAATGAACTTTCTCACTATGAATAGATGCTGCATCAAGTCCCCACATTTCAGCTCCATACAATGCTACTGGCTGAACTTGTGAATCAAATAATTTCATGAATAAGCAAAATGAATAATTGTTCAATTTAGTTAACTTTTTCATTATAGAAATTAGGGCCCTCTTTGCCCGACAAGCAAGGTCTTTACACGCAAACGTAAAACTCAAACGTGTTGAAAAATACAGTCCTAGATATTTATATGCATTTACTACAGCCATATTGACACCATCAAAATACCATCTTTCTCTAGCAGCAAGATAACCACCTTTTCTGAATACAATTATATTACTCTTAGACATGTTGACCTTCAGTTGAAGCTTAGACGCTGATCTCTGTAAACAATTTAATTGATTTTGAAGACCCACTACAGTTTCAGATAACAATACAACATCATCAGCAAAAAGTAGAATAAATAGTTCCAAGGCTTCATCATAAAAGGAAACACCATGCTTTCCATATTCACAAACTTCTCTAGTTACTTCATTTATAAATAAAGAAAACAAAACAGGGCTGCATACATCCCCCTGCTTCACACCAGTAGTACAATTGATACAATCAGTTAAAGCACCCCCACACCTAATTCTCGCTTTCACACTGTTATACATGCTCATAACACAAGTAAGTAATTTACCAGAAATTCCATTCTTTACCAAAATTGGCCATAATATACTTCTATTAACAGAGTCAAATGCCTTTTCAAAATCAATAAAGGCAATATATAACTTACGATTTAAACTAAGTTGCTTTTGTACACATGCAAGAAGTGTGAATATATGATCTATTGTAGAATAATTACTCTTAAAACCAGCTTGAAATTCGTCTGTTATATTATTTGCTTCTACCCATATCTGAAGTCTATGATTAATAATTGAACTATAGAGCTTACTGGCTACATTACAAATTGATATACCTCTGTAATTGTTTGGATCGGCAGTATTACCTTTTTTATACAAAGGAATTACAATAGATTCAGACCAAGCTGTTGGAAAAATACCTTTATTAAATAAAGCATTAAACAAAGTCACAAAGAAACTGACAACTTGACTACATCTAACAGAATTCTTCAAAAATTCTCCAATAACACCATCAATACCTGCTGCTTTAAGATTTTTTAATTTTCTTATGGCTAGAAGAACTTCATCCACAGAAATTGGACCATCAAATTCACAAGCTTCATCTCTTATTTCATTTTCAGTTATTTCACCAAAGTTAATATTTACAGAATCTTTTTCAAGTAAGTCTCGAAAATGCTGATACCAGGTATCAATATCTATGATATTATGGGGCTGTTTACTTTTGGAAGAAATTTTGCGCATATTATTCCAAAATTTTTTCTGATCATTCACTGAACTAGTCAACTCATTGATCATAGTCTCGTTATATTCCTTTTTCTTTTGTTCCAAAAGATGCTTATATTCACGCCTGACACGACAGTAATTATCTCTGTCCTCTTTTCTTAAAGTACGTCTATATTTTTGCAACAAATTACGGACAGATTTCTTAAGTCTACTACATTCCTTATCAAACCAACTACTTACTTTACTGCACTCACTGTTTTTAAAAGTCTTCTTCATACATTCAGCCGCATCTTTCAGACAACCATTGAACAGACTAAGTGCAGTGTCAACATCTGAATCAAGGTGACTAATCGCTACATCTAACCTATGTTGTATGTCCCCTGAACACATCTTATCAAAAAATTCTTCAAAACAATTATCATTCCATACATATTTTTGCAAAGTATAAAGCTGCATATTTTTAGTTGACTTGTTAGGATTGTCTTGAGGAAACTCTATATAGAATTCTACAGGCATATGGTCTGATTCCAGTCGTTCACTTACCATGAGCTGACAATGATCAATAAACATCAAAAATAAATCACAGGAAACAAGAAAATAATCATTCACACTACTACCAGAATCAGAAATAAAAGTGTAACGACCCACAGTATCACCAGAACAAACGCCATTTATAATATGTAGATCCAAGACAGTGCACATATTGAGTAACAGCTTTCCATAATTATTTAATTTATCATCCTCAGAATTTCGATCAAGACTGATAGGATGACTGTCACATGTAAATTCAACATCAGAACCGAAATTCCTGCAAACATGACATGCATTAGAAGTCCTACTATTTAAGTCTCCACACAACAGCAAATACACGTCATCTGAATCAATCAAATAATCACATAAAAAATTTTCCAGTGCCGATATACCGTTATCGATATCGTAATGCATATAATATGGTGCACCCTCTGGAGGAATGTAAGTACATACAAACAAAACATCTTTCAGTGTGCCAAACAATGACTTGT
>CM060335.1:42611619-42614119 GCA_030674155.1 Stramonita haemastoma | reverse complement strand
TGCATAACATTAATGAAAAAGGTTGACTATATTTTCATTTCTGTGGAAAAATTCTGTGTATGAACGTATTCTATTAATGCAAATTATATATGGTACAGTTGATTTTGTTTGAAATCCTCCATGCCCCAAGAGGGGTCAAAGGCGAATTAAATCTTGAATCTTGTGTGTGTAGTGTGTTTGCCTGTGTCTGTGTGTCTGTATGTGTGAATCTGTGTCTGTGTCTGAATACATGCGCGTCTGTGTCTGCGTTTGTCTGTGTGCCTGCGCACGCGTGTATAGGGATCAAGATCGGTCATGTATTAAAGGAAACAAAAAATCATACGACAATGGAAATCCCCACGCAATAGGTGTAGTTGCTTGACATACGCAAATGGACATGTATGTATAGACAGTTGTCATCTGAATGGACGCATATTTGTAGAAGAATACACACACACACATACACATACACACACGCATTCACGCATACATGCACACAAGATAACAATATCACCATGTGTGGACAGACCTAAAATTGAACTACAACACCACACACACACACACACACACACACACGCGCGCGCGCGCGCGCGCGCGCATACACAACACACACACAACACACACACACACATACACATATACACACACGTACACATACACACACATACACACACACACACAACACACACACACACACATACACATACACATACACACGCTACACACGCTACACACACACACACACACACAAACACACACACACACACACACACACACACACACACACACACACACGCACACACACACGCACACACACACGCACGCACGCACGCACGATCAATCATACCAGAAACCACACACATAGACCATTTGCCATCTCATCACGATGTCTCTCCTATCAAACGTCTCCACCCCCCTCCCCAACCCCCAAGCCCTACCCCCCCTTTCTCTTCCTTCTTCTACCCCTTCCTCCTCCTGTCTCTTCCCCTACCCCTCCCCCTCCCTCTCCATTTCACAAGGGATAGCCTAGTGGTCAGAACATTGTGCTCGCAATTTGACGACCCGGGTTCGATTTCCCGTTCGAGGGGATTTTTTTCCCTGGAGATAACATCAGTGCTAACTCCACTGTCCCCAAAAGTCCTTCGGATGAGACTATAAACCGAGGCCCCGTGTGCGAGCGCACGCAGAACATTTTGCGCTCACGTTAAATCCTGTTCCGCTTTTCGTAAGTGTAGGCCATCGTGTGCCAGTGGAAACAGATGACAATATTTACACAATTGCATACACAAGGGGACTGGATGAAAAAAAAGCACGTGAGTGCTTATTCCATTATTCTCGATGCATATCAACAAATTAAAAAAACTTTTCTTTCCTCTATCCCTTCCTTCACCTGTCTCTCCCCCCCCCCTCCCCCCTCTTCCATCTTCTACCCCTCCCTTCTCCTGTCTCCCCCCCCCTCACCCCACCCCACCCATCTCCTACCTCCCCATTCCACAAGCCGATTCCTCAATCTTCCATTCCTCAACTCTCCCCCTCAACAGTAACGTTCATGCCTCAAGAAGGAGAAACAAACCTCCCTCTTTGCGCAATGACATATTATGTCGTTAAGCGGTTGTTGTCCTTAAGTGAACGAGCTCATCGGAGATAATAACTGCTTTACCGGTTTAGGGAGAAGAAAAGGCCACTGAGATAGGGGAACAAAGGCGCAGACACACGATGAAATGAGAAAATGTGTGTGGCGCTGCTCTTGTGGCGCGCGGCGTGTTTTCCCAGAGGAGAGCAGCCCGAGTTCATTTTTCATGTGATAGATCTGCTGTGGCTTAATTAAAGTGGTGTGCAATACAATACAATGCAATACGATACGATATGATACGATACGACACAATACAAAGAATTGCCATGCCATGCAATACAGTACAATACAGTACAATGCAATACAACACAATGCAATGCAATGCCATGCCATGCCATACAATACAATGCAATGCAATACAATACAATGCCATGTCAAACACAATACAATACAAAGCAATGCATCACAATGCAGTGCAATGAATTGCAATGCAATAAAACGCAATGCTATGTAATACGGATCGGTGGATCGGTGGTCTAGAGGTAACGCGCCTGTCTAGAAAGCGAAAAGTCCGGGTCGGAGCGTGCGGTGGTTCGAATCCCGTTTGGACCCAAAACTTTTCCCCCATCCATTAGACCATGAGTGGTGGTCTAGGCTCTAGTCTTTCGGATGAGACGATAAACCGAGGTCCCGTATGTTACACATCTTTATTTCGCGCAAGTAAAAGAACCTACGGCAACAAGGGAGTTGTCCCTGACAAAATTTTGTAGAAAAAGGCACTCTGATAGGGAAACAAATACAGTTGCAGACACGAAAAAAATACTGGGTAGGCGCTGCACTTGTGGCGACGCGCTCTCCCCGGGGAGAGCAACCCGAATTTCATGCAGAGAAATCTGCTGTGACAAAGTGGTATAAAATATATTCTAAAAATTTAAAATACAATACAAC
>CM060335.1:42599119-42606619 GCA_030674155.1 Stramonita haemastoma | reverse complement strand
TGTCCGCTTGCGTTCGACTAGTGGGCGGTAGTAGCAGCGTCAACAGAGGAATAATGCTGAACAGAAGAAAACACAGAGAGAGAGAGATGGTGTACACACACACACACACACACACAACACACACACACACACACACACACACACACACACACACACACACACACACACACACATACACGGACACTTACATATACTACATGTATCAGTTGCACTTAACCATAAGCTTAGGAGACAGAGGAGGGAGGACTTATCGTTATAGGCTGCGCACGTTGTAATTGGCACACAACCACCCAACCCCTTGCTTTAACATGGACTTGTCATGTCTAGCGTCAGAGGTTTCACAACTCTCTTCTCTTGTGCTGTCTTACCATGACTGCTCGTTTTCTTTCTTTCTTTCTTTCTTTTTCTCTCTCTAAGGCTGGGTTGTTGTTTGTTTGTTTTTTTTTCCTTTATTTTTGGTGTTATGGTTTTTTTGGGGGAGCGGAATAGCTCAGTGTTCAGAGCGCTCCCTTTCCCCCCAGTCAAGTTAAGCAGCGTCGAGCGTGGTTACAAGTTGCATATTATATGGGTGACCGTTTGCACGCCTTGGCTTCAGTACAGTTCTCCCAATAACCCAGCTGTCACAAGGGTACCTGCCCTATTTAGGGTCAGGGAAGGTAAAGCAGCGAGGGAGAGGAGATGGGCGCCGCCCTCAACATGCTGGCTCCTTAGAGAAGCTGAGGTATCTGATGCCTCGCTCCACTACAACCACACAGTTTATGGGACACCTTTACCTTTACCTTTTTTCATTTCTTTTTCTTTCTTTCTTTCTTTCTTCTTTTTTCTTTCTTGTTCTGTTTTCTTTTGTTTTAGTTTCTTTTTACTTTGTTTTCTTTTGATCGATGTTGAAATATGCATTGTTTGACCATTATTCCTTTCCATTTACCTTCTCTTTTTTTCTCTAGAACAAAAGGTGATAGAGAGTACTTGTTGGAGTTTTTTTTATTATGGTAGTTTTGATGTTCCTTTCAGTATGTTTTCTTTTTTACTCTGGTAATTTAAAGTCCTTTGTTTCAAAGGTAAAGGTGTCCCATAACCTATGTGGTCAGAGGGGAGCGAGGTGTCAGAGACCTCAGCTTCTCCAGGGACCAGCATATTGAGGGCGGCGCCCATCTCCTCTCCCTCGCTGTTTTACCTTCCCTGACCCTGAAGAGGGCAGGTACCCATTTACAGCTGGGTGAACTGGAGGGACTGTACTGTAGCCAAGGCGCGCAAACGGTTACCCATCTCATTGGTAACCACGCTCGATGCTGCTTAACATTGGCTGGGGGGGGGGGGGGGGGGGAAGCGAGTGTGCTCTGACCTCTGAGCTACCCCTCCCCTTTTCGCATTTTTGTAACTTGCTTTCTTTTGCCAAACGCAGACGAATTCCTGTTTACGTTGAATGAAAAAAATTGCTGTCGGGTGAGGTTTTGGGGGCTCTACATTGTATCTAGCTTCCGTGTATTGTATTTCTTACATTGTGTTTATCACTTTCTAATCAGAGATTATTTATTTATACCCCTTTATGTCACAGCAGATTTCTCTGCGTGAAATTCGGGCTGCTCTACCCGGGAAGAGCGCGTCGCCACAAGTGCAGCGTCTACTCATTTTTTTCCCTGTCTGCAATTGTATTTGCTTCCCCATCAGAGTGGCCTTTTTTCTACAGAATTTTGCCAGGGACAACCCTCTTGTTGCTGTGAGTTCTTTTACGTGCGCTAAATAATAATGTGTAACACACGGGACCTCGGTTTATTCGAAAAGACTAGCACCCAGACCACCACTCATGATCTAATGGATGGGGGGAAAGTTATGGCCCCAAACGGGATTCAAACCACCGCATACTCCGACCGGGACTTTTCGCATTCTAGACAGGCGCGTTATTCTAGAGATTAGAGGACGGGATAGCTCAGTGGTCAGACCACTCGCTTTCCCGAAGCTATACGGTTAAGCAGCATTGATCGTGGTTACCAGAGACTGTTCACATAGTTACGGTCTCTCCCTAGTAGTTTTCAACCGGCTGACTCATTCATTCAGAATCTCTCACCAGTTGCTCCTGCGTTGAAAAACACCTGTCTGGCTTAACCTGCTCTGAAAGCAGCAAAGACCAGCATTGACAGTGATGTCCTTAAGTGGCTCTAGTCGTCAAGTGGTCTGCATCGACAGAGCTGGATGAGAGTTCCTCCCCGCGATCTTGAAACTTCGTTGTGGAACGATGCGCGTAGTGTATAGCCTTTGTGTGAAATGCTGCATAGCGTATTTGGTATAAAGAATACAGTATTTGATAAAAGAATACAGTATTTGGTATAAAGAATACAGTATTTGGTATATGACATACCAGCATTATGTCTTACTCTTTGAACCCGGTCAGACCTATCTTTTTAATGTTCACATTCTAAACTGACTTTGTATCTAATTAATAATTATCGTTTTATTCCTGTTATTTTGGGTTTGTGTTTACATCTGTGTTAATGATATAAAAGCAATGTGCTCAGCAGATGAAAAAAACAACATCGTTTCTAATCATCTCATGGACCGCTTTCGCGCAGTTGATATGTTGAATGTCTCGTTCCAGTTAAGGACCAGAGAACCATTTAACGACACCGCAAATGACCCCCTGAAGAGTATCAAGGTTAAGGTTAACAACCCCACCCGAATTAGCATTCTCAAAGGTCTTCTTTGTGTGTATCCCTTTTTCTTCTTCTTCTTTTTTTTTTTTTTGGTAAGTGTGGGAAAAGCAGGTCCCTGTTGATTTACTAAACGGGTGGGGAGCTGCTTAAGGTGACATTAAAGGTTACTCTCTCTCTCTCTCTCTCTCTCCTCTCTCTCTCTCTCTCTCTCTCTCTCTCTCTCTCTCTCTCTCCTCTCTCTCCTCTCTCTCTCTCTCTCTCGATATGATCTTCTTCTTCTTTTTGTGGGATACCTCTTCTTGGTCTTCTTCTTCTTCTTCTCCTTCTTCTTCTTCTTCTTCTTCTTCTTCTTCTTCTTCTTCTTCTTCTTCTCCTTCTTCTTCTCCTTCTTCTTCTTCTTCTTTCTCTTCTTCTTGTTCTTGTTCTTGTTCTTCTTGTTCTTCTTCTTCTTCTTCTTGGTCTTCTTGGTCTTCTTCTTCTTCTTCTTCTTGGTCTTCTTCTTCTTCTTCTTCTTCTTCTTTGGTCTTCTTGTTCTTCTTCTTCTTGGTCTTCTTCTTCTTCTTGGTCTTCTTCTTCTTCTTCTTCTTCTTGGTCTTCTTCTTCTTCTTCTTCTTGGTCTTCTTCTTCTTCTTCTTCTCCTTCTTCTTGGTCTTCTTCTTCTTCTTGGTCTTCTTCTTCTTCTTCTTCTTCTTCTTCTTCTTCTTCTTCTTCTTCTTCTTCTTCTTCTTCTTCCTCTTGGTCTTCTTGGTCTTCTTCTTCTTGGTCTCCTTCTTCTTCTTCTTCTTGGTCTTCTTGTTCTTCTTCTTCTTGGTCTCCTTCTTCTTCTTCTTCTTGGTCTTCTTGTTCTTCTTCTTCTTGGTCTTCTTCTTCTTCTTCTTCTTCTTCTTCTTCTCTTCTTCTTCTTCTTCTTCTTCTTCTTCTTGGTCTTCTTCTTCTTCTTCTTCTTCTTCTTGGTCTTCTTCTTCTTCTTGGTCTTCTTCTTCTTCTTCTTCTTCTTCTTGGTCTTCTTCTTCTTCTTTCTTCTTCTTCTTCTTGGTCTTCTTCTTCTTCTTCTTCTTGGTCTTCTTCTTCTTCTTGGTCTTCTTATTCTTCTTCTTCTTCTTCTTCTTGGTTTTCTTCTTCTTCTTCTTCTTCTTGGTCTTCTTCTTCTTGGTCTTCTTCTTCTTCTTCTTCTTCTTCTTCTTCTTCTTCTTCTTCTTCTTCTTGGTCTTCTTCTTGGTCTTCTTCTTCTTGGTCTTCTTCTTCTTCTTCTTCTTCTTCTTCTTCTTCTTCTTGGTCTTCTTCTTCTTCTTCTTCTTCTTGGTCTTCTTCTTCTTCTTCTTGGTCTTCTTCTTCTTCTTCTTGGTCTTCTTCTTCTTCTTCTTCTTCTTCTTCTTCTTCTTGGTCTTCTTCTTCTTGGTCTTCTTCTTCTTCTTCTTGGTCTTCTTCTTCATGGTCTTCTTCTTGGTCTTTTTCTTCTTCTTCTTCTTCTTCTTCTTCTTCTTCTTCTTCTTCCTTCTTCTTCTTCTTCTTCTTCTTCTTCTTCTTGGCTTCTTCTTCTTCTTCTTTGTCTTCTTCTTCTTCTTCTTCTTCTTCTTCTTCTTCTTCTTCTTCTTCTTCTTCTTCTTCTTCTTCTTCCTCTTCTTCTCTCTCGTTTCTTTTACACGGTCAAATTTGATACAGATGATTTCTTCTTCTCTTCTTCTTCTTCTTCCTTCTTCTTCTTCTCTTCTTCTTCTTCTCTTCTTCTTCTTCTTCTTCTTCTTCTTCTTCTTCTCTTCTCTTCTTCTTCTTCTTCTTCTTCTTCTCTTCTCTTCTTCTCCTTCTTCTTCTTCATTTTCTTCTTCTTCTTCTTCTTTCTTCTTCTCTCGTTTGCTTTTACACCGTCAAATATGTCAGGGAATATTAATGACATGTTTTCTTTCCAGCTCCTCTCGCGGTCCGTCTGTACAGCTTGGTTTTTGCAAAGGTTATCTCTGTCGGTCACACTATCTTCCTCAGGTCACCCACAGTATTATATAGCGTGAACCTCTGAAAGATGTGCTCACCAGCCTGGTTTTCTTTACCACAGACACACAGAGGAGAAGGAATACAGAGATAGTAAATGATCTATATGCCAGCAGGAGTTCTTGAGAATCGTGACTTGAGGTGTAAGGAATATACCCAACTCTGTCACGCGTCCTTTGGGAAAATGTAACTTTAGTATGGTGATGTTTCGAGAGGTGGCATATAAGTGATATTGATTTTTTTGATATCGTGTATGTTATGTGTGGTGTGATGTTCTCCACGATAGTTAGTTAACATTGGTGAGGTTGAATTTGTGTGGTGTATTTTTTTTCTGAGGTGTGGTACGCTTGAATGATAGTAATTCACTACGGTGATTTTTTTTTTTTACGGTGTAGTATTGTTGTGTTAAGGTTTTTGATGATAGGGAAATGTAGTGGCGTGGAATATATTTTGTGGTTTTAAGTTTTCAACAATGTTATATTGACGATTTTTTTTATTTGTTTGCTGTTGTTGTTGTTATTGGGGTTTTTGGGGCGGTAGAATGTAATGATAAGTATGGTGTGTTAAAGACTATAAGCAAAATAATTGTGTGTACTGTACTAGTATAGAATATTGCTTAGAACGATAGTAGTTATTATCAGTCTCTTGATCTACTGTGGTGAATGGTCGTGATATTATGCTTTGAACATTAAAGCATCAGTGATGTTAATTTCCTATGGTGTCTTACTGTGGTGTGAACGATAGTATATCAGTGATGTTAATTTTGTGTGGTCTACCATTGCGTGAAATGCTTTGAAGGATAGCTCATCAGTATGTTGATTTTCTATGGCTTCTTATCATGCTGTGGTGCAGAGAACTATTGAAGATAGGTAGTGCAGATGATGACATCAGTGATTAATTTTTTTATGGTGTAATACCGGACAGCAGAAGACCGCGGGGAATGGAGGAAGCTGGTCGCAAAATCTTTATTGGTACCCCAAAACACCCCGGGACAACGGGCTTGGTGATGGTCAAGGAATGTCCAATTAAATCCGCTCATGCTGTTTATAGCCGCGCTGACCACACATGTGCAATAATATTTTGAACTTTAGTAAACCACTGATGTTGATTTCTTACCGTGTATTATTGTAGTGTGTTGTTCTGAGTTTTAGTCAATCAGTGATGTTCATTTTTTTATGGTGTGTTATTGCTGTGTGATACGTTGAACTTTGGTAAATCAGTGACATTGATTTTTTTTTCTTTTTTGTAGTAAATGTGACGTGGTCCTCTTAACGATAGTGTGTTAGTGAGGCTGAGTTTCTGTTTCTCTGGGTAGCATTACTATGTAGTGTAATGTTCTGAATGATAGAAAAATCAGTGACTTTGAATTTCTACAATATGATATTGTGGTATAATGTTCTGTACAGTACTATAGTAAATGTTTTATTTCCATAGTGTGCTGACGTAGCGTGATGCTTTAAACGACAGTCTATCAATGACTAATTTTCTATCGTAAAGTGCTATCATGTATTGTGTACAATAAATGCTGATTTTCATGATGTATTGACGTGGTCTGACGCTGTGAATGACAGTCTATCAATGATTAGATTTTCTATTGTGTAGTATTATGATGCGTTATAGACAGTAAGTGATACTAATATTCTGTATAGTGTATTGTTATTTTTGTCGTGTGCTACAGACGACAAACATTGACAAAACCAATGTGAAGACCAAAAAAACCTAAAAACACAAGGAAACAAAAAGGAAAACAAAGAGACAGAGCAGGATAGGACAGGATAGAACAGAATGTGAAAGGACAGGATATGGAAGGACGGGATAGAACAGGACAAGACAGGATAGGATAGGATAGGACAGGACAGGACAGAATAGGGCGGGACAGGAACAGAACAGAACAGAATAGGACAGGACAGGACAGGAAAGGGCGCGCCAGGGCAGAGCAGGGCAGGATGGGACAGGACAAGGCAAGAAAGGACAAGACAAGACAGGATAGGATATGACAGGATAGGACAGGACAAGGGCAGGACAAAAATGACAAGTCAGACAATAACGTGTCTCAGAGCAAAACATAATAATTTACTAATGCCACAATTCACAGCAAGCCATGCTAAAACACGAGCTAGGATGGGCTGATCTGCCTGCCTGCAGTGTCACAACACTTCAACATTTTGACAACCACAGGTGCACATGTTTTCAAAACAAAAACTTACAACGACAATGTCGACTCCGGCAGTTTTCATATTTATAAATTTTATGGCAAGGTAACTCTAGATTAAGAAGGAAAAATCCCAATATTGTTTACATAGGTGTTTGCTAACGCAAATAGGAGCCAGGATTAAAAACAACGGTTGATACATATTGTAGCCATGACTTTGATGGGGGAAAAAAATATATTTATTTCGAAGTACTATGGGAACGAACTATTCCATTTGGTTTTGGTTTTGTTTATTTGTTTAGTTTTGGGTTTGTTTCCTTGTTGGTGGTGATGAAATCGGTGGTGGTTTTGTTGATTTTATTTTTGTTTTATTGTTTGTTGCTTTCTGTATGTGTGTGTGTGGGGGGGGGGGTGGTACAATACCCACCTTATTCTATTTTTAAGTTCTCTCTCTCTCTCCTCTCTCTCTCTCTCTCTCTCTCTCCCTCTCTTTCTCTCTCTCTCTCTCTCTCTCTCTCTCTCTCTCTCTCTCTCTCTCTCTCCCTCTCCCTCTCTCTCTCTCTCTCTCTCTCTCTCTCTCTCTCTCTCAACACCCACATTATTCTATTTTTAAGTTCTCTCTCTCCTCCCTCCCTCTCTCTCTCTCTCTCTCTCTCTCTCTCTCTCTCTCTCGCTCTCTTACCACACATCTATAATCCCCAAAACCCTCTCTAA
>CM060335.1:42586619-42589119 GCA_030674155.1 Stramonita haemastoma | reverse complement strand
CTGCTTCTGAAAACAGAAGAAGAATAAAAATAATAATGAAATAAAAAATATAGGTATGAAGTTTAGGTTTGATGTTTTGTGGGTGTTTGTGTAAGGGTGGGGTAGGGGGGTGAGGGGTGTTGGAGGTGTGAGTAGTGTGGGGGGAGGGGGAGGGGAGGGGGAGATAGTGTGATTGTGTATGTGTGTGTGTGTGTGTTGTGTAGGGGGATAGTGTGGTGTGTGTGTGGTGTGTGTGTGTGTGTGTGTGTGTGTGTGTGTGTGTGTGTGTGTGTGTGTGTGTGTGTGTGTGTGGTTGGTGTTGTGTGTGTGTGTGTGTGTGTGTGTGTGTGTGTGTGTGTGTGTGTGTGTGTGTGTGTGTGTGTGTGTGTGGTGTGGGTGGTGTGTGTGGTGTGTGTGTGTGTGTTGTGTGTGTGTGTGTGTGTGTGTGTGTGTGTGTGTGTGGTGTGGTGTGTAGGGGGGATAGTGTGTGTGTGTGTGTGTGTGTGTGCGTCTGTCTGTCTGTCTGTGTGAAGGGGGGATAGTGTGTGTGAAATAAAGTTACGGTTTGATGTTTTGTGGAGTATGTGTGGGGAAGGGGTGGGGTGAGGGGAACGGGAGAGAGAGGTAGCGCGTGTATGTTGTGTGGGGGGGGGTGGAGGGGGCTAGTGTGTATGTTTGTGCTCAAGCTTTGAGGTAGAATAGTAAAAGGAAGTAATACAACTTTTGCTGTCAGTACAAACCAGGTTCTATAAATGATTACGGTAATCAAATTTTTGTTGAGTTTTCGTAGTGTTTGTTTGGTGGTGAGGGTGGCAATTTTCTTTGCGAGTAGTTTCCTTTTTTTTTTTACACTGCCATTACTTACGAATAAAAATGCAAACTCTCTTATATATCAAAAGTACGAGAAATTCATGTGGGTTACAAACATAGCCAAAAAAACAATCAACAGGCAAACCATTATCATATAACACAGCACACATCAATATCACAAACCCAGGCAACAATCTATCTACACCTTTCTTTCGCCCATTTATATATGGACACTCATGCATAAAACATGCATGCATGGTTCATGCACACAAACACACACGTGCGCGCGTGCGCACTCATACACACACACATACACACTCACACACGCACTCAGTTATCAGTGCTGACTCCACTCTCCCCAAAAGTCCTTCGGATGAGACTTTAAACCGAGGCCCCGTGTGCGAACGCACGCAGAACATCTTGCGCACACGTTAAATCCTGTTCCGCTTTTCGTAAGAAAAGGCCATCGTGTGCCGGTGGGAACAGATGGCATTTACAAAACTGCATACACACGGGGACTGGATATAAAAAAGCACAAGAGTGCTTATTCCATTATCCTCGATATAAAAGAGTAAATCAAATCAAATCAAAATCTCAATCTCTCTCTGTCTGTTTCTCTCTCTCTCTCTCTCTCTCTCTCCTCTCTCTCTCTCTCTCTCTCTCTCTCTCTCTCTCTCTCTCTCTCTCTCTCTCTCTCTCTCTCTCTCTCTCTCACACACACACACACACACACACACACACCACACACACACACACACACACACACACACACACACACACACACACACACACACAACACACACACACCAGGGTTATCACGATATATAAATGACTATATAGAATTTCACCAATAGCGAAACAAAAGTTTAAGATTACGAAAAAAATCGATCTTTGGCAAAATCTTGTGCCTGCATATGAAAAAAAGTTCAAAAGTAAACCTAAACAATCCACAAAATACATGCTAATAAATCCACCTCACGAAAAAAAATCAGATCTAAAAAAAAATACCAAGATCAACAGTATTAGCAACAGCAACAAACAACAAGAATAACAGGTTTTCACAAAAGTCTTAACAACAACACAAAACCTGTTTCATCTTTTTTTTAAAACGCACGACTGCCGAAAACCAGTCTACAGTAAAACATGTCGGATGCCTTTTTGTGCTTAAAACGAGTGACAAAGAAAATTAATGAGATCTTTGTGTCGCAATAAAAAAAAAAGTCTGTGCCTGCACATTCTCTCTCCGATTGAATAAGAGAAGACGTAGTCTTCATTCTCGATCTGACAAAGAATGACGGACTTCGCATGAAGTATTTCAGACATATAAGGATTGCACTTGCGATTCGTATACATTTGCATACATTTGCATACAGTTTATTCTTTTATTCTTTTATTTCAAGGATAATGGAATAAGCCTTGTGCTTTTTTTTACATCCAGTCCCCGTGTGTGTGCAGTTTTGTCACTTTTGGCATCCGTTTCCACCGGCACACAATGGCCTATTCTTCCAAATAGCGGAATAGGATTTAATGTGTGTGCAAAATGTTCTGCGTGAGTTCGCAGACGGGACCTTGGTTTATAATCTCATCCGAAGGAGTTAATGAATGAAACAGCCAATCTCATGTGCATATATATGTTCGCTACAGAAAAGAATGTGAAAGTTAGGTAGGAGTTAAAAAAAAGATTATTTTTAAAAATCATAAGGAATGGGAA
>CM060335.1:42569119-42579119 GCA_030674155.1 Stramonita haemastoma | reverse complement strand
AACCATTCACATTCCTGCCCTAGAAAATCCTGTGACAATCAAAGCTGGTATAGCTAGTGCAGTGCTGTTCCATACAGAAGCCCTAGCCTAATCTATGGCCCTGTTGTGGTGACAGGTTTGGTTGTGGCCTAGAGGAAACGCGTCTGTTGAACGAACGAATGCTATTTCAAAGAGGGTAACAGTGTAGGCAAAAAGTGTGTGGAGGAAGGGGGAGGGGAGTTGGGCTTTTTTTTTTTTTACACCTAGACCTTCAGGAAAGAAAGAAACAAATATCAATTTATGTAAACACATCATAACTATCATAAAATTGATATCATAAATATCAGATAGAAGAAGAAGAAGAAGAAGAAGAAGAAGAAGAAGAAGAAGAAGAAGAAGAAGAAGAAGAAGAAGAAGAAGAACAACAACAACAACAACAACAACAACAACAACAACAACAACAACAACAACAACAACAACAACAAAAACAAAACAAACAAAACAAACAACAACAATATCAATCAAAAACACAGGACGAACATTGAACAAAACAAAAACAACCCCCCAAAACCCATTCATCCCCCAGTCCACCTCTCATTCTCGATGATGGATGTTTGACAGCGGTCACGCCACAAGGACAAATTGAGCGCCAGGGGGGCAGATGGTTCAGCAGATAGTACAGTGATGGATGGTTCCACTCTACGCTTGTTCAAAATAAAAACTGAAAAATAATGTACCCGTACAAAGTGGGGTGTCTTCAAATCGGGTGCGTCGTCATAGTCGACCGAATCCTACCTACCCCTGTGTCCGCATTCTTTTCAGTTTTTTGTATGATTGTGTTGTGTGTTTGATGTGGTGATTGTAGGCTGGGGGTGGGGTGGTGGGGGTGGGGGGTGGTTGTGGTCGTTGGTGGTGATGGGTGTGGGTGGGTGTGGGGGGTGGGGGTGGGGGTGTATGTGTGTGTGTGTGGGTAGTGTGTGGTGTGTGTGTGTGTAGTGTGTGTGTGTGTGTAGTGTGTGTGTGTGTGTGTGTGTGTAGTGTGGTGGTGGTGGTGGTGGTGGTGGTGTGTGTGTGTGTGTGTGTGTGTGTGTGTGTGTGTGTGTGTGTGTCTGTTTGTGTGTGTGTAGTGTGTGTGTGTTTGTATTGTGTGTGTGTGTGTGTGTGTGTGTTTTGTATTGTGTGTTGTGTGTGTGTGTATTGTGTGTGTGTGTGTGTACGTGTGTGTGGAGTAGTGTGGTGTGGTGTAGTGCTATGTGTGTGTTTGTGTGTGTGTGTGTGTGTGAGGTGTGTTTAGTATAGTGTGCGTGTTGTGTAAAGTGTATGTAGTGCAGTATAGTGGTGTGGTGGTGTGTGTGTGTGTGTGTGTTATGTGTGTGTGTATGTGTGTATATGTGTGTGTGTGTATATGTGTGTGTGTGTATGTGTGTGTGTGTGTTTACGCGAATGTTTGTGTCTGTATATTTTCCTACAAGCCTTTTGTGTACATTCCCCTAGGCTCCCCTGCTTAGGCTAGGCTTGTTTACGTTCTCACATGCACCTAGTTATATGGCCACATGTTTGTGCCTTTTTTTTTCTTTTATTTATTCTTCTTATTTTTCCTAGTCACAAGACTCTACCTTGTTTGTCTCACCACAAACACACACACACACCAACACACACGCACACACACACTCACACACACACACAAACCAACACACACCACACACACACACACACACACAGACACACTCACACCAACACACCAACACATACACACACACACCCAACACACCAACACCCACACCCACACACCAACACACACACCAACACACGCAACACAACACATACACACAAACCACACCACACACACACACACACACACACACACACACACACACCAAACACACACACACACACACCCAACACACTCACACACACATACACACAAACTCACACCACACACACACACACACACACACACACACACACACACACACACAAAACACACACACACACACACACACAACACAACACAACACAACACAACACAACACAACACACACACACACACACACACACACACACACACCGACACACACACCCCGACACACACCCGTATTTGTTTTTTTATACCTCAATAGGCCTAGTCTACCTTTGAATGTCATCCCAGGATTTCTATCACATTATTTTGCCGTCGACCCTGAAATAAAGAGACTTGTGCTTTTGTCAGGGGACTAGGCTAGGCTATAGGCCCAGTAGGCCTCCGTCAGTCAGTGTCAACTATGGAATTCGCGCCAGAAGAAAGGTCATTTTTTGTTCAGCGACAGCGCCGGCTGTGGCTGGTCAGTCCAATGCGGGAGTGGCAGTCTCTGTTGCATCTGATGCAGATGTGGCCTGTTGAGGTGGCTGGAGTACATGCCTTCCGCTTGGCTCTCTTTTCGTTTTGCTGCGGTGTGGATCTTTTCTTCACCACACTTCAGCTGTTTGTGGAGAACACTGCGCTATTTGCTGCGGTCAGCCACTAGGCCTACCTCCTCCCAGGCTATAGGCCTACAGTGAAGATAATTATATCAGGGCTGAGCATCTAGCCCTCCCCGCGGTGTAGTTACTTCTACTTGTCTGATAGCTGGCTAAGGGACGGGATATATAGCTCAGTGGTCAGAGCACTCGCTTTCCCCAAGCTAAGGTTAATTAATTTTATTCTATTTTATTTTATTCTTTTATATCGAGGATGATGAAATAAACACTCGTGTTTTTTACATCCGGTCCCCGTGTGTATGCAGTTTTGTAAATCTTGTAATCTGTTCCCACCGCCACACATTGGCCTACTCTTACGAAAAGCGGAACAGGAATTAACGTGTGTGCAAGATGTTCTGCGTGCGTTCGCATACGGGGCCTCGCTTTAAAGTCTCATCCGAAGGTCTTTTGGGGAGAGTGGAGTTAGCACTGATGTTATAACTCCAGGGGGGAAATCTCCTTGAACAGGAATTGAACCCGGGTCGTCAAATTGCGAGCGCAATATTCTGACCACTAGGCTATCCCGCAGCATCGAGCAGGGTTACCAAGCGGATGGCTGACGGTTTGCGCGCTTTGTCTTCAGTACAGTCCCCCAGTTCACCCAGCTGTAAATGGGTACCTGCCCTTTTTAGGGTCAGGGAGGGTAATAAAGCAGCGAGGGAGAGGAGATGGGCGCCGCCCTCAATATGCTGGCCCCTAGAGAAGCTGAGATCTCTGACGCCTTGCTCTCCTATGACCATATAGATTATGGGACACTTGTCTGATAGGTGCTGTAGACTAGCCTATCTCAAGTCTGTAGTGCAGTGTTAAATCCTGTTCCATTTTTCGTAAGAGTAGGCCATCTTGTGCCGGTGGAAACAGATGACAAGATTTACAAAACTGTATACACTGGGACTGGATGTAAAAAGCCCATGAGTGCTTATTCCATTATCCTTGATATAAAAAAATATAAAAGAGAATATGTATACACACAAAAAATATATACACTACATATCTATATATATATACATATATATATATATATATATATATATATATATATATATATATATATATATATATATATATATATATATATATATACGTACGCAAGTATAACACACACAACACACACACACACACACACACACACACACACACACACACACACACACACACACACACACACACACACACACACACGTGCGCGACCAGATCTTTTGTTGGGACTGGGGCTTGGCTGTATATCTATATATATATATATATATATATATATATATATACACGAAGGCAATTAGGGCACTGGTAGGTCTGTAATTAAAGTTGACTTGGAAGCTTGTAAAAAAAAAATAATAATAATAATATTAATAATAATAATAATAATAATAATAAGACAAATCGCCACCCTTAATTCACCAGACACTGCTGAGATTCGGACCCACGATTTCATAGACTCACGGGGTGGAAGTCAAACGATCTTAACCACTCGGCTATAGCTCCATAGTAACTAACAGCATTACTTTTTCAGAATTCTTTGCTCCGTGGTTCAAAACTTCGCTCCGCCCGCGAACAGTTGGAACAGGAAGCCAAAAATGCGGAGCATGCGCAGTGCAAAGGAAGGTGCACAGGTCACAAGCAGACGAAACATTCTGTGTGTTGCCAGGGCATTGGACGCTACATTCTTCTTCCTCCATTCCTTTCGCCCCCCTCCCCCCCCCCCCCCCCCCCCCCCCCCCCTCTCTCTCCTCCTCTCTCTCTCTCCTCTCTCTCTCTTCTCTCTCTCCTCTCTCTCTCCTCTCTCTCTCAGTGAAACTAAGTCTCATGGCTCTCTCTCTCTCTCTCTCTCTCTCCTCTCTCTCTCTCTCTCTCTCTCTCTCTCTCTCTCTCTCTCTCCTCTCTCTCTCTCTCTCTCTCTCCCCTTAGTGCAACTAAGTCTCATGGCTGTCCCAAGTCGTCAATCCTTTAAGCCTTCTGATATAACATCAAGTGCAGAAAGAACATCTTGCGCACACGTTAAATCCTGTTCCGCTTTTCGTGAGAGCAGGCCTGCCATTGTGTGCCGGTGAGAACAGATGACAAGATTTACAAAAAGTGTATACACACGGGAACTGGATATAAAAAAAAAATTTTTAAAGCACACAAATGCTTACTCTTTTATCTTCGATATAAAAGAAAGAAAGAAAGAAAGAAAGAAAGAAAGAAAGAAAGAAAGAAAAGAAAGAAAGAAAATTGGTTAATAATAACATAAAAAAAAAGATGAAAAAATAAGTGCAAAGTGTTTAACTTAAATCTGTGCTGATGTCGACTACAGGAAGGAGGGAGTATACAAGGGTTAGATACTTTATTATTTTATTTATTACCACTTAATGTCACAGCAGATTTCTATGCGTGAAATTCGGGCTGCTCTCTCTCCCCGGGGAGAGCGCGTCGCCACCATTGCAGCGCCTACCCATTATTATTTTTTTCTGTTTTCTGTCTGCTACTGTATTAATTTTTGTTTCCCTATCAGAGTGGCTTTTTTCTACAGAATTTTGCCAGGGACAACGCTCTTGTTGCCGTGGGTTCTTTTACGTGCGCTAAATAATGATGTGTAACACACGAGACCTCGGTTTATCGTCTCATCCGAAAGAATAGCGCCCAGAACACCACTCAGGGTCTAATGGATGGGGGAAAAGTTTCGGGGCCAAACGGGATTCGAACCACCGCACACTCCGACCTGAACTTTTCGCTTTTTAGACAGGCTTGTTACCTCTAGACCACCGATCCACTTGAAAAGCACTAATGGCAAATTAACCAAAATTGACTTTGACAGGAGTCAAATTGTCAAAGCTCTTACATCTGATCACCATACATCATATCCTATGATTCTTTTCAAGCATGAAAGAAACTTACCTTTTCTTTATAGGCCTATGCTTTACAGGAGACAGAAGAGGGGTCTACTGTTTTTGATGACAGTTTTTAACTGCAGGAGTATATTTTATTACAGACATAAAACTGTTCCTACAATTTCTTCTAAACGTTCATCAAATCGTAAAATGCATTTGGCTTTGACAAATTTCCATTCAGGTTTTTTTTTCTTTTACATAGTAGACAGACTTCATAATTAATGGGTGGCACTGCTCTTGTGGCGATGCGCTCTCCCCAGGGAGAACATCTCGAATTTCGCGCAGAGAAATCTTCCGTGACTTAAAGTGGTGTAAATGTAAATGTAATTGAGGCTAGAAAACAAGCAATATTATCAAAGATACACACACTTACAAGGGCATGTGTGTATATGTGTGTGTGCGTGTCTGTGTGTGTCTGTGTGTGTTTGTGTGTCTGTGTGTCTGTGTGTGCCTAATACACATTATATGTGCACTCAAAAATTACATTTGTAAACTGTTTATTCTTTGTGCCTTGTGTTAATCAAGTCATTTTATTCTTGTATATTGTTTGACATGATCACAAACAAGAGACAAATGAATGTCACATTTCCCAAAAATGGTAAAATATGAAAAATTATGACTGTGTTCTACTTAAAAAACTGCCGACCACACGCTATCCAAAACCAATAATTGTAGCCTTAATGACAAGATACATGTAAATGATAAATAATTCCACGATAGCTACTTGATAGCTTTAACAAAAAAAAGCAATGGACGCAAACAAACGCAACGCAAGCATGGTTTTAGTAAAACAGATGTCTGTTTAAAGACAAAAGCAAATAGTGATTAATTTTTGGTTCTGGCTCCTAAGCTTCATGTACAAGAACTATCTTAGAATGTGCGCCTGTTGTAAGTTTTCTTGTTCAAATATAACGATAGCACACTTTGTTTTAAAACATTCAAAAAATCTTTGCCCCTTAATTTAAAAAAAAAAAAAACAAGCTAGTCAAACATAGACGTTCCACAACTGTATCAGACATGATTGCGGGGAAGGGAGGAGGAGGGAAAAGCACATCAACAGTAATATTTCAAAACCTCAACAACAAAGAATAATAATAAAACTGTCACTGCTTCACAAATTCCATCGATGTAAGTAAGAATTTGAACTTTTGGACATGTATATCATGTTCTCAAACACTCTTCACTTCCTGTTCCTCATCCGGGCCTCTATGGTGTCTACTTCCTCCTCCAGGCAATAGATGGTTATCACGTGACAAAGTCAGTGTTGATGTTACCAGTATTTTCAAAGGGGTGGGAGGGGGAGGTGACATTTACGGAGCTTGGTGGTGATAGGGGGCTGGGGAAGGGTGAGGGGGGCACTGGCTATCGAAAAGGTGATTGGAGGGGTGACGTGGAGTCAAAAGAAGTTTGGCTTCTCCCTCCACGCCTTCTTGTGTTGATGTCAAGCGTTTCCACAACTCGCCCTCGCCTGGTGTGGTGTGGTGTGGTGTGGTGTGGTGTGGTGTGGTGTGGTATGGTGTGGTGTGGTGTGGTGTGGTGTGGTGTGGTGTGGTGTGGTGTGGTGTGGTGTGGTGTGGTGTGGTGTGGTGTGGTGTGCCCCATTTGTAAATATGTCACCGTCTCTCACACAAAAACAGACTGACAGACACACAGAAACACACGCTTGCACGAAGACAGACGCGTGCATACACACACACACACACACACACGCACGCACGCACGCGCGTGTGCGCAGGCGTACACACACATATATATCCACATACATACATACATACATACATACATACAGACAGACAGACAGACAGACAGACAGACAGACAGACAGACAGACAGACAGAGGAAGAGAGAGAGAGGGAGAGAGACAGAGACAGAGGAGAAAGAGAGAAAGGGGGAGAGAGACAAAGAGAGAGGGGAACGAGAGAAAGAGACAGAGACGAGAGAGAAACACAGAAAGAGATAGAGACAGAGATAGACAGACAACGAAAACTTCGAAAAACTTTTTTTTTTCAAAGAGGGTAATAGATTAAGCAATAATTGCTGTTTTATATCCAGCCCTCTGGAGAAAAAACCCTCCCAAAACAAAAGAAAAAGAAACAAACAAAAAATTTACCCACAGTATACGTTACATGAAAAGTTACCAAATGCACACAATATAAAAATACATCACGAAAATCATTTCTAACAAACAAGAGAATATTCGATACCAACATGGTGGGCACATGAAAAAAACTATTTTCAAGATTCATGAAGAGAGAGAGGGAGAAAAGAGGAAGACAGACAGACAGACAGACAGACAGACAGACAGACAGACAGACAGAAGAAGAAGACAAGAGAGAGAAAGAGAACAGAGAAGACAGAGACAGAGAAGAGGACAGAGAGACAAAGAGACAGAGAGAGACAGAGGCAGAGAAAGAGAGACATAGAGAGTCTGTGTCTGTATCTGTGTGTATCTGTGTTGTCTGTGTGCATGCGCACGTACATGTGTGTGTGCGTGTTTGTGTACGTGTGTGCGTGCGTGCAGTGTGCTCGCCCGCGCACATGTGATTGTGTGGGATTTATTTTTCATTTTATTCTTGTATTTATAGGATAATGGAATAAGCACTCATTGATTTTCACATCCAGTCCCTGTATGTAAACAGTTTTGTAAATTCTGTCCTCAGTTCCCACCAGCACACAGTGGGCAACTCTTCCGAAAAGCGGAACAGGTTTTAACGTGTACTCAAAATGTTCTGCATGCGTCCACACACGGAACATCCTAAGGATGTGTGTGTGCGCGCGTACATGCGTGCGCGCAAGTGCGTGCGTGTGTGTGTGTGTATGTGCGTGCGTGCGTGTTCGAGCGCGAGCGTGCGTGTGAACGTGCGCGCGCGCGCGTGCGCACGTGCGCGTGTGTGTCCCCACCCCCTTCAAAAAAAAAAAAGCAAACCCCATAATTAGACTTCAAACTGGGCCCTGTGTCCACTTCTTAAACAAGCTCTAAGACGACTTTTGGCAGACGACCACCGTGGTGGAATGTAAGACTGGAACACGGGGCCGGTGTGGGAAACAAACTGGCAACTTAGCCAGCCCTCCCTGTCCACCTGTCTGACCCCAGGACAGTCATGTCTGACCCGCGCCGCCGCCAGCTTGTGTTGACTGACCCTTATGTGGTGTGGTGTGGGTTTTGCCTGTTGTTGACTCTTTTTTGTCTCTTTGTCTGTGTGTGTGTGTGTGTGTGTGTGTGTGTGTGTGTGTGTGTGTGTATGTGTGTGTGTGTGTGTATGTGTGTATGTGTGTGTGTGTGTGTGTGTGTGTGTGTGTGTGTGTGTGTGTGTGTGTGTGTTTGTGTGTGTTTGTGTGTGTTTGTGTGTGTTTGTGTGTGTGTGTCTGTTTGTCTGTCTGTCTGTTTGGTTTTGTTTGTTTGTCTGTTTGTGTCTGTGTGTCTGTCCGTTTGTGTCTGTCTGTGTCTGTGTCTGTCTGTCTGTCTGTCTGTCTGTCTGTCTGTCTCTCGTCTTCCTCTCTCTCTCTCTCTCTCCTCTCTCTCTCTCTCTCTCTCTCTCTCTCTCCTCTCTCTCTCTCTTTATCTATCTATCTATCTATCTATCTATCTATCTATCTATCTATCTATCTATCTATCTATCTATCTATTTATCTATCTGCCGATCTACCTACCTATCCATCTATCCTTCGGATGAGACTTTAAAACCGAGGCCCCGTGAGCGAACGCACGCAGAACACCTTGCGCACACGTTAAATCCTGTTCCGCTTTTCGTAAGAGTAGGCCATCGTGTGCCGGTGGGAACAGATGACATTTTCAAAACTGCATACACACGGGGACTGGACGAAAAAAAAGCACAAGAGTGCTTATTCCATTATTCTCGATATAAAAGAATAAAATCAAATCAAATCTATCTATCTATCTATATAGAGAGAAGCCTATCCTTGCACTTTTTTGTAATTTTGTTTTGGGTAGTCTTTAAGGACTGAATAATATTTTTTTTAAGTATACGAATTATTATCTATCTGTAACCCTTTTAAAAAAATAAAGGAGTGTTCATTCGTCCAGTCATTCATTCATTCATTCATTCTCTCCTCTCTCTCTCTCTCCTCTCTCCTCTCTCTCTCTCTCTCTCCTCCTCTCTCTCTCTCTCTCTCACTCTCTCTCTCTCTCTCTCTCTCCTCTCTCTCTCTCTGTGTGTAACGTTTTGGTCCTTGTGTTTGTTCGTGAAGTGGTCAGACACGAACACAGTGCGAAGTCCTCTTGAATCGACTTTGCACGAAACCACACCACCACGAGTAAACCAGAAGAGGGAGGAGGGGGGGGGGAGGCGACGAACGAGGAAGGGAGGGGTTGGTTTTTTTTGCATGTGTCGTCTGTACAGTGAGAGACCTATCCTTTTTTTGTCATGTATGTTTAGCCCAGTACATTTCCTGCATGCAATCTGTATGTATAAAAGAACTGATGGATTGGTGGAGGAGGAGGAGGAGGAGGAGGAGGAGGAGGAGGAGGTGGAGGAGAGAGAGAGAGAGAGAGAGAGAGAGAGAGAGAGAGAGAGAGAGAGAGAGAGAGAGAGAGAGAGAGAGAGAGAGAGAGAGAGACAGAGAGTGAACAGAGAGTGAGACAGACAGAAAAACACAGAGAGGACACACACACAAGAGGAGAGACAGAGAGGGGGACAGAA
>CM060335.1:42536968-42559468 GCA_030674155.1 Stramonita haemastoma | reverse complement strand
GCAGCCCTCAATATGCTGGCCCCTAGAGAAGCTGAGATCTCTGATGCCTTGCTCCCTTACGACCTCATAGGTTATGGGACACCTTTAAAAAAACCACAAAGACTATAATAGAATAGAGCTCTCCACAGGGACTATAGTCAAACCAACCCAAACCAAACCTAACGATTCCGTTGATGTAACTTTGGTGGTAAATCGGCCAGCTCTGCCGGGGCTTTAACAGGATCGAGCCAAACCAATATTTTGTTGTGCTTTTTATTTGATTGTTCTGTTGTGAGTCTCTCAATGAGCTGCTTGGTGGTGGGGATCTATCTATCTATCTATAGATATAGATAGGTAGAGTCTCTCAGCAAGCTGTTTGGTGGTGGGGATCTATCTATCTATAGATATAGATAGGTAGAGTCTCTCAGCAAGCTGCTTGGTGGTGGGGATTTATTAATACAGCCCCTAAATCTGATATAATTTCGCTGGGACTGTAATCTCATCAAAAAAGAAAAATACCCTATTTGAATGATGCCCAACCACCACAGACATATCCCATGACGTCAAGTGCTAAAATGACGCACAGTCAGGCCTATGACGAATGTCTGCTAGCCTTAGCAGGAACGAGTCAGCACCCAAAACACAATGGACAGATCTCCAGAGGTCAACAACCCTTTCCACGCTCCTTCCTTGCCAGGTGACCCTTCTTCCCTCTTCACCGAAACGTCCAGCCGTTGCGTGTACGAGACCATCCTATCCAACCACATCCACGAGGAGAGAATCCGCTACGACAACGCCTTAGAACGAGCCGACACCGTGCTCCAAGAGACGCGAGTCCTCAAAGAAAGAGTCGGCGCTCTTGCAGACGATTTCCATGGCATGGAGAAGCATTTTCAAAACCTCCTCAACCTCAACGTCCGATTTCGGAGAGAAGCGAAAGAACGTGTGGAGTATTTAGACAAAGAAGCCTACCTTGCGGGACTGATCGCTAGTTTGATAGCGGAGCACGAAAGCAAGACGCTGCTGGATTGTCCATATTCTCTTCTGGATCTAAAACACGGTTGTGTTGCGGCGGACTGTAGTACAGGTCGGCGAATGTCTCGACATAAACGACGATTGTTGTACAGGCTTTTATGTGCTAAAGGTACGGGTCATGATCACAGCAGATCAAGGCACTGATTGGAAACACGGTGGAAGAGTAATTAATTTTGTGGGTTTTTTTTTTTTAATTTCCTTTCGCTCCTTTTTGAGGTATGGAGAGGATGGGTTTCAATACTGCCCCCAAAATATCTGTGTTGGATGTCTTAGGTAGGTTCAAGTCAACGGGAAAATTGGTGTGAAAGTGTTAGTAGATGGTCTCTTGACTAACTGCCCAAGTAGTTGAAAATCATCAGTTTTAGTTGGTTGGTGCTCTTGATTATGATGATTCGTATCGATTCAACGGCAGTTGTGAAAAGATAGTGATTATAGTTACAAGTAGAAATACACAGGTATGACATTAATGTACTTTTTATACCCTGTTATTGCAGTATTCTTTTTTTTTTTTTTTAGTGCACGTCTGTCATATTTACCAATGTAAACTGTGATGAGAAAAAGATGTCTCGCATAGTTAAGGATTGGAAGTGCAATAAAAACAACAAAAAAAGTTAGATCAATTTTTACCTTGATCAAGATATTGACTTGCTTTAAAAAGTTGCAGATCTTTGTGTGAGTGCGTGTGTGTGCTCGCCTCTGTGTGTTTTATTTATTTATTTATTCTTTTATATCGAGGATAATAGAAAAAGCACTCAAGTGCTTTTTTTTATCCAGTCCCCGTGTGTATGCAGTTGTGTAAATATTGTCATCTGTTCCCACCGGCACACAATGGCCTACTCTTACGAAAAGCGGAACAGGATTTAACGTGTGCGCAAGACGTGTGCGTGCGTGCGTGCGTGCGTGTGTGCATGTGTGTGTGTGTGTGTGCGTGCGTGCGTGTGTGTGTCTGGCTATTTCTCTTCAAAAAAAAATCTTTGAGAAAGCAGCAGTTATTATTGCAGGCACCATGCTTGATAAAGTTGGCGAGACAAATGTTCTTAAGTAGGCAGCAGATGTTTCTAATTTTGATAATATTTCTAGCATTTTGACTGTTTATTTGTGTGATTGTCAGATACTTTCCCTTTTGTTTGCTATGAATGTTGTTGCTGTGTGGCATTAGTTCTTGCTGCTTGGAACTGTATTCTTTATAATAAATATGTGAAGAACTGAAAAATAAGACGGGAGGGGGGGGGAAGGGAGCAGATGGTCTTACACTTTCAATTCTCATGCCAAAACAAAACTGGTGTTCAGTCTTGGCATTATTTAACTGCAGTTAATTTTTATGCGAGTCCAAAAGGTTTGAAATGGCAATGAAACATAATTATACCTGATCAAGTTGAGGGTTTTATCTTCTTGAACAAGGGAGAAAATAAAATAGTTGGCACGATTCTCTCTCTCTGTCTCTCTCTGTCTGTCTGTCTGTCTCTCTCTCTCTCTCTCTCTCTCTCCTCTCTCTCTCCTTCTCTCTCTCTCTCTCTCTCTCTCTCTCTCTCTCTTCTCCACACACACACACTTTTGGATGAGACTGTAAACTGAGGCCCCTTGTGCGAATGCACGTAGAACACCTTGCACACACGATAACTCCTGTTCTGCCTTTCGTAAGAGTAGGCCATTGTGTGCTTGTGGGATCGGGTGACAATATTAACACAACTACATACGCACGGGGACTGGATGAAAAAAAGCACATGAGCGCTTAACCCATTATCCTTGATATAAAAGAATAAAATAAAAGATATATATATTTTTCTAATCTTAAAAACATACTCGTGATCTGTTGACCCAGGATCGAATCTCTTCCAGAGGATTTTCTCCTCTGGAGTTAACATCAGCACTGACTCCACTCTCTCCCTTGGAAGTCCTTCAGATGAGACTATAAATCAAGGTCCCGTGTGCGAACGTACGCAGAATATCTTATGCACACGTTAAAAACCCGTTCCACTTTTCGGAAGTGTAGGCCATTGTGTGCCGGTGGGAACAGATGACAAAATTTACAATAATGCATAGAAACAGGGACTGGATGTAAAAAAGCACATAACTGCTTATTCCATTATCCTCAAAATAAATGTTTTTTTTTAAACCACACACACACACAATTAGATAAAATTGAAAAAAAAAAAAAAAAAGACAGTGAAAGAAGCAGGTAGAGAGGATGACAGACAGACAGACAAAAGCAGACAGAGAGAGAGAGAGCAGGGAAAGAGAATTTGCAGGTGTACACAAGAATGAATCAAAGGTATAATTCTTATCATTCCAATATTTTTACTCTGATTCATTTACACAAACCAATTCTCAAAAAAACAGATGTTTTATGAAAGACATGGACCAGCTTGATCATTTCATAACAAACTGAAAATCAGAATATATATATATATATATATATATATATATATATATATATATATATATATATATATATATATATATATATATTCTGAGTTAGTGATATGGCATTTACCTACATAGATATTTCACAACAGCAAAAAACCTCAAACACAAAAAGCTTCATCATTGCATGGCCGCAGTATGATTATATGCATTCTTGTTTCTTTTGGGGTTTTTTAATCAACAAATCCAACAGATACACAGAATAATAGTTATTTGATTCTCACTGAGAATGTTATTCACATATAAACAAACACTCTAACAAAGAAAGACAAACAAGCACAGAGACAAAAAAAGAAAAAGAGACAGACAGAAGACAATTGGAGAGGAAAGAACACAAAAAATTCTACTTAGAATTTGATGTGAAAAATGGGACCTTGTTAATACTTCACATGGCACCCTGACAATCATATGAAAAAAACACTGACAATACTTATGAATATGAAAAACAGTATTGAGCTTTTCTCCAAGGCACTTTGACGAGATATATATATATATATATTTTTTTAAATCCCTTATCTTAGCAGAAACTATACAAAATAAATGCTGTAAAAATACAAAACTCAAATAACTTCCCTGAAGTTGGAATGCGGCTACCTTCATGGTGGGCAAAAACAGTTGCATATAGAAATCGCAACATTGCTGAATCTTGGAGCTTTCTAGCTATGGAACAAAAAAACCCTTTAGCAAAAGTAAAAAGAAAAATTAAAAAAAAAAAAAAAAAAAAGCCCTGATGATCAACACTTTTTTAATACAGTGAACATAAAACATATTCTGATTACACCTCATTACATAACAGTCTGAGTATGTAGCGTAGTAACGTACACTGGCTTTGTTGACAGAATTTTGCACTGTAGCACTTAACAATAACAGCTGGATGGTTGGTTGGTTGGTTGGTTAGTTACTCATGAAGAAATAATGTTCAAAGCAAAAAATCAGTAAAGAGGAAGTAATCTGAAGAAAGGAAGGAGAGAAAGAAATTCCCCTTCTTGAAAAATAAATAAATCCATAGATAAATCCAATAAGTTAATGTAGCCAAAAAAAAAAGGCTAACTTCAAAACAAAATTATAGATTTGAAATATTTCAAAAATGAACAGAAGAAAGAAATTAAGAAGAAGAAAAAGAAGAAGGAGAAAACAAAAGGCATCTTCTTGACAAAATCTAGATGATATTTTACACTCTCAAAGGTTATGCAATATTAAAATGCATAAGTTTGAACTTGAAATATATTTAAGAAACATTCAAGAAATAGAAACAAAACACCGCTACCCCCCCCCAAAAATGAAAAAAAACACAAAAAACCCAGACATCGACACAAAACAAAAAACACCAACCAGCCATCTAAAAAATAGTATGAAGAAGAAAAAATAAACTTATCAGGTAATAATTATTGGACAAAAAAACTGGCTCAGCATTTTCCATAGATTAAAAAGTACAGCAATCAATAAACCTACTTACTGTGTTGAAACTCCACGCATCATTTTATCAGCCCAAACAAACATGGCAAAGTATGTGTGTGTGTGCATATATATATATATATATATATATATATATATTATATATATATATATATATATATATATATATATATATATATGTAATGCTCCACCACATAATGAGACGGAGTGCACCTGAGGTCAATTTTAAGTTATTGACATGTTATTAATGTGCAATAAAGTGGCTATCAAATACAAAAAACAGATTGAAAATCGGACAATTCTGTGCAACATTATTACAAATTGAAATGATAGACTGCAGGATGGGACAAAATGAGAAACGGGCAAGTTTATTTTAGTAACAGGTTGTCAGAATGAGTGCTTTGGTATTTTCAAAACATATTTAAAAGCAAAAGGAATAAAAATTATGCCCTGATATTTCATTCTAAAGTAAATAAACAGATCTAGTTTAATAATCAATCAAATTCTCAAAATTGACAACTTGACCCACACCTGCCTTTAAAGGCTCCTAGCGCAAAATTGGGTAATGTGCTAAGCGACTCATTTCATGGTGGAGCGCCACATATAACTTGATAAGTACAATATATCTCTCATTGAAAAAAAAAACCCAAATGAACAACAAAAAACAAGGAAAAATTAATAATTAAACCATTACCTGCAAGGAAACTTAAATCATGATCTATACAGTCAACAAAAAGTATTTAAATAATCAGCTATAAAACTGATCATCGTGTGCTGTACAGTGTGTCAGTGAAACTGGGGTGTAAGATCTGAACGCAATTTTAAGTTACCCAGCACTGCACTTCAACTGCCTGAAGAAAGAAGATCCTGGTGCCCAGAGGCTGATAAAAAAAAAAGGCTTTAATTGATTATGAAACATAAAAACTCCATTCACAGGACAGTTGGTTTTTACATTTACATGGCCATAGGGGGGGTCTTAAATATCTTTACTAGAATGCTAGGCAGAACATCCCACTTCTGAATAACACTAACAACTTTCATTACAGACATTTCTTACATGGCCATAATGTGGTCTTACACACCACACACACACACACACACACACACACACACACACACACACACACACACACACACATATATATATATATATATATATATCTTTACTAGAGTGCTAGCCAGAGCAGTCTGTCTCAGAATAACCTTAACACTGACAACCTTCATTACAGACATTTCTAACATGGCCATGATATTATAAACCTTTACTAGAATGTAAGAGAGAACAGTCCACCTCTGACTATTAACCTATACATTGATAACTCACAATATTATAAATAGTGTGCATTTCTTTGGTGCCAGCATTTTGGGTCACTTATGTAGTAAGGGCTTTTGAATAATTCTCAGTGGTGGTTGACACTTCACCATCACACACACACACACACACACACACACACACACACACACACACACACACACACACACACACAGAGTGTGCGATACATGCACATTATACATACATACATACATACATACATACATACATACATACATACATACATACATACATACATACATACATACATACATATTTCAAACTACACCTTAAGCAGTCCTTATTATCACTTAATCACAATTCTGAAAACTGAATAGCACATCATCATCATCTACAAAAGAAAGCACTTGGTTTCGCTATGGCTTGATTTTGGATCCACTCTTAAACACTTTTACATACTAACTACTAACCTGGGATGTGTTTGTGCATAGATCATCTGATCATGTGTGAAATAAAAAAATAAGTAAATAAAAAAAGAAGAGACTGAGAAACCTACAGACGGAGCATTCAGGTACAAATAGGTTAATTCTGCCATTAGGCACCACAGAAATTATAACACATGAAAAGCAAAAAGCAAGTAAAAAAAAGAGTAGTAAACATATTAAGTCATAACCAAAAAAATTATGTTTGAGAATAAACCAAAACCCACAAAAAAAAGCCCCGAATTCTAACAATGCTCCATGTAAATAACTTTAAAAGACCGAGGAAATGCTCACAAAAAATCTTTAAAAAAAACAAAATAAAAAACCCAGAGAAAAGAAAAATGAGAGATATTAACATAGCAGTTCCAAGAAGAAAAAAAGCTCACAGACTTTCAAACACTTCCCAAACAACCCCCTTGAAAGCACACACCCAGCAGAACATCTCTAATAGATCCTCAATTGCACTTGCAATTTCAGACCCAGGTTGATTCCAGGGGATTTTTCCTCTGGAGATGCACACAGAGCATCTTGAGCACACATTAAATCATGTTCCACTTCATAAGAGTAAGCCATCATGTGCTGGTCGGAACAGATGACAGGTACACACACTTGCACTTCACCCCAAAAATGTTAATAATGGTACAAAGTCCTGACCGCTGAACATTAATGATAGAAGAAGGAGAAGAAGAAAAAGAAATCAGTACATTCTCAAAGCACCATCACTGCTACCAAGCTCTTCCAGCAACGCAGCCACCGAAGGGTCGCGCCCTCTGAACCTTCGAAACACCTCGCTCGCCGCAACCCCGCCCCCTAGCGACAGGAACGTATCAGCAAACCGGCGCCCGATCTTTCGCGCTCTCGGAGCGGTCTCCAACAAACCCTCCTCCCGAAACGCAGCGAAAACGTCAGCCGCGATCATGTCCGACCACTTGTACGAGTAATACGCGGCAGGATACAGATCGGAGAAAATGTGCGTGAACGAACACGGGTGATTATCGTCCGGGCTGAGCGGCAAGGGCATGTACTCTTGCCACACTCGCGTCATGACGTCGTGCCAGTGGGTCTCAGTCAGGTAGATCTGCACGTCGAAGGCGGAGAGGTAGAGCTGCCGCATCATGTCGTAGCCCGAGAGATGGAGCTGAGACTGCAAGAGGAGGTGGAGGAGGTCTTCGGGAAGACTCTCCCCCGTGTGGACGTGGCGAGAGAGGTCGCGCAGAAAAGGCCGGCTCCTGGGGCCACCGCTGCAGGAAGCTGGCGCACACCTGGGGAAAAATAAGGCACAAGCATTAATTTTTGGATTGAAAATGTTCGGGTCTCTACATTGCGCTTGCAATTTTGACGACCCTGGAATCTAACCTGTTTGAGAGGATTGTTCCTCTGTTTCACTGTTCCTAGTTTTTTTTTCCACCATTTTTTCAGGGATTCTGTCTGAATATTTGAAGAAAAAAAAGAAGAACTTATTTTTCAATCTTAATTTCTATTAAATGATTCCAAATAAAATCATACTGTGTAAGTGCACGGATTCCCTACACTGATATTGATAGTGGCAATAGCAATGGCTGTACCCCCAGGCAAGCAGTGAAACAGTGAAAGGGAACAAACTCTTTCACTTAAGAAAAGAGAGCTTTGAGATGCAGTTCTTTCCCCTTAATGTAAATTTTACTTTTCATTAATTTTAGAATTTTTCCTTCTTTTTTTTGGAGTAATATTCAAACTGCTTTACCAAATTTTCTTGTTGTGTTATTTTTGTTTCGCTTTTTATTGTTTACAGTTACTACTATTTAGTGAAAGTAACACTACTTCCAGTCAAGATGTTCAGGATATTAGGCACAAGCATTTTACTGCAGACTCCCAAAAGATCTTTTTTCGTGATGTTCCACCACACACCATTTTTCAATTCCTGAGAAAATCTGGCTTTTTCCATCTGATAAGAATGAAAGTGATACATTTGGTCTCTAAGGACAAGGTTGTTTTAAGGAATCTGGTTTTGGTTTTATCTCATTTTATGTGATGTGTTTATTCCCATAATGCAGTGCCTATCCTGGGCTGACCCTTATGGTTGACCAGGACATTGATAGAAGCAATGACAGTAAAGTTGGTTTTATACCCCATTTTTATCTATATAATTGCACAGTTTTAATCTGAGTTTTAAATTTAACGAGGTGACAGCACTAATATGGCCTGTGTGGTCGGTGGGGTTATATTTAAATAAACAACATTTTTGGGTTGATTGATTCAAACATTACTTCTAGCATGAAGAAGTAGTCAAACTAGCAGTAGCAGTCGCAACACAGATTAGATAGGAGTTCTCATACTGGCACATTTTCTCCTATTGAGGCTATTCTGAGAGGGCTGGTTGTGGAAAATTACCTCAATACAGAAAACAATGAGCACACACTGAAAAGGTCAATACTGTCTAAACACTGATAGCACACACGTATGCATGTATAGTGTATACATGCACACGCTAGTCAATTCAAAATCAAAGACACTTTAAGTTAATCATCCAATGAAAGGCAATTACAATACTGACATGCACATTGGTATAAATCATAATCTGGAAAGACAAGGAAAGCTACATTTCATATTGGTTTTTAAAACATTCCAACAAAACTTCAAATAAAAATATCACACATTAACAGTAACACGCACACTTGAGTTTTACTTTTTAAGCTTAGACTTAGTTTTAACAACATTCAAACATGAAACAATCTGACACAGTGACAGCCCCCAATGAAGAAGGAAGAATGACTGATGAACTTATCACTTGCTTTCAATTACCTTGTTTCCAATTGTTTTCTTTTTAAACCAAGAAAACAGTATACATCTATAACTCGTTAGCATGAGGTGGCTATCCTACTAGAACCTACCATCTTATCTTTTTTATGTTTCATGATTTAAAAAAAAAATTTTTTACAATTAATATCTTTAATTTTTACCTTTTAGAGTTGATAAGACAATTTTTCAACTAAGATACATATGGTATCAATATACATTATTATTATTATTTTTTTTTATTTTTTTTTTTTTTATCATTATTATTATCATTATCATTTTTATCATTATCATTATTATCATTATTGCTAGTAGTAGTAGTAGTAGTAGTAGTAGTAGTAGTAGTAGTAGTAGTAGTAGTATCACTATCATAATATCAAATCTACAAAACAACTCGTTGAAAAAGTTTCACTCTCACTCTCTCTGTGTTCCTCTTCAAGGGTCATTTAAGCATTTTTCAATCATACTTCATAGCACCTGAGTCATTTCATTAGCTGCTGCTGATTTTGTGTGTAAATTAGTTCCAGTTCACTCAGTCAACAAAATTTTGCATGATAATTGATATTGATATGGTACAACATTTTTGCTTCATCAAATTTGCTTCCATGATCCATACATTTGAAGGATTATGAATGGAACATATGACTGATGGAGTCTGTTGGTTTCTTATTTATCTCTCTCTTTTTTGTTGTTGGGGGGTGGGGGGGAGGTGAGGGGGCAGGGGAGGCTGACCTTTTTGTGTGTGTGTGTGTGTGTGTGTGTGTGTGTGTGTGTGTGTGTGTGTGTGTGTGTGTGTGTGTGTGTGTGTGCGTGCGTGCGTGCGTGTGTGTCTCAGTGTCTGTCTGTCTGTGCGTTGGTCCACTCTATGTCTGTATGTATTATCCTTTTATCCCCATTTTTGTTTTAAGGAAAGTGGAATAAGCAGTCATGTGGTTTTTACATGCCATATATTATATTATATATCCTGCATGTGTGTGTGTGTGTGTGTGTGTGTGTGTGTGTGTTTGTGTGTTTGTGTGTGTGTGTGTGTGTGTGTGTGTGCAAGTGTACTCTGTGTGTGTGTGTGTGTGCGTGTGGGTATGTGTGTGAAGCACTGTGACAATATGTATGATGTATTCTTAAATTTTACTTAAAATGCTTTGTTGCATTTTTTTTTTAATTTATCTATTTCTATCTTATTCTTCTATTTTGAGGATAATCGAATAAACACTACAACGTTACAAGATACTTATTTTACATGGATTTTTTTTTGGTCTTCTTATTTAACACGTTGCTTTTTTTTATTTTTACCTGCAGTGCATCCCACTCCACATTGTTCTGTCCAGCCAGGTCACTGTAGGGCACGGTGGTCATCAGCTGCTGAAGGCCGTGGCCAAACTGCCGGAACAGGGTCATCACTTCTTCAAACTGCATCAGCACCGGTGAGGACGGCGATGCTGGCTTGTCCAGATTCATCACCAGGTAGGAGTACGGCTTGGTCTTCAGCAGCCTGCTGCGTTCGCCCCCCATCTCCATCCATGCCCCTCTCAGCTTGATTCCTGGTCTGGTGTAGGGATCGAAAAAGAAGGAGCCAATGTGGTCATTGTGTTCATTGTAAAGTTCGAAATACCTCACATCCTCTTGCCATGTCTCTACTTTTCCTGTGCATTCTTTGACTGTGACGTTGAACAAGAAGTGACAGAGACCGAACAGTTTTGTCAGTACTGTTTCCATGGGGAAGTATTCAGCTATTACTTTCTGATCCAGTCTGTACACGTGTTCTTTCTGCCGTCTTCTCCAGTAGGCCAGATCCCATAACTGAAGCTGATGTGCGAAACCTTCACTGTCAGCGAACTTTTGCAGGTCTGCAATTTCTTCGTTTGCCTGAGACCAGAACGCTCCTCTCAGGGAGGTGATCATGTCCAACACTCTCTCCACAGACCCCGCCATTTTAGTCTCTACAGACATTTCTGCAAAGTTGTCGTAACCAAGCATCTTGGCTGTGTCTCTCCTGTACTGTCGTAATTCTTCGATCAGTTTGTGGTTGCCGAGGTTACGGTCATTGAAATTGACAGAAGCTCTGTTGTTGTACGCGTTCCAAGTGTTCCAACGCAGCATGCGGCTGCTGCAATGTTCCAAAAATGTTTTGTAAATGTGTGGTTGTAGAGTCACTTGCCAAGGACCACGGTATGGGTCCGAGTCCTTTTCAGTCATGGTGGTAAGAAACTCAGGGGGCATTTCGGCCATCACTGAAAAATCCTCAATCTTATGAGAAAACATGCTCTGACACACCATAACTTTGTGCCTGAAGTTAGCACGCTCTTGAGCTAACACTTTCTGTGTGTCTGTGAAACGCTTTTTGTCCCCTCCACGCAGCTCCACACCATTCAGACGCCCTTTCATTACATGGAGCGAAATCAGCCTTTGCTGAAATTCATCCAGCTGTGCACTTGTCTTCTTCAAGTCTTTACATACGTGATGCAGGACCTCGCTGTTCCAGCGTTCACTCTTCGCCTTTTCCACTTGGGGGTGCAGACGAATGAAAGCTCGAGTGTAGTCGACGCCTGACACGAAGTTTAAATTCTTGCTAGTTCGCCATGCAGCGTTTAAGGGAATACTTAGCTCTTCGATGGGATCAAACACGTCGCTGAATGATTTCACCCCCACACTATCCCTGAGGGTCTCGATGTGGTTGTGGAGCAGTGTTTCGTATTCGATGGCAAGTTTGGCGCAGCCGGAGATGCAACGAACTGGGTTGATGAGGGAGAACTTGGGGGTCTGCTCAAACTGCATGACGGCATTGTTTTCAGCGCAGTCAGGGGGTGTTTCTGGCAGCAGAACAAAATAGCCACCTGTTGAGTGCCGTGCTGGTGTTTTCCCAAGAACTGATGACGAGAAACAAGAGCGAAAAAGAAAATGGGACCCTTGACAACATTTCAACTTGTGCATCGCCATCGTTTTCTTTTGAGAGTAATCACCCGTGCCTGTCGAATAGGCCAACAGAGTTGTTTCCCTTCAGCCAGTAGCAGTAGACGCTTTTCTCCATACCGTTGTATACATACCACTATATGTCACAGCATATTTCTTTGCGTGAAATTTGGGCTGCTCTCCCCGGGGAGAGCGCGTCGCCACAAGTGCAGAGCCTACCCATATTTTTGTTCTTTTTCCTGTCTGCAACCGTATTTTTTTTCCCTATCAGAGTGGCTTTTTTCTATAGAATTTTGCCAGGGACAACACTCTTGTTGCAGTGGGTTCTTTTACCTGCGCTGAATAATAATATGTAACACACGGGACCTCGGCTTATCGTCTCATCTAACAGACTAGCACCCAGACCACCACTCATAGTTTAATGGATGGGGGGAAAGTTTGGGGCGCAAACGGGATTCGAATCACCGCACACGTCGACCCGGACTTTTCGCTGTCTAGAAAGGCACGTTACCTCTAGACCACTGATCCACCGACCAGTTGATGGACTGGATTTATGATGTTGCTTCAAACTCAAATGACTTTGGCCAGAATTATCAGGATTTTTTTTTTCACAACTTGCAAACAACGTGACAATAATAGTATGTGGAGAAAGACTGGTCAAGGGCAACCAGTCCAATATATATTGATTAGCGACTGGGGGATTACTTTCACTAGGAATATGACAATTTCAACACACAAAAAAGGGTGGGGAGGGGGGTAGGTTCCAATATATGTACATAGCGGTTGTGTGTTAAACGTATCTGATTATACGGTGTCCTGTTTCTTCTTGAGTGAACTATCAATCAAACAAATAAGGAAATAAATGCGAACAGGAAGGGGGGGGGGGGGGGGAACTAGGGGAAAAAAGCCTAACTGAAAAAGAGCACAATCATCGGCATTGAAGCTGAAAAAAAAACAAAGCAGAAAACAATTTAAAAAAAATTAAACAAAACCAAAAAAAAGCACTCTAACATTGACGAGTGGGTGTTGGAAATGATACACCTGCAGAACCAAAATTGATGAATAGGTGTTGGTAATGAAAAAGGTAAAAACAAAACAAAAAATTAAGGTAAAGGTGTGCATCCAACAACCTATTAATTTGGTCGTGGAGAAGCGAGGCATCAGAGACCTCAGCTTCTCCAGGGGCAAGTCAGTATATTGAGGGTGGCGCCCATCTCCTCTACCTCGTTGCTTTACCTTCCCTGACCCTAAAGAAGGCAAGTACCCATTTACAGCTGGGTGAACAGGGGGACTTTGCTGAATCCAAGGCGCACAAACGGTCACCAATCCAATTAAAAGGGGACGGGAAAGCCTAGTGGTCAGAACATTTCGCTCGCAATTTGCCGACCCGGGTTCGATTTTCTTTCGAGGGTTTTTTTCCCCTGGAGTTAACAACAGTGCTGCCTCCACTCACCGGATGAGTTTATAAACCGAAGCCCCGCGTGCGAACGCACGCAGATCATCTTGCGCACACGTTAAATACTGTTCCGCTTTTCGTAAGGGTAGGCCATTGTGTGCCGGTGGGAGCGGATGAAAAAATTTACAAAGCTGCATACACACGTGGAGTGAATGTAAAAAAAAGAACACGGCTGCTTATTCTATTATCCTCGATATAAAGAATAAAATAAATAAACAAATAAATTAATAACCACTCTCGATGCTGCTCCACATTAGCTTGGGGAAATCGAATGCTCTGACCACTGAGCTATCCCGCCCCCTGTCCCGAAATGATACCCATGTAAAACCAAGGTCATTAATAGCTGGATAAGGCAAGGCAAGGCAAATTTTTTTTTTTTTTTTTTTTTTTTTTTTTTGCTGCCTCATCTCCCGTGACGCTCCTGTCCCCACCGCTCCCACGCCGCTCGCTCGGATCTCCCCGCCACAGCTATGTCCAGGTTTGTCATGTCTCATCCCCAGGGGCGGAAGTCCACAGGGAGCTCATCGACATTAGGCCGCCGTGGGGCCACCAGCCAGAGGGGCCCTGCACTTCTGCTGGGTCACTTTGGTGGTGTTCAGTGGTGCCTGTTCTGAGCTAACATACGCAGGACACCACCTACTAAGCCCCCTACTAACGACAGTATTAGCTCAGTCGCGGAGCCAGACTGAGTGAGTCGCCCACTACAAGTGGCGACACCACCACGTCCCTCAAACGACCCCTCCCCTCGAACATCCAACCCCGAGGGCTTTGACACAAACTCACCACGGGCACAGAAGTGTATGGGGAAACCGAATCTGAGGTCACCATGAGACCAGAGCAACCGGGCCCACGGAATCAGAGGCAATTTTTTCATTGCATGATGATCGATGAGAATGAGGATGATGTAATGATGATGCTGTGGAGGTGCATATGCTTGGAGACTACTTGACAGGGCTGTACTCTACGCTTACTATCATAATATATCCCGGCGTCAACCGGGCCCGAGAGATACAGACACCTGCAGTGTTGGTCAGGTAATTTGAGCAAGACTCTCAAAGTCGCATCCGTAAAGTGGATGAAGCTCGACTGTGTGGTCCCAGTCTCCCCATTGAGCCCACAGCACACTCACTCTGGGTAGGAGCCGACCGGAGCCCGAAAAATCCCTATGACTCATGGGATTCGAACCCGCGACCTTCCAGTCCGGAATCCAAGGCGCTAACCACTGCGCCATGGCGGCTGGTCAAGGCAAATTATTTTATTTCGAGGATAATGAATAAGCACCCGTGTGCTTATTTTTACATCCAGTCCCCGCCCTTATCAGGGCTAAGATCAAGATAAGAAAAACTTCTCTAACTAAACAACAATAATAATTAGCCAAATAGGGGCCTACCCGTAACAAGAAACCATATCAAGTAACAAACAACTGACGAGAGATAGGCTATAGACAGGATATATTTCTTTCTTTATTTATTCATTTATTTCTTTATTTATTTATTCTTTTATATCGAGGATAACAGAATAAGCAATCATGTGCTTTTTTTCATCCGGTCCCCGTGTGCATGCAGTTTTGTAAATATTGTCATCTGTTCCCACCGGCACACGATGGCCTACTCTTACGAAAAGCGGAACAGGATTTAACGTGTGCGCAATATGTTCTGTGTGCGTTCGCACACGGGGCCTCGGTTTAAAGTCTCATCCGAAGGACTTTTGGGGAGAGTGGAGTCAGCACTGATGTTAACTCCAGGAAGAAAATTTCCTCGACCGGACTCGAACCCGGGTCTTCAAATTGCCAGCGCAATGTTCTGACCACTAGGCTATCCGCCCCCCATATAGAGTCGATGAGGGGGGTGGGGTATCAGAAAGTGACTGTGCTGGAAACAGATTACTCTTGAACAGTGTCATATGCATTCTTTACTTTTATTCCTGAATAAGAAGAAAGGTGGCAGGACAGTTAAGACCTTCATCTGCCTAACAAGTAAACCAGCCTTGCCCTTTCTCTCCGGTATGACAAGAAAATCCAACTGAATGTCAAAGTCCTTTGGATGAGACTAGAAACCGAGCCCCCTTGGTGCATGCAAAACATCTCGCGCATTTGTGAAAACCCGTTCTGCCTTTCGGAAGATTAGGCCATTTCGTGCCAGTAGGAATGGATGACATTTAAAGAAAAAAAACTGCATGCATACAGGTGTTGTGTTTAGCTACCACTCGTCACGTCTGAATGGGGCTACCTAAAATTTAATGGGGGTGGAGAGTAGGGGGGGGGGAGAATTGTACACGCAAAAAATTCACTATTAATGTAAGTTCTACAAGTAACACAATGTTTTTTTCAGTGTAATTGCACCGCTCGTTCTTTTAAGATAATGTCTTGCATACTTAGAATTAATATCAGATAGAGCACACAGATTATGATTCTTCATCGCACTAACAAACTGTTTAGTACATTCAGCACTTTTTCAGTACTCTTCTTATCTCTTTTTCTCAGATCTACATTTCTCAAAACCTGTGTACCCACGTATCTTCGTCTTTTTCAACACTACTTTTAACGCTAGCTTAGTACTCCCCACCTCACCTTATCTGTCCCGAGGTCTAGTAGACCTTTGAGGTACCACTGAAGATTTTGCAACCAGCTTCCTCCACATTTCGCGGTTTTCAGCTTTTCGTAGAAAGTCGTTCCACTCAAGGCCAGTCCACTCCTTGATGTTGTTTTCTCATCATTTTCTCTCTCTGCCTCTTCGTCTCCCTCCTTGTACTGTTCCCTGTGGTACAGTCCTGGCGCTACCTTCCAACTTATAAACACCAACTGCGTCTGTTAACTCCATCTTGGCTACGAAAACCTTCAGAAACATGATAATTGCTTTTCTATAAAAAACAACAACAACAACAACAACAAGCAAACAAAACAAACAAGCAAACAAAAACAAACAAACAAAAACCCCTTTTTATTTTAAAAACAATGGAATAAACACTCGTGTTCTCTTCCTCTTCTTTTTTTTTTATCAAACAGTCCTCATGTGCATACCGTTTTGTTGCCATCCGTTCCCACTAGCACACACTAGCCTACTCTACCGAAAGGCAGAACGGATTTTAAGGTGTGTAGAAGATGTTCTTAGTACGTTTGCACACGAGACCTCAGTTTCAAGTCTCATCCGAAGGACTTTGCGTTTTCAAATAAGGAGTCGTGTGCTAAGTAAGCAATGTGACATGGTCAGTGTTCTTTATTCTTAGAGCAGAAGACTGTAACATCGTTAGGGACTTCATAAAGTTCGTTTATTTTTTATAGATGGTATACCCAAGTTGTTAAGTTAAGTTCGATTTAAATCCCATGAGCCCATGAAATCGTGGGTTTGAATATCGGCGACGTATGATAAACTAAGTTGTTGTTTTGTTGATTTTTTTTTGTTTTTTTGGGGGGGGTTGTTGTTGTTGTTGTTTTTACAACCACCTGGGTCAACTTCTAATGCTTCCTGTTCGTGCCTTACTTCCCATCGTGTGTATACACATGTAAAAGAAAATCTATTATGCACGTTAAAGATCCCGTAGTTCAGCCCAGCGTTCGATGGGTTATTATGTTTGTCTGTCATGTACGATGATGACCTCCAAAACAGCAGAGGAGGCAGCTGCTGTTTCGAAAATTGGACAGAAATTTGATTATTGTGGAGATGTCTTGCCCACAGTACATCCCCACTCTCTCGGTCAAGAGGGCATAAGGACAGTCAGCGTTGGAGATGTTTTCCAAAGGCCAACTAGCCCCCAGGGCTGCAGCACATGACTGTGCAAGTCAAGCCTCCTAGTCAGAGAGTCATAGTCAATCACTAAAGACTAAGCTGTAAAGTGGAATTCCATGAGTGGGAAAAAAAGCCACTGATCATACAGCCTGTCACTTTGCTGTTACCCCCAGCATCAATGGTTTAATCAAGAACTGTGATGTAGTCCAGGCGGTACGGAAACACAAACATAGTCAGAATGTGGCTACCTTCAGGGGTCGGCAAAAACGTTCGTATACGCCGAATATCACAACTGGCAAACTTCGGAGCTCTGGCTGAGGAACAAAGAATAGCTAAAAAAAAAACACTAAAAAAACACCCAAGAATCTATTGACCTTAAACAACATCAGCATAATCTTCAGTGCAGAGTTGTGGGAAAGGAGGGGACGGGATGGCTCAGTGGTCAGAGCACTCGCTTTCCCCCAGCCAAAGTTAAGCAGCATCAAGTGTGGTTACCAACTGGATTGGTGACTGTTTGTGCACTTTGACTTCAGTACAGTCCCCCAATTCACCCAGCTGTCAATGTGTACCTGCCCTCTTCTAGGGTCAGGGAAGGTAAAGCAGCGAGGAAGAGGAGATGGGCTCTGCTCTCAATATGCTGGCCCTTGGAGAAGTTGAGGTCTCTGACTCCTGGCTCCCCTACGACCGCATGGTTTATGGGACACCTTTACTTATTTACTTTGGGATATCATTGGTGATGTAAATGGGGCACCTTTTTTTTTAAATAGATAAGCCTGATGCTGTTCCTCGTGACCTTGGTAGGGAAATGGCATCTGTTTCTTTGTGAGAGTGCGGTGAAGCTTGTTGTGCCGGCTTCTGTGTGTGTGTGTGTGTGTGTGTGTGTGTGTGTGTGTGTGTGTGTGTGTGTGTGTGTGTGTGTGTGTGTGTGTGTGTGTGTGTGTGTGCCTGCGCGCGCGCGAGTGCGTATGTACGTGCGTGCGTTTATCTTATTTCTATTTATCTTTTTTTTTTTTTTTTTATTCATTCTTTTATTTCGAGGATAGTGCAATAAGTACTCATATGCTTTTCTACATCCAGTGCCCGTGTGTATGCAGTTTTGTCAATTTTGTCATCCGGTCTCACCGGCACACAATGGCCTACTCTTTCGAAAAGCGAAAAAGGTTTTAACGTGTGCGCAAGCTGTTCTGCGTGCGTTCACACACAGGACCTCGGTTTATAGTCTCATCCGAAGGACTTTTGGGGGGAGTGGAGTCGGCACTGGTGTTAACTCCAGAGGAAAAAATCCTCTTGAACAAGATTGGAACCCGGGTCAGCAGATTACGAGCGCATCACTCTGACAACCAGGCTATCCCTCTGTGTGTATGTGTGTGTGTGTGTGTGTGTGTGTGTGTGTGTGTGTGTGTGTGTGTGTGTGTGTGTGTGTGTGTGTGTGTGTGTGTGTGTGTGTGTGCGTGTGTGTGTGTGTGTATGTGTGTGGTGTGTGTGTGTGTGTGTGTGTGTGTGTGTGTGTCCTTCAATGTAACCTTTCTTCACTCACAGGGATATTAGACAAGAAAAAAAGTGAAATAAAGTAAATTGTGTCACTTATGTGCGTGAGTGTGTATGTGTGAGTGTGTGGGTATGTTTGTCAGTGTGCGTGCCTACATATGCATGTGAGCGCGTATGTGTACGTGTGAGTGCTCATATGCAAGTGTACGTATGTATGTGTGTGTGTGTGTGTGTGTGTGTGTGTGTGTGTGTGTGTGTGTGTGTGTGTGTGTGTGTGTGTGTGTGTGTGTGTGTGTGTGTGTTTGTGTGTGTGTGTGTGTGTGTGTGTGTGTGTGTGTGTGTGTGTGTGTGTGTGTGTGTGTGTGTGTGTGTGTTTGTGCTCGCGTGTAAGTATGCATGTTGGCTTGAATTTGGTAACTAAGATGTGTGTGTGTGTATGTTTGTATGTACCACTTTGAGTGTCTGAGAGAATTAAAATAAAAAGATCAATAAATAAAATAACCTCACCTGCATGTGTCCTTCCCTTATCAATCTTAAGCCCAAATTCAGATCAATATCATCTATTTCTTGAAGAAAAATGGGTGGGGGGTATTGTCCTGAACAAATTAAACTTTAGCAAGAAAATTGACAAAATACATCATTTAGGCTTTTAATTAAGCTTTTAACTATATATTTCTAACATAATCACATTATCAGCTAATATTTCTTCATAATTATGACATTAATGAAAACATATCTATGAGAGTACTATGAAAATAGGGTTGAAGTAGTTCACAGTGAAGAATGACATGCCTGGTGGATAAATCAGAACCACATAATTATACATCTTATTTGTTTACAAAATTAAAATTTAGTTCTGAAAGCGTCTAGTCTAAATCTATATATCAGGCTTCTCAACAGTCTGTTATAACAGTGGCACACTCTGTCATATCTCAATAACTCTATGCTCGAAGAATGCTTTCGCACATAATAAACATGGTTCCAACAAGCTTTCTCCAGTAAATGGTTGCCCTCCTGAAGACTAGGTGGAAGATTTAGACGTGTTGTATCTTCAGCATCAATGTCCATTGCAGCAGCTTTTGCAGAGCCGTCATCCCATTCGTTTCCATGAATTCCGCAATGTGATGGAATCCAGCAAAAGGCAATGGTAGTACCTCGTAAAGAAAGAAATTGTACAAGATGGGTAATTTCAAATGGTTAATTCTCCTATTACCTTTGGGCTAAATGTTTTCAGTGCTTGCAAAACAGATTTAGAATCAATGCAAAACAATGTCTTATATATATTCTTTGGTAAATCTAATAAAATGATAAAAAGCTATTAACACAGCTGCAGTAAAGAATAAACTCTGCCTATGTGACAGGATGTTTCTATTTTCAGTGCTGGAACAACAAAAACATATCCAGCCTGCCCACTTTCAACTACATAACTGTCAGTAAAAACTTGAAGATAATCGCTATAGTTTTCGTCAAAAAGAGCTCTAGCTATATTAGCTACAGATGGGCTTTCTTCTTTTATGATGTTAGTATAATCAATATTATACTCAACTGTTTAGTTCCCACTTTGAAATGGTAGAAAAAGCTGGTCGAGATGCTACACTTCTGACGTTCATTCCTGAAGATTTAAACAGATCAGAAGTGTAAGAGCTGATTGTTGTTAGTGATTGTATGGATTTGGCTCTCTTGGGAAACTTGATATCTGATTTTAATGTAATTCTTTGATATTAGAATTATGACTCATAGAACGCTCCGACTTCAGAAGATTTTGTCTCCTTTCAAAGAGAGATCGGGTTGTTACGTTAAGAGCTTGTCATGACTGAAGGCAGTCTCAACACAGCAATAATTTTACAACACCATTTTAGAACATGATAACGTTTTAAGTGTACGCTTTGGCAATTAGCTGACATCAATAACTGACACAGCTTTTGGCCTGGGTCATATATTTTTTTTTATCAACATCTTAATCCTAGTTTCTTTAATTCTTCATGTTTTCTAGTAGTATCACTGCTTCCTTGCAATAAAACCAATCCAAAATTAGATTTCCGTTGAATCAGATGAGAGTTATCACCCCAAAGTCGGATGGTTAAAAACCGTCGTATACACAAAACTTCACCATTAGCGAAACTCAAAGTTCCTCCGAAGTCGGAGTATGGCTGCCTATATAGCAAAGTACTTGAAAACAGTCATACACGCAGACTACTCATTCAGTGTGCAATTTCAATCTCATAGTGATTCCCAGGTGGGATGTGTGAGTCAGAGCGCACATTCTGGATGACTCCCAGATTGTTAAGCTGGGGAACGCACAACAACAACAACAACAACAAACTCGAAGTTCTAGCCGAGGAACATAAAAGAAGGATAATAATCATATTTGGTAGTGAACTCAATGACACATAGAAACCTACGAAATAGAGCAAAAACCCCCAAAGTCTGTCAAGGCATTGTTCGTCTGTGGTGGTCCTATCGGAAGTCTAACTCCACGCTGATAGCAGACTAGTGAAGTTGCCGTGACTTATCTCAGAGTCTGTTTGCCCTTGATCAACCCACATGCCCTGTTCTCACTCAGAGGGTAGTGCCCCTGACCTTGAATTGTTCAACCGCTCGGTACAAACTCGTAAAAATGGAGTAGCATGAATCGTCTTATCTGGTTTCTTTCACTCTTCCGTCATTCTCACCCAATCATAATGGATGATTCCCGAGCAAGACAGCCTGGGGACTAGCCTACCTCGAGCTGTACGCATGTTTCATATACCTTCTGCTGGTGTGCTGTGTCTGATGTTTGTTAGATCCTGGAGAAAAGAAAAGAAACAATAATTCTTTGTCTGCAAGCCTGGGAAGTACTAACTGCTGCTTCGGTTGTGTAGGAGTGTACAATACTTGCGAAGAAAAAGAACTACATGTATTTGATTGATTCATCATGCCCACATGGACCATCGTTTATAACTGAGTGATTTGAAGGTCGTTACAAAGACGACAATACAATACCTGTGTGTCATTTCAGAGGACCAGTGCTATAGTTCTATTTTGGTGTTTATTATTTTTTCGTTATTGTTGTTTTAGTTTGAATACTGATATTGTGGTCTTTTCTCCTGCTGGTTGATTGTGAATGTCATGGGTTTCAAGGTTTGAAATCGAAACCCTCTCTCATTCAACCATTTTTTTTTTAATGTGCAAATGTTCAAGAGAGAACAAAATATTTTGAAGCGTGCAAGGATACTAAGATTGTAAAAAAAAAAAAAAAAACAGAAAAAGAAAAACAGGTGTTTGACCTATTGCACCAAGAATGTTTGCTAAAAATGTTTACTCTGTTCAGCTGTGAAATAGTTTCCTCAAATGACAGAGACAGAGTAACACACAAAAAGGGTCTTTTTTAACAAAGATTTTTTTTTTAATCAGTGGCAAATAAACCTCCCAAAATTTAAAACACATAGACAAAGCAAAAAAAAAAAAGTCACGTAAAAACAACACAAAGACTCTTACCACGTATCATTCTAAATTTATCAAAGAGAAAAGGTGGATAGCGACCAACCACACACACACACA
>CM060335.1:42504468-42531968 GCA_030674155.1 Stramonita haemastoma | reverse complement strand
CCAGGAGATAGGCCTGACCACGACCCAGGGCGCTCTGCTGCTGACGATATCAGGAGGCCTGGACATCCTCAGCAGGCTGGTGCCTGGACTCCTGGCCCAGTCCAGACTGGTGAAGCCCAGGACTTCAGTGCTGGTGTCCTTGGTTGTGCTGGGGATTCTGTTCCAGTTCACGGCTTTGGCTCAGGACATGGTGGCGCTGACGCTGATGTCTGTGGTGTACGGTCTCTTCTCCGGCGTCTTCTTTTCCATGCTGCCCCTCATCATCCTGGACTTCAATGACAGCGGTCAGTTCTGCAAGGTGTTCGGGTTCACCCAGCTGGCTTTGGGCATTGGAGGAACCACTGGCTTTCCTATCATAGGTAAGTTAGGGTGTTTTTTTGTTTTCTGATTATTGCAGCATAGCAAGGCTTGTTTCATAAAGGTGAAGCTGAATGTAAATTCTTGCCAATTAAAAAAGAAAGCAAATGTAGATTGGAAGAGTGCACATGGGAACCATGTGACGGATAATTATGAGCATCAATACAGTCATAAACATCAAGAGGATTATGAAACCATCATACATATCAGGAATATTATCATTATCAGTAATTTTTGTTTGTTTGTTTGTTTGTTTATTCTTTTATATAGAGGATGATGGGATAAGCACTCATGTGTTGTTGTTTTTACATCTAGCCCCCGTGTGTATACAGTTTTGTAAATCCTGTCATCTGTTCTCACTGGCACACAATGGCCTACTCTTACGAAAAGCGGAACAGGATTTAACATAGGCTACTACTTAAAATCATGGCATAATTCAGTGTGTGGAAATCAGACCGCTCTTCTCTGGGAGATCAAGTCACTAGTGCAGCTCCGCCCTCAGAAAGAAACCCCTTATGTGGTTGTATGGTTTGTTTTGATAATTATATTAACTTTGCCGAGGATAACAGCTACTCCCCTTTATTCATTGGGTCATATAAGTGCAACAAGTGTATGTTATTTATTTATTGGCTGATTTGTCTTAATTTTGTTTATCTATTCTTTTATATCGAGGATAATGGAATAAGTGCTCATGTTCTTTTTTTACAGACAATCCCCGTGTGTATTTTACTTTTGTAAATCTTGTCATCTTTTCCCACCGGCACACAATAGCCTACTCTTACGAAAATCGGAACAGGACTTAACGTGTGCGCAAGATGTTCTGCGTGCGTTTGCACACGGAGCCTCGGTTTATAGTCTCATCCCAAGGATTTGAGGAAGGGGGGGGGGATTGAGTCGGCACTGAGAAAAAATCCTCTTGAACGAGATTCGAACTTAGGTCAGCAGATCATGAGCGCATCATTCTGACCACCAGGCTATTCTGTTCCCCCACTGGCTAATGTAAGTACATTAAGTGTATGTTAAACACACAGACAGGACCTTAGTTTTTTTTTGTTTCACCCAAAAGACTAGCGCCCAGACCAAGAGGGGAAGGGCAGAGAAAGAGTTAAAGTCCACCTTCAAATGAAGATCGAGTCTAGTGAAATAAATAAATAAATAAATAAATATATATATATATATATATATATATATATATATATATATATATATATATATATATATATATATATATATATATATATATATATATATATCATTCTTTTATATCGAGGATAATAGAATAAGCACTCGTGTGCTTTTTTCCATCCAGTCTCCGTGTGTATGCAGTTGTGTACATCTTGTCATCTGTTCCCACCGGAACACAATGGCTTACTCTTACGAAAAGCAGAACAGGATTTAACGTGTGCGCAAGATGTTCTGCGTGCGTCGCACACCAAAAAAAAAATCAAAATTCAAAATTTTATTTCAAGAAAACCCCCCAAGGGGTACATGAAATTTGACAATTTGACTCGGTTTATAGTCTCATCCGAAGGACTATAGGGGAGAGTGGAGTCAGCACTGATGTTCCGCGTTCGTAGAGAGTATATTACCCCCAGACCGGCGATCTACTGCTGTTGATCTTGATGTTTATGAGGGTGATAACGGTCATTGTAATGGTCACGGCCATTTTATGATGATCTTGATATCTGTGATGATGTCAATGATGAGCGCTATGTTCACAATCATTCTATAACAATCTTGACATCCATGTAGTATTCATGGTAATGTCCTATTTATTTATCATTTATCTATTTACATACACCACTTTAAGTCACGGCAGATTTCTGTAGGTGAAGTTCGGGCTGCTCTCTATGGGGAGAGTGCTCAGCCACAAGAGCAGCGCCACCCTTTTTTTTTACATTACTGTCTGCAAATGTATGTTTCTCTATCAGAGTGGCTTTTATCTACAGAATTTTGCCAGGGACTGCTATCTTGTTTCTGTGGGCTCTTTTACATGCGCTGAATAATTATGTGTAACACACGGGACCTCAGTTTATCGTTTCATTCGAAAGACTAGCACCCAAAACTACCACTCATAGTCTAATAGATGGGGGAAAAGTTCCGGGCCCCTAAACCAGATCAAACCACCACACACTTCCAACCCAGGTTTTTCGCTTTCTAGACCGTTGCGTTACGTCTAGACCCCTTTTCGTTGTAATCCTTATGTTTAAGGTAATAGTCTCACAGAATTCTTGATGTTCATCAAGACCTTGTTATTAATGATCATGTTCTCGAAAATCTTTGTATTTAGAATGTTCATTGTAATCTTGGTGTAGATACTGATCTTGTCAATGATGACGCTCATTATCTTGTTATTGTTGTTGATGTAGATAATGATCTTGTACATGATGACCCTCATCATCTTGTTATTGTTGATGATGTAGATAATGATCTTATCCATGATGACACTCATTATCTTGTTATTGTTGATGATGTGATAAGCTTGTCAATGATGACATTGTCTTGGTATTGTTGATGTAGCTAATGATCTTGTATATGATGACCCTCATTATCTTGTTGTTGCTGATGTAGATAACGATCTTATATTGTCTTGCTGTTGATGTAGATAATGATCTTGTCTATGATGACACTCACTATCTTGCTATTGTTGATGATAACTATAAATAATGATCTTGCCCATAATGACACTTATTATCTTATTGTTGATGCTGGGCAGGGTATCTCAAGGACACCAGTGGGTCCTACGTGACGTCCTTTCACTTTCTGGGAGGTTGCGGGCTGGCGGCCTCAGTCCTGCTGCTGCTGATGCCCTTTCTCCATGAGCGCCAGGCAAGGGTCCAGGAATCTGTTCTAGATCCTGAGAAACCTCCACAGAAGGATAGATAACAAGTTCATCCATCAGTGACAAGGACTATTCACTCGGCTTCTCGTAGGTTGAACGTGTGTGACACAAAGCGAGGAGTAGGGTGGCTCTATGGAGGATTTTGAGGTTCACGGGTAGAACAGCTGTCCAGAAACCATGAAGATGGCTGTTCGAAACCTCACCGAACAAGTATTGCAGAGCATGGAGGCTTTTTGTTTTGTATTATTACAGCAAGAAAAATAAGCAGCTGCTGATATTTCACTTCACCTTTAACTGTCCCGTAGTCCCGTGGACCGTGGAGGCACAACTGAAGATTTTACAACCAGCTTCCTCCACTCCCCACGATTCTCCGCCCTCCTTAGTAGATCGTTCCACCCAAGGCCTGTCCACTCTCTGATGTTGTCTTCCCATCGTTTTCTCTGTCCGCCTCTTCGTCTCACTCCCCGTAATGTTCCATGTAGGACTGTCTTGGCCAGTCCAGATGATCGTGTGACGTGCCTGTACCACTTTAGCTTGCGTTTTTCACTGTAGTTAGGAGCTCTTCATAAGGACCATGGCATTATTTATTCTAGTTTTCACTTCTTCATCATTGATGTGATCTCTGTATGAAATGCTGTTGTTTAGGAGACGATGAAGTGAGTGTAGCTGAATTCAAAATGAAATGGGCTTTATCGTTTCGGTGAGAATGAGGATTGTAAAGTTTGATTTCTTTTTTGGGGGGTTATTATAATTAAAATGAAAAAACAGCTGATGATTTCCATGTTGTCTTTTACTGATGATAAAACGACTGGGCAAAAACGTGTTTGTGTTGACTGTTGTGCTAGTGTACTACCTATTCTAACGTTGTACTTACTTTCTTTAATCAAAGTTAAAAAGATCTTGGATAAGCAAGTTCATGCTAACCTTTGTATATGAAAGAATCCTGTCAAGAAATGTCCCTTAGAGAAAACTAGTCAGTGTGGGCCATCTTTAAATTGCTAACAGAAAAAAATAGATATTACCTCAGGAATGGGCTAATGTACTCGGGGGTCTGTACTTTAAATGGGTACCTGCCCTCTTTATGATCACGAAAGATAAAGCAGCGAGGGAGAGGAGATAGGCGCCGCCCTCAACATGCTGGACCCTAGAGAAGCTGAGGTCTCTGACGCCTTGCTCCCCCACCACACAGGTTACGGGGTATTCTTATTTATTTATTCTTTTATACCGAGGATAATGGAATAAACACTCATGTGCTTTTTTACATCCCGTCCCCGTGTGTATGCAGTTTTGTAAATCTTGTCATCTGTTCCCACCGGCACACAATGTCCTACTCCGAAAAGTGGAACAGGATTTATCGTGTACGCAAGATGTTCTGCGTACGTTCGCATACGGGGCCTCGGTTTACAGCCTTATCCCAAGGATGATCCGAAGGATACCTGTACCTTGTATCTTTATCATCATGTAAAATGGAGAGAAGCTTTTTCCATACAAAAAAAATGGTGCTGCTCTTGTAACGAAACACTCTCCTCGGGAGAGCAGCCCCAATTTCACGCGAAATAATCTGCCATGACAAAAGAAAAGTGGTATAAAATACAATGCGATACAGCACATTATAATAAATCTAATAAAATACAATACAATTTAATACAATACAGAACTAGACAACACAAAATAAGACAGCAAAAGCAGTTCCACCCAAGTTAAAAAAATGTCTGGTCTACGTGTGTTTTTCTTCTTTGAGAGAGACATTTTAAAAAGGATTTTGCCAGGGATAATTCTCATGCTCTTCAAATTCATTGAACCTATTTACAGAAGTTGGGATATCAGCCGGTTCTTTTGTTGTGTGTCCTTTTTAGTGCTAAAACTTAGCATGCTATTTTAATATTACTTATGTTTATTTTATTTTACACCACTTTATGTCACAGCAGATTTCTCTGCGTAAAATTCGGGCTGCTCTCGCTGGGGAGAGCGCGTGCCACAAGAGCAGCGCCTACCATTATATATATATATATATATATATATATATATATATATATATATATATATATATATATATATATATATATATATATCCCCCAGCCACCCTGGGGACTCCAACCATCCGACTTTTCCTCAGGGGTGGTGTCTAAACACGACACCTGTGTGCATGCTGGTTTTAAAAAAAAAATGCCATCCGCTCCTACCGGCACACAATGCCCTGCTCTTCCGAAAAGGCGGAACGGGGTTTTAACCTGTGCGCAAGATGTTCTCCATACGCCCACGGGGCCTCGGTTTATAGTCTTATCGTGTTGTACGCAGAACCTTGGTTTATCATTTCACTCCAAAAATTAGCACCAAGACCTCTGCTCAAGGTCTGGTGGATGGAGGGAGGGGGGGGAGGGGTCTGGCGGGAATCAAACTCACGATCTTTCGCTTTTTAGAAGGGTGTGTAAGTCTGGAACCACAGAGCCACTGTGTGACTTTTCCTCACTAAAGGCAAAGGCCCATGCCAAAAGCTGTCAGTTGCTGATGTCAGCTTATTACCAAGGCCTACACTAAAATGTTATGTAGTAAAATGTTGTGTTGAGATTGCCTTTAGCCATGACAAGCGCTTAACAACCTGCACTCTCCTTTAAAGGAGATAAAATCCTCTGAAGTCGGAGTATGGTTGCCTATATGGCGAGGTACTTAGAAACAGTCAGACACATAAACTTACCATTCAGTGTGAAAATTTAATCTCATGGTGATTCTCAGGTGAGATGAGTGAGTGCATATTTTGGGTAGCCCCCAGCTTGTTAAACTGGGGAGCGCATAACAACAACGACGACTAAAAGCATAGTGTCATCCTGAGTTTTTGTCAACGCTGCCCGTCAGCCTATAGAATTTCTTAAGAAACATAAAAAACCCATCCATAATAATAATGATAAAGATTATGGTAACAATATGGAATTTGTACAGCGCAAAATCTTGGAAAGCAAACAAATCAAAGCAATTGCATGCAAAATGTTTACACGCGTGCAACTGTACATAAAAGATTGACGTATTTTCATATATCTAAAATTATTCAGTAAAGTGCGAATAAAATATCAACTCTTGTCTTTCCGTATTAAATAAAAATCTTGTTTAGGATGACAGGAAAGTCCCCATAATGAAATGGAACACTGGGATAAAAATGTAGAGAATAATGTATGCAAGTTTTTTTTCGTTCCCTGGCTCGAGCACTGAAGTTCACACCAATGGCGAAATTTTGCGTATGTGACACCTTTTACCCACGATGAAGGTAGCTGCTTTTCGACTTCAGAGAAAATGTCTAAATACGACACCAGTGTATGCGTTTTGATTTTAAAGTTTATCATTATGCTATCGGCACGTAATGGCCTGCTCTTTCGAAAGGAGGAACGCATTTGAACGCATACGCAAGATTTCTTCGTACGGTTTCACACACAACCTCGGTTTATAGTCTCAACCAAAGGACTAAAGGGGAGAGGGGTGGGGATATTAGAGTCGCCACTGATGTTTACTCCAAGAGAAATGTCCGGACTGGGTGCCTTTGTGATGGTTTGATCTAGGGCCGTCAGGTCACGAGCCAAACGCTCCAGCTACTAGGCTACCTATTTATCATTTTTAAATTCGTTTATTTATTTCGAGAATATTGGAATAAACACTAATGTTATCTTTTTTATGCAGTCCCTGTGTGCATGCAGTTTTGTAAATCTTGTCATCTGTTCCTACCGGCACACGACGGCCGACTCATACGAAAAGCGGAACAGGTTTTAACGTGTGCGCATGATGTTCTGCGTGCGTTCGCACACGGGGCCTAGGCCTCGGTTTATAGTCTCATCCGAAGGACTTTTCGGGAGGGTGAAGTCGGCACTGATGTTAACTCCAGGGGAAAAATCCCCTCGAACGGGAATCGAACCCGGAGTCGTCAAATTGCGAGCGCAATGTTCTGGCCACTAGGCTATCCCGTCCCCCTATCCCCCGTATGTAACCTAATTTCAGTGGAAGGAGAAAATGTATGCATATATATATATATATATATATATATATATATATATATATATATATATATATATATCTTTTAATATAAACAGTGGATGCTGCTGAAGACGTCACACCTGCCCTAACTTAAGAAGTATCAGACATATACGGCGGTTTTGTCCTCTTAAATGAAATCAAGAGTAGTTGGGGGTTGGGGGGGGGGGGATCTAAGGGGAGCAACTTTCTATATCTCATTTGACTTTGCATTGTGATTGTCTGTTCTTTGTAGGGAGACGGCTTGAGGGGAATAAACGTGCGTCACACGTGTGTTTATTTTATTCTTTTATATCGAGGATAATAGAATAAGCACTCATGTGCTTTTTTTCATCCAGTCCCCGTGTGTATGCAGTTGTGTAAATATTATCTGTTCCCACCGGCACACAATGGCCTACTCTTACGAAAAGCGGAACAGGCTTTAACGTGAGCGCACGTGTTGTGTGTGTGTGTGTGTGTGTGTGTGTGTGTGTGTGTGTGTGTGTGTGTCCCAACGTCTCCTCATTGACATTTTAAGATAAAAAATATAAAAAGTATAACGTTTTATGAAATTGTCACATTTAGAGAGAGAGAGAGAGAGAGAGAGAGAGAGAGAGAGAGAGAGAGAGAGAGAGAGAGAGAGAGAGAGAGAGAGAGTGGATAAGTGCGTGCGTGCGCGTGTGATGATATCGATCGACAATCATGGCGATGATGATGACGACGACGATGATAACGGCCAAAAGGAAAATAAGTGTCTATCACTGATTGTGTGATCAGAAGGGGTAATTAGTCTTGCATCTCCGTCCCACACACACACACACACAATTATCCCCGATATAAAAAAAATACTAATAGATAAACACACACACAGAGTTTTCCTGGTCCGACAGCTTTTATTATCTAACAGTGTAAACATATATACGCATCGTGAAAAAAAAAAACACTGCGAAGATTCAAGACAGCATACAGTAAAATATTCAACATTTTTTGTAAACGCAGTCTAAAGAATTATTTGTGTACAAAACCTGAAGCATTCCAGTAAAAAAAATCTGTAGAGCTATTCTAATACAAAACCTGTGGAAAAAATCCTTGTACCAAATGTAGATTCTAAATAATGATAATGATAATAATAATAATGATAATAATAATAATAATAATAATAATAATAATAATAATAATAATAATAATAATAATAATACATGGGATTTATATAGCGCTGTATCTTGTAAAAACAAATCAAAGCGCTTATTCTAGTATGAAATCTTCCAGATTTTATTCCAGCGCAAAATCTGTACATTATTCTCGTCTAAATTCAGTACCATTATTTCTGTAAAGACATATTCCAGTACGAACTCTGTAATATAACATTACTAGCCCCTGAACAAAATTGGAAATATTGGTCCAGAGAAACATTATTTCAGAAAAAAAGTATAATTTTCAATCCAGTACAATTTCTGAAACATTATACCAATAAACAATCTATCATTATTCCGGTAAAACTCTGAAAACACATTCCAGAACAAAATATGCAACATTAACCCAGTAAAGATCTGTAACATTCCAAGAAAAAATATCTTTAGCATTGTTTCGGTAAAACTCAGACATAATTATTCCGATACAAAATTTGAAACATTCTACTCAAAAATCTGTAACATCATTGCGGCAAAACTAGACATATCCCAGAGGGAAAATCTGTAACATTATTTCGGTACAAAATCCGACAATTATGCCAATACAAGATCTTTAACATTATCCCAGTACAAGATCCGACTATCCTAGTACAAGATCGGTAACATTATCCCAGTACAAGATCTGTAACATTATCCCAGTACAAGATCTGTAACATTATCCCAGTACTGTAACAAAAGCTTGTAACATTATTGCATTAAAAAAAAAACATTTAACAGACCATTCACGATCGACCCAAAAAACACCGTTGCATTTAAACATCACAACACGCAATAACACAGGCGCTTTCATTATTTCGTGTTTTGCTCACACACACACACACACACACACACACACACACACACACACACACACACACACACATGCCCTTCCCTCTCCCACACACAAAACCAAAATAAATGAAGCAGAAATAATTGTTAAAAAAAAAATCAAAAGCGCAGACCACAGCTCGATTCAGGTGAACAAATCACGCACATAAAAAAATATTATTATTGCATCATTTTCATGACAAAGCATACAGTAAAACGTTAAACATATTCTGCGTACAAAATCTGCATTGTTACTCAAGTTCAAACATTAGCCAAGAACACATTATTATGTTCGACAGAACAAATACATCATTGCATTAAAACATTTCTTCACTCCCTCATTGATACATGCACTTTCATAATTTCGTGTTTTGCTCTCTCTCTCTCTCTCTCTCTCCTCTCTCTCTCTCTCTCTCTCTCTCTCTCTCTCTCTCTCTCTCTCTCTCTCTCTCTCTCTCACACACACACACACACACCACACACACACACACATTCACTCTCACAAACACACACACACTCACTCTCACACACACACTCTTACACACACACACACACACACACGCGCGCGCGCGCGCGCACACACACACACACACACACACACACACACTGTCCTCCCATCTCCCAAATACACAACTGAAATCACGGAGACAATATAACAAATAAAACATTTACAGAAGTGCATTGGGCATATAAGTTTTCGTGACTATTTTTAGTCTAAGATTTACATACACACAATAAAAGGAATAACTGCCTAAAATTCAAAACAGAGCATACAGTAAAATTGGCAATATTTTTCGCGTATACTGTCTTCAAAATTATATGTGTACAAAATCTGCAACACATTTAATACAAAATCTGTTATAATATTCCAGTACCAACTCAGATTGCAGTATAAGATTTCCAACATAATTCCAGTACAAAATCTGTTGAAATATTCCAATATCAAAATCTGTCAAGATATTTCAGTACCAATCAGATTCCAGTATAATAACATTATTCCAGGACAAAATCGGTACATTAGTCAAGTTAAAAACACTTTAATTATCCCTGAAGGGTATTTACAATACTGACAGGCATATTGACAAGAATCAAAAGACACAAACTAGCTATATTTCATATAATTTTGTTCAAACATTATATGATATCTTCAAACAAAAATGTCACAAACACCCACATTCGTACGCGCGCACGCACGCACGCATACACACACCAATGTATGAATACAATGTTATTAAAACCATTGACTAGAAAGGACCTATGATCACTTATTTACGCATTGTGAGCACGCACTTCCACACGCACGTATACATGCATGCACGCACTTACATACACACGCGCCCCCCCCCACGCACACACACACACACACACACGCGCACGCGCACACACACACACACACACACACACGCACACGCACACACGCACACACACAAATGCAATGTTTTAAAACTATTGGCTAGAAAGACATGACTTTACAAGCAATTCAAAAAATCAATAAAACCAAAATTATTCCAGTAGATTATTTCGTTAAAATTCTAAGACATATTCCAGTTCCAACTTTGTAACATTCTTATCCCAGAACAAAACCTGAAAAATTAATCTGATAAAAATTTAAGACATTCCAGACCAAAATCTCTAACATAATTCCAGCACAAAGTCTGAAACACTAGTACAAAATCAGATTTTAAAAAATGCAAACATTTTTTTATCATAACAAAATCAGCAATTTATGTGCCGTTACATGCCGTACACAAAGCAAATAGGAAAAACAATTATCACAGAGAAATGACACAACATAGTATACAACCATTACCTTGCACACATTACAAAACAATACCTATACCAATACTAATACCACCACTTTTATCAAAAAGTAATTTACGAAATCACAAGTTATATATATATAAATAAAATGATAAAAACATTCATCATGTACATCAATTTGATCTTTCAGAACAGACACGTACGCACGCACGCACACACACACACACACACACACACGCACGCACACCCGACACACACGCACACAGCATGCATAGGCGCATGTCAATGCACAACTAATCACAACATATACAATAAGAGCACTCTAAATTGATAAAATTTACACATAACACTTTGGTAAGAAAAGCAAAAAATAAAAATCACAAAAAAATAAATACAGAAAACAAAAATATGAAGCACAAGTAATTCTATTCCAATACAAAATCTGCATCATTATTCCAGTGAAAAAAATACCTAATATCATTCTGGTAGAACTCGTAAGACATATTCCAGTACAAAAGTCTGCAATATTTTTCCAGTTTAAACATTTGGCAGGAAGACAACGTGTTCGACTCTAGACGCACCGTTGCATTTAATCATTACAACATTCACCAAATGATCCCTGTACTTTCATAATTTCCTATTTTACAGTCTCTTACCTCTCCTCCCCTCTCCCACACAAAAAAGATAAATTATAAATTACCAGGTAATTCTAAAACTATTCCTTAAATATTTTCAATAGAGCAAATTAACACAGTAAAATTTTCGCGACTATTTTTTCACGTAAAAAAAGCATACACATTAGAAATAGAGCTATTCCAGGAATTTTATGATAAAGCATGCAGTATAATCTGTAATATTTTCTGCGCACATAATCTGCAGTTATTCAAGTTTAAGCATTTGCCAAGAACATATGTGCTTTACAGAAACAAAAACATTGCATTAAAATATTCACTCCCTCATTAACACATGTACTTTCATAATTTTGCCGCTCTCTCTCTCTCTCTCTCTCTCTCTCTCTCTCTCTCTCACACCACACACACACACACACACACACACACACGCACACACACACACACGCACACACACACACACACACACACACACACACACACACACACGCACACACACTGTAAATACTGTTCCGCTTTTCGTAAGAGAAGGCCATTGTGTGCCGATGGGAACAGATGACAAGATTTACAAAACTGCATACACACGGTGATTGGATGTAAAAAAAAAAAAAAAAACAACCACGAGTGCTTATTCCATTATCATCGATATAAAAGAATGAATAAATAAATAAATATTATTAAAAAAAATACACACACACACATAACGACGTGATGATCACTTTAAGTGAACAGACGTAAAATCGAAACAGCACTAATAAAAATACAATCTGACACATAGAAACAATATAACCCCAAAACTAACAACAATAACAGAAATGCACAGACCAATTCAGTTTTCACGATTATTTTCTTCTTAGATCTACATACACACAATAGAATTACTCAGAGATCTCAGAACCAAGCATACAGTAAAATTGGCAATATTTTTGCGTATTCATATTACAGTCTTCAGAATTATATGTGTACAAAATCTACAGCATAATTCCAGTACAAAATCTGTTATAATATTGCAATAAAAATCATAAAATATTCCAGAAACAATCCAGATTTCAGTATAAGCATTTGCCAAGAACATCACTATATGTGCGACAGAGAAAACATTATATGTTCGACAGAGAAATAACACTATATGTTTGACAGAGAAAACATTATATGTTCGACAGATAAAGAACATGATCGACAGAGAAAAAAACATTACATGTTCGTCAGAAAAAGACCACATCATATGTTTGACAGAAAAAGAATATTATATGTTCGACAGAAAAAGGTACCATTACATTAAAGCATTTCTTAACTTTAGTTATCATACACGTGCTTACATAATTGTTTTGTGTTTTGCAGCCTTTCATTTGCCCCCCCCCCCCCCCTTCCCAGTATACAAAGCAAAAATCATGAAGCACAAATAAACCAATAACCATTATTGCACATGTGCAAAGTTGTTAATCATTATTGTCTGTAATTATACTTTCCTGTTCAGAAAAAATCAAACATTCACGAACTATGAAACCAACATTGGTCTGATGACAGAGCATCTGAGTAAAAAAACATCAAAGCCTTTTTAGAATAGGAAGTACAGATCAATACATTAATGTAATGAGATGATGTTTTGAAAACATGTGTAGTAATAAGAAAAGAACAAAGATCAATAAAGTAAAGCTAACGTGGTTTCAGCTTTTAATTTTCCCTTCCGATACTCGTAACATGATTTTGTAAAACATAAAAGCCGTTAACCGTAAAAAAATGAAGATACAACCCACTACCATTTGTGAGAATGTTAACTTCATCAATCATCTAAAAAAAAAAAAAAAACCACCAAGGCCAAAAACTTTGTGAAAGAGGGTTATTCGATATTGGCTTTGTTTGGCTATTACGAAAAAAACAACAACTGATGAACATATTGCTTCTTGGTCGAGTTTTTGTTCACGGCTATCAAATTAAAAATAGTTACTGGAACACTGATATCAGTTGGAGCTGACACACACTGGATTGACAAAATGGCTCACAGTTCTATATATAACCGAGAAATTGGAAATCATAATGCCGTTGAATAATTATTGGACATTACACACATGTTACATTTTCTGTAAACCAGTATTATCGTAAAATGATTGACTGGTGACATGGGGATAATTGAAATTTGCTATATGTTTATTGTTATTATTAATTCATTATTATGTATTTGCTTAAGTTCCGTGCAATTTTTTTAAACTGTGATGAAAAGTGCGCGAATTAAACATCTCTGCTAGAAATATTACATTGAAACTCCAATAATGATAATAATAAAAAAATAACAACAATTGTTACAATGATATACTACATGAAATTTGTAAAGTGCTAAATCTTGTAAATCGAACAAATCCAAGGGCTTCCATCCATAACACCCCCACGCATGTAACCCGTTCACAAAAGAGTAACAAATTTTTGATTTGCACACGCACACACACACACAACATAAAAAAAAAACTTAAAAGAACAAACCCCCAAATATGCTGCTGTCAAATTTTGTATGAGCATTAAGACCAAGGCATAAAATTTACCAGGAACAAATAATGCACTCTATTCTTGTTAAATCAGCCATGACGTATCAATCATTAAACGGTTGCTTAAATTTGCCAACGCCACAAATCTTTTCCAATACTGTTACGAATCAGCCTTTTTTCAAAATTACATTTAAAAAAATCCTTCAATACTACACTATTTCTCCTAGTACACATTTTTAGTACAGCCAGTATTGAGTTATTTCAGGATCACATTACTTTACAAGATCCCTTAACAGCACATTATAGTCCAAATGCTATTATAGAAACTATCAGAAATTATTTCAGGATCATATAATTCTTAAAAAATTCCTTCAATAACCACTCGATTTATCTACTGCACATTTTCATTACAGCAAACATTTAGAATTATTTCAGAATCATTCAAAAAATCCTGAACAGTTATATTTGTAGTACAAACGCCACTACAGCCACTACCAGAAGTCATTTGAGAGTCACATAATTTCAACAATCATTCAATAGCAGGCAACTTACAGTACACATTTTTTTTCTATTACAGCCAACATTTAGGAATTATTTTAAGAACTAAATTTCAAATCGAAATATTTCTAGTCTTTTTCATTGCAATTATTTTCCGCACTTCACGAGCACGCATACTTACAGTTCTCAAGCTCCAAAGCCCTTATTCAACTTTCACACTGTTTTTAGGGTTTATCTTTCCAAACTTTCATGGAGTGAAATGTTTACTTCTGATCAGAAACTGAAATTGTTGATCTGTTATTACAATGCTGGTGTGTTGCTGTAAAATCTGCCCTGCTCTACCAGTGATAGATCAGGGCATAGATTTGCCAACACGCACAGGGTTATTTACTTTCTAAAAAAAAACCAAAAAACTTATCTGAAGAACGTAAACATATCAGATGTATCAATACGAGTATTTTCTGGCAGAAATATTTAGTGTTACATTAAAAAAAAAAATAGCACGCATTCCATAACACATGTCCTTTCAATACTTTTTTTTTTTTGGGGGGGGGGGGGGGCAATCTCTCTCTCCTCTCTTACACACAAAACATAAATCATAAACCACAAAAAACATATCACTGAACATTTGTAAAACTGCGTATCATCATCATTGCAATTTTACTTTGTTTTGAAAGAAACCCGATGAAAAAAGGTTATCAAAAACGTTCTATGTCTCAAGATTTAATCACCTAACAAGAACTATTTCAAAACAATGATATAAACCGTATGCACAAAAATGGGAGTTCCTCAACCCTTCGTTTTGCACTTTAAGGGCCTCAAATATTTGTCGATCATGAAGCGCACATTTTTATTTGTTTGGGAAACATTTTTTATCGGGCGGGGCCGGGGGGAAGGGGGGGGGGGAATTCATTAAGCACCATGTTTTTTCTTCACCACGGTTTTTTCTTGGGGGTGGGGGAGTTGCTTTGCAGAGTACCATCTTTGTTTTTGGTGGTGGTAAAGGGGGCGGGCGCTTTATGCAACATTTTTGTTTTCGTTTTTTCTGAGTGATTCACGTCTTTATCAGTCAAAGATAAACCCTTTTTCTTCCTTCTTTTCCCATTTTGGTGTCAATTTTTCTTCCTTTCAAAACTTTTTTTAAAAATCCCTCAAATTTTACAAAACAAACCTTTCTACAAGAAACAAAATCGTCAGGGCTATATCTTTTTTCTAAACAAATGTTGATCTGATTCAACCCACTGAAATTAATACTGAAAGCAAATTAATTTTTAGACTAAAGCATTTTTATATCTAACCAAAATGAAATAATTTGAAGGGCAAAAGCACCATATCAAAACACACTTTCCACCACAACCAACATTTGTCACAAAAAACCCGGATTCAAACGAACAATTGCAACCTTAAAGCCACCCAAAATTAAAGATATAAAAAGATTATATCCGTTTTTTCCGATAACAAATTCATCATCCTGTCAAACATCAATGAGGAATATTTCTCTAACCCAATTTGACCAGACCAACCAACATTTTTTAAAAAGGAAATAAACAATTTAAAGCGTTTTTCTATGCTTTAGTAACAAATTCTGAATCCTGAAAATTAAATTTTTGGACTGAAGCATTTCTAAATGTAGACAAAATGAAATCATTCGAAAGGTAAAAAGATATTATTATGATATTAAACTTCAAAAACAAACGCATACATCCTGGTGTCGTATTATTTTAGACATATTTTTCTCTGAGGTCGAAAAGCAGCTACCTTCATGATGGCCAAAATAAATTATTTCAAGACTGCAGTACTTTGTGGTCGCGTTTATCTGGTGAAAAAAAAAAGATGAAAAAATGAAGATGTTATCCCTGCTCTCTCACTCCCTCTTTTTCAAGCATACTTGCTAACCCTCTTCTCTCAAAGAACCATTCAGGCAACTATTTCCCATTCATCTTTCCAGCTGTACTTTCGGGATGGCGCATATACATGTGTACACACTTTGTCATTGAAACCAGCATGATACAAGCGAATACATGTGTACATGCTGCATTTGTCATTAAAACCAGCATAATACAAAAGTACACATATGTATATACGTATACATACTGAATTTTGTATTTTAAAAAAAAGCAAACAACGTTTGTGCAAGTCTCAAAACAGCACACAATACTGACTGTTGTAAAATCTATGACGGCGTACCAACGATAGACCAGTGCCTATGGCGCAATTCGCTCCTACCACGTTCACCTACATTTAAACACATAAGCAGAATAGGGCCTTTCGAGAAAGATTATGAGCATCGACTACTCTGACTTCTACTGCAAGAAAACACACGGTGGACGCCTTTCCTTTATTGCCACTGATATTATAAACACGCACCTGTGTCCCATTATCAGCATCTCAGTGATGTTAATGTGCATTCCTCCCTCCCCTTCCCTGAATTTGGAAAAACAAACTACTCATTGTTTTCCCGACTTCCTTTATACCCAAAAGATTGTTGCCTTTCCTTTTCGCCCTCTTTCCTACTGACCTGTACATACATTATAGCCTGCCTCTCTTAACCTGTAATCCTTTATTTCTGAATTATTCCTCCTACCTCTATCTCAATAGCAAAACAACATGTTCTCTCAACGGTTCCACAGGCCATTCCACATCCCTGCAACCATCCCCCATATCCAACCCTTATACTTCCTTTTCCTGTAATCTTCTCCACACTCATTTACAAGAAAATAATTATAGTCCACGTCTCGCTTCCCGATCTCCATGTTGTAAGCTACACCTTCATCCATTCCCTTTCTCTCCTAAGAGATCCATTCCCAGACCACCCTCCCCTTCATATTAAAAAAAATCTTTACGTGTCCTACCCCGACATAACTAAAAACACATCTGCCTACCAGCTATCATCTACCTATAAGATACTGACAGCGCATGAAATACCCTCTACCCATGACATACTGACCGACTGCGCATGAAATACCCTCTACCCATGTCACCGACTGCGCATGAAATACCCTCTACCCATGTCACCGACTGCGCATGAAATACCCTCTACCCATGTCACCGACTGCGCATGAAATACCCTCTACCCATATTACTGACTGCGCATGAAATACCCTCTACCCATTACACACTGACTGCGCATGAAATACCTTCTACCCATATTACTGAGTGCGCATGAAATACCTTCTACCCATATTACTGAGTGCGCATGAAATACCCTCTACCCATATTACTGAGTGCACATGAAATACCCTCTACCTATATTACTGAGTGCGCATGAAATACCTTCTACCCATGACATACTGACTTCGCATGAAATATCCTCTACCCATCACAATAACCGCATAATTTTTTTTATTGGTTTTAATTTTCGTTTTATTTTGTTTCCCTAAAACCTACCAATAATTGTGTTCATATACGGTTGTGTCCACTTGCTTTTGTGTTTTCATGCAAGGTTAAAGGTTGGTTTAGTACGAAGGTCAGAGTTAGTGTTAAGAGTTAGTATTAGGTTTAATGCTTGTGTGTTTTATGTTTGTATGCATGCATAATTGAAAGCGTATGGACACAACGGCATACAGACACGTTGGTAAAGTTCTGGACCATGAATTACCCCTTCACAGATTCTATCTAGATCTGGGGCCGTTAGGACGCCAAATCAAAATTTCTCACCATTTTAAGAGAAAGAATTTAAGTCAGTAACTTTTGGGGGACCTGTTTTAAAAAAAACGGACTGCACCCAACTTTTTTTTTTTCAATTGAAACTACCCAAGTTAAGTTTTCTCTAGTCGCATCCCCCCCCCCCCCTTCTATTTTTTTTTAATTACTTATACTGAGCATGCATTTCACCCCCTCCTCCTTCACATCCCTCCCTGTTACACACCTGCCCTACAATATCTGTCAACACCTTAGCTTCCCCCCCCCCACCTCATGAAAATCCTATCCCCTCCACCCTGAAACTTCATAACATCTACCGCAGAATATCTGTAAAACACATCGTCTCAAATACTACCACATCCTATCTAAACACGACTTGATACCTACCCTACAACACCTGTAACCACCCCCTAATAATACAAGCACCTGTTCCTGATAAACACTCATCTTACTTAAAGACTTAACTCCCCTTCCCCAAGCTATTCCCTTCTCCTAAAGACCACTATTGTTTTAAAAAAACACACAAAAAACACATCCACCCTTCAACACCTGGTGCCTTCAAACTCCCCCCCCCTCCCCGTTCAGTACCATTCCCACCTCATCACCCTCCCCCCTTAACTCTTCACTTTGATACCTGTACCCCTCTCCCCCCCCCCCCCCCCCCCCCCCCCATCTGACCTCACTATTCTTCCTCTAAAGCACCGCTCTCTATCAAACACGTATACTACAATATCTGCATTATTATCATACAATACCTAAAAGCCCCGACGACATTCCCAAAACAACGCTTCCTATCAAACATAAAATCTTATCCTTTAACACCCACACACCCTACAATACCTATACCCCCTCCCTACAAATTATCTTTCCCAAACACCGCTTCCTATTAAACGTGTATCCTATAACACCTCTATAATATAATGTCTATACACCCCCACCCCCTCTTGCTATCCTTCCACTTTCAAACATTCTGTACCACTTGCACACTGTGCAATAGCTATAACCCCCTTACTCTCCTAAACACCGCTTAAATGTTATTCTCCACCCGATTCCTTCCGAGGCCTTCAAATGATACGTGCTTGTGACCACTACACACCATCCTACTAAAGGCTATGCGACCCCTCTAGCTTATGATTATAGATTTCTTTTCTATTTGAAGTAAACTTTTAGACTGAAAAATGTATCTGTCTAGTATTCCAATGTTTTTTCACACGGAAAAAGATTTTTCTATTTGAAACAAACTATTACATTTTTTTAAAATGTGTCCGTCTACTCTAGTATCCCAATGTTTTTTCACACGGAAGAAAATCCTCAAAATGTACACCATTGAAAACTATCACTGATTTTCCAACAGTCAATTTTACAAATCAATTTCAGTCTTAAGGAGTTGTTCCCCCCCCCCCCTTATATTACAGGTTTTTCTCACGTAAAAATATACATCTTAACCATTGCATACATTTTTTTGTGTTTGTAGCTTTTTTTTTTTGCAAAATGTGCTCTGTATGTTTTTCAATGTAAAAGAAAATACTAAAGTTGCAAGGGGGGTTGAACATGGATACATAAAAAATACAAATAAAATCGTTCAGTTTGCCTTCGGTTTTGTTTTCAAAGGTTTTAAACATAACGAAAGCCTGAAATGTCTAGAAAAAAGTCAAAGATCATGGAAGGCAAACTTACTTTGTGAACAGAAAATAAATATTTCTTCGGTTGAAATGCAATAAAAACAAATAAACGGGTAGTTTCATATTGCTTTCGATTACATGAAAAATGCCAAATTTAAATACAGGCAAAAATCTGGTATCTTTTTTTTTCTTTTTTACTCTGACTTCCTTTTAGTTTTTATGCTAGAAAAAAACACACCAACATCATAAAAATATGCACAATATCGTTTGAGCAAAATTTTTTAAACATGTGAAAATCTATCAGTCTCAGAGAAACAAAGCACGCTATATGTATCTCACAGTTCTTAATACACACATCTAACACTTAGATGTACAAATATTTATTAAATGAGGGGGGGGGGGGGATAGGGGGGGGGCATTGGCTGCAGGCTGATCATGAAGCACAATATTTCTTTGCTTATTAACTTTTTTTCCTTTCTGGGTCTTTTATTAACTGAAAAAAATCGTTTTACCCATGTACATTTTTTTCTCTTTTTTTTTGCAAAAGGGGGGGGGGGTTCATTTTTTTTTTTACCAAAGTTTTGCTTTGTGGTGCTTCAGATATCACTTTATATGTCTACAAAACAAAACAAAAAACCCCTCTCTACTCATTTGGTAGTGCCCTTGTTTTTTTTAGCAAGGTTCTCATCTATACACAAAACACTCCTGCTTTGTAATGGTTTTTCTCGGGTTCCATCTGTTGTATTTTATGATACAGTCTAGACAATGACTCCACACCAAGATACTGGTGTGCTGTTTCACGACAAGTTCTTTATCACGGTTTCTTTCCATAGTCTTGGTGATCTATTGCCTAAGGTTGTTCGGAATCTTCTCCTCTTAGCGCCTAAGAACTTATTAGGAAGCCCTGATTGTCAAGTCCATGGCAAAATTTGAGTCTAGTTTTTTTAAATAATGTATTTCTCAAGTGTTATAATCCGCGAACAATCTGTGAGATTTTGTATCAAAGGTATTGGTCGTTACTGTACAATTTTCTAATGTGCAAACCTTGTCATCAAGTCTTTTTCATCAGTTGTGCAACGCCTTCTTGCTGCTGTGCTCAGTCGTTGTCTTGTTGCTGCTTTTAATTCAAATCTTTAAAAGAAAAATATTACTGTGCACTGTCGTCCAATTATAGTTGCGCACGGTCGTCTTGCTGCTGTCATCTTGTTGCTGCTGTTACGCACTGTCTTGTTGTTGCCATCTTGTTGCTGCTGTTACGAAGTGTCTTGTTGCTATTACACACTGTCTTGCTGCTGTTACGCACTGTCTTGCTGCTGTTACGCACTGTCTTGCTGTGGTGTAGATTGTCTTGTTGCTGTTGGGCACTGTCTTGTTGCTATTAGTATTACACACTGTCTTGCTGCTGTGGTACGCACCGTCTTGCTGCTGCTGTTACGCACCGTCTTGCTGCTGTTACGCACTGTCTTGCTGCTGCTGTTACGCACCGTCTTGCTGCTGTTACGCACCGTCTTGCTGCTGCTGTTACGCACTGTCTTGTTGTTACGCACCGTCTTGCTGCTGTGCACTGTCGTCATATTGCTGCCTAAGACCCTATGACAAGGAGAAAATGTACACATACAAAAAATACTAGGTAACAAAAAGGTGTCCCGTAACCCATGTGGTCGTAGGGGAGCGAGGCATCAGAGACCTCAGCTTCTCTAGGGGCCAGCATGTTGAGGGTGGCGCCCATCTCCTCTCCCTCGCTGCTTTACCTTCCCTGACCCTAAAGAGGGCAGGTACCCATTTACAGCTGAGTAAGCTGGGGGACTGTACTAAAGCCAAGGCGCGCAAACAGTCGCCCATCCAATTGGAAACCACGCTGGACGCTGCTCAACTAGACAGGGGGAAAGCAAGCGCTCTGACCACTTAATTATCCCACTTAGCTATCCCGCCCCCATGATTTTATGTATATATATATATATATATATATATATATATATATATATATATATATATATATATATATGAAAGAGAGAGTGAGAGAGAGAGAGAGACAGACAGACAGAGAAGAGAGAGAGAAAGAGAAGTACAGAGACACAAAAGAGAGAGACAGACAGACAGACAGACAGACAGACAGAGACACAGAGAGAGAGAGAGAGAGAGAGAGAGAGAGAGAGAGAGAGAGAGAGAGAGAGAGAGAGAGAGAGAGAGAGAGAGAGAGACCACGAGTGACTGAGCAAGACAGAGAAAGAGAGTGGGGGGAACACAGAGAAGAGAGAGAGAGAGAGAGAGAGAGAGAGAGAGAGAGAGAGAGAGAGAGAGAGAGAGAGAGGGAGGGAGAGAGAGAGAGAGGGAGGGAGAGAGAGAGAGAGAGAGATGGAGAGAGAGAGAGAGGGGGAGAGAGAGAGGGGGGAGAGAGAGAGAGAGAGAGAGAGAGAGAGAGAAGAGAGAGAGAGAGGAGGAGAGAGAGAAAAGGGGGGGAGAGAGAGAGAGAAAGGGGAGAGAGAGAGAGAAGAGAGGAGGGGAGGAGAGAGAGAGAGAGAGAGAGGGGGAGGAGAGAGAGAGAGAGAGAGAGAGAGAGAGAGAGAGAGAGAGAGAGAGAGAGAGAGAGAGAGACGCGAGTGAGTGAGCAAGACAGAGAAAGAGAGTGAGGAACAAGGGAGAGAGAGAGAGAGAGAGAGAGAGAGAGAGAGAGAGAGAGAGAGAGAGAGAGAGAGAGAGAGAGAGAGAGAGAGAGAGGCAGACAGACAGAGATAGAAACACAGAGAGAGTGTATACTTACAAGTTTGGGTTCGGTGATGGTACTGTAAGAAAATTCCCGGAGTCTTGGATAGAAGAGTACTCAGCTGAATTCACCAGCACTAGGATAACCAGCACCAGTAGAACTGCTATGTGATCAGCAATGGCGACTTTTAGCAACCCTACTGTTAGGATTTCTGCAGACTAAGGGGTTAAAAAACAAAACAAAAACCAATGCCTGGAAAATACTTGACAAGAGTCTGAGAGAGTGACACTCAAAGAAGTCACTGGTCCTTGTCTAAGAGAGAAAGCGATCTATGCATAACCTGAGCTACCTTCATCTTTTACTGTTCGACATCTTGTGCACACGTTGAATCCTGTTCCACTTTTCGTTAAGAGTAGGCCATCGTGTGCCGGTGGGAACAGATGACATTGACAACACTGCATACGCACGGGGACTGGGTGTAAAAAAGCACAATGATTGCTTATTCCATTATCCTCGATATAAAAGAATAAAATAAATAAATACTCATCCTCATGTCTTTACATGTGGGCCAGTCTTTCAGACTAGTCACATCCAGAGCCAAGATCTTCCAACCAGATTTAAAGTCATGGTCATGTTCATTATCCAAGGAAAGAGGATTTCTATAGAGTACTGTCAGTGCCTTTAAAGATGATCTTTCCTGGGACACCAGGATCCCTTTTGCTCCCTTTAGACGTCTGGCTATGAAATATGTTGTTTTTTTTTTTTGTTTGGTTGATTTTAATGCTGAGGGGTCTTGTTTGTATTTAAGGGGGATTTTCTAAGGGGGAGAGGGTTAGGTTTGTTGTGGGGAGTTTTTTTTTGGGGGGGGAGGTTGTATGGCTTTAGGGTTTTTTATTATTATTATCATTATTATTATTATTATTATTATTATCTTTTATTTTTATTTCTCCTATTCTTTTATCCTGGGTTTGGTTCAGTTTATTTTTACTCGGTTTATTTTTGTTGATTTAGTTTAATGCATTTACATTTTTTTCCCTTTAATATTATTATTTTTATTTTGTTTAGTTTTTCTTGGTTTAGGTTTATTCGCGTTTTGGTTTAGGTTTATTCGCGTTTTTGGTTTAGGTTTATTCGCGTTTTTGGTTTAGGTTTATTCGCGTTTTTGGTTTAGGTTTATTCGCGTTTTTGGTTTATTCATGGTTTTGTTTAGTTTTATTCATGGTTTTGTTTAGTTTTATTCACGGTTTTGTTTAGTTTTATTCATGGTTTTGTTTAGTTTTATTCATGGTTTTGTTTAGTTTTATTCATGGTTTTGTTTAGTTTTATTCACGGTTTTGTTTAGTTTTATTCATGGTTTTGTTTAGTTTAGTTAGTTTTCGTTTGTTTAGTTTTATTTATGGTTTGGTTTAGTTTTATTCACGGTTTAGTTTAGTTTTAATTAGTTTAGTTTTATTCACGGTTTAGTTTAGTTTTAATTAGTTTAGTTTTATTCATGGTTTGGTTTAGTTTTATTCATGGTTTGGTTTAGTTTTAATAACGGTAGGGTTTAATTTTACATTTGTTCCTTTCGTGTTATGTCGGTTTATTCTGGTTTAGTTTAGTTTTAGTTGGTTTAGTTTTATTCACTTTGGTTTAAGTTTACAGTTGTGCTTTATTGTTTTTATATAGATTTTGGTTTGGGTTAGTTTTACTCGGCTATGTTTTATTGAGATTTTTTTTAGTCTGGTTAAGTTTGAATTTTGACTTCTGTTTTTCTCCTTGCAAGTCTGTTTTCTTTTAGTTAATTTCCTACATAAGTATTTCAATTTGTTTAATTTTATACTTTTTGTTTATCCTACTGTACACCCCTATACTGTTTTATTTCCCGTTCCTTTTTAGATTCTTTTTTTCCAATTTTACCTCTATCATATTTTAACTGCGTCAGTTTAGGCGTTTGTATATTCAATTTACTTTTTTTTATACTAAATTTCACTTTTTCCTAGCAAAGGGTATTAACGCAATCAGAGATTTGGTGTCCTGTGATCATCTAAAGGCAACTGACATGTGGTCCACAGCACACTGCTAAGAAGTATTCCGCAATGCTAAAGAAGCGAATTTGGATCAAAACAGCAGAAAACGTCAAGATTGGTATGAATCACTTCCATCTGCAAGAACTATACCGATGTGTTTACAGCTACTTTCTGAAGACGTGCGCGGGAATGGGGCAAGGCGGCAATTACTGGTCCGCAGTTTCGCAATTCTACATCTTCATGGTTTTTTTTATATTTTTTTTATTCTTTTATATCGAGGATAATGGAATGAGGACTCATGTACTTTTTTTTACGTCCAGTCCCTGTGTGTATGCAGTTTGTAAATATCTGTTCCCACCGGCACACAATGGCCTACTCTTACCAACAGCGGAACAGGTTTACGTGTGCGCAAAATGTTCTGCGTGTGCGAACGCATACGGGGTCTCAGTCTATAGTCTCATTCGAAGGACTTCATGTCAACTACACATTAATCTGCAATTTTGCATAACCAATCGCTGCTCTTATTAATTTTCTTTTTTTCTAACCCTGAAATGTTTCAAGGGTGAGGCATTAAGTGTACGAATTTCTCCTGGTTTTACAAAAAATGAGAAAGTGTTCACACTCATAATCGCAAAATCATGACATCAATCCCTAACCAAAATATGTCAAAACACGTCAGTTCTTTAACTCAACTTAGAAGACTGAAAACATTTTTCTTGAAGACACTGCTGGGATTATAGAATGATTATCTTTACTCCAATGACCAATACAAATGAACCGGTGTTAATAGCCTTGATTAATTGGTAAAAGGCTGGTCAAAGGACAGTCTTTAGACAGAGCTCTGTTGAATCATCTTTCTTATTCTGTTCCCCATTCTCTACAGAATTCCAACAAAAGGGCGCATCAGTTATTTCACATGAGCATTCTACTGGCACTGACCCCTTGTACTAATGAACTTAATCTAGCGTTCTCTGATCACAAAGTTCACGTTTCTTGCCGGTCTCTGACGAAAAACAAAACGCGCAAAGAGCCGTGTCATAAACATGCCACTTGGCATATAAAGAAATCTGTCATTTCATTGTAACGGACACCACAAATTTTCCGATTTTTTTCTTATCTTTACATTATCTTTACCGGCACACAATGGCTTACTGTCTTGAAAGGAGATACGGGTTTTAACGTGTGTGTAGCATGTTTTGCGCGCTTTCGTATACGTGACGGGTCACAATTTCATCCATACTTTCCAAGGAAAAAAGTCAGTACCGATGTTAACTCCGGCGGAAAAATCCCCTCCGACTGCGCATCTCCGAACCGCGCCGTCAGCTGGCAAGGTAAACCTCTGACCACCGGGCCATCCTACCCCATTTACTGAGTATGCCTTTGCTTGCGCATCGCAGACTGACTATAAATGACTAATGTGCTTGCATGGAAGTGTGCATGCATACGCGCACACCTGTGTGGAGGCGTGCTAATATTTCATAGTTCCTTGTCCCTTTATGTGTCCCACTGATTATTTCACATATACCTGACTGGGTCACTTGACATAGGGATAAGCACCATTTGCGGAACAGCAAATACCAGTTTTGTGACAATCACACGAGAGTTAATTATACAGGTACTAGAACAAACTAAACTTGTGGCCAAGAACATAAGAATTCAATTTCTTATACCATTAAAACACACGTTTTAATTACGTAAAATCAAGCAAACCTCTACATGAACATAAGCCCAAACTGGATGCTATAGCTGGATAAACCGGTTAAGACCGACTTCAATCTCATGGACCCATGAAGTCTCGAGTTTAAATCTCAGCAGCGTCTGGTGATGTTTACGATATCCCAGATCAACTTCAGGAGCAGACCTTAATGCTTTAAATACCCCTGGGTATATATGTAAATGCAGAAGATCAACTACGCGCATCATAGATCCCGTACTCAAATGTCGGTGTTCGGTGGGTTACGGAAATACAAATTTAACAAGCATTTATCCTCGTCGTTGGGATGCCTTTATCGACATAGTGAACACAATTGCATACACAAAGTCTCACCAATGGTAAATTCTCCCAGCTCTGGCTGAGAAACAAAAAAACAAAAATGCAAAACAAAAGAATGACCAAATCACTCACTCACTCACTCAGTCCCATGTCCCAAAGGACGTAGGGGGGACATGAGAGAAGACGCAACAGCGATCTTTTTCCATGCTTCACGATCCTGTGTGGCTAGTAGATGTTGCAGGGGTTGGGCGGTCCAGTCTTTGACCAAATCCACCCAGCTTCTAAATGGCTTCAAAATAGCTATCACCTCGAGCACTGACAAGTTTCAAATCCCAAGATCAGTTGAATCCACTATTGTCATTTTTAGTTGACAGGTTGCCTCGCTTTTAATATAAGAAAATAATAATCTGTTGTCATTTTTAGTTGACAGGTTGCCTAGCTTTAAATATAAGAAAAAACATAATCTGTATCAAGTTGGATTAGATACAGAAAATATTTTTAAAGACAACGGTCGGCCTAACCAATAGAACGCAATTTTGACCGGATTCGGACCGGGGTAAACTTGGGTCCTGCTATCATGGCTTCAGCAAAAGTGCACACAAAATATATTTTCACAGAACTTTTTTATGCTAATCTTTCGAATAAAGATTTAAGTTTTCGGAGAAACCTACGTTTATCTGGTAGACTATGACTGACAATTTTTTAAAATAGCTACGCTAGAGCTAATTGGCATTTGTATTTCACTTACCTTTTTATCAAAGGTCAGCCAATTTCTCACACAAATGTAGCAGCCGTCTGCTCTCTGCGCTATCTGTGTGTCCTGTGTGACCAGTGTGTGTCACCCTGCCTTGCGGCGGGCCTAGTGATTTGAATTGACCAATCAAAAACGAAACTGACAACTCGATGCGCCCTCTATGCTACTCACAATTATGTCCCTTGTTTGTGTAAAAAAAAAAAAAAAAAAAAAAAAAAA
>CM060335.1:42493421-42504368 GCA_030674155.1 Stramonita haemastoma | reverse complement strand
TAAACACCGCTTCCTATTAAACGTGTATCCTATAACACCTTTATAATATAATATCTACCCCCCCCCCCCCCTTCTTTCCTCTCCTTCCACTTTTCCTCTCAAACATTCTGTACCACTTGCACACTGTGCAGTAACTATAACCCCCTTACTCTCTTAAACACCGCTTAAATTTTCATTCTACACCCGATTCCTTCGAGGCCTTCAAAAGACACGTGCTCGTGACCACTACACACCATCCTACTTAAAGCTATGCGACCCCTCTTGCTTATAATTATAGATTTCTTTTCTATTTGAAGCAAACTTTTAGATTTTAAAATGTATCTGTCTAATATCCCTATGTTTCTTCACACGGAATTTTTTTTTTCTATTTAAAACAAACTTTTAGATTTAAAAAAGTCCATCTCTATACTCTAGTATCCCAATGTTTTTCCACACGGAAGGAAACCTTCAAAATGTATACCATTGAAAACCATCATAGATTTCCCAACAGTCTAAATTTTACAAATCAATTTCAGTCTTAAGGAGTTGTTAGCCCTTGTATTTCATGTTTTTCTCACATAAAACATACGTCTTAACTATTGCATACAATTCTTTGCGTTTGTAACTTTTTTGTAAAATGTGTTCTATATGTTTTTCAATGTAATAGAAAATACTTAAGTTGCAAGGGGGGTTGAACATAGATACATAAAAATCGTTTAGTTTGCCTTCGCTTTTGTTTTAAAAGGTTTTAAACATAATGAAAACAAACAGTTTTTAGAAAAAATGAAATAATCATGGAAAGCAAACTTACTTTGTGAGCTCAAAAGAATACTTGGGGAAATGCAATAAATACAAATAAACCGGTACCAGAGTAATTTTCTTTGCTTTCGATTGCATGAAAAAAGCCAAATTCAAACACCGGCAAAAACCAGGTATCTAATCTGTTCTTTACTCTTACTTCCCTTTAGTTCTTATGCTAGAAAAAAAAAACATATCTAAAACACACGAACATCATATATGCGTAATGTTTGAACAAAAAATTGAAAACATGTAAAAATCCATCGAGTCTCAACAAATAGCACGCTTTATCTTCTAGTTCTTGATACACACATCTAACGCTTCAATTTACAAGTAATGGTTTATTCCGGGAGGGGTTGGGGTAGAGATGGCATCGGTTGCAAGCTGATCATGAAGCACCATCTTTGATTTCTTTGCTTCTTTTTTTTTCCCTTTCTGGGTCTTTTTTTTAACCCATGTACATTTTTTTTCTTTTTCTGCGGGAGAGGGGGGGGGGGGGGGCTTTAATTTTGTTACCAATTTTTTTCGTGTTTTGCATTGGGTGCTCCAGATCTTTTATATGTCTACAAAACAAGAAAACTCACTCTATATTCACATGACATGACAAGATTTACAAAATTGCATACACACGGGGTCTAGATGCAAAAAAAGCACACGAGTGCCTACTCCATTATCCTCGATATAAAAGAATAAATAAATAGATAAATATTCATTTGGTAGTGACCCCGTTTTTGTGCAAGTTTTGTATCTATACACAAAACACACCTGCTTTTCAAATTTTTTGGGGGGTTCCATCTGTTGTATTTCAATATACATTCTATGCAATAACTCCACACCCAGCTACTGGTGTGCTATTTCACAAGTCCCTCATCACTGTTTCTTCACATAGTCAGTGATTTACTAACGTTGTTCGGAATCTTCTGCTCTTAGCGCCTAAGAGCTTATCAGGAAGCCCTGATGGTTTAAAGTCCATGGCAAAATTTGAGTCTTAGTGTTCTTAAATAATGTATTTCAAGTGTTATAATCCGCGAACAATCTGTGAGATTTTGTATGAAAGGTATTGGTCATTACTGTACAATTTTCTAATGTGCAAACCTTGTCATCGAGTCCTTTTCATCACTTGTGCAGCGACTTCTTGCTGCTGTGCTCAGTCGTTGTCTTGTTGCTGCTTTAAATTCAAATTTTTATCATCTCAAAGACAAAAATATTACTGTGCACTGTCGTCCAATTATAGCTGCGCACTATCTTTTGTTGCTGCAATCTTGTTGTTGCTGCTGTTACGCACTGCCTTGTTGCTGGTGTTACACACTGTCTTGTTGCTGCGGTTACACATTGTCTTGTTGCTGCTGTTACGCACTGTCTTGTTGCTGCGGTTACGCATTGTCTTGCTGCTGCTGTTACGCACTGTCTTGCTGCTGCTGTTACGCACCGTCTTGTTGCTGCTGTTACGCACTGTCTTGCTGCTGTTACGCACTGTCTTGCTGCTGTTGCGCACTGTCTTGTTGCTGCTGTAAACTGTCGTCTTTTTGTTGCTACTGTGCACTGTCGTTGCTGTTATATTGCTGTCCAAGACCCTAATGACAAAAAATGTGTCACACACACGAGATAACAGGTAACAAAAAGGAAAGGTGTCCCATAACCTATGTGGTCGTAGGGGAGCGAGGCATCAGAGACCTCAGCTTCTCTAGGGGCCAGCATACTGAGGGCGGCGCCCATCTCCTCTCCCTTGCTGCTTTACATTCCCTGACCCTAAAGAGGGCAGGTTCCCATTTACAGCTGAGTGAGCTGGGGGACTGTACTGAAGCCAAGGCGCGCAAAGGGCACCCATCCAACTGGTAACCACACTCGACGCTGTTCAACTTGACTGGGGGAAAGCGAGCGCTCTGACCATTTAGCTATCCCGCCCCCATATATATATATATATATATATATATATATATATATATATATATATATATATATGAGAAAAAAAGAGGGAGCAGAGAGACAGACAGAACGAGAGAGAGTGAGAGAGAGACAGAGAGAGAGAGACAGAGAGACAGAGACAGGGAGAGACAGAGACAGACTGAAAGCGAGTGAGCAAGACACAGAGAGAGAGGAAGAGAGAGAGAAAGAGAGAGAAAAAGAGAGAGAGAGAGAGAGAGAGAGAGAGAGAGAGAGAGAGAGAGAGAGAGAGAGAGAGAGAGAGAGAGAGGGACAGACAGACAGAGACAGAAGAGACAGATAAAGAAAGAGAGAGACAGAGAGAGAGGAAGAGAGAGAGAAAGAGAGAGAAAGAGAGAGAGAGAGAGAGAGAGAGAGAGAGAGAGAGAGAGAGAGAGAGACAGAGACAGAGACAGACAGACAGACAGATACTGCAAGTGAGTGAGCAAGACAGAGAGAGAGAGAGAGAGAGGAGAGAGAGAGAGAGAGAGAGAGAGAGAGAGAGAGAGAGAGAGAGAGAGAGAGAGAGAGAAGAGAGAAAAGAAAGAGACAGAGAGAGAAAGAGAAAGAGACAGAGAGAGAGAGAAAGAAAGAGAGAGACAGAGACAGAGACAGAGAGAGAGAGACAGAGACAGACAGTCAGACAGACAGAGAGACTGCAAGTGAGTGAGCAAGACAGATAGAGAGACAGAGAGAGACAGAGAGACAGACAGACAGACTGAGAAACAGACACAGAGAGAGAGTATACTTACAAGTTCGAGTTGGGTGACGGTACTGGAAGGAAAATTCCCAGAGGTGGCGTCTTGAATAGAAGAGTGCTCAGCTGAATTCACCAGCACTAGGATAACCAGCACCAGTAGAACTGCTATGTGATCAGCAATGGCGACTTTAACAACCCTATTGTTAGGATTTCTGCAGACTTTAAGGGGTTAAAAAAAAACTACCACCAACGCCTGGAAAATACTTGACAATTGTGAGAGTGACACTCAAGAGTCACTGGGTCCTTGTCTAAGAAGAAAACGAGCTATGCACAAAGCCTGAGCTACCTTCATCTTTTACTGTTTTACATATTTTACATCTTGAGCACACGTTAAATCCTGTTCCGCTTTTTGTAAGAGTAGGCCTTCGTGTGCCGGTGGGAGAAGATGACATTGACAAAACTGCATACACACGGGGACTGGATTTTTAAAAAAAGTATATGATTGCTTATTCCATTATCCTCGATATAAAAATAAATTAAATAACTAAACTAAGACTCATCCTCATGTCTTTAACATAGTGGGCCAGCCTTGAAGACTGAACTAGTCACCTCCAGAACCATGATCTTCCAAGATTTATTAGTCACGGTCATTTTCATTATCCAAGGAAAGAGGATTTATATAGAGTATTGTCAGTGCCTTTAAAGATGATCTTTCCGGGGACATCAGGACCCCTTTTGCTCTCTTTAGACCTCTGGCTATGAAATATATATTTTTTGTTTTATTGCTTAGGGGGTTTGTTTAGTGTTTAAGGGGGATTTTCTGAGGGGGAGAGGGTTAAGTTTGTTGGGGTTTTTTTTTGTTTTTTATTTGGGGGGGGGGGGGGAGGTTGTATGGTTTTAGTTTAGTAATATATATATTTTTTTTTTTCTCCTATTCTTTTTATCTTGGGTTTGGTTCAGTTTAATTTTACTCTTTTTCAAATTTAGTTTACTGGATTTACATTTGTCCCCTTTAATATTTTGTGAGTTTATATCCATTTTGTTTAGTTTTCTTTGGTTTCGTGTTATTCATGGTTGGGTTTAGTTTTATTCACGGTTTGGTTTGGTTTTATTCACGGTTGGGTTTGGTTTTATTCACGGTTTAGTTTAGTTTTATTCACGGTTTAGTTTAGTTTTCATCGGGTTAGTTTTATTCACGGTTTGGTTTAGGTTTAGATTTCATCGGGTTAGTTTTATTCACGGATTGGTTTAGGTTTAGTTTTATTCACGGTACGGTTTACTTTTATTTCAAGTTTTAGTTTTACATTTGTCCCTTTCGTTTTATGTCGGTTTATTCTGGTTTAGTTTTATTTACTTTGGTTTAAGTTTACAGTTGTCCCTTATTGTCTTATATAGATTTTGGTTTGGGTTAGTTTTACTCGGTTGTTTTATTGAGATTTCTTTAGTTTGGTTAAGTTTGAGTTTTCGCTTCTGTTTTCCTCCTGGGAAGGCTGCTTTGTTTTAGTTAATTTCCTATATAAGTATTTGTTTTGCTTAATTTTATATCTTTTGTTTATCTTTTATACCCCTATACTATTGTTTTATTTCCAAGTCCCTTCTTTTTCCAATCTTACCTTCTGTTATTGTGTCTCAATTACGTCATTTTAGGCGTTTATTCAATTTACGTCTTTTACTTAAATTTCACTTTTTTCTAGCAAGGGATATTAACGCAATTAGATATTTTTTATTCAATTTACTTCTATTCATTTCATCTTTTGTTTTCTAGCAAGGGGTATTAGCGCAATCAGAGATTTGGTATCCTGTGATCATCTAAAGGCAACTGACATGTGATCCAGCAGATAGCTAAGAAGCATTCCGCAAAACTGAAGAAGAAAACTTGGATCAAAACAGCAGAAAACGTAAAAATTGGCATGTTTCACTTCTATCTGCCAGAACTATACCGATTTGTTTACAGCTACTTTCTTAGGGCATGCGCGGGAACGGGGCAAGGCGGCAATTGCTGGTCTGCAGTTTCACAACTCTACATTTTTTTTCCATTTTATTCTTTTATATCGAGGATAATGGAATAAGCGTTCATGTGATTTTTTAACGTCCAGTCCCTGTGTGTATGCAGTTTGTAAATGTCATCTGTTCCCACCGGCATACAATGGCCTACTCTTACGAACAGCGGAACAGGTTTCACGTGTGCGCAAAATGTTCTGCATGTGCGAACTCACACGGGGCCTCAATTGATAGTTTCATCCAAAGGACATGTCAACTACACATTCAGCTGCAATTTTCCATAACCAAACGTTGCTTTTATTGGCTTTTTTCTAACCCTGCAATGTTTCAGAGGTGGTGCATTATGCTACGACTTTCTCTTGGTTTTATCATGAGAAAGTGTCCAGATTCATAATCGCAATTTTATGACTCCACTCCCTAACCAAATAATGTCAAACACGTAAGCTCTTTTACTCAACTTAGAAGACCGAAAATATTTTTCTCAAAGACACTGCTGGGATTATAGAATATCCTTACTCCAAAGACCCAATAAAAATGAACAGGTGGTAATAACCTTGATACATTAGTAAAAGGCTGGTCAAAGGACAAATTTTAGACAGAGCTCTGTTGGATCGTTTATTTTCTTCTGTTCCCCATTCTCTACAGAAATCCAACAAAAAGGCGCATCAGTCGTTTCACATAACCGTTCTACTGGCACTGACCCTCTGTACTAATGAGCTTCACCTTGCGTTCTCTGATCACAAAGTTCACGGTTTCTTGCCGGTCTCTGACGAAAACAAAACGCGCAAAGAGCCGTGTCATAAACATGCCACTTGGCATATAAAGAAATCTGTCATTTCATTGTAACGGACACCACAAATTTTCCGATTTTTTTCTTATCTTTACAGTATCTTTACCGGCACACAATGGCTTACTGTCTTGAAAGGAGAAAGGGGTTTTAACGTGTGTGTAGCATGTTCCGCGCACTTTCGTATACGTGACTCGAGTTACAGTCTCATCCATACTTTCTAGGGAATGAAGTCGGTACTGATGTTAACTCCAGCGGAAAAATCCCCTCGACTGCGCATCTCCGAACCGCGCCGTCAGCTGGCAAGGTAAACGTCTGACCACCGGGCCATCCTACCCCATTTACTGAGTATGCCTTTGCTTGCGCATCGCAGACTGACTATAAATGACTAATGTGCTTGCATGGAAGTGTGCATGCATACGCGCACGCCTGTGTGGAGGCGTGCTAATATTTCATAGTTCCTTGTCCCTTTATGTGTCCCACTGATTATTTCACATATACCTGACTGGGTCACTTGACATAGGGATAGGCACCATTTGCGGAACAGCAAATACCAGTTTTGTGACAATCACACGAGAGTTAATTATACAGGTACTAGAACAAACTAAACTTGTGGCCAAGAACATAAGAATTAAATTTCTTATAGCATTAAAACACACGTTTTAATTACGTAAAATCAAGCAAACCTCTACATGAACATAAGCCCAAACTGGATGCTATAGCTGGATAACCGGTTAAGACCGACTTCAATCTCATGGACCCATGAAGTCTCGAGTTTAAATCTCAGCAGCGTCTGGTGATGTTTACGATATCCCAGATCAACTTCAGGAGCAGACCTTAATGCTTTAAATACCCCTGGGTATATATGTAAATGCAGAAGATCAACTACGCGCATCATAGATCCCGTACTCAAATGTCGGTGTTCGGTGGGTTACGGAAATACAAATTTAACAAGCATTTTATCCTCGTCGTTGGGATGCCTTTATCGACATAGTGAACACAATTGCATACACAAAGTCTCACCAATGGTGAATTCTCCGAGCTCTGGCTAAGAAACAAAAAACAAAAATGCGAAACAAAAGAATGACCAAATCACCCAGCTTCTAAATGGCTTCAAAATAGCTATCACCTCGAGCACTGACAAGTTTCAAATCCAAGATCAGTTGAATCCACTATTGTCATTTTTTAGTTGACAGGTTGCCTCGCTTTTAATATAAGAAAATAATAATCTGTTGTCATTTTTAGTTGACAGGTTGCCTAGCTTTAAATATAAGAAAAAATATGATCTGTATCAAGTTGGATTAGATACAGAAAATATTTTTAAAGACAACGGTCGGCCTAACCAATAGAACGCAATTTTGACCGGATTCTGACCGGGGTAAACTTGGGTCCTGCTATCATGGCTTCAGCAAAAGTGCACACAAAATATACTTTCACAGACTTCTTTATGCTATCTTTCGAATGAAGATTTAAGTTTTCGGAGAAACCTACGTTTATCTGGTAGACTATGACTGACAATTATTTAAAATAGCTACGCTAGAGCTAATTGGCATTTGTATTTCACTTACCTTTTTATCAAAGGTCAGCCAATTTCTCACACAAATGTAGCAGCCGGTCTGCTCTCTGCGTTATCTGTGTGTCTTGTGTGACCAGTGTGTGTCACCCTGCCTTGCGGCGGGCCTAGTGTTTTGAATTGACCAATCAAAAACGAAACTGACAACTCGATGCGCCCTCTATGCTACTCACAATTATGTCCCTTGTTTGTGTAAAAAAAAAAAAAAAAAAAAGATGTATGTTCAGACCTTGTGAAATCAAATAAAAATAGCAGCGTTAGCAGTGTTTACATTTTTCCCTGTACAGGAAAAAAACAGACAACTGTCTATTTTTGTTAAAAATATCAAGTTTATGTGCTTGAGCTTTTTAGAAAAATAAAAAGTGAATGTTTTACCCCCCAAAATAAACTTACGGATTTTGCCAGTGACGTCACACCTGACCTGATTTCAGGAGGGTCGAACATATGCCACAGAGCTAAGCTCGGCACAGCGTACACAACACACGTGGCATCAGGGGGAGAGATTCTCGGGACAAACACTTTCTTCTTTGCACACAGCCACAGGCCACGATACTGGTTGGCTTAACATGAGTGAAAGTGGCAGTATGACTCTCTGCTTTCCTTTGGGGGGTGTATTCAATAATAATAATTAGAACAGAATGTGTTTCATGACTGTATCATTGCAAGCCAAAACAAAAAGAACAAACAGGGATTGCGTAAGACATGATCTTTTGCGGTTCTGAGGAAAAAAACAAACAAACCAATATTTCCCTCGAAAAATATGACAGTCCAGCAATTTTATTTTTATAATTATTTATTATACCATCTTTACAACTGCTCTCTCTCTCTCTCTCTCTCTCTCCTCTCTCTCTCTCATCTCTCTCTCTCTCTCTCTCTCTCTCTCTCTCTCTCTCTCTCTCTCTCTCTCTCTCTCTCTCTTTATGTCTGTCTGTCTGTCTGTCTGTCTGTCTGTCTGTTTGTCTGTCTGTTTGGGTTTAAGATGACTTGCATTTTGTTAAAAGAATAGACATTACCATAATTGTGTTCTGGTTTGTTTGATTTTGGGCTGTATTTTTTTTTTTTACTGTCTTTGCATTTCACACACACACACACACACACACACACACACACACACACACACACACACACACGCAAACAACCACACACACACACACCCGCACACACACACACACACACACACACACACACACAGATATATATATATATATATATAATATATATAATATATATATATATATATATATATATATATACATGTGTGTGTGTGTGTGTGTGTGTATGTGTGTGTGTGTGTGTGTGTGTGTGATAAGGTGGTAAGGAGATTGCCTCCCATGCATCAGAGCCCTGTCGCAGCGTTGTGTTACTAAATCGGGACACACCTGCGAATTGTGCGATGCTTTGTTTCCTTGGGTGGTGGTCGAAAGCCCTCCATTACATACTTTTTGCCTTCATGGTGATAGGTAAAGCTTATGCAACCTCTTTTTAAAGGTCACCTAATTGGCTAGCTGTACCCATCCGAGAAGCTGTGAAGAGATGGTAGATCACGTGGGCCAATGTCCACTCAGACACATATAACATACACCCATATTAAATATATATATATATATATATGTATATATTGCCACGAATCATTTTTGATTCTTTTACATCTTCATTCTACCCGGAATCAGCCCTGCTGCATAATTGTTATGCACTGCGCAAATGGCTGGTAGAAGTAAGAAGTGTATTTATTACCCATAAACAATTAAATGAAAAGACGACAACACACACAATAAAAACACCATCCACATTTGCGTGCTTGCTTGTTAGTGTGTAACAAGAAAACAGTTCGTTCAAATGGACTGGTATAGTTGTTTTGTTTTCTTTTTTCTCGGTTTAATTCATAGTTTGTTTGATGGTGTTTAGTTTACTTGTTTGTTGGATTTTTTAAAAAGTTTATGACGACTTTCTGTGACAACGGATTTCTCTGCATGAAATTCGGGTCGCTCTCTCCGGGGAGAGCGCGTCGCCATAAATGCAGCACCACCCTATTTTTTTTTTCTGTCTGTAACTGTATTTGTTTCCTTATCAGAGTGGCATTTTTTGTACAGAATTTTACCAGGAGCAATGCTCTTGTTGCCGTGGGCTACTTTACGTGCGCTGAAAAATAATGTGTAACACACGGGAACTCGGTTTATCGTATCATCCGAAAGACTTGCGCTCAGACTACACTCATGGTCTAATGGATTGGGGGGGGGGGGGGGGGGGGAGTTTTAGGCCTGAACGGGATTCGAACCACCGCACAATCTTTCCCGTACTTTTTGCTTTCTAGACAGGCGCGTTACCTCTAGACCACTGATCCATTGGTCATCATCATTGGGGGGCGGATAGCCTAGTGGTCAGAACATTGCGCTGGCAATTTGAAGACCCGGGTTCGAATCCGGTCGAGGAAATTTTCTTCCTGGAGTTAACATCAGTGCTGACTCCACTCTCCCCAAAAGTCCTTCGGATGAGACTTTAAACCGAGGCCCCGTGTGCGAACGCACGCAGAACATCTTGCGCACACGTTAAATCCTGTTCCGCTTTTCGTAAGAGTAGGCCATCGTGTGCCGGTGGGAACAGATGACAATATTTACAAAAACTGCATACACACGGGGACCGATGAAAAAAAGCACATGTTGCTTATTCTGTTATCCTCGATATAAAAGAATAAATAAATAAATAAAAATCCAAAGATTGTGATGCGTTGTTGCACATAACAGATTTTTTTCATCTGTCTCCCCCATGCACTTGAAAATGACAGACACACGAGGTCACTTTCAGTATGTCCTTTATTCTAGCATACAACTCAAAACTTTGCGTGTACAACATCAACATAATTATATACACCAAACACAATAACAAACGCAGGAAACCTAAACAGAATAAATAGCTGAGAATCTTATTTACAAATGAAGGCAGCTTGTGATTTTTTTTTTCTATTCTGAAAACTATGATTCTGAAAGTAAACAAAGCAGTTTTATGGTCTGACATGTGTAGTAAGCAACCGTTTCCACTAATAAGAATCTCAAAAACAGTTATCATTTTTTCAGATAAGAGTTATGCATATTCATGTTCAAATAAAACGAAGAAAATATATAAATCGTTATAATTATCTAAATATCAGTAAAAACCCTGTTGAAAATGCTTAAATATTATTCATGCTTT
>CM060335.1:42488421-42490921 GCA_030674155.1 Stramonita haemastoma | reverse complement strand
TAGAGCAATGGCCGTGGAAGAAAAGAAAAGCCTCAAACGATAGAGAAAAAGCGAAGAAAACGAAAACTACAATACAAAAAAATCCAACAAAAAATAATGAACAAAAGGCACAAAAAAAAGGAAATCATTTTCTACAAATAATAGTAGAATTTGATCAGATATATGTCAAAAATCGAAAAACACGACAACTCAAGTTATATAAAATCTGAATTATTTCAGAGAGTCTCTGATGATAGTAATTATATACTTCAAAACAGAGTAATACAGTTCAAAATTAGCACTCCATTTTCTTATTGGTTCGTGAACACAACACACACACACACACACACACACACACACACACACACAAAACACACAGCGTAATTATGTAAACAAATACACACACACATACTACACACACACACACGCACACACACCACACACACACACACACACACACACACAACACACACACACACACACACACACACACACACACACACACACACACACACACAACACAGTACACACACACACACACACACACTACACCGCCTCCACTCACACCACACACACACACACACACACTCAACACACACCACCACACACACACACACTAACACACTCACCCACCCACCCACACAACCCCCCCCCCACACACACACACCCACACACACACACAAAACCACACACACACCAAAAAAACCTATCAACCCACAGACGACACATGATTATTCTGTATCCTCAGCAGCTTCCCGCCATTCAGCTGACAGGTGTCGGACCACTCCTTCAAGCGCTTCTTCAAGTTGATCAAGGCCACCTCGGCCACATCCTCGGCAGGCAAGGACACCTCACTCCCTTTAGGCATGTGAAGCCTCTTCATCATCTCCTGCATCTGCTCGCAACGTTCGCGCTGCTCCTGGCTCGTGCCGGCTCCGTTGAACACGTTTTCAGGGGTCTCGTTCAGAGCCTTCCGGAGACTGGCCAGCAAGTCTGCGTCTTCTAACCGCATGTTGAAGAACTTGAAGAGGGCCGAGTCCACGGCTGGACACTGGTAGATGAAGAGGCAGAGGGTCTGGGCGAGGTGTTGTTTCAGTTTGGTGATGGTGGCGGCCGCGTAGCGCTTCTTGATGAAGATGCGGTCGAACTGGGTTCGCGGGAGTCTGAGCAGCGTGACTCTGGAGCGAGCCACGGCGGTTTCGATGTACGTGTCCAGGTCTAGCACCATTTCCAGGCCACCTGGAAACGATGAGGATAATGATGATGATGATGATGATGATGATGATGATGATGATGATGATGATGATGTTTTATTCCTGTGAATATAATTTGTTTAGGGGGGGGGGGGGGGGGGGGGGTAGCTAAGTGGTCATAGCGCGCGCTCGCTTTCCCCTAGTCAAAGTTAAAGCAGCGTCGAGCGTGGTTACCACTTGGATGGGTGACCGTTTTGCGCGCCTTGGCTTCAATACAGTCCCCCCAGTTCACCCAGCTTTAAATGGGTACCTGGCCTCTTTAGGGTCAGGGAAGGTAAAGCAGCGAGGGAGAGGAGATGGGCACCGCCCTCAATATGCTGGCTCTTAGAGAAGCTGAGGTCTCTGACACCCGCGTCCCCTACGAACGCCTAAGTTATGGGACACTTTTACTTGTTTGTTATTCGTTGAGATAACATCACTCAGTAAAGTCACGTTGACTTGCGACATAGCTCTTGGGGGGGGGGGGGGGGGGTACAAAGTCACAATGGTAACTCTAGAAAACAGAAAATTCGTAATGTTGACTCCTCCCCCCCCCCCTTCCCCCCCGGCCAATATTTTTGACAAACTGTTGCTCGAGAAAGGTACAGGTTAAAGAAAAAGGTAAAGGTGTCCCAGAGCTATATGGTCGTAGGGGAGCAAGACATCAGAGACCTCAACTTCTCCAAATAATTATGACTTAGAAGGAAGTAATTAATCACGTAAGAAGACAAGTGATTTTCTTCTTCCAACAGTTAAAGGGAGGTAACTGCAATGTATACTTGCATACAAAAGTAGTCTCCCATGAGTAGGTAAAAGAAATAAACTTTTGAGAGAGAGAGGAGAGAGAGAGAGAGAGAGAGAGAGAGAGAGAGAGAGAGAGGGAGAGAGAGGAGAGAGAGAACACTGAACACATTTTATTGCTTTAAAGCTGTACAAAACTCATCAAGCATGCATCGCACACATACACATACACACACACGCGCGCACACGCACGCACACATAAACAAACACACACACACGCACGCACACACACACACACACGCACGCACACACGCACGCACACATAAACACACATACACACAGATTATCTTGCGCACACATTAAATCCTGTTCCGCTTATCGTAAGAGTAGGCCATCGTGTGCCGGTGGGAACAGATGACATTCACAAAAACTGCATACACAAGGGGACTGGATGTAAAAAAGCACAAGTGCTTATCCCACTCTCCTAGATATTAAAGAATAAAAAAAGAAGTAAATAATGAAACACACACACACACACACACACACAC
>CM060335.1:42470921-42478421 GCA_030674155.1 Stramonita haemastoma | reverse complement strand
AGTGACATCCCCCCCCTCCCTCTGCCGTATTCCACGGGGGCGGGGTGGGGGGTCTAATTCGAACTCAGTAGAAGTTCTGATCTGGGTTTTTATGAATGAGACATGGGTGGTTTTTTTAACAGGGAATTGGGAAAAAACCCCAATGTTGTTAGCATTGCTATCAAAGAAAAGGGTCCAAACATTTCAACACTTCAAAACAATAACAACAAAAACAAACAGATGCCAGCACTACTCGGTCAATCCAACGCCAGTAACAACAATAAACAACAACAACAACAACAAACAACACCAACACCATCACAAAACTTCGCCCCAACAATCACTTAACTACACCGCAATCACCACCACCACCACCACCATCACCACCACCACCATGTACCACCACCGCAAAACAACTCCTTGCATACAAAGTTCGTTCGTGTCAACACTTAACTGGTCAATGACCAAACAACAGTCACTGCACTACGACTCCACCCACTATTTGACTCGACTCAGACAAAACCATAAGGAAAAATAAAAATAATAACAATAACAAAATCACCAGCTGCACACCACCACTCCCCACCCAGTAATGTACGTAATCCTACTTTCATAAAAAAAATAAGTCTGGAAAAAAGTATACCACCTGCACTTACTAACCTTCACTCCACTGCCAAGAATTTGCCCTGCTGTTTCTCATTGTTGTTTTGTTGTTTTTATTATCGTGTTTGAATAAAAGGGAAAGGCTCTCCCATAAACTACACGGTCGTTGGACTGCAAAGGTGTCAGTCACCTCAACCTCAACAGGGGCCAACAAATTGAGGGTGCTATCTCCTCTCCCTCGCTGCTTTAGGCCTACCTTCCCTGTTCCTAAAGAGGGCAGGTACCCATTTACAGCTGTGTGAACTGGGGGGACTGTACTGAAGCCAAGGGGCACAAACGGTCTCCTGTCTACGAGGTAACCACGCTCAGTGCTGCTTCATCTTAGCTTGGGGAGAGCGAGTGCTCTGACCACTGAGCTATCCCGTCCCGTCCCGTCCCATCCCATTTCAGCCAATAGCCAAGGCTCAATACTGTTATTAAGTATTGGTGATATTTTCTATCCTGTTAGGTTTTGGGTAAATTTGAGATTCTTTGTTTACTACAATACTGCAGAGTTCACACTAGTAATCTTTGTAGTGGTTGTTTCAGAAGGAAACTTGTCAGGAAGAAACAACGTAAATAACATACGTCAGACTTCAGAAAAAGTCAATGATCCGTTATTATTGTTGTTGTTGTCGTTGATAATGTTGTGTTATTTGTACTGCTGTGAGGCGTTCTTCAGCTTAACGTAGATTTCTGACCCTGAGGATGCACATGATGAGCTTAGATGGGATTTTGGGAAGGAGTGGAAAGTTGGAAGGAGCGTCATCGGAACAGCAGGACAAGAGCCTTACAGAAAGATAAGACAAGGCAAGGCAAGGCAATACAGATTTTTTTTTATTCGAGGATAATGAATAAGCACTCGTGAGCTTTTCCCATCCAGTCCCCGCCCTTATCAGGGATAAGGAGACGAGGCAGCAACCCCCATCCCCACCACCACCCCCACCACCACCGCAACCTTACTGTAAGGCTTAATAACCTGTTAATGGAGATCTTGGCACTTTGCTTACATTAATAACTGACACAGCTTTTGACCTGGACCAGGTCACACCTGTAGTATCAGATTTCATGGTTTTTATAACCCATCTCCTCTCTGTCTCTCTCTTGTCTCTGTCTCTATCTAATAGTCCGTCATCAGGGCAAGGGCCGGATGAAAACAAGTATGTGACTGCTTGTTCTGTAGCCCTTGGAAAATAAGATCATTCATATCTCATTCATCATTCATATCTCGTTCGTTCGTTCATTCATTCATTCATTTTCATTCATTCATTCATTCATTCATTCATTCATTCATTCATTCATTCATTCATTCATTCAAGTATTTCGGATGAGACTTTAAACCGAGGCCCCGTGTACGAACTCACGCAGAACATCTTGCGCACACGTTAATTCCTGTTCCGCTTTTCGTAAGAGTAGGCCATCGTGTGCCGATGAGAACAGATAAATTTACAAATCTGCATACACACGGGAACTGGATGTAAAAAAAGCACAAGAGTGCTTATTCCATTATCCTCGATATAAAAGAATAAATAAAATAAAATAAAATAAAATAAAATCATTCATTCATTCATTCATTCATTTCTCTGTCTGTCTGTCTGTCTGTCCTGTCTGTCTGTCTGTCTGTGTCTCTTCTTCTCCTCTCTCTTCTCCTCTCTCTCTCCTTCTTCTCTCTCTCTCTCCTCTCTCTCTCTCTGTTCCCCTTACCCTGTCCCTTAATCTCTGATTCTCTTCTCTCCCCATTTTTCCCCTGGAGAGGCCCTCGACAACAGACAAGACATGTCACTGAACCCAGTGTCTGACTAACCTGTCTGAGAGGCCTGTTGTGCACAGGGAATTGAAGGGATGGTGGTGATGAGGAGAGGGGTCTTATGATGGGAGATGGTGAAGTTTAAGAGAGGGAGAGAGAGAGAGAGAGAGAGAGAGGGTGGGGGAGAGAGAGAGAGAGAGAGAGAGAGAGAGAGAGAGAGAGGAGGGAGAGAGAGAGAGAGAGAGAAGACAGCACAGGACAGAACAGAACAGACAGACAGACAGACATACAGACAGACAGACAGACAGAGACAGAAAGATCATCCTGTTTATTTTAGGGTAACACGAAAGGATATACTTCACGAGAATAATGGATGAAGAGACAGACAGAAACAGACCGTCAGACAGACAGACAGACAGAAACAGACAGACGACAGAAGACAGAAGAAGAAGACAGACAAGACAGCAGACAGAGAGAGAGAGAGGAGAGAGAGAGAGAGAGAGAGAGAGAGAGAGAGAGAGAGAGAGAGAGAGAGAGAGAAGAGGAGAGAGAGAGAGAGAGAGAGAGAGAGAGAGAGAGAGATCATTCTCTTAATTCTCAAGGGTAGCACGTAAATTCTTATGTACCTTTCTTATTTGAGAGACATGAATAAGAGAGAGGGGGAACTGACAGATACAGACAGACAAAGAGAGGGGTGGGAGGGGAGACACACAGACATCAGAACTGGACAGATATACAGATAGATATACAGACAGACAAACAGATCAATACAACAGAAAACAGTCATATAACAACTAAGATTATCTGGCATACAACTGGTCAACTTCACTCGTAAAACTCTTCAAAGAGGGAAATCAGCTAGGTTCCAAAATCAAGCAATGTAGCAAAACACAATAAAATAAAGGAAGCCAACAGTTCAGGAACACACAGACTACGTGCATACGACTTCGTCTTTGAGTACGTGCATGCCTGCAAGCACACATACTGGCTCCACCCAAGCAGTTCGAGAGGTGTTTTCCTTGGAGTTATCATCAGTGCTGACTACACTCCCCCCAAGAAGTCCTTCGGATGAGACTATAAACCGAAGCCCCGTGTGCGAACGCACGCAGAACATCTTGTGCACACGTTAAATCCTGTTCCGCTTTTCGTAAGAGTAGGCCATCGTGTGCCGGTAGGAACAGATGACATGATTTACAAAAACTGCATACACACGGGGACTGGATATAAAAAAAGCATATGAGTTCTTAGTCCATTGTCCTCGATGTAAAAGATATAAAAGATATCCATTTTAAAAAAGGCAGCGCCCTTCGGCAAAATAGAAAAGCAAAAACAAAAGCAGAATAAGATAAAAGAAGACCTTTGCGTGCATGAGAGGATTGACCCATTCAGAGTATTCATACAGTCAGGTTTTTAAGTACAGTGCCGCGTGACCGCAGATATATATAATGAATATTGTCCCTTTCAATGGGCACCGTAGCAACGTGGGTAAACAGTCCATTGTCAGCTGTTTTTTTCCCATTTCTCCTGATGGGGAAGATTATGATCTAAAAGGGTTTTGTTTACCATGTTGTCAAGCCATACAAAAACGTATGTGGTTCGCACATGTCAGTGAAATGTGGCATATGCTTGTTAAAAATATCAGATAAGTTTGACACGCGCTATGGGTGTATGTAAAAAGTTTGTCGAGTTTTCTTTTCAGAATATAAAGCAATGTTAATGTAGATAAATCAAGAGACCAATTAAAGATTTATTATTAACAGTCTGGCAAAAGCAAAATATAAAAAGAAATAGTACAGCCATGGAATTTTTAGAGCACTTATTTCTCACCACAAGCTTTTTAAATGTTGTTCAGCATGTTAAAATTAATTTTATGAAAATTTTCATTTCCTTGGAGGAAAAAAAATCAATATTACTCCTAGATACTTTCAAAATATTTTGAGTTTGTTGTGTTGTTTGTGTTGTTGGTTTGTGTTGTGTGGTGTGTCTGTGTCTGTAGTTTGTCTAATTGTGTTCTGTGTGTGTGTGTGTGTGTGTGTGTGTGAAAGATCTCTCTTTTCATCTCTCTCTCCTCTCTCTTCTCCATGTCTCTCTCTCTTCTGCTTCTGGTCTCTCTCTCTCTCTCTCTCTCCTCCTCTCTCTCTCAAACGAAAGTCAATACAGAAACACCTGGACGGTAAGACAGAAAGGTAAACAGTCCCCAAAAGACCAAAAGCCTATTCATGGAACCCTCTTATTATTCCACTGAAGGAAAGGGAATCTATAAGCTATGGGCTTTCTCCTTTTGCCGCCAGACTTAGGCAATGCAAGGCAAATAGCAAGGCATGCAAGGCAAGCATTGCAAGGCAAGGCAAGAGCCATAATGCAAACTGTTCACAACAGTTAGTTCAGATGATGTGTTTGTTCGTTCTACCCCCATATAACGATATGGCCTCTGTGGTCAGCTAGGCTATAAACAACCAGACTGAACTGGATCAGGACTGGGGATTGATTAGCTCTGAAAAATCTCTGAAATAAAGAAACTAAAGTAAGAAGATGGCTGATTTATTATATCTACTCATTAATGGCATTCATCAGTGCAGATCGAATCTTTGTGATTGTACCTAAGAACGAAGGAAAAGAAAATGGGGAAAGAAAGTTATTCGTGTGTGTTCAGGTGCGGTTTTCCTGTGTAGGAATATATAGGAATATAAAAAATGTTAGCAGTAACCGGTTTTCCGGAAGGTCACTCAATCTCTCTCTGTCTCATTGTGTCGTCTTGTCTCGTCTCTGTCTGTCTCTGCTCTCTCTCTGTCTCCTCTTTCTTCTCTTCTCTCTCCATTTTATCTCTATCCATCCTTTATATAACTAACTTACACAGCTACTATTACTATTGCAGTACTACAACATCTACGGTGGCAACGAATAGTGAAATATCAAATTATCTTCTTGTTCTTGATTCATTTGTTTGTTCTTTGAACGTTTCCCTTTTCTTGTTGTTTCCTCTGTTCCGCTTCTTTTGTCTGTTTTTGTGGTGTTTTGGTTGGTTGTAGTTGTCGGGTGGGTTTTGTTGTTTTTGGGGGGGTAATTACTTTTCAAACATATTGCCTGTGCTTTAAGAGTTGATTTGGCTTATTTTCCTTTTGAGGGCTTGTTGAAACTTGCAATCAGGTTGTCAAGGTCTGTCAATCTTGTCAACTTTTTCTCCTTTTTTTAAAATTTTTTTCTCAGAATTTTTTTTCTAATACTCGAAAACGACGGAGTTGTATGGCTGTCTTTTAGACCAAGAATAAAATGGCCACGGTGCAAAACTCTGCCACGACCCCAGTTCAGGTAAGCAGGGAAGACTTTTGTGTCGAGTTTATGCACTAAGATTGGGGGGTAATCGATAAGGTTGAGAGCTTTCCTTTTGCAACAGAAGAAAATGAAAAAGTAACATATATATGATTTCTGAATGCTGTTCTTTGCCCCCTTTTTTCTTTAGAAGGGTTTAAAGTCTACGCTGAATAGAACGTTTCGCTCGTCTTCTCTTCTTACTTTTCCCTTTTCAGTAAAATAACAGTTTTTGAACACCAGAAAAGCAGTCATTAGAACCTATTCAAGAGTCTGGCTGTAGAACCCATTGAAGTTGTCTTACCAACCAGGCTTACTAACGCACGTGTTCATGCCCATTGGGTGTTTCTTAAGGAAGTATTAGCAGAATTTCTGTGGGCAGGTGTGAAATGTTTCATGCCTCTCAACTGGATAACATGCTAACCCAAGCACTCACTCCTTGGTAAATAAACACTGACAAACCAGCAATGGTTAGAGCTTTCGGATATAGAAAGTAAGGTCACGGGTTCCAATCTCATAGGAGGCATAGGGATTCTTTTTTGTTTGGCCGGCTCCGATCCAGAGTGAGTCTGCGATTGGGGCTCTTTGGGAAGACTGGTACCACACAGTCGAGCTTCATCCCCTTTACGGACGCGAGTTTGAAAGTGCTGCTCAAAATACCTGACCAACACTGCAGGTGTCTGTATCTCTTGGCCGGTTGACGCTGGAAAATATCATGATAGGAAGTGTAGAGTAGTACAACCCTATCAAGCATCTCAAAGTAGGCACACTTCCACAGCAGTATCGTTTCACCATTCTCAGTGATCATTTATGCAGTTAAAGAAAAGTGTCTCTGATTCTGTAGCCCCGGCTGCTTCTGATCTTATGTGACTTGTGTTCTAGTTTCACTTTCCCATACCTTCTGTGTCTTGAGGCGAGTTTGTATCAAACACTTCGGTTGATAGGAAAGAGTCTTAGGAGGACATTGGGGTAGTTCGCCACCTCTTGTGGGCGTCTCACTCCGTCTAGCTCGCGATGAAGCTATATACTGTCGCAGTAGGGAGGTTAGCAAGTGGTGTCCCTTTCTTTCTTAGCTAGAACAGGGCCATTGAACACCACCAAACTGACATAGCAGAGCAGTGTGGGATTCCACTGGTTGTATCTCTGTGGACCTTTGACCATGAGGATGCAACAAACGAATTATGGGTATGGCTGGAGTGAAGAAATTGAATGAGTGACGATGGAAACAGTGCGATTGGAAAATCACAGAGGATAAGACAGAAAAACAGAATAAATGAATGAATGCTGGCTATGTTGCAGGGGTGTTACAATTGTAGCTGTTGCTGCATTTTGAAGTCTGCTCATTGGCGTTCCCTTAGGCTGAACAAAAGAATGACGTATCTTCTGTGTATATCTATCATCTTCTCTCTCTCTCTTCTCTCTTCTCTTCTCTCTGTCTCTCTTCTCTCTCTCTTCTCTCTTCTCTGTCTCTCTGTCTCTGTCTGTCTCTGTCTCTGTCTGTCTGTCTTCTCTCTTCTTCTCTTCTTCTCTGTCTGTCTGTCTGTCTGCTCTGTCTGTCTGTCTTCTGTCTCTGTCTGTCTGTTCTCTCTCTCTCTCTCTCTCTCTCTCTCTCTCTCTCTCTTCTCTCTCTCTCTCTCCTCTCTTCTCTCTTTACCACACATACCGCATTAACAATGACACCCACCCACACCCATACCCTCCCCCTACACACCACACACACAGACACACACACAACAACCCCCCCCACACAACACACACACAACCACACACACGAGATCAAACTGCATAACAGAAACGATCAAAGCCAATTCAGTTTTGTTGTC
>CM060335.1:42460921-42463421 GCA_030674155.1 Stramonita haemastoma | reverse complement strand
ACACAGACTCTCTGTTCCTCCCCGTCCACAAGTTATGTATGTGTGTGTAGCTTGCTGTACATAATCGTCCGACACATTGTTATCTCAGACAGCGAGACATAAACCCAGTCCTTTTCACACCCTCACGGACTGCCTTGTGTGCAGAGCCTCCTGTCCTATACCTATATCTAGGATCTTATTTTCCAGGCAGACTAACCTGCAATCCAACTCCAATTTCCATGCGCACACACACACACACACACACACACACACACACACACACACACACACACACACACACACACACACACACACACACACACACACACAGGGGCAGTGCCAGCCCTATAATGGATATGACTCACGCATTTAACTTCTACGTGGTAAAGCTCACCTGGAAAGTAAATATTCAAAGAAAGAAGATACCAAAAAATGATTATACTCCTGGCTTGATTCCCCCACCCCCACCCCTTTATTGTTTTGTTTCGGTTTTGGGTTTTTTGGTCTGTGGCCTTTTTGTTGCTGTTTAGTTTGTTTAATGGAAGTTGATTTTTTTTATTTTTTGGGGGGGATGGTCGGGGATAATTTTGGTTGGTCTTTTTTTTGGGGGAGGGGGGTACTTTTTCTTCTCTTGTGAAGCTTTTTTCAGCCAGTACACAAAGACGGTACCCAAAAATTGAAATTGACATCAGACTTAAAGCTATTCCACTGACTTTGACAAAGCAACTAAGGTTTTCTTAAAAGAATTACCCTTTAAGCTTTGACAGTCTAAGGTGGTAGGGGAGTATGGGTTTTGGGTAAAATGGACAGGGGACGTTACTGCAGTAAGTCCACTATAGGTCATAGGGAGAAAGAGCAGAAGACATTACTGCAGTAAGCCCACTAGGCCCTATAGCTTATAGGGAGAAAGAGAAGGGGACGTTACTGCAGTAAGCTCACTATAGGTTATAGGGAGAAAGGAAAGGGGACGTTACTGCGGTAAGCCCACGATGGGTTGCTTCAGAATGTCCCATTACAGTTGAAAAGGCCAATCACTTCTCTCGCAGGCTGTCATATTAGTAAAAACAAAATATGAAAAAAAATAAGGCTAACATAATAAATAGGAGATTTTGTTTGTTATCGGTTGGATGAACATGAAGAACATTGTATCGTTTTGCTTTGCATTGTTCTGTGTTGTGTCTTATTTTTCTGTATCATTTTGTTTTATTCTATGCCACTGTCGGTCCACTTTAATACCACTTTATTGTCACCACAGTTGAGTTTTTGCGCATGAAACTTCTATGCTTTTTTGTGCAGTATAGTATTGTATTTTGTTGTGTTGCGTTGTATTGTATTGTAATGTGTTTTGTTGCGTTGAATTGTATTGTATTTTTTTTAGCTCTAGCTGGTATTGTATCGTCTCATTTTGTATTGTGCTCTATCACTTTGTACATACTGAATTGTATCGTATTGTATCGTGTTGTATCGGTTTGCATTTGATTGGATTGTACCGTATCGTATCGTATTGTAGTCTTTTGCATTGAAAATCCGGTTTAAAAAAATAAAACACTCAGAAACCCATAACATTCAAGCTATACGGCTTAAGCGCACTACCTACAATACAGCAATAATACAAAGGGATCAATAATTTTGCGTTTGCTTAATTCCTTCAGTCTAAACAATGAAAATGCTGCATTAGTATTGATTAGTGGAACGATAATCACGCCATCTTTAGCTTGCAGCCAAAGCTGCAGTACAAAGACGCATTGTGACAGAACGCAAGATGTGTGTGTGTGTGTGGAACACACACACGAACGCACACACACACGCGCACACACCACACACACACACACACACACAACACACACAACACACGCAAACACACACACACATACAGCGAGAAACACACAAACACGCATACGCATACACACACATACATGCGTACATACATGCATACATACATACACATATACATACATACATACCTACGTGTGTACGTATATACATACATACATACATACATACATACATACATACATACATACATACATACATACATACATACATACATACATACATACATACATACATACATACATACATACATACATACATAGATACATACATACATACATATCATGGCTTGGCTTTGCGAACGAAGATTAAGGGCACTGTCCACGTCTGGTGCAGGCTCGCTGGTGGCTGTTCAGTCCAATGCGTGACAAACAAACCCGGCCGCAGCGGCTGCAGGGGAAAGTCGATTCTGGGGTTGATGTAGAGGGGACGCGGTTCTTCCTCCTCATTCGCCTCTCCTCAAGGGCCGCTCTGCGATTGTCCTCAAAGGAGGAGACCGACTGATGCACAGTGTGTCGCCAGGCCTGCCGGTCAGCAGCAAGGACTGACCACTGGTTATGGTCTATGAGGCAGGCTGACAGAGATTTCTTCAGAGAGTCTTTAAATCTCTTCTTTGGTGCGCCTCTGTAGCGGTGTCCGGTGGAAAGTTCACCGTAGAGAACCATCTTCGGTAGGCGATGGTCCTCCA
>CM060335.1:42443421-42448421 GCA_030674155.1 Stramonita haemastoma | reverse complement strand
CATACAATTATACCCATCACCACTGAGTGGAATAACATAACAAACATATGGGCATGCACACATTTAATTTTTTTTTTTCCTTTTTTTTTTTTTTTAATCATATGGTGTCAAACAGCTTATATCAGTTACAATGTCACCAACCATTATTAAGACTTAAAAAAAAAAAATCCATGAAATGTCAATAAGCAACTTATGTCAGATGTCAAATGAAAACAGATGCCAGTTTTTCACATAATCATTATCCCACACCCTTACAAAGATTAATCACAATCTCACGGATCTTTATCTACTTGGAACTGTCTGGTTTTACACATACATGCCACGAATTCACCAGCATTATTATATTATTTTAGAGCTTTGAGTCTCTTAGTCTTGACGATTTTCACTCCATAGTCACAATTCCGCAGTTGTTTTACCACCAGCAAACAACCCAACAAAAATACCTTACTTTCATAAAACCACCCAGCTAACGGCTTTCCATGTAGGTCACTGTGCCTTTGTGTGAGGGACTGGTGAGAAAGGGGGCAGGCCATTAAAACCGAACAATCCTCAACTGGTGGAGCTCTCCTTGTCAGTCGCCACATCAAGCATGAAATTATACCCTAGTTTTTTTCACGAACAGAAACACAACGTGTCTTGTGAGTACAAGGCCAGCTCTCATGTCAAGACATGAGGGGGAAAAATTACGGCAAATCCGCTAGAATGGATTTGGCATCCTCTCAAGGGGATGCCGGGAGCCTGTCAGTATAAATCGTATCCCCCCACCTTCTGGAGATTCTATGCTAAGATTTCCCTCTTTTCTATCCCTCTCTTTGATTCTGCCTAGTTCCTTTTCTTCCTGTCGCCTCCTTGTCTGTTTTCGGCCTTCTTGTTACATTATCCTAACGTGTGTTTTTTTTCCAGAAAGACTTCAGATAGTTTTCTCCCATGCCGAATTCGGATGCGTTGGGCCTAACTTGTCAGGGGCTTTATGGCAGCGCAACGCATTTTTGCTCATATGACAGAAAATGGTAGTTGCTGTCTGACGATTCAAAGAAGAAGAATGCGGAGGAGAATAAGAAGAAGGAGGAGAAGAGAAGAAGAAGAAGAAGAAGAAGAAGAAGAGAGAAGAAGAAGAAGAAGAAGAAGAAGAAGAACAACAACAACAACAACAACAACAACAACAACAACAGCAACAGCAACAACAACAACAAGAACAGCAGTAACAACAATAACAACAACAACAAAGAACTAGAACAATAACAACAACAAGAACAACAAGAACTACAAGAAAAACAACAAGAACAAGAACAACAACAACAACAACAACAACAACAACAAGGATTAGGTACCATTCACTACACAAGATTTTCCGGTGAAATAAGTTTCTTCGACACTTTAACAGGAACGGGGAAATGGTCCAGTATTTAAATAGATTGGGTTAGAGAGAGAGGGGAGGGGGAGAGGGAAGGAAATAACACTCCATCAATTCAGTCGTTTGTGGCCGTGGCCGTTCAGGGCCCGTTAAGCGTTAATCAATATTGTTTTGTAGTCAGTCTCCCAGTGCCGGTCCTTATCAGGAATCTTCACGGTAACCTGGTTTGGGTTTCCATGCTACGTTAGTTTAGGTTAGGAAACATGACAAGGACTGAGGAGAAGACTGGCACACTTTAGGGGAAAACACTTGTTATGGACACTGTGCCAGATGTTAGGGGCGGGGGGGGGGGGGTTAGTAGCATTGCACTTTTGATGGGGTTTTTCTCTCCTTGCTTTTTTTTTTTGTTTTGAGTCTTATTCATTGTTGTTTTGGGTTCGGGTTGGGGATTTTTACTTCTTTCTTTAGGTGAGGGCGGTGTTGTTTTCGTCAAGCCTCAAACAATCAATGAAACATCATAAGTCAAAAGCGAATGTTGGAAAATTGGCATTTAGAGAACGTTTTACTCAAATACTATGCCGGTGAAGGTATTCTTTTTTCTGTGGAAAATATATGGATTAAACAAATATAGAGAAAAGTAATGTTGATATAGACCAAACACGGTTCTGTGCTACTGTGTCAGATTTCTCTCTGCAAAGATAGCACCGGCTCTCAAATGAGCAGAAGTACGATATATGAATTATTTTCCTCCGCGTCAGTTTTCAATGGCCTTCTTCCTTCAAAGCATCTAGATAGATATGATTCTTTTATGAAAAGTCTCAAAGAGTATCCATCCTTTCTACTAAAACAAAATAAACCGCGTACCGAACTGTTATAACAAAAAACCGCAAAAGCAACTCCCCAAACAAACAAAAATCAAAACAAACAAAAACCCGTAGCCTACTATCAAAATTTCCATCAAACATTGAAGTCGTATCTTCAAACTCCTTACATGTTTTCTGAGAAGCAGAAAGTAAGAAAGGTAAAGTACCTTAGATTTTAAAGCTATAAAAACAACATATTCTCGGACTGTCACTTTCGTTACATTATACCAAGAGTTACGGCAACATGATTCATACAGAAAGGGGGTTGAAATACGTGACAGACGGACCGTGTCACGTTCTCGCTTGCTGGAAGCGGGTCATGCGCCAGCTGGAGTAATCTTCTAGTAGCCTGGTGTCAGTGACCGAGCGGTCTTTGCAGGCAGGCTGACCGTTCCTCGTTGATTCCTTAATCCCCTGAGCTGATTTCACCCTCCTTTGCCGTCCTACACACATTGCGTAACACTGTCGCCGGCTTCTTGTGGGCGATCCCTGGAGATGTTTGTTCTTTCTTACAAAAGTCTTTCTATTATATTGTATTCTTTTATATCGAGGATAATGGGATAAGCACTCCTGTGCTTTTTTTCGGATGAGACTATAAACCGAGGCCCCGTATGCGAACACACGCAGAACATCCTGCGCACACGTTAATTAAATACTGTTCCGCTTTTTCGTAAGAGTAGGCCATTGTGTACCGGTGGCAACAGCTGTCAAGATTTACAAAACTGCATACACACGGGGGCTGGCTGAAAAAAAGCACATGAGTGTTTATTCCAATATCCTCTATATAAAAGAATATTACAAAAAAATAGATAGATAGATAGATAGATAGATAGATAGATAGATAGATAGATAGATAGAGAGAGAGAGAGAGAGAGAGAGAGAGAGAGAGAGAGAGAGAGAGAGAGAGAGAGAGAGAGAGAGAGAGTGATAGAGAGATAGATCAATCAACCAACCAATCAATCAATCAATAAGATAACTCCCCGCGGCTTCTTGTGGGCTGATCAGAGCTTGAGAGGCTTGTTTTTTTCTTACGCTACACAGGCCGGGAGATGTTGAGGTGAGGAGATAGGTTGTGTGGAGGATTATCTGGTATTGTCTTCCTTCCACTCCTGCTCTTGTCCTTTCTGTCTCTTTTCTCTCTGTGTGTGTGTGTGTGTGTGTGTGTGTGTGTGTGGTGTGTGTGTGTGTGTGTGTGTGTGTGTGTGTGTGTGTGTGTGTGGTGTGTGTGTGTGTGTGTTTCTGTCTGTCTGTCTGTCTGGGTCTGGGTCTGTCTGTCTGTGACTCTGCATATCTGTCTGTCTCTGTATCTCTGTCTCTGTCTCTATCTCTCTCTCTCTCTCTCTCTCTCTCTCTCTCTCTCTCTCTCTCTCTCTCTCTCTCTCTCTCTCTCTCATACCATACAAGACAAATGTAATGATTGTTATGTCTGAGACAAACCATGAGAAAAAAAAAACACTTTGACACCAGATACTATAAAAAAAAAATGTTTTGGCCAAAGGTGAATATAGTACTAAGTGTGATTGTGTCGCCAAAGCACACAGTGTCAGAAAGAAAAAGAATGAAATGTATCTTTGAAGATTTTAATTTAGACGAGGTGACAGCTCAATGTGTCCGGTAGGAGCGGATGACAAAATTTAAAAAAAACAGCATGCACACAGGTGTTGTGTTTAGACACCATCCCTGACGAAAAATCGGAGAGTTGGAGTCCCTAGGGCAGCTCGGGGCTGTATATTTCAAAAAAATGATAATGGGTAGGCGCTGCACTTGTGGCCACGCGCTCTCCCCGGGGAGAGAGAGCAGCCCGAATTTTACACATAGAAATCTGCTGTGAGATAAAGTGGTATAAAATAGAATAAAATAAAAATGGTGAGTTTTTGCGTACGCATCTGTTTTTTGCTCACCTGAAGATAGTCTTAGCGGTAGGAAAATACGGCCGCATTAGGGAAGACTAGGTCATTATGCGGCTTTGGGAACAGATGAAAAAAAAGAAGAATTAATTGGCAAAGGTGACAGCGTCTTTATCTTTCAGATAAAAGTGACAGATTATCCTTTAGCCGATCGGTCATTGTCGATCGATTTTCTGTCTCTGTAGCTGGTCTGGCTTCTCTGCAGTTGTACCAGCATTACGTGACTCTGTCTACCTGCTATGGATTGTGTAATCTGCCGGGCCGTTGTCAGGAAGAGGGCTTAGGTGTTAGGTAACAGTTATCGTCTGCATCATTTCTCTGACTCCTTACCCAATTAGGATCCCACTCTTTCTGCTTGTTGCGATTGTCTGTCTGTCTGTCTGTGTCTGGCTGTCTGTCTGTCTGGATGTCTGCCTCTCTGTCTGTGTGTCTGTCTGTCTGTCTGTCTCTCTCTCTCTCTCTCTCTCTCTCTCTCTCTCTCTCTCTCTCTCTCTCTCTCTCTCTCTCTCTCTCTCTCTCTCTACACACAACAACACACACACACAAACAGACTTAAACACACCTACACACGCACACAAACACAACACACACACACACACACACACACACACACACACACACACACAAACACACACACATTGTTTCACATAACCTTTTTCATTTTACTTTCCGTCAACTATTCAATACTTACGAAACATTTCCACAGTGAACATAGAACGCCGATTGACGTATGTCCACCATTTCAGATTCAAACACATCATCATCACAAAACCGCTAGGTCTTTAAAGCGGAGGAAGGTTTCTCTCTTTCATCTTTTATCCGTATGTACGTGTATTGTAGCTGTGTGGCTTAGCTGTAGGGGCAGAAGAAAGCGAA
>CM060335.1:42435921-42438421 GCA_030674155.1 Stramonita haemastoma | reverse complement strand
TGTTTGTGTCTGTGTCTCTGTTTGTGTCTTTGTAGCTGTTTGTCTGTCTCTGTCTGTCTGTCCGTCTGTCTGTCTGTCTGTCTGTCTGTCTGTCTGTCTGTCTGTCTGTCTTTCTGTCTGTCTGTGTGTGTGTGTGTGTGTGTGTGTGTTTCTCTCTGTGTCTGTCTCTCTGTGTCTGTCTGTCTGTCTGTCTGTCTCTATCTCTGTCTCTTTTATCAATGAAAAATCAAAAAGTCTTAACGTTCAATAAAACAAAAAAGACAAACATAAGACCAACAACTTTTGTCTCTTTTATATATATATATAATAATATATATATATATATATATATATATATATATATATATATATATATATATCCGCATAGAAAAATTAAGTCCCTTGATATGTAGAAATCTAGCTCTTACTAATACTCTGACATTTCCAGATCATCTGAAAGAGAGAAATAAAAACTATGCATAAGTATATTAACTGATTAACAGTATGGCCGTCTGAAGTATTTGAGTAAAATTTGCTACAAATTCAGCACGTAACAGCAAATATTGTTTATACCTCCGATTGTAACATGAGAAAAATACCTTGCAGTGTAGTGTTTAAGCCATCTTTGGCATCTGTCAGCCCTGATGCAGAATCTGTTCCGTCAGTTACCATGGGGGAGTAAAAACGAAACAAGATCATTGGCATTCGATTTTGAATGTTTGCTATCCATTTTCCTCAACGGTAAATATAAAGGTGTCCCATAACCTATGTCGTCGTAGCAGTGCTAGACATAAGAGACCTCAGCTTCTCTAGGGGCCGGCATATTGAGGGGCGGCGCCCATCTCCTCTCCCTCGCTGCTTTACCTTCCCTGACCTTAAAGAGGACAGGTACACATTTGCAGCTGGGTGGACTGGGGGACTGTACTGAAGCCAAGGCGCGCAAACGGTCACCCATTCAGTTGATAACGACGCTCGATGCTGCTTAACCTTAGCTTGGAGGAAAGCGAGCGCTCTGACCACTGAGCCATCCCGTCCCCCGAATCGACCGTCAAGCACACGTCTTATAGTTTTATTTTTCAGAGTAATTCTTCAATTAGGCGAACTCAAGTAAAACATCAAAAGTATCTCCAACATCCATGTTGTTAAGTATATGAAACTTTGCTATGTTGTTTTTTTTACCAAGATATAACTATCAGAATAATCGTAATTGCAATCGTGTTTACAAGATAAAGAGCAACCTTCCCTTGTTACCTTGAACAAAGCTTCAACATATCAGTGACATGATTATAATTATCTGATATTTTTTAAGCCCAACATTGCAATCTATCTCTCGATAAGCCGCATCGTCGTATAATAAACTCCGCAGTGTGTAACATATTCTAGAACCATCGCTTATTGAAAAAAAGAAATGTTAATATTATGCCCTGTATTATTTTAAAACACCACAAATACATCCGTCTTGGAGATATGCCATGCGCGTGTACACACACATTGTACACACACACATACACAAAAATACACACTTAAACACACTCGTGTACAAACACGCACACACACATACACAATCACACACGTGTACACACACGCACACACACTCACACACACATATACACACACGCACACTCCCCACACACATGTACACCCATACATGTACACCCATACACGTACACACGTACACACACATGCGAACACATACATAAATACTTGTGCACACATATATATACGCATACACTTACGCACGTACACAAACACGTACACACGTGTACACACACATACACACAACACACACACACGTGTACACACACGTGTACATCACACACATGTGTACACACACATACACACACATGTGTACACACACATACAAACACAATAACGCACGTGCACACACACACACGTGCACACACACACGTACACACACACACACACACACACACACACACACACACACACACACACACACACACACACACACACACACACACACACACACACGTACGTACACTGACTCATCTTGCCCCTGTCTAACCTATCGACCCACATTACCTTCAAGCAGCAGTATGCATAGATATAATTATATATACGGACCTAGGTACGGTAAAAGAACATTTATTTTACATAGTTGTTTGCTGCTTACTCTGTCTTACTCTATAGGGGAGCGGGATAGCCTAGCAGTCAGAACATTGCGCTCGCAATTTGACGACCCGGGTTCGATTCCCATTCGAGGGGATTTCTCCCCTGGACTAACATCAGTGGTGACTCCACTCTCCCCACAAGTCCTTGGGATTAGACTATAAACCGAGGCCCCGCGTGCAAACGCACGAAGAACATCTTTCGCACACGTTAAATCCTGTTCCGCTTTTTGTAAGAGTAGGCCAGTGTGTGCCGGTGGGAACAGATGACAAGATTTACAAAACTGCATACACACGGGGGCTGGATGTAAAAAAAAAACCCACATAAGTGATTATTCCATTATCCTCGATATAAAAGAATAAATACATAAATAAATACATAAAGGGGGGAG
>CM060335.1:42413421-42430921 GCA_030674155.1 Stramonita haemastoma | reverse complement strand
TCAACACATGCTCAACACTTTTCACAACATACAGAAATCTTTGCGGAGTGACAAATCTCTCTACATACCCTCTATCGTTAGAAATCTCTCTCTCCATTGCTGGCTCAGACTTATTAGATGGCACAGCACTGGCAATTGATCGCCACTCTAACGTGAAATCTAACGGCACCTGACCAAAAAGGACATTGCTTTTAGTGGTATTAACAGCCTCGCGCAGGGAAAAAGACTGACAAACTAGTAAATGGAGGCTTTAACCTTATCGTTAACCAAAAGAATAATGTCAAAGCAGGCTTAGGTTAAAGAATAAGATAAGATAACATCTGCAGTCTTTCTGCTAATTACTTGACTTGAGATATACCGTAAGATAACTTGTTTCTACACATCAATGCACTGCAAACTTTTGTTGAGGGATACAAGTTTAATTTTAGCCCTTTCTAAAAAAAAAACCAGAAGAAAGAAGAAGAAAAACAAGCATCCAAGATTAATTTGTGCCTACATGACAATTTCTATGCGTAAATAAAAAGACGTAAGGTCGTGTAGTACTGCTGTGAATATATGATTGTTCCCAATCTTGTCAATCGAAGAGTTTCAAAAGGTTAAACTCCATGAACCTGACAGCAGAGTTCGATAACTACTTTGACTGCAATGCGTCAAATTTTCAACGATGAATTTTTAAAATACGGTTTACATGTGATGTCATTGAATAAATGACACAAAGACCAATATCAACTTCTGAAAATATGTAACCAAGAATACCTGCTAGGCCTATGACCAATACAATTGGTTTTGCTAGCCATTATATATATACATCCATGGATTATCCTTTTTTTTACAAATTATTTTTTCTTTTCTTTTTTGTATTGTTTATGTTATGTGTTAGAACTTCACGACTCCTGTAAAAGTTTTTTTTTCAGCATCATACACCTGAACAAGCTCTTTCTTACCGTGCTTTTTAATTTTTTTTCTGTCTGTGTGTCTGTCTCTCTATCTGTCTGTCTGTTTGACCCCCCCCCCTCTCTCTCTCTCTCTCTCTCTCTCTCTCTCTCTCTCTCTCTCTCTCTCTCTCTCTCTCTCTTCTATCTTTCTTTCTTTCTTATCTATCTATCTATCTATCTATCTCTCATTAGAAGAAACAAGAAAACCATGAACAACAAGAAGAATCCCAAGACACAACACAAGAAAAAAAAGACGAAGAAGGCAATGCTTCCTTCCTCCCTCACCCACTCAACCCCACACCACGTTTCCAAATTGAAAAGAACAAAGGGACATAACCATAGATACAAAAAAAAACCCACAGAAGACGAAGCACGAGCATAGATAGATCAAGTGGAGACATTAACGATGAACTGTACATAGATCTACTACGTACTGCTGACGCACGGGATTCAAACCAATACTACCCCCCCTACCCATTTCCATCGCGTGCTACTGCCAAGTTAAATGCTGTACATTCACAGGAAGGTAGGTAGGTAGCCTACCCGTCCTACCTAGCTAGCTAGCTCTCCCCAACTGGCGTAACGGTTGATGGAGTCGGGAAACTATCAAACTTCTCTGACCCGTAAAGCGGGTACAAAGCAGTAGAAGACAGGGGAGAGGGGAGGGAGGAGGGTAACAGATCGCCCACCACCCGTTTAGAGCTTTAATGCCAGTTACACACAATAAAAAAAAACCTCTTTAAAGACTGACTACCCTAGGGGTGGTGTGGGAAGCATTGTCTTTTTTTGTCTTTTTTTTTTTGGTTACACATTGTCTGAGATGTGGGTAGTCGTATGGAACGAAACGAACACAATGTTGGAAACATGTCACACAGATTAATGAGAGAGCAGTTAGTGATCAAAGAATGGTCAGAAGGTTTTTTGGTTGCTTTTTTTCTCATTGCAGGTTTTTTGTCTTGTTGTAATAAAACAGATTAACTGAAGCGATTGGGCTCACCGGTGACTTTGGTATGGTGGCTGTGTGTGTGTGTGTGTGTGTGTGTGTGTGTGTGTGTGTGTGTGTGTGTGTGTGTATGTGTGTGTGTTGCATGCACACACACGACACAGACACACAGACGCAAACACACAGACACACAGACACACACAGATACACACACAGACACACACACACAGACACACACACACACACACACACACGCACACAACACAACACACACACACACACACACCACACACACACACACACACACACACACACACACAGGGGTGGGGGTGGGTCATTTAAAATAGCTCTCAGTGAAATTTTTAGCGGTCGTCTAACAAATCTTATCAGTTAAGATTAATAAGAACACATGTAGATAAACGAGAGAAATTTGAAGTGTGGCAATGTACTATGGCAATGCTCTCTTTATAATTTAAAAAACGTGAAATAGGAAATGTGGCAATGTACTCTGGCTACGCTCTCTTTATACAAAAAAGTAAAATTGAAATGTGGCAACGTACTCTGGGTACGCTCTCTTTATATAAAAGTACAAGAGGAATTGGAAATGTGGCAATGTACTTTGGCTACGCTCTCTTTATACAAAAAAGTGAAATTGAAAATGTGGCAACGTACTCTGGGTACGCTCTCTTTATATAAAATGTACAAGAGGAATTGGAAATGTGGCAATGTACTTTGGCTACGCTCTCTTTATACAAAAAAGTGAAATTGAAAATGTGGCAACGTACTCTGGGTACGCTCTCTTTATATAAAAAGTACAAGAGGAATTGGAAATGTGGCAATGTACTTTGGCTACTCTCTCTTTATAAAAAAAAAAGTAGAACTAAAATTGGAAATGTCTCTGGCTACATTCTCTTTATATTAAAAAAAAGTGAAATTGGACATTTTCGCAATGTGTTCTGGCTACGCTCTCTTTATAAAAAAAAACACAAGTGAAATTGGAAATAAAAAATGAAATCGGAAGAGTGGCAATGTATTCTGGCTACGCTCTCTTTATAAAAAAAAAGAAGTGAAATTGGAAATAAAAAACGAAATCGGAAGAGTGGCAATGTACTTGGCTACGCTCTCTTTATAAAAAAACCAAGTGAAATTGGAAATAAAAAATGAAATCGGAAGAGTGGCAATGTACTCTGGCTACGTAAGCTCTCTGTCAGCATGGATGATGCACTGCGGTAGGTGGGATAGCTTAGTGGTTAGAGCGGTGCGCTCAAGATTTGATAGCCTGGGTTCGAGCCACCACCGAGACACCTGTCCAAGGGAAGCTTTTACCCCTAAAACTAACATCACTACTGGTTCCACTCCCTCAAAGCCTTCCTGATAAGACTAAATCAAAGACCCTTGTGAGAACTCATGCAGAACATCGTGCGTACACTTTAAACCCTGTCTTGTCTTTCAGATGCGTATGCCATTACATGATGGTAGGTACCTGTGACAAAACTAAACAACAACAGCAACAAACGAATACATGTTAGAGTCGTGTTAAAACATTCCCGAAGTCGTAATGCGGCTACCTTAATGGTGGGCAAAAGCAGTCGCATACTCAAAGTTCTCACCATTGGTGAGCCACGGAGATTTAGCCAATGAACTGAAAAAACACAACCAGCCCAAGAGATCCCGAAAAAAATTGGAAAGAAATGATAAACACAATTTGGATTGTAGAGATGAGATGGTTCCGGACACTCATTGGCATCTCCTACAGAGACCACATAAACAACGAAGCGGTGCGTAACAGAATCCAGCAAACCATTGGTCCCTGTGAAAGTCTTCTATCTATCGTAAAGAAGCATAAACTTAAATGGCACGGGCATGTCACAAGATCGAATGGACTTGCAAAAACAATACTGCACGGCACTGTCCAAGGAGGAAGAAAAAGATGCAGACCAAGGAAGAGATGGGAGGACAATATCAGCGAATGGACAGGCCCAGAACTCAACAAAATCTTAGAGAAAGGCAGAACAGCGCGAGGAATGGAGGGAACTGGTTGTCAAGTCTTGAGGGGTGCCCCCACGGTCGCCAGACTAAGGGATAGATTAATAGAAAATAAAAGACATAGACAACTTACAGTAGATTTCTTCAGATCCACCCACCCTTCTACCTGTCTCTGTCCTCTACCAGCCCTATATATCTGCTACTGTCAATGTACATGCAGCCGTTCCTGGAAAGATTACGAAACCTGCGGCAATAAAAAGTAAGGAAACAGGCTGTAAAGCGATAAAGACGTAGCACCACACAAGAAGGAAACGCAAAGAAAGAAAGAATGTAAGACAGACAGACAGACAGAAAGAAAGAAAGACAGACAGACAGACAGACAGACACAATGACAGACAGAAGAAAGAAAGAAAGAAAAGAAGGAACAAAGGAAGGAAGGAGGGAAGAAAGAAATACAGACAGACTAACAGACAAACACGCAGAAAGAAAGAAAGAGAGGAAGAAAGAAAGACAGACAGACATAGAGAAAGAAAGAAAGAAAGAAAGAAAAGAATGAATAACGGAAGGAAGGAAGGGAGGAACGGACGAACGACACGAACGAACGAGAGATGGAAAGACGGAAGGAAGAAAGGGTGGAAGGAAGCAAAAAAAAGATATTTTCAAAAGGGAAATAACTAAAATTTAAGAAAGACAGAAAGTATGCAAAAGACTGGTGAAAACGAAAGGAAAACAGACAGAATGACGTCAGAAATACAAAATGACAGAGAGAAGAAGAAAGAAAGAAAGAAAGAAAGAAAGAAAGAAAGAAAGAAAGAAAGAAAGAAAGAAAGAAAGAGAGAACAGAACAGAACAGAAAGGAGAGGCAAAGAGACAGCCAGAGAGCCAGGCAGAAAAAAAGGAAAAGACGAATGGATGAAAAAACTAAAAGACAGAGAAACAGAAAGAGAGAGAGAGAGAGAGAGAGAGAGAGAGAGAGAGAGAGAGAGAGAGAGAGAGAGAGAGAGAGAGAGAGAGAGAGAGAGAGAGAGAGAAAGAGAGAGAGAAGAAGACAGACAGACAGACAGACAGACAGACAGACAGACAGACAGACAGACAGACAGACAGAACAGAGATAGACAGACAGACAGACAGACAGACACAGAGACACAGAGATTGACATAGAAACAGAGAGAGAATGGAAGAAAGAATTGAAAGACAGACAGACAAACAGACATACAGAGAGACAAACAAACAGGAAAAACAAAGAACAAAAAACGCGGGAAACACATAAAGAGTCGATAGAGACAATGAGGGGATGGGGTAGTTATTAAAAATAAATGAAATTTTTAGAACAGGTGTCTAGTACACAAGCTAAAAAAAATAGTTGAGTCTAAAGACAAACCAAATACTAATTATATAAACATAGAACTACAGGTTTATTACGTCCATGCAATGTTCTATTCATACATATTTATTTCTCCACATTAATTTTTTGCGTTTTACAGATTGTCCTTACAAATCTGTATGTTATCCTTCTGAATGTTTTGAGTTGAAAGTTATAAAGCCCTTTATGATTTACTGTATTTTAGAAAAAGTCTTTTAAAGATACATAAAAGTATTATCTAAGTCCCAAATATAAGTCCAATCAAGCAAAAAAAAATGATATGCATAGCTCTCTCTCTCTCTCTCTCTCTCTCTCTCTCTCTCTCTCTCTCTCTCTCTCTCTCTCTCTCTCTCTCTCTCTCTCTCTCTCTCTCACCGACCTTTTCAGTCGCGTGAACAGTCTTGAGTCACAGAAGCAGATCGTCTTATTGCACAACCGAATCAACAATCAATTAATTAAACCACCGTACACCTCACTCAAACCATCACACACCGAAAACTGTCTTCCATTTCGCAAAAAAACTTTTGAAACAGACCCACCATTCACCACATATAAAAAAAACACACCAAAAATCAATTGTACACAAAACTTCCTAGTTACACAAAACACCGATCACAAAACTTCGTCTTCGAAATAGTCACGCCACAAGTTCCAGAATTCTGGTCTACAAAACCGGTAAAAAAAAAATCTCTTCACAACACTGAATACGACAAGCGCCACAAAGTGCAGACGACACTTTAGTGCGGAACTGCTGTCTCGCGGGGTTTGCAGCGGTATACGTTAGGTCTGTCCCAGAGTTCCTAGCGGTTTGAGTGGCAGCCAGCAAACAGCGCGAGATTCGCTTGAAGTAAAGTGTGTGTGTGTGTGCTGCTTGGGCGCGACAAGGTGTGAATGGCAGGGTGTCAATTCCGCGCTGTTTGTCAATAGGCCATTGTTGTGCAGCTTAGCTGAGACGTGTTTCGAATTGGACTGACGATCCCACGATCGCTACTTTGGGATTTATTTTATTTAGGTGTTTGGTATTTTTGTGGGGATTGGTTTGTTTTGTTTGTTGTTTGTTGTTTTAATCTGGATGTGAATGTTTGTTTGCTTGTCTTTTTTGTTGTTTTTTTTTAGCCCAGAACTCTTCGTTTTTTGTTGTTGTTATTGCCACCATCATCATTGTAACCATCACTATTGCCGTGGGCATCGTTGTTATCTGGGAGGACTGTACTAAAGCCAAGGCGCTCAAACGGTCACCCATCCAATTGGTAACCACGCTCGACGCTGCTAAACCTTGGCTGGGGGAAAGCGAGCACTCTGACCACTGAGCTATCCCGTCCCCACAAAAAGTTGAAGGTTTTTAACTACTACTATTTTACAGAAAACAATGGTTGGGGCTCTGAAAGATATAGGCTCTGTTGACAAGATTCCAAAGGCTTCTGACCTCACATGACTTCTTTGAACTCCTTCAGGAGTGTCAGGCTAGAACAGGGGTGAGACAATGAACTTGTCTGACGGTATGTCTGGCACAAGTTTCTCTGGTACGGCCCATCCCCTCACTGTTGTCTTTTGGTTTGTAAACCGTCTTTAGTTCCGGCAGATTTCTTTACGTGAAATTCGGGCTGCTCTTTCTCGGGGAGATTACGTCGCCACAAAAGCAGCGCCACCCATTTTTTTCTTTTCTTGTCTGCATGTCTATGTGTTTCCCTATCATGACGGGTTTTTTTTCCCTACAGAATAATTTTGCCAAAAAAAATTCTCTTGTTTCCATGGGTTCTTTTACGTGCACTAAATGCGCGTTGCACACGAGTCCCTAGTTGATCGTCTCATCCGAAAGACTAGCACCCAGACCACCGCTCACGGTCTAGTGGATGGAGAGGAGTTTCAGGCCCAAACATGGATCGACTTACTACACACTTCGAATCCGGACTTAACACTCTCTAGTCAGCACCTGACTTGACTTGATGGAGTTACACACACACACACACACACACACACACACACACACACACACACACACACACACACAACACACACACACACACACACACACATACACACACACGCACGCACACACACACACTCGCTTTTTTTACCTCTAGATCACCGATTCACTTTGTTTGCATGGCTCAGGCACAAACATACATTCAAACCCAAATAGATGACAGAATTTACAAAACTGCATGCACACGGGGACTGGATGTATAAAAGCACATGAGTGCTTATTCCATTATCCTCGTTATAAAAGAATAGATAAAATAGATAGATGAATAAATAAAAAATATTTAGATATGATTATTCTGATATCACACAATGTCCAAAAGGCCCTGATACAGTTATTTTACACACTCCCAAGAATCTCACAGAGGCATGGTAATATATAAAGAACAAACGGTTTTCAAACAAAAGGCTCTTACACAGAGCTCCAAAACTCGCACAAAAGCACCTAAAGCAGACTCACACAAAGCTCAAGAAGCGTAAGGTGCGCTTTTACTCCAATCCAAAAAGAAAATTTCATAATAATGCTTTTGACAAACTGTCAAAGCCCCATGAGTAGCACAAAGTAAAGCTTTTTGATGCCTTCCAAGCGAATCATAACACAAACATACACGCACGCACGTGCGCGCACACACACACACGCACGCACGCACGCACTCGCGCGTTTGTGCGCACGCGCATACACAGACGCACACACACGCTCACACACGCTCACACACGCACACACACACACAGCAGAATGAAAAAAAAATGTAAACTTAATCTTTTACCCTCAATAGAGATCATTTTGACTTGACTTCATTTGACTTGATGCGCGCGCGCGCGCGACCACACACACACACACACACACACACACACACACACACACACACACACACACACACACACACACACACACATACAAAACCACACACAAACATATAAAAGAATACACATAAAAGAATACACACGCACAAACGCGCACACACACACACACACACACACACCTCTCTCTCTCTCTCTCTCTCTCTCTCTCTCTCTCTCTCTCTCTCTCTCTCTCTCTCTCTCTCTCTCTCTCTCTCTTTCATATGAGATATGAGACCTTACACCAGCAAAAAACAACTTCACAACTTTTTCTCTGAAACACAAACCTTTCCATCTTTTTCTACACCAAAGTCTTCAACCAAATTGTATCAAAGCAAGGAAGGAGAGGGGAGGAGGAGGCAAAAAAAACCCCAAAACCCAAAACCCACACCTTTCCGACATACATCAAAAACGTTCTCTATCTTTCTCGCATCACTATAACCTTGACAGGGCTTTTTCATAAACAGTGTAGCGATTTGCAGTTGAGTGCGGTCGGCAAGTTTGATCGATAGAGTACAATCCATAATGGAAGTTCACTGACTGCATGTGGGAACAGCGGAGAAAATGACCAACACTGGGATCAAACGGGTCCTTAACAAAGGAGGAATATTGACAGCCAGGGAGTAAGTATATAGTCGTGTCAGTCTTTTGACTTTGTCTCTCTCTCTTTTTCTCCAGTTTTTATTGTATGGTTTATAAATGTATACGGTGCTTGAACTCAGTGACTTTCTTCGCAAGCTTTCTATACTTTACAAGCCATTGCTTTTTGTGACTTAACTTTTTTTTCTTAACTGATAATTGTTACTATTCCCACATTCCTTATTTTACACCCTACCTCGCTTTCAATCGTTTTTTATTGTGTAGAAGAAGATTCGAGATGGGTAAAAAAGAAGGATGAATAAATAAAGCAAAACAAGCAAAGAAGGAAAGAAAGAAAGAACACTGTCAACAACAACAAAAAGAAACGAAATAAGAAAAGCAACAGCATCGACGACAACAAAATGAAGAAGAAGAAGAAGAAGAAGAAGAAGAAGAAGAAGAAGAAGAAGAAGAAGAAGAAGAAGAAGAAGAAGAAGAAGATGATGATGATGATGATGATGATGATGATGATGATGAACAACAACAAAAACAACAACAACAACTACAGCAGTAACAACAGCAACAACAACAATAGCAATAATAATGATAATTATAATTATAATAATAGGAGGAGGAGTGGAGGAGAATAATAATAATAAATAAAACAATAAGAACAACAACATCCACAACGACAAATAAAGAAAAAGAAGAAGAAGAAGAGAAGAAGAGAGAAGAAGAAGAAGAATAGTAGTAGTAGTAGTAGTAGTGTATTAGTATAGTAGTAGTAGTATAGTAGAAGAAGAAGAAAGAAGAAGAAGAAGAAGAAGAAGAAGAAGAGAAAGAAGAAAAAGAAGAAGAAGATAAAACAACAAAACAATACTACAACAATAACAATAATGAAACAGAAGAACAACACATCATACAATGAAATCAAGAAGAAGAAGAAGAAGAAGAAGAAGAAGAAGAAGAAGAAAGAAAGAACAACAACAACAACAACAACAACAACAATGCAAAAAATAACTAGATAAAGGAAATGAAGAAGAAGAACAAGAAGAAAAAAAATAGCAGTATCACCAATAACAGCAACAACAACAACAACACGGTAATAAAACAGACAGACCTCGAACAAAACCCAAAAAAAGATGGCTAAACAACAAAACAATGAACAAAAAAAAGTACCTTATCAAAAACAAAATCCCTAACAACCAAAGAAAATTTAAGGAACAACAAAGAAAAAAAAAACAAAGAAATACGTACCACTCTGGGGAAATAATTATCCTGCCAACAGCGTGATCTATCGTCCTATGACAAGAGATTCTCTCAGGTGAGATATCTATCAGAGATCAGCAACGGAGCGCAAAGCAGGATGGGCCGATTAATTCTGATCCCAGCATGCCTTGTAGAGCAATTTCCGTCACGTCCATAGCAGATTTTCCAGCCCTAGTCACTGTGAACCAACAAGTCCTTGTAAAGCCATTTTCGTCAAAGTACATTATTTTCTTCTCTCTTAGGGGTGCTGTGGTTCTGTTGTAGTGGGTAGCATCCCCACTATTTCAAAAATTCTATGCTTAGGAATTCTTCTTTCTTTTAAATCCCTCTCTTAATTTTTGCTTTGTTAGTTTTCTCTCTGTCACCTCTTTCTTGTCTATTTTCTTGCCTTCTAGGTCTATTCTTTCGCGCTGTTTTTTGTGGGGTTTTTTGTTTGTTTGGTTGTGTTTTTTTTTTTTTGGGGGGGGTTGTTGTTGTAGTTGGGTTTTTTGCCAGAAAAGCTTAGAAGAAAATCCTTCTTTTTTCATTGCCGAAGTCGGATGCACTGGGCTTGACTTGCAGGCGCTTAAAGGCAGCGCAACGGTTTTTTCCTCATAATCCAGGTAACAATAGAACAAAGAGAATGGCGGAGTTCACAGCCTAGTCACTGTAATCCACTAAATCCTTCTAAAGCAGTTTTGATCATGGTGGATTTCTCAGCTTGAATGTTTTTTAAAAAAAGATAAAAGGTAAAGGTGTCCCCATAAACTTTCGTAATCATTGGGAGCGAGATATCAGGGGAACTCAGCTTCTCCAGGGCCAGTATATTTAAGGGCGGCACCCATCTTCTCTCCCTCGCAGCTTTACCTTTCCTGACCTAAAGAGGGAGGTACCCAATTACAGCTGGGTGAACTGGGGGACTGTACTGAAGCAAGGCCGCAAATGGTCACCCATCTATTGATCACAACCTCGATGCTGCTTAAACTAGCTTGGAGAGAGCAAGTGCTGCCCATAATAACCAACAACAAAATAAATGTATAAATAATGTTAATAATAATAATAAAATTTATGATAAGTTTATGCTATATCTTGCAAAAAACAAATCAAAGCGCTTGCATTCGACCTATACAAGACACAAGCAATCAACAACAATAATTTTTAACAAATTCGAAAATATCCCGACCTCAACTGAAAGTTTAGACAGCGTTAATCTGAAAAGAGTTAGGGCATATTGGGGAGGGGGGGGTGGAAAGAACTTATTACAAATTACGCTGAGAACTGCGTGGAGTGGAGGAAGCTGGATCGCAAAATCTTCAGTGATGCCTCACTGGTCTACCAGACTCTACCAGGAGGTGAAGGTAAAGTGAACCTGAGAGGTTGAGAAGAGAGAACAGGGTTTGACGACAATTATTCTCTCCTTTACGTGTGTGTTTGTTTGCATAAAAATGTTGGTTGGATTTGATTTTTTTCATAGCAATTTCCTTGAGACTGTTACTGTGGGTTAATTATGAATTTAGGCCTAGGTCTGCTTCTTAAAGTGCACAGCAATTCTCTCTCTCTCTCTCTCTCTCTCTCTCTCTCTCTCTCTCTCTCTCTCTCTCTCTCCTCTCTCTCTCTCTCTCTCTCTCTCTCTCTCTCTCTCTCTCTCTCTCAGTGAAACTAATAGATATCCTCTCTCCGTTAATGCTGCTGTAAGATGTATTAGATACTGGATTAAGATTCTATATATGGATGAGAACAGGCTACCTTTTAAATCTTACAAGATGCTTTATGATCTAGACCTCAAAGGGAAAAAACAACTGGGCTACACAAATACGCACCTGTTTATGTGAACTCGGTTTTGGATTTGTTTGGCTTAATCAAGGTGTTGGAAATTGTAGAGAATTTATAAACGCTTTCAGGCAAAGACTGATTGACTGCCGATGGCAGCAATGGAATGACCATATACAAACCAGTGAAAGATATCAAATGTATAGACAATTTATAAGTACTCATGATATCAAACCCTATCTCAAGCTTGATATGGACATTCATTGAAAAGAATTATGTCTAAATTTAGACTTGGTGTATCAGATATAAATGTTCATAAATTCAGATACAGAGGATACGATGTTGATGACCCTAGGTTACTATGCCCATTATGTAAGCAAGCACCTGAAGATGAAGTACATTTTGTGTTATGCTGTCCAGTGTTAGAGGCTGTTAGGCAGAGTTACATCCCTGTAAAATATAGTAGGCAGGCTAATTCTTTCAGACTCTGTTTACTCATGGCGTCAAGTCATCCTGAAGTTGTGCGCAGCCTCACTTTATATTTATGTAAAGCTTTCAGAATAAGAGATATTTTATTATCGTAAGTCATATCTTTGTAACTGATGTTGCTGCTGTATAATAATTCCTTTTGTTGTTATTACTGTTGTCTTAATCCAACAACAAAATACCAAAGCAGTTTGGCAACCCCCTTCATGTATGGGCCAATGGCCTTTTTGTGAATAAAGTTTTCGAGTTCGAGTTCGAGTTCGAGTTCTTTCTCTTCTCTCCTCTCTCTCTCTCTCTCTCTCTCTCTCTCTCTCTCTCTCTCTCTCTCTCTCTCTCTCTCTCTCTCTCTCTCTCTCTCTCTCTCTCTCTCTCTCTCTCTCTCTCTCTCTCTCTCTCTCTCTCTCTCTCTCTCTCTCTCTCTCTCTCTCTCTCACACGGGACCGGATGAAAAAAAGCACGTGATTGCTTATTCTGTTATCCTCGATATAAAAGAATAAAATAAATAAAATGAATGAATAAATAAATCTCTCTCTCTCGCTCTCCTCCCCCCCCCCCCCCCTCTCTCCTCTCTCTCTCCTCTCCCTCTCTCTCTCTCTCTCTCTCTCTCTCTCTCTCTCTCTCTCTCTCTCTCTCTCTCTCCCCTTTCTCTCTCTCGTATAGGAAGCTGATGAATTTTAGGTCCTAGGTCTGTTTTTTTTTAAGCGCACAGCAATGAACTATCTGGGAACAACATGCACAGCAGCACATGCCATTGTTCGAAACGCGACACTAAATCTATAAAGAAAGCCTTCAGAAAACAATACCATGGATGTTCTAAATGCTCAATTCATCATGCGCTTTGACAGCTGCCGTGCACTCCAAATTAGTTGGGGGGGAGGAGGGGGGAGAGGGATGGGGGAGGGTTGATTTAATACCATAATTGTTATTCGGTTTGTTTGTTTTTCTTTGGTTTCCCAGTTTGGTTCTGGTGAAAAGTTTTAGTTGGTGTTTGTATTGTATCGGTTTGTATTGTATTGTATCGTGTTGTATTGATTTGTGTTGTATTGTATTAGATCGTATCTTGTTGTTTTGAATTGTGTTGTTTTGTATCGTGTTGCGTTGTATTGCATTGCATTTTATTTATTGTATTGCATTGCATGGCATTGTATTGTATACCATTTTAAGTCACGGCAGATTTTTCGGCGTGAAATGCGGACTGCTCTCCTGGGGAGAGCACGTCCTTACAAGAGCAGCACCACCCTTTTTTCTTTTTCCTGTCTGCAACTGGTTTGGTTTGCTATCAGATTGACTTTTTTCTACAAAGCTTTGCCAGAGACAATTCTTGTTGCCTTGGATTCTTTTACTTGCACCAAATGAGTATTGCACACGGGACCATGGTTTATCGTCTCACCCGAAAGACTAGAACCCAGACTACCACTCACGGTCCAGTGGATGGGGGAAAAGTTTGGGCACAAACGGGAAAGAAGCACTGCATACTTAAAACCCGGACTTTTCAATTCCTGTGCAGGTGTGTTACCTCTAGACCACCGATCCACCTTCGTTTTAAGTAAGCAGAAGCCTAGGCCTATAGACATTCATCATCTTCAGATAACAGACATACATCTTCAATAACATTAATCATTTCCGAATAGCATTCATCATCTCTAAATAACATTCATCATCTCCAAAAGCATTCATCATCTCTAAATAACATTAATTATCTCAAAATTATATTCATCATCTCAAAATGACATTCATCATCTCTAAACAACATTCCTCATCTATAAATTACAGACATTCATCATCTCTAAATATCATTCACATCTCTAATTATAAATAACATTCATCATCTGTAAAATAACATGTATCATCTTCAAATAGCATTCATTATCTCCAAATAGCATTCCTCATCTTCAAATAACATTCATCATCTCCAAATAACATTTATCATCTCTAAATAACATTCATCATCTCCAAATAACATTCATCATCTCAAAATAGCATTCATCATCTCCAAATAATATTCATCATCTCCAAATAACATTCATCATCTCTAAACAACAGACAGTTACCAATTCTAAATAACGTTCGTTACCTTTAGATAAGAGACATTCATCTTTTTTTTTTAAATAACAGAGACATACGGTGGCAGGATGGAGGAAGGACGGTGGCAGGATGGTTAAGACGTTCGCCTGCCAATATGTAAATCGTGAGTTTCTGGGTTCGTACCCAGCCTCGCCCTTTCTTCCCAGTTTGACGAAAAAATCGAACTGAATGTCAAAGTCATTCGGATGAGACTCGAAACCGAGGCCCCGTATGCAAATGCACGCAGAACATCTTGCGCACACGTTAAAACCCCGTTCCACCTTTCGGAAGAGTAGGCCATCGTGTGCCGGTAGGAGCGGATGACAAAATTATAACAAACCAGCATGCACACAGGTGTCGTGTTTAGACACCATCCCTGAGGAAAAATCGGGGAGTTGGAGTCCCAGAGCGGCTCGGGGCTGTAGGTATATGGCAACGTTCTGGTGGCTCCTGCGACGGTACAGGAACCATTCGTATCGGTCAATGCCCTTCCAATGGATCATTCCATTGCCGTGGAGGGGGGGGGGGGTCTGCTGCATGGGTAACAGCTTGCCCTCCATACATACTTGCCCAGGCTTCGCGCTCTGAAGACTAGAGGCAACTCCATAGTCTTCCGAGACTAATGAGTGCCTACTACTACATCCTCCCTATATTTTGTTTCTGCGACAGGCAACAGTTGTTGTTTTGTTGTTGGTGCTTTATGTGTGACGTCAGTAATGTTTCTGCTTCCACCTTTGCCCTCCTTCACCTCTCTACCTCTTCACCTCGGGAGAGCGGGGGGAGGGAGAAGGAGAATTGCGGGGGTCGGGGTGGGGGCCAAGATTGCCTCCTGTGTTTGCCATGTGCCCATGGCAACACTGAGAGACACGCCATTTTGCTGACAAACGCCGGAAATTGGAGGTGTAATGAAATTTCTGTCAGTCTTTATAGTTGTTTTTTTCTAGGTTTTTTTTTTTTTTTTGGTACGCTAGCTGTAAATTGCTGTTGCTGAAATGAACGGATTGCTTTGTTGTTGTCCAGATTTAGTCAGGTTTATTTCTGTCCCCATTAAAAAAAAATATATCGAGGAAATGTAGGTGTTACCTTAATTAAAAAACACTTACCCGATGAGCTGTTATGATCTACAATAAACATGATTATCATTTACCCCCTGTTCCTCGGCTCGAGCTCTGCGGTTCAACAATGGTGATATTCTACGCATGCAACCTTTTTTGCCCACAATGTAGGTAGCCGCATTCCGATTTCGGGGACTGATCCTCAATAATTCATTTGCAGGTGCTTTGTATCTGACACCAGTGAAGGCAAGTGTGTGACAAGAATGGCTGATCTGATTTCTGCTACTTGTAGTAAACATGAGTTTTGGGTTGTATTTAGACCTTCAATGTGTGTTATGTTACTGATTTATGATTTATTTTGTTATAACACAGAGAATTGTGCACTTGCTTAAGTTCTTTTCTACCTGTGTGTGTGTGTGTGTGTGTGTGCGTGCGTGCGTGCGTGCGTGCGTGCGTGCGTGCGTGCGTGCGTGGTGTGTGTGTGTGTGTGTGTGTGTGTGTGTGTGTGTGTCTGACCTCACTTTACGTTTCTTTGCTTCAGATGTCCAATCTTTCAGTCCCCCAGTGATATCTGTAGAGCGTGAAATTTTATAGTCCAAACCAAGAATAAGGAACCATCTCCTCTCAATCTCCCCCACTGCTTTACTTTACCTTCCCTGATCCCTAAAGAGCGCAGGTACCCAATTACAGCTGGGTGAACTGGGGGACAGGACAGAAAGTCAGAGAGCCAAAGGTCACCCATCCACATGGTAATCATATTCCATGCTGTTCAACTTCTATTAAAGGAGACCAAATTTCTCTACTGTCAGTTGAGCTGATAGGAACACCTGTGAAGAACAACAAAACCGAATTTTTCCGTGGGTGCTTGCACCTACACCAGCTTGTCCCTAGAGGCTATGTTGCCATGAGGACATTAAATTTACCCTTCTTCCTCTGCTGTGGGGTTATGACAGCATGTATGGTAAGCTATATGACCACAGACCTACTCCCCAACTTTCCTTCCAGTGTACACCTTGTGGTCTCACTAGGATTGTAAAGAGTGAAGAGTCACACAGTCCATATTCTGGACGACCTCCTCCACACCCTACCCACCCACCCTCAGGATGTTAAGCTGGGGAACACCCAACAATAACGTTAGCAAAATCGTGAACATTTTTTAGATTGCTGCTCAAGTTTGTATGAATCCAATCTGAGTAATTTAATAATCATGATTATCTTTTCTTTACTTTAATAATAACAATTTCATTAATTTTACAGCAAACGATTGATTTTTGTTTTGTTTTGTTTTGTTTTTTGGGGGGGAGAAGAAGGATGTGTGTAAAATCAGAAGGATGATTATGTCAAGGCAGACTGAGATGGATGACAAGCTCATAAACATCTTCACGTCCAGGCGGCAAACCTGACAGGGGAACTGCAAACAGCACCAGCTGTTCTTGAACTACTTGATAATTTTACCCCATTCCAGATAACAAGCATTCATCATTCCAGATAACAAGCCATACATCATCTCCAGATAACGAGCTATACATCATCTCCAGTGTTTGCCTCTGTGTCAGCCTGCAGCTGTTGGTCTGTTCTAGTCTGCTGCTGCTCCAGATGTGACGTCAGCCATGTTTCTGCCTGCACCCATGTTCCCCACCCCCTTTCTGGGAGAGAGAGAGAGAGAGAGAGAGAGAGAGAGAGAGAGAGAGAGAGAGAGAGAGAGAGAGAGAGAGAAGAGAGAGAGAGAGAGAGATTTGACACGATTTATTCTTTTATATCGAGGATAATGGAATAAGCACTCTTGTGCTTTTTTTCATCCACTCCCCGTGTGTATGCAGTTTTGTAAATGTCATCTGTTCCCACCGGCACACGATGGCCTACTCTTACGAAAAGCGGAACAGGATTTAACGTGTGCGCAAGGTGTTCTGCGTGCGTTCGCACACGGGGCCTCGGTTTAAAGTCTCATCCGAAGGACTTTTGGGGAGAGTGGAGTCAGCACTGATGTTAACTCCAGGAAGAAGATTTCCTCGACCGGACTCGAACCCGGGTCTTCAAATTGCCAGCGCAATGTTCTGACCACTAGGCTATCCGCCCCCCCGCGAGAGAGAGAGAGAGAGAGAGAGAGAGAGGAGAGAGAGAGAGAGAGAGAGAGAGAGAGAGAGAGAGAGAGAGAGAGAGAGAGAGAGAGAGAGAGAGAGAGAGATGATGTGCTTCCTGTGTTTGTCCTGTGCCCATGGCAACGCCAAGAGGGCTGTCACGTGTGTTG
>CM060335.1:42398421-42400921 GCA_030674155.1 Stramonita haemastoma | reverse complement strand
TGATTTAACTCCAGAGGAAAAATTCCCTCGAACGGGAATCGAACCTGGATCGTCAAATTGCCAGCGCAATGTTCTGACCACTAGACTGTCCGTACAAACTGTTGTTTGTGTGTGCGGTTTTTTTGTGCGTGTGCATGTGGCCGCGGCTCTGCACTTTGCTGTGGTACATCACAATGTGTCTTATTATTATCATTATGTATAATACTGTGTTTTGTTGCAATACAGTACAGCACTGTCTTGGCACCGTGGGGTCTATTACTGTGCAAAAGTCGGGTAGGAGGGAACTGAAACATGCCCTTTGTGTGTGTGCTTTTCTTGTATGTGTGCTTGTGGCAGCGTCCCTTTGTACTTTGCTATGGTGCATCATATTATTGTATATTGTTCTTATTATCATGTGTGCTGCTACGTTTATTGCATATATTGTACCAGCTTTCCTTCCGACAAAGTTTCTACATTCAAACCAGGCTGCTGTCTTCGGGGCTGTGGTGTCTTCGCATGTCAGGCCCCACGCATTTCAAAGATGGTAGTAGAGTGTGTATGCATACAGTACAGCTCTCTCGTGGTGCCGTGGGGTCTGTTACTGTGCAAAAGTCGGGAAAGAATGGGATTGAAACCGGCACTTTTTTCACATCAATTCGAAAAAAACGCGGCATTTATTTTAAATGTCCGTTTTCGTGTGTGTGTTTGTGTGTTTGTTGTGTGTGTGTGTGTGTGTGTGTGTGTGTGTGGTGTGTGTGTGTGTGTGTGTGTGTGTGTGTGTGTGTGTGTGTGTGTGTGTGTGTGTGTGTGTGTGTGTGACAGCGGCCTTGCACTTTGTTGTGGTGCATCATATTATTGCATATTGTCATTATCATTATGTGTTCTGCTACGTTTTATTGCGTAGATGTTCCTTTTCGTCCGACAAACTTGCAATATTCAAGCAAGGTTGCCCTGTTTGGAAATGCGTGTGTGTTTGTGTGTTTGTGTGTATGTGTGTGTGTGTGTGTGTGTGTGTGTGTGTGTGTGTGTGTGTGTGTGTATGTGTGTGTGTGTGTGTGTGTGTGTGTGTGGAGAGAGAGAGAGAGAGAGAGAGAGTGTGTGTGTGTGTGAGAGAGAGAGTGTGTGTGTGTTGTTGTTGTTGTTGTTTTATGTTCTGTGAATACCTTAGTACGTGCAGTACGAATGCAAGAGTGATATGTGAAAACAGAAGGAAAAAAAAACCTGCCAGAATCTAACCCTTATGTGCAGCCAAAGCTTTTAACCGAAGAAGGCACCGGACATTGTCACTGGGATGTAGGCACGCGTTACTAATTGATCTCCTCGTCTAGAACATCTTAGATCTGTAGGCCTTCTTCTTTCTGTGACCAACTTCGTTGCCGTGAATTCATTGTTCAAGTGTCAGCTAGAACTAGATACCTTGTTAGTGGTATAATGTTATCTTTGTCTGTGTTTGTCCATGTCTCTGTCTGTCTCTTTGATACAGTCTGGGTTTTTATAAGTGTCTGTCTCTCTCTGTTCTTGTCTCAGTTTTCTTTGTCTCTGTTTCTGTCTCTTTTTGTCTCTGTCTACCTGTTTGTCTCTGTCTCTTTGTCTCCGTCTGTTTGTCTGTTTGTCTCTTTCTATATCTGTCTCTGTTTCTCATATTCATAGGTAACCAGTTAGATGGGATGACCATTTGCACGCCTTGGCGTGCAAATGACCCTCTTCCCTGACCCTCTTTAGGGTCAGGGAAGGTAAATCAGCGAGGGAGAGGAGATGGGTGCCGCCCTTAATATGCTGGCCCCTAGAGAAGCTGAGGTCTCTGATGCCTCGCTCCCCTACGACTGCCTAAGTTATGGGACACCTTTACCATTATTTTTAGGAATAGATGACAAATTATTTATATATATATATGTATATATACATATATATATATATCATATAATTGAGAAATATATATATATACATGATAAGTGTGTACCTGAGTGTGTTGAGTCGGTTTGTCTTTGTGCCTGTATATCCGTCAATCTGTCTCTCTCTCCCTCACTCTCTGTCTGTCTCTCTGTCCCTGTCAACTTCCCCCCCCCCCCTCTTTCTCTCTCTCCTTCTCTCTGTCTCTTCTTTCTCTCTCTCCTCTCTCTCCTCTTCCTCTTTTCTCCTTCTCTCTCTCTCCTCTCTCTCTCCTCTCCCTCTCTCTCTCTCTCTCCTCCTCTCTCTCTCTCTCTCTCTTCCCTCTCTCTCTCTCTCTCCTCTCTCTCTCTCTCTGTCCCCCTCTCTCTCTCTCTGCTCCCCCCCCCCCTCTCTCTCTCTCTCCTGTCCCCTCTCTCTCTCTGTCCCCTCCTCTCTCTCTCTCTCTCTCTCTCTCTGTCCCTCTCCTCTCTCTCTGTTCCCCCCCTCTCTCTCTCTCTCTCTCTCTGTCCCTCTCTCTCTCTCCTCTCTCTCTCTCTCTCTCCTTCTCTCTCTCTCTCTCTCTTCCTCTCTCTCTCCTCTCTCTCTCTCTCCTCCTCTCCTCTCTCTCTCCCTCTCTCTCTCTCTTCTCTCT
>CM060335.1:42390921-42393421 GCA_030674155.1 Stramonita haemastoma | reverse complement strand
TCACTCAAGGTACAGTCTATAGCTTTTCTAGACATTCTTTCTGAGTGTGACACTATAAGCTACTCACTCAACGTACAGTCTATAGCTTTTCTGGATATTCTTTCTGAGTGTGTAACACTTCAAAAGTTTTAAGGCGCATATTCTTTGTATTGGGGACAGGATAGCTCAGTGGTCAGAGCGCTCGCTTTCCCCCCAGCCAAAGTTAAGCAGCGTCGAGCCTGGATTGCCAATTGGATGGGTGACCGTTTGCGCGCCTTGGCTACAGTACAGTTCCCCCCCAGTTCACCCAGCTGTAAATGGGGTACCTGCCTTCTTTAGGGTCAGGGAAGGTAAATCAGCGACGGAGAGGAGATGGGCGCCGCCCTCAACATGCTGGCCCCTTAGAGAAGCTGAGGTCTCTGACGCCTCGCTCCCCTACGACCACACAGGTTGTGGGACACCTTTACCTTTTACCTTTATTCTTTGTATTGCCCCACTCCGTATGACTTGCAGTTTTAATTAGGACAAAGTGAAACCTCCCACACCGAATTCGGATGCGCTGGGCCTGACTTGTCAGGCGCTAAACGGCAGCACACCGTCGTAGGGGAGCGAGGCATCAGAGACCTCAGCTTCTCAAGGGGCCAGCATGTTGAGGGTGGCGCCCATCCTCTCTCCCTCGCTGCTTTACCTTCCCTGACCCTAAAGAGGGCAGGCACCTATTTACAGCTGGATGAACTGGGAGTACTGTACTGAAGCCAAGGCGCGCAAACGGTCCCCCATCCAACTGGTAACCACGCTCGACGCTGCTTAACCTTCGCTTGGGGAAAGTGAGGGCTCTGACCACTGAGTTATCCCGCCTAAATGAAAAAAGGGCACTCCTAATGTATTTATAGTGAAAGGTTAGAGATGTATCATCAAACAAAGAGCAAAATAAATTTTAAAATGTATGATTTTGTGACTTTAAACAAATAAACGAATATAATAAATATAAACGAATAAAATAGATATCAAATAAAGGGCACTCGAAGCATTTCTGTTTCCAAGCGTTTATCGAATGCGAATATGCATACAATGTAACGATTAGTATGTTTTTCTCTCTCTCTCTCTCTCTCTCTCTTTTCTCTCTCTCTCTCTCTCCTCTCTCTCTCTCTCTCTCTCTCTCCTCTCTCTCTCTCTCTCTCTCCTCTCTCCTCTCTCCTCTCTCTCTCTCCTCCTCTCTCTCTCTCTCTCTCTCTCTGGCTGGATGATGAACAAAAAAAGAAATCTTGTTACTTAATCTATTCACCTTGTAAAATAAACTTTATTTCGTTAAAACAAAATTATAATAAGAGAGAAAAATCTGAGACACTTAAACCTACTAATTCTTGTCTTGTCTTGTCCATACCTCCTAGGGTCGAAGGCTCGGTCGTCTTGACAATTGTCGGAAACTGCAAGATGGAATCAACCTGGGGAGTGATGTGTGTGCTGGTGGTCGTCAGCTTGGCCACAGGTCAGTCATGGGGACATTCATTTCTTACATGGTTTCTTTTCTTTTATTTTATTTTATCTCATTTGATTTGATTTGACTTATTTTATTTTATTTTATTTTATTTTATTTTATTTTATTTTATTTTATTTTATTTTATTTTATTTTATTTTATTTTATTTTATTTTATTTCATTTTATTTTATACAACTTTTTGTCACAGCAGATTTCTCTGGGTGGTGAAATTCGGGCTGCTCTCCCCGGGAAGAGCGAATCACCACAAGTGCAACGCCTACCCATTCTATTTATTTATTTATTTATTTATTTATTTATTTATCCCCGAGCCGCCCTGGGGACTCCAGCTACCCGATTTTTCCTCAAGTATGGTGTCTAAACACGACACCTGTGTGCATGCTGTTTTTTTGTAATTTTGTCATCCGCTCCTACCGGCACACGATGGCCTGCTCTTCCGAAAGGCGGAACAGGGTTTTAACGTGTGCACAAGATGTTCTGCGTGCGTTCGCACGCGGGACCTCGGTTTATAGTCTCATCCTGAATGGTTTCTTCTTGTTGAGGAGGCCGGGGAGTGGGGTAGAGGGAAGAGAGGGGTGGTGAGAGGGGTGAGGGGAGTCGGTGGGAGGGGGTGGGGGTGGTTGGTGGGTGTGGATACAGTTTTGTTTTTTGTTGTTTCATTGGGTTTGAGTCAGTTTGGGTCATTTTGCATTGTGTTGTATAGTGCGTCTGTGTGAAATGAGTATATAAAGCGTCAGCGTGTAAGCCCGCGCACACACATGCGCGGACACGTGCGCGCGCACACACACACACATGGGTGCACACACGTGCGCGCGTGCACACATACACACACATAAATACACAAACATCCATACAAACACACACGCGTGCGAGTACATGTACGCACGCACGCACGCACACGTGCACATACACACACATGCGCAAGTGCACGCACGCACATACATACACATACATGCGGCGCGCGTGCGCGCACACACACTCACTCACACACACCTATACACACACATACACACACACAGTCCTT
>CM060335.1:42380921-42383421 GCA_030674155.1 Stramonita haemastoma | reverse complement strand
CGTACCCAGCCTCGCCCTTTCATCCCGGTTTGACGGGGAAAAAATCGAACTGAATGTCAAAGTCATTCGGATGAGAATATAAACCAAGGCCCTGTGTGCGAGCGCATGCAGAACATCTTACCCACACGTTAAAATCCCGTTCCGCCTTTCCAAAGAGCAGGCCATCGTGTGCCGGTAGGAGCGGATGACAAAATTATATATAAAAAAACAGCATGCATACAGGTGTCGTGTTTAGACACCATCCCTGAGGAAAAATCGGGGAGTTGGAGTCCCAGGGCGGTTCGGGGCTGTATATGGCAACGTTCTGGTGGCTCTTGTGACGGCACTGGAACCTTTCGTATCGGTCATTGCCTTTCCAATGGATCATTCCAGTGGCGTGGAGAGGGGGGTCTGCTGCATGGGTAACAGCTTGCCCTCCACACTTACTTACCCAGGCTTTGCGCTCTAAAGACTAGAGCGCAACTCCATAGTCTTCCGAGACTGATGGGTGCCTACTACTACTACTACTACTACTACTACTACTACTACTACTTACTACTACTACTACTACTACTACTACTACTATTATTATTATTATTATTATCTACAGTTCTCTGGGTGAAATAGCATGGGCATGGTTATGTTTAAAAGCTAACGGTGTCCCATAACCTATGTGGTCGTAGAGGAGCGAGGCATCAGAGACCTCATCTTCTCTAGGGGCCAGCATGTTGAGGGCAGCACCTATCTCCTCTCCATCGCTGCTTTACCTTCCCTGACCCTAAAGAAGGCAGGTACCCATTTACAACTGAGTAGACTGGGGGACTGTGGTGAAGCCAAGGCGCTAGGCGCGCAAACGGTCACCCATCCATTTGGTAACCTAAGTTTACTGTCCATAAAAAACTGTTTTTATATGTTTGTCCGTCGTGTTCGACGATGACTTTTCAAACAGCTGCTGTTTTTAAAATCGGGCAGAAATTGGATTGTAGTGGAGAGTCTGCCTACAGTAGTCATAGTTGATCACTAAAGACTAAGCTGTAAAGTGGAACTCCAAGTGTGGGAAAGAAATCCACTGATCATACAACCTCTCACATTGCTGTTGCCACCACGGTCAATGGTTTAATCAAGAACTGTGATAAAGCCACTGATCATACAGCCTCTCACTTTGCTGTTGTCACCACCGATCAATGGTTTTAATCAAGAACTGTGATAAAGCCCAGGCACTGAATGGTCAAGTCAAGTCAAGTCAAAAACACTTTAATCATCCCTGAAGGGCAATTACAACACTGACAGGCATATTGATACGAATCATAATCAAAGACACGAAATAGCTACATTTCATATTTGCAGGGAGATAGATAACTAGAAGCTGTCTTGCTGTCTCTGTGTGCTGCAGGCTGCTGGGACAGGCTCTCAGCTGTGGCCAGAGTCTGACAGAGGCCTGTGAGGACAGTGCATGGATGACCCCTCTCTTCAGACGATCCATCGAGGAAGGTATGAGCAGTCTGCGCATGATCGGCGAGGCCAACGGATGTTCCGGTCTTTGAGTCTTCTTCCTTATAGATCTGATTTCCTTGTCCGTTTTTGTTTTTTTTTGCTCTGAGCTGTAGAGTAGTCTGTAATGTAACCGGAGTGAAGGTTTGAAGTCCTTTAATTCGCTAAACTAATGAAAAGAGAGCAAATTAAAGTAATGAAGGAGAACAAAGAAGGCGAGAGAAAAGATTATCTATAAAAGGATAGAGAAGATTATCTATAAAACGTTAGAGAAGATTATCTATAAAAGGATACAGAAGATTATCTATAAAACGATAGAGAAGATTACCTATAATGCGATACATTTTAAGATGGTACTAGACTTTACATATTTGTGGAGATGTCCCTGCAGTGAGAGAAAGTTTGATTTGAACTGGATACTGTTTCCAGGTCACTCCAACGTTGAGTCCTAGCAGGGCTTTATTGTTACATGAAAAGTAATGTCCAGTTCTGACAAAGAATTTTGTCTGATTCTAAAATTATTTTTATGTAAGATTTGCCAGAGAAGATAGATACCCATTTTTACATACAGCCTCCATGTGTATGCAGTTTCGTCAAATTTGTCATCCGTTCCCACCAGTACATAATGGCCTACTCTTTTGAAAAGCGGGACAGGTTAAAGTGTGTGCAAGATAGTCTTTAGAAAGAAAGTGCATTTTAAAGTGTAATAAGTCATTTTTTTTCCTAAAGTGATGAAGTGTTCAATTTAAGGATTTTGATTATTCATAATCAGTCGAGAATCACGCTGTACAATCTGTGTTTGGCTACAACTTTTTAAAAAATTGTTTGTTTCTTTGTTTTGGGGTGGAGGGTTGGGGATTGTGGGGTTGTTGTGTGGGTTTTTTTTATAGTGTGTTTGCTTTGCTTTGTATCTTTGGAAGTACTAGCATGTTCTGCTAAACCAATTCCAAAGAATATTCTTATCTATGTAGAAACCATCTTTGTAAAACTATTGTCTCCATTATGGAGAGGTTTCGTGACCGCAAAAGGT
>CM060335.1:42373421-42375921 GCA_030674155.1 Stramonita haemastoma | reverse complement strand
ACTCACTAATTTCTCTGAAATGCTAAGTTAGCATTGACCAACCATTTTATCTTAGATTCACTTTTATCACAACAACAACAAAACCCGAGTAGATTTGAATGTTTTTTGTTTGTTTGTTTTGTTGTTTTTGTTTGGTGGTTGTTGTTGTAGTTTTTTTTTACAAAATCCACACTGATTCAAGCTTTGTCTTTTTGATTCTGAACAAGGAAATGTTTTATGTCCATGATGTATCTTAAATATACTCAACGTCTATCTACAACAGGAGAGACAATGTCTCATACTTTAGTTGTTTTTTTCATGACGTATTTTAAACACACTTAATTTATATCAACATCAAGAAACACTAAGCCTTATACTTCAATTTTTGCTGAGGAGGGGGGTGGGGTCATAACGTATCTTAAAGACACTTAATCTTTACTGACCACCAGAAAGACAATATATAATACTTTGCTTGTATATTAGCAAAGGCAGTAACAATCATTGTATGTACAAATCTGCGTAGGGATTGTGCCTGCGTGAGAACACATCATAACCATCATCAACATAATTATCATAAAATAGTAATAAAAAATATATATACATAACATATCCACACATTTGCTATAGCACGGTAAATAATCTACTCAATATGACTTTAAAAAAAAACAACAACAAATAAACAACCCCCCCCCCCCCCAAAAAAAAAAAAAAATTCATCACAAAAAGTGTTTTTGATTCAAAACTCAAGCAACATGCCAAACTTACTTTTTCAGCTTCCATCGTAAAAAAAAAAAAAAAAAAAGTATTTACAATAACAGAATAGTTTCTTGATAGCAAAAGCTGTCATTTTTCCTCCCAACACTTCTAGTGGTCTCTTTATTCTCTGGCACCATCAGTCCTCCGTGACGTGACGTGACGTGACGATGACGTGATGATTAAGCTCTGCTTACTGTTCATCCAAAAGTTTGAGGCCTACTCCTTTTCCGAGAAGAAAGATGAGATGGGGGTCCGGGATAGCTCAGTGGTCAGAGCGCTCGCTTTCCCCCAGCCAATGTTAAGCAGCGTCGAGTGTGGTTACCAATTGGATGGGCGACCGTTTGCGCGCCTTGGCTTCAGTACAGTCCCCCCCCCCCAGTTCACCCAGCTGTAAATGGGTACCTGCCCTCTTTAGGGTCAGGGAAGGTAATGCAGTGAGGGAGAGGAGATGGGCGCCACCCTCAATATGCTGGCCCCTAGAGAAGCTGAGGTCTGATGCCTCGCTCCTCTACGACCACACAGGTTGTGGGACACCTTTACCTTTTTTTCCACCTTTTAAGATGAGATGTTATTTTCTCACTTATTGAAGCTGCCTGGTCTATACATTTCATACTTCTTAATGTTTCAAGGCACAAAATATTTTATGATGATTCCATAATTTTAAACATATTTCTCGTGTTCATTGAGAATGCATCACTGTAGGAAAAAGACGGCACAAACTTGTGAAAAAAAAGCTTCTCTCTCTCTCTCTCTCTCTCTCTCTCTCCTCTCTCTCTCTCTCTCTCTCTCTCTCCTCTCCTCAAAGTTTGCTACAGGACCTTATACTTTTTTTTTAAAAGCATCTTATCAAAACAGCAGCCCGAAGCTGAGTGCAAAATTGATAAACGGAGTAGAGCAAGGGATGTAACTCCAATTTCTTTACATTTTTTGTCCACTGTTTTTATGCCCCCCCCCCCTTTCCCACCCCCACACCTCCCTGCCCCCTACTTGATACCACTCACAGAAATACAATTACTGGCTTAGTTATGCGTGTATATGTACACACATACCGCAAGGGCATAAGTACATCTTTGAATGACGAAGATCTCTCTCTCTCTCTCTCTCTCTCTCTCTCTCTCTCTCCTCTCTCTCTCTCTCTCTCTCTCTCTCTCTCTCTCCTCTCTCCCATGTATGATATATATCAACTGCAACACGATTTTTTTTTTTACATACATCTAGATGCAGTTGCATTTTGAGTATTCTTTCATTTTTCCCTTCTCCCAAAAAACAAAAATTTGCAGACATCTTTTTTTTTCGAAACACTTAAATATAAAAACATTTGAATAATAATATATATATATATATACAACAAGTCCTCGTGTTTTAAAAACGGTTACCCCTTTCAAACCGTAGAAGACATAATATACAAATCTATAGGGGAGGGGGAGGAGTGTCATTTTCACTTTTTCGGAGATACAAAAACGACCCAACAGTGTTTATCTTTGGGGGAGGTGGGGTTGCTTTTTTCTTAAATGAAGCACAGTATCATTTCAAACCATCTGTGTAACAGGCTGGAACCGACCGTCTGCCAGTCACGTAATGTTACATGTTTGCACGCCAATGCATGCCTCCTAGATGTAATGTAACGTAATAATTATCATCTTTACTAAAAGATCACGTAGGTTGACGTAGTCTTTACCGTTTTCTTGTTCTTCATAGTTTGTTTGTTTTTTTATTCACGTCATCATCATCATCATCATCATCATCATCATCATCATCATCATCA
>CM060335.1:42355921-42358421 GCA_030674155.1 Stramonita haemastoma | reverse complement strand
GCATAGTCAACTCAAACGCTCACGCTTGCGCGCGCGCGCGCACACACACACACACACACACACATGCACACGCACACGCACACGCACACACACACCAGAAGATGGAAGTGTACATCACTGGTTAGTGAATAGGATAATGATTGGGGTTATTGAGGAAATACAGGATAGGTTTGAATGGTACAATGTTACATCAGAATTCAGGATTTGCGTGTTTCAGCATTTCCATTCCTCGTCTCTAACTTTCAACAACTCTGACGGTAAGATGGCACGTCATTGAAAAAAATTGGATGTCTCTTCACTATGTATATATATGGGAGAATTTTTTTTTGTCAGGAAAACATACTTTTAGAAAGAAAATGAATAAATAATAACAAAAAGAACATTCTCAGAACAAAAAAAACCCTTTTTTGTCAGACTTACAAATTGAGCATACATTTCTAGATGAACTTTTAATAACTATTTTCTTAAAAATGGGCCAAAAGAACTGTCTTTTCATGTTCCACTTTTGTCCTTCTTTGCTGAATTCATTATTTACAACTCCCCCCCCCCCCACCACAAAAAGCCATGAAGTGGATAAAAAAAAAAAAAATTATGTACTGTAGAAGTCGTCAACAGAACCATTTTTGTACTTTTCTTTTATTTCCTTACATACTCTACATCATACTATTTCCTCGAATTTGACGCTGAAAAAACTCTCTGAAAAAAATCAAAACAGAGAGGAAGTAGCGAAAAGCCTGCAAGGAAAACGAAAACCAGATAAAAATAAAAGCTGGTACACTTTATTTCTAAAAGTGTCTCTCTAACTGAATGGCAGTTTCAAGAAACACGCAAATGTTTATATTAGGAAGCAGTTACATGAGTAAGAAATGAAGGAAAATATAGAAGGCAAAAATGTGACAAGGACATACACCTGACATAATAAAACATACAACCATAACAAACATGCATCGAACATTTTCACAATGGGCATGATATCGTACATAGTACTGATTTGTTTTTTTGCAAGAAACAGCGCTATATAAATTCAAAGTACTATTATACCACGCTGATTGGCCTTGTAATGAACAACAGTTCCTGCAGCCAGAGCTATGATATAACAAGCATATCTGTGTAATTTTCTTCTTCTTAAAAACACCCTCCTTCCTCCCCCCCCCCCCTCCCCTGCTTTCACGTATCACTTCTTTTTTTAAATCACATTAGATTACCATTGCCAAAGTATCTGCGCTGCCGTTTTTGATTTAAATTATTTCATTGTATGATACCTAACAACTGATGTTTTGCATTTTTATTCGTGAGATAGTCAATGTTTTTCAAGATATAAGATCAATATTCATAGTTTGCAGTTGTCTGTTTACAAAAGCGTTAAAACTATATCTTGGATGAAATAGCACGAAACTTTAACTACCCAAGAAATTCGGAGCATCTTAAATGATCAACAGATATTCTGATCGTGGATTTCTGCTACAAAGTTTGTTTCATGATGTGAACCTATTGTATTACCGAGCAGGCACACCAAAATGTAGGACAAAATATTTACTCTACTATATCATGCACAAATTTGTAACTGCATGCCATTAAGAAAATAATAAAGTGGAATACAGATAGATGAAAATGTAAGGTCAAAGTATATATCCTGATAATGAAAAGCAATGGCTTAAAAACAAAGCGAAAACATCAACATCAAATGTATCTGACTGAATAAACTTACTTTTGTCAACATCTATAAATACAAAGAGCATCTTTCTGCTACTAGGCTTACCCAATAATAAAAAAAACAGTTCCCGCTTGGCATACCACTATGGCTAAATTGTACAAACAAATCTATAAAACTAATTCAATAAACCCTGCAAAAACCAAATCTTTACTCGGCAAAATACCAAAGTTCCCTCATTTGCTAAATTCAATCTACATGAAACTTTTTTTCTAACTCAATAACAAAATCTTAATAACAAACAACAACAAAAAGAAAACCTGTCATCAAAGTCAAACAAATCAAAATAAAACAAAAAACAAAACAACAAAGTAACAAGCCAAAAGAAGAAATAAACAAAATATCGTTTACATCATGATAACAGCAACAAACCCACACACCAAAAAAAAGCAGCTAACTGAGAAGAAAGAAACAAACAAACAAGCAAAAAATAGGAACAAAAAAGGGGATAAGTAAAAGGGGGGGAAATAACTGAAAAAAAAGAAAGTGGGAAAACAGGCGGCAGACTAAGGAGCGGGGTGGGAAAGCAAGAGTCAACAAAGGGACATTGGAAACCTGGGGTTCGTTACCTCTGTCGCAAAGAAACAACTGATCTGTGGTCAAAAACACACAAGCACAGGTGTCTGTGATCAGCACGCAAGCAGTCTGACCTCTCTACGTGTGCAGGAAGGAACACAATGGCAATAAAAGTGGAGACAGACCCAGTGAGAGAAAGCCAAGGAAAGAAGAGAGCGATAAGCATAAAACACTATGTAGACACCATTTTGTAGTAAACACTATAGTGTCTGA
>CM060335.1:42315921-42325921 GCA_030674155.1 Stramonita haemastoma | reverse complement strand
CCTCACTCCCGTACGATCACACAGGTTATGGGACACCTTTATCTTTTACCTTTACCTTTTTTTTCTTTCTCTTTCTATCTTTTTTTCTTTCTTTCTTTCTTTTTTTCTTGTTCTCTTTTCTTTTGTTTTTTCCTTTCTTTTCATTTTGTTTTCTTTTGATCGATGTCGAAATATGCATTGTTTGACCATTATTCCTTCCCATTTACCTTCTCTTTTTTCTCTAGAACAGAAGGTGATAGAGAGTACTTCTTAGAGTTTTTTTTATTATGGTAGTTTTGATGTTCCTTTCTGAATGCTTCTTTTTTTTTTTACTCTGGTAACTTAAAGTCCTTTTGAAAAAGGTAAAGGTGTCCCATAACCTATGTGGTCGTAGGGGAGCGAAGCATCAGAGACCTCAGCTTCTCCAGGGGCCAGCATATTGAGGGCGGCACCCATCTCCTCTCCCTCGCTGCTTTACTTTCCCTGACCCTAAAGAGGGCAGGTACCCATTGACAACTGGGTGAACTGGGGGACTGTACTGAAGCCAAGGCGCGCAAACGGTCACCCATCTAATTGGTAACCACGCTCGATGCTGCTTAACATTGGCTGGGGGGGGGGGGGGGAAGCGAGTGTGCTCTGACCTCTGGGCTATTCCCTCCCCTTTTTGCATTTTTGTAATTTGCTTTTTCTTGCCAAACGCTAACGAATTCCTCTGTATATTGAATGAAAAAATTGCTGTCGTGTGAGGTTTTGGGGGCTCTACATTGTATCTAGATTCCGTGTATTGTATTTCTTACATCGTGTTTATCACTTTCTAATCTGAGATTATTTACTTATACCACTTTATGTCACAGCAGATTTCTCTGCTTGAAATTCGGGCTGCTCTCCTCGGGAAGAGCGTGTCGCCACAAGTGAAGCGATTTCCCATATATTTTTTTTTCTTTTTCCTGTCTGCAATTGTATTTGTTTCCCTATCAGAGTGGCTTTTTTCTACAGAATTTTGCCAGGGACAACCCTCTTGTTGCTGTGAGTTCTTTTACGTGCGCTAAATAATAATGTGTAACACACGGGACCTCGATTTATTCGAAAAGACTAGCACCCAGACTACCACTCATAATCTAATGGATGGGGGGAACAGTTTTGGGCCCAAACGGGATTCAAACCACCGCACACTCCGACCGGGACTTTTCGCATTCTAGACAGGCGCGTCATTCTAGAGATTAGGGGACGGGATAGCTCAGTGGTCAGACCCCTCGCTTTCTCCAAGCTGTACGATTAATGAAGCAGCATTGATCGTGGTTACCAGAGACTGTTCACATAGTTACCGTCTCTCCCTAGTAGTTTTCAACTGGCTGACTCATTCATTCAGAATCTCTCACCAGTTGCCCCTGTGTTGAAAAACACCTGTCTGGCTTAACCTGCTCTGAAAGCAGCAAAGACCAGCATTGACAGTGATGTCCTTAAGTGACTGTTGTCGTAAAGTGGTCTACATCGACAGAGCTAGATGAGAGTTGCTCCCCCGCGATCTTGAAACTTCGTTGTAGAATGATGCGCGTAGTGTATACCTGTGTGTGAAATGCTGCATAGCGTATTTTGGTATAAAGAATACAGTATTTGGTAAAAAGAATACAGTATTTGGTATAAAGAATACAGCATTTGGTATAAAGAATACAGCATTTGGTATGACATACCAGCATTATGTCTTACTCTTTGAACCCGGTCAGACCTATCTTTTTAATGTTCACATTCTAAACTGACTTTGTATCTAACTAATTAATAATTATCATTTCATTCCTGTTACTTTTGGGTTCGTGTTTATATATGTGTTAATGATATAAAAGCAATGTGCTCCGCAGTTGAAAAAAAAAAAACACATTTCTAATCATCTCATGGACTGCTTCCGTGCAGTTGAAATGTTGAATGTCTCGTTCCAGTTAAGGACCTAGAATCATTTAACGACACCGCAAATGACCCCTGAGGAGTTCAAGGTTAAGGTTAACAACCCACCCGAATTAGCATTCTCAAAGGTCTTCTTTGTGTGTATCCCTTTTTCTTCTCTTTTTTTTTTTTTGGGTAAGTGTGGGAAAAGCAGGTCCCTGTTGATTTACTAAACGGGTGGGGAGCTGTTTAAGGTGACATTAAAGGTTACTCTCTGTCTCTGTCTCTGTCTCTCTCTCTCTCTCTCTCTCTCTCTCTCTCTCTCTCTCTCTCTCTCTCTCTCTTTCTTCTCCTCTCTCTAAGTCCTTCGGATGAGACTTTAAACCGAGGCCCCGTGTGCCAACGAACGCAGAACATCTTGCGCACACGTTAAATCCTGTTCCGCTTTTCGTAAGAGTAGGCCATCGTGTGCTGGTGGGAACAGATGACATTTACAAAACTGCATACACACGGGGACTGGATGTAAAAAAGCACAAGAGTGCTTATCCCATTATCCTCGATATAAAAGAATAAATCAAATCAAATCTTCTCTCTCTCTCCCTCCCTCCCTCCCATAGCCTAATGAATAAACTTTACAAATCTCTCTCTCTCTCTCTCTCTCTCTCTCTCTCTCTCTCTCTCTCTCTCTCTCTCTCTCTCTTCTTCTTCTTCTTCTTCTTCTTCGTGTTCTTCTTCTTCTTCTTCTTCTTCTTCTTCTTCTTCTTCTTCTTCTTCTTCTTCTTCCTCTCCTCCTCCTCTTCTTCATTTTCTTCTTCTTCTTCTTCTTCCTCTTCTTCTTCTTCTTCCTCTTCTCCTTCTTCTTCTCTCGTTTGTTTTTACACGGTCAAATTTGATACGAGATGATTTCTTCTTCTTCTTCTTCTTCTTCTTCTTCTTCTTCCTCTTCTTCTTCTTCTTCTTCTTCTTCTTCTTCTTCTTCTTCTTCTTCTTCTTCTTCCTCTTCTTCTTTTTCTTCTTCTTTCGTCTTCTCTCGTTTGCTTTTACACTGTCCAAATATGTCAGGGAATATTAATGACATGTTTTCTTTCCAGCTCCTCTCGTGGGCCAGTACAGCTTGGTTTTTTGCAAAGGTTATCTCTGTCGGCCACACTATCTTCCTCAGGTCACCCATAGTATTATATAGCGTGAACCTTTGAAAGATGTGCTCACCAGCCTGGTTTTCTTTACCACAGGCACACAGAGGAGAAGGAATACAGAGATAGTAAGTGATCTATATGCCAGCAGGAGTTCTTGAGAATCGTGACTTGAGGTGTAAGGAATACACCTCTCTCTGTCACGCGTCCTTGGGAAAACTGACACTTTAGTATGGGGATGTTTGGAGAGGTGGCATATAAGTGATATTGATTTTTTTTATATCATGTATGTTATGTGTGGTGTGATGTTCTCCACGATAGTTAGTTAACATTGGTGAGGGTTGAATTTGTGTGGTGTATTTTTTTTCTGAGGTGTGGTGCGCTTGAATAATAGTAATTTACTACTGTGATTTTTTTTGTTACGATGAAGTATTGTTGTGTTAAGGTTTTTGGTGATAGGAAAATGTAGTGGCATGGAATATATTTTGTGGTTTTAAGTTTTCAACAATGTTATATTGACGATTTTTTATATTTGTTTGCTGTTGTTGTTGTTGGGGTTTTTTGGGCGGTAGAATGTAATGATAAGTATGGTGTGTTAAAGACTATAAGTAAAATAATTGTGTGTACTGTACTAGTATAGAATATTGCTTAGAACGATAGTTATTATTATCAGTCTCTTGATTTACTGTGATGAATGGTCGTGATATTTGGCTTTGAACATTAAAGCATCAGTGATGTTATTTTCCTATGGTGTCTTACTGTGGTGTGAACGATAGCATATCAGCGATGTTAATTTTGTGGGGTCTACCATTGAGTGAAATGCTTTGAAGGATAGCTATTCAGTATGTTGATTTTCTATCACGTCTTATCATGCTGTGGTGCAGAGAACTATTGAAGATAGGTAGTGCAGATAATTTTTCTTTTTTAATTTATTTTATTCTTTTATATCGAGGATAATAGAATACGCACTCATGTACTTTTTTCATCCAGTCCCCGTGTGTATGCAGTTTTGTAAATATTGTCATCTGTTTCCACCGGCACACACTGCCCTACTCTTACGAAAAGCGGGACAGTATTTATGTGTGCGCAAGATGTTCTGCGTGCGTTCGCACACGGGGCCTCGGTTTACAGTTTCATTCAAAGGACTTTTGGGGAGAGTGGAGTCAGCACTGATGTTAACTCCAGGGTAGAAATCCCCTCGAACGGGAATCGAGCTCGGGTCAACATCAGTGATTGATTTTTTATGGTGGAATATCGGACAGCAGAGGATCGCAGGGAATGGAGGAAGCTGGTCGCAAAATCTGTAATGGTGCCCCAACACACCCGGGACTACGGGCTTAGTGATGGTCAAGGAACGTCCAATTCAATCCACTCATGTTGTTTATAGCCGCGCCGACCACACATGTGCAATAATAATTTTGAACTTAAATAAACCACTGATGTTGATTTCTTACCGTGTATTATTGTAGTGTGTTGTTCTGAGCCTTAGTCAATCAGTGATGTTCATTTTTCATGGTGTATTATTGCGGTATGTTATGTTAAACTTTGGTAAATCAGTGACATGATTTTTGTTTCTTTTTTGTACTAGATGTGACGTAGTCCTTTGAACGATAGTATGTTAGTGAGGCTGAGTTTCTGTTTCTCTGGGTTACATTAATATGTAAAAAAAAAAAAAAAAAAGTGATATTGTGGTATAATGCTCTGTGCTATAGTAAATGCTGATTTCATAGTGTGCTGACGTGATGTGGTGCTTTAAACGACAATCTGTCAATGATTGATTTTCTATCGTAGAGTGTTGTCATGTATTGTATACAATAAATGCTGATTTTCATGATGTATTGACGTAGTGTGACGCTGTGAATGACAGTCTATCAATGATTCGATTTTCTATTGTGTAGTATTTTGATGTGTTACAGACAGTAAGTGATACTAATATTCTGTATAGTGTATTGTTTTTTTGTCGTGTGCTACAGACCACAAACACTGACAAAGCTAATGTGAAAACAAAAAGCAAACAAAACAAACTAAAAGCACAAGGAAACAAAAAGGAAAACAAAGAGACAGGGCAGGATAGGATAGGACAGGACAGGATAGGACAGAATGTGAAAGGACAGGATATGAAAGGACGGGACAGAACAGGACAAGACAGGATAGGATAGGACAGGACAGGGCAGGACAGGACAGAATAGGGCGGGACAGGAACAGAACAGAACAGAATAGGACAGGACAGGACAGGAAAGGGCAGGGCAGAGCAGGGCAGGACGGGACAGGACAAGGCAGGACAAGGACAAGGACAGGGCAGGACCAAAATTACAAGTCAGACAATAACGTGCCTTAGAACAAAACATAATAATACCAATGCCACAATTCACAGCAAGCCACGCTAAAACACGAGCTAGGATAGGCTGATCTTCCTGCCTGCCTTCAGTGTCACAACACTACAACATTTTGACAACCGCAGGTGCACATGTTTTCAAAACAAAAACTGACAACGACAATGTCGACTCCAGCAGTTTTCATATAAATTATAGATGTTATGGTACGATAACTCTAAGTTAAGAAGGGAAAAGACCTAAACATTGTGGTTCACATATTAAGTGTCTGCTAGTGCAAGGAGGAGTCAGGGTTAAAACAATAGTTGATATGTGGGAGAGAGAGAGAGAGAGAGAGAGGAGAGGAGAGAGAGAGAGAGAGAGAGAGAGAGAGAGAGAGAGAGAGAGAGAGAGAGAGAGAGAGAGAGAGAGAGAGAGAGACAAGGCAAGGCAAGGCAAGGCAAGGCAAGGCAAGGCAAGGCAAGGCAAAGTCTTTTATTCGAGGATAATAGATAAGCACTCGTGTGCTTTTTTACATCCAGTCCCCGCCCTTTTCAGGGATACATCAAATTGAAAATATACTAAACAATAAGACTTTACGCAGTACCAAACAACACACAAGAATAAAGGACACTGAGAGAGAGAGAGAGAGAGAGAGAGAGAGAGAGAGAGAGAGAGAGAGAGAGAGAGAGAGAGAGAGGAGAGAGAGAGAGAGAGAGAGAGAGAGAGAGAGAGAGAGAAGATTGTAACCCTGACTTCGAAGGGTAAAAAAAAATATTTACTTCGAAGTACTATGGGAACGAACTATTTCATTTGGTTTTGTTTTTGTTTATTTGTTTAGGTTTTGGTTTGTTTCCTTGTTGGTGGTGGTGGAAGTGGTGGTGGTGTTGATTTTTGTGTTTTATTTGGTTTTATTGTTTGTTACTTTCTGTATGTGTGTGTGTGTGTGGGGGGGGGGGGGGGGGTTACAATACCCACCTTATTCTATTTTAAAGTTCTCTCTCTCTGTCTCTCTCTCTGTCTCTGTCTCTCTCTCTCTCTCTCTCTCTCTCTCTCTCTCTCTCTCTCTCTCTCTCTCTCTCTTTCTCTCTCTCTGTCTGTCTGTCTGTCTGTCTGTCTCTCTGTCTCTGTCTCTCCACAAATCTATAATCCCAAAACCCACCCTAACGCAATTGTAACATGCCCTAGCCTTTAAACGGTCCCGTCCCTGTTGACTTAATTGATTATTAAAGGCACCAGAATCACCTGATGTGACAACCTACCTTATAATTATTTGTTATCATAGTTCTGTTATTATCTGGCTCTCTAACGTTAGAACTACTGTATCATTATGTAATACAGTCACTCTGTAGTTAGTCAAATTAATGTAAACTTCGTGTTTTGAAACGAAGCCTGTGAAAACGTAGGCTATGGGTGTTTGTTTGAAAGGGGTGTGTGTGTGTGTGTGTGTGTGTGTGTGTGTGTGTGTGTGTGTGTGTGTGTGTGTGTGTGTGTGTGTGTGTAAAAGAACCCACGGCAACAAAGGAATTTTCCGTGGCAAAATTCTGTAGAACAAAAAACCACGCTGGTAGGAAAAAACAAATACAGTTGCAGACACGAAAAAGAAAAAAAGGTGGCGCTGTACTTGTGGCGACACGTTCTCCCTGGAGAGACCCGCCCGAATTTGACGCAGAGAAATCTGCTGTGACATAAAGTGATATACAATAAATGAATACACAAATAAGATAAAATAGAGAGAACTATTTAATTGGGTTCAACGAAACTAGATCAAAGCACCACATTATAATTTTATCAATTAATCCCCACGTTTTTCGGGATTCTAATCACCACTTCTAATTAGAAAACATAAACGTAATGACTGGGATTTTAGAAGAAAAAAATACCAGCCACAGAATAGGATTGTGCCACTGACCCAGAAAAGGGTAGCGCGGAGGAAGAAGGGGTAGAAGGAGAAGGTAGAAGGAAGGGGAGGGGGGGTAGGAGCATGACAATGGCGCCATAAGGGATAATGATGTAGCTATTACAATGTCATTACATCGTCCCAGGCTTCTCAAGTCTGTCTGGAATCACCTGGTGTCAATAATCTCCGGATTATTAAGAAAGAGAGAGAGAGAGGAGAGAGAGAGAGAGAGAGAGAGAGAGAGAGAGAGAGAGAGAGAGAAGAGAGAGAGAGAGAGAGAGAGAGAGAGAGAGAGAGAGAGAGAAAAGCAGGTCAAATATAACTATTGTTGACATGACAAGCTAAAACGCGGCCACTTTAAATATACACTGGATTAACTCGAGAAGATCATTGCCCTACCCACCTACCTACCTACCTACCTACCATCCGCTTTTCGTAAGAGTAGGCCATCGTGTGCCAGTGGGAACAGATGACAAGATTTACAAAACTGCATACACACGGGGACTGGTTGTAAAAAAGCGCATGAGTGCTTATTCCATTCTGTTCCACATAAGATAATGAATAAATAAATAAATAAACTAATTAATTAATTAACTATTTAATTAATTAATTAGCTAACTAATTATTTAATTAATCTATATAAAAAAAACTACAGCTAACTATGCAACACATTCTGTAGAAACAAGCTGCTCTGGTTATAGGTAAACAGTTACAATTGCACAGATGGGAAAAAAGGGGGGATGGGGGATGGATGGAGCTACTCTTGTGGCCACGCGTTCTCTCTCCCTGGGGAATATAGCCCAAATTTCACGTTGATAAATCTGCCGTGACTTAATTAAAGTGGAATGCAATACAAAACAGTACAATACAACATTACACAATAATAACACAAAACAATACAATCCAATGCAGTACAATACAATACAGTACAGTACAATACAATACAATACAATACAATACATTGTCTTGTCGCCTTTGGGAGTAGGTACCACGACTAAATTTCTTCTTCGTAGTCGCCGTCGTCAGAAATCAAATCAACTATTCATATCAGTCATACATAATATTGCAAAAAATGCGTTGTGCTGCCGTTAAGAGCCTGACAAGTCAGGCCCAGCACATCCAAATTTGAAGGTCTGGATGTGTAGGATAAGAATAGAGGGACATGGGGGTCGAAACTGATGAAATTTTGTTTACAAGCTCATGTTAGTTATGCCTTATAGTGAAAGAGCATCACTTGCAGATCTCTGTGTGTGTGTGCGTGCGTGCGTGCGTGCGTGCGTGCGTGCGTGCGTGTGTGTGTGTGTCTGTGTGTGTGTGTGTGTGTGTGTGTGTGTGTGTGTGTGTGTGTGTGTGTGTGTGTGTGTGTGTGTGTGTGTGCGTGCGTGCTTGTGTGTGTGGGTGTGGGTGTGGGTGTGGGTGTGGGTGTGGGTGGGTGGGTGGGTGTGGGTGGGTGTAGGCCCACCTAAAGAAATAAGCTAAGGAATGTTCGCCAACCGTAACCAAAAAGCAGACGACATCTGGGAGCCTACCCTGTCATTATTTCGCTTTTAAACTGCAGCGCTCTCTCTCTCTCTCTCTCTCTCTCTCTCTCTCTCTCTCTCTCTCTCTCTCTCTCTCTCTCTCTCTCTCTCTCTCTCTCTCTCCTGTATATATGGATCATTATTGTTGTTGTTGTTGTTGTTGTTAAAGGAGGGTTTTTTTTATCTAGATCTTATCCCCTGATAAGAGAGGGGACTGGATGTAAACAAAAGCACGCGAGTGCTTATTCATTTTCCTCGAAAGAAAAGAATTTGCCTTGCCTTCTCTCTCTCTCTCTCTCTCTCTCTCTCTCTCTCTCTCTCTCTCTCTCTCTCTCTCTCTCTCTCTCTCTCTCTCTCTCTCTCCTTCCCACCAAAAACTGATTCACAGTCATTACCTCTCCCACCTAACTGCTGAACAAGTTCATGGTTCGTTGCTATCTAGGATGTGTGTTGTGTGTTGTGTGTTGTGTGTGTGTGTGTGTGGTGTGTGTGTGTGTGTGTGTCTGTGTCTGTGTCTGTGTCTGTGTCTGTGTGTCTGTCTGTGTGTGTGAGAGAGTGTGTGTGTGTGTGTGTGTGTGTGTGTGTTGTGTGTGTGTGTGTGTGTGTGTCTGTGTCTGTGTGTCTGTGTCTGTGTGTGTGAGAGTGTGTGTCTGTGTGTGTCTGTGTGTGTTTGTGTGTGTATCTGTGTGTGTGTGTCTGTGTGTGTCTGTGTCTGTGTGTGTGTGTGTGTCTGTTTGTGTGTGTGTGTGTGTGTGTGTGTCTGTGTCTGTGTGCGTCTGTATCTGTGTGTCTGTGTGTGTATCTGTGTGTGTCTGTGTGTGTGTCTGTGTGTGTGTGTGTCTGTGTGTGCATCTGTGTGTGTGTATCTGTGTGTGTCTTTTTCTGTCCGTTTAAGTTCTTTCTCCAGTTTATTTTTCTGATTCCCACGCTGCTCTTTCCTACACACACACACACACATTACACACACACACACTCCACTCACACACACACACACATACACTACACACACACACACACAAACACACACACACACAACACACACACACACACACACACACACACACACACACACACACACACACACACACACTACATACTACACACACTACACACACACACTCACACACTCACCCACCCACTCACTCACTCTCAGAATAATCCTTCGCAAACATACTTTTATCTGCATCAAATTAGGCAAAAGAAGAGGGATTTTGCTCTTTCTTATACTTCCTCCTTTTATTTCAGGAATACAGTCACCACATGGGTATTTTTCTTTCC
>CM060335.1:42280921-42300921 GCA_030674155.1 Stramonita haemastoma | reverse complement strand
TGTCTGTCTGTCTGTCTGTCTTTGTCTGTCTGTCCTGTCTCCTCTCTTCTCTCTCTCTCTCTCTCTTCTCCTCTCTCTCTCTCTCTCTCTCTCTCTCTCTCTCTCTCTCTCTCTCTCTTCTCTCTCTCTCTCTCTCTCTCTCTCTCTCTCTCTCTCTCTCTCTCTCTCTCTCTCTCTCTCTCTCTCTCTCACACACACACACACACACACACACACACACACACACACACACACACACACACACAACACACACATAACATTAGTTGTTGTTGTCGTTGTTGTTGTTGTTTTCAGGGGAGTTGGTTTTTTTCTTTTAATAGTGCCAAAAAAGGGCAAGGGACGGATAAAAAAAAAAAGTATATGAATGTTTATCTGTCACCCTTGAAAAAATAAAGATTATCAATCCATTCATTTATTCATCCATTCATTCATTCATTCATTCATTCATTCATTCATTCATTCTCTCTCTCTCTCTCTCTCTCTCTCTCTCTCTCTCTCTCTCTCTCTCTCTCTCTCTTCTCTCTCTCTCTCTCTCTCTCTCTCTCTCTCTCTCTCGAGCAGAGACTGACAGGGGCCCACTCAGGAATTAGGTAACTCTATAGGGCTGTAGGAACGTGGTTTTCTGCACAGTTTTGCCCTGGTATTTCTTTTATTTAAAGCTCTACTTTCTGAACTATTGGTGTCGTGCCAGATTGTGAATGTATTGCTAAGTATTGCAGAATTTTGTTCTGGTATTTTACGTTATATTTTCTTTTCCAGTTTGACTGCTGACCAATGTGTGCAGACATGTATGTTTGCTAGTCATACAAAGTTATGCGTTAGTGTTTTAAAGCTTAGCAGGGGACGTCTTGCGTACACGTTAAAAACCCGTTCTGCCTTTTGGAAGAGCAGGCCATTAAGTGCCGATAGGAGCGGATGACAACAACTTTTTTTTTTAAAAAACAGCATACACACAGGTGTCGTGTTTAGACACCATCCCTAAGGAAAAATCAGGGAGTTGGAATCCCAGGATAATTCGGGGCTGTATTTGAGATCGTATTGGCGGCTCCTGCGACGGTACTGAAACCATACATATTAGTGATTGCCTTTCCGATGGACCATTCCAGCGACGTGGAGAGGGCCACGGAGATCTGCTGCATGGGTAACGGCTTACCCTCCATATCAACTTACCCAGGCTTGGCGCTCTACAGCCAAGAGCGCAACTCCATAGTCTTCTGAGACTGACGAATGCCTACCTACTGCTCGTCTTTAAGTGCAATAGTTCCAGCGATAAATTCAGATTAAAAAAATATAAAACACAGATACAGAAAAAACATGGCATCTAAATCTTAAGACCACGACTTTTCAACCGCTCTACACAAAGCGCAATACCACCTTCCCCCCTGTCAATTTCGCAAGAAGCACACCAACATCGAGGAAGAGGAGATGGGCGCCGCAGCCACCTCAACATGCTGGCCCCTAAGAGAAGCTGAGGTCTCTAACGCCGCGCTCCCTACGACCACACAGGTTATGGGACACCTGTACCTTTTACCTTTTACACCAACATTCCTGAGGGGGGTTTGCGCAAATCTTTCACTGATAAACCATTCACATTCCTGCCCTAGAAAATCCTGTGACAATCAAAGCTGGTAGCTAGTGCAGTGCTGTTCCATACAGAAGCCCTAATCTATGGCCCTGTTGTGGTGACAGGTTTGGTTGTGGCCTAGAGGTAGGCCTAACGCGCCTGTTGAACGAATGAATGCTATTTCAAGGAGGTAACAGTGTAACTGTTAGCAAAAAGTGTTGGAGGGGGGGGGGGGGGGTGGTTGTTGGGTTGGTTGGGTTTTTTTTAACTCACTCACTCACTCAGTCCCATGTCCCAAAGGACGTAGGGGGGACATGAGAGAAGACGCAACAGAGATCTTTTTCCATGCTTCACGATCCTGTGTGGCTAGTAGGAGGTGTTGCAGGGGTTGGGCGGTCCAGTCTTTGATGTTGTCAACCCATGATTTCTTTTGGCGGCCTCTTCTTCTTTTGCCCTCGACTGTTCCTTGCAGGATGGTTTTTGCTAGGGTGTTGTGTCTTGTGGTGTGACCAAACCACATCAGCTTTCTCCTCTTTATGGTGGAGAGCAAAGGCTCTTGGGGGCCCACACGCTTTTTGATTTCTTCTTTCACATAGTTATTGGTCTTGTGTTCTTTGTATGATATTTTGAGGAGTCTTCTGTGGCACTTGTTCTCGAATGCTTGGATTCTCCTCTCTAACTCTGCTGTCAGAGTCCATGATTCACAGCCATATAGGAGGATAGATATCACGAGGGATTTGTAAAGGTGGTATTTGGTGCAGAAGCTGATGTTGTTGCTTCTGATGATCTTCTCGAGTCTGACTAGAGCAGATGTTGCTGTTGCAATGCGAGCTTTCACTTCATTGTTTGATGTGCCATCTTTTGTTAGGATGGAGCCTAAGTATTTGAATTGGCTCACCTCTTCTAGTGTTTCTCCATTCATCTTTATTTCCGTGATGTCATTACTCGCGCTGTTGACCATGATCTTTGATTTCTCTGTACTGACCTCCATGCCGTATGCGCTCGCTCGATCTGTTAAATTGTCTGTGAGGATTTGCAGTTCTTGTTTGCTGCTGCCCATGAGGTCAATGTCATCTGCAAATCTGAGGTTGCAAAGGGGTCTTCCACCAATGGAGATGGAAGTGTGGTGGTTTTGCAGTGTCTCTGTCATGATGTTTTCGAGGAAGAGGTTGAAGAGTACAGGTGAGAGAAGGCAGCCCTGGCGAACCCCAACCGTGGTCTTGAAGAACTCGCCCACGTGATTATTCATAAAAACTGCACTTTCTGCGTTCTCGTACAGAGCTTTGATGACTTCAATTAGACAGCTGTCAATGTTGAAGTGCCTGAGTACTTGCCAGAGGCCGTCATGCCATACCCTGTCAAAGGCCTTTTTGAAGTCTATGAAATTGTGGTACAAGTCTTTTTGGTGTTGGAGATGCTTCTCTATCAGAATTCTCAGATTGAAAATTTGTTCCATTGTGCTGCGTTTTGGTCTAAAGCCCGCTTGTTCTTCTGCCAGGAGTTTTTCCGCTTGGTTTTTCAGTCTGTTGAGGACTACCTGCAGCATGATCTTGCTAGGATGACTTATGAGACTGATGGTTCTGTAGTTCTGGCATTGTTTGAGGTTTCCTTTCTTTGGCAGGGGTATTACAAGAGACTGTGTCCATTCTTTTGGCCATTCTTTGGTGTCGTGGATCTTCTGACAAAGTTCTGTGAATCGCCTTGCTGTTTCATTCCCTCCATTTTTTATGAGTTCAGCTGGGATGTTATCGATTCCAGGGGACTTCCCCTTCTTCAATTGTCTAATAGCTGCATCTACTTCACACCTTAGTATTGGTGGGTCTTTATCTTGGTGTTCAGGGGGTTTGTCAGAAACTATGTTGGTATCTGGGCGTAGTGGGTAGTTGTACAATCCCTCACAGTATTCTGTGATCTTCCAAGCCAACATTGGAGGAAAGTTCGCCGCACTCACAGCCATCGACAATGATGTGGACACATTGGCCAACAACATCAAAGAAGTGCTAACGACAGCAGCAGAAGAAACATTAGGAAGAAGCAGAACAAAGAAACAACCTTGGGTGACAAATGAGGTTCTTGACCTCTGCGACAAAAGAAGAGAACTTAAGAAACAAAAGTTCACAAGTCAAGAAGCTTACAAGAAGTACATGGATAGCCACAGAGAAGTGAGGAAAAAGATGAGAGAAGCCAAAGAAGCGTGGATAGAAGAACAATGCAACAACATCGAAGCTGGAATGACCAAGGGAAACAGCAAAACAGCTTACGACACTTTGAAAGCACTAACGAAAACCACACAGCCTAAAGCCTCTGTTATTGAAGACAAAGAAGGAAATCTTTTAACGGAAAACAATGCCATCCTCCAACGCTGGACAGAATACTGTGAGGGATTGTACAACTACCCACTACGCCCAGATACCAACATAGTTTTTTTAACACCTGGCCCTTAATAAGGAAGGAAAAAAAGTATCAAATCAAGTAAACACATCATAACTATCATAAAATTGATATCATAACTATCAGATAGAAGAAGAAGAAGAAGAAGAAGAAGAAGAAGAAGAAGAAGAAGAAGAAGAAGAAGAAGAAGAACACAACAACAACAACAACAACAACAACAACAACAACAACACAACAACAACAACAGAAGAAGAAGAATTGCGAAGAAGAAGAAGAAGAAGAAGAAGAAGAAGAAGAAGAAGAAGAAGAAGAAGAAGAAGAAGAAGAAGAAGAACAACAACAACAACAACAACAACAACAACAACAACAACAACAACAACAACAACAACAAGTATAAGCAGCAAGCAACAAAAATAACAACAAAAACAACATCAATCAAAATAAAGGACGAACATTGAACAAAACAAAAACAACTCCCCCAAAACCCATTCCATCCCCCAGTCCGCCTCTCATTCTCAATAATGGATGTTTGACAGCGGTCACGCCACAAGGACAAATTGAGCGCCAGGGGGGCAGATGGTTCAACAGATAGTACAGTGATAGATGGTTCCACTCTACGCTTGTTCAAAATAAAATCTGAAAAATAATGTACCCGTACAAAGTGGGGTGTCTTCAAATCGGGTGCGTCGTCATAGTCGACCGAATCCTACCTACCCTTGTGTCCGCATTCTGTTAAGATTTTTTTGTATTGACTGTGTTGTGTGTTTGATGTGGTGATTGTAGGTTGGGGGTGGGGTGGGGTAGGGGTGGGGTGGGGGGGTGGTTGTGGTGGTTGGTGGTGATGGGTGTGGGTGTGTGGGTGTGTGGGGGGGGGGGGGGGGGGTGTGATGTGTGTGGTGGGTGTGTTGTGTAGGTGTGTGTGTGTGTGTGTGTTGTGTGTTTTGTGTGTGTGTGGTGTGTTGTGTGTGGTGTGTGTGTGTGTGTGTGTGTGTAGTGTGTGTGTGTAGTGTGTGTGTAGTATGTATGTGTAGTGTGGTGGTGGTGGTGGTGGTGGCGGCGGTGGTTGTAGTGGTTAGTGGTGGTGTGTGTGTGTGTGTGTGTGTGTGTGTGTGTGTGTGTGTGTGTGTGTGTGTGTGTGTGTGTGTGTGTGTGTGTGTGTCTGTTTGTGTGTGTGTGGTGTGTAGTGTGTGTTGTGTGGTGTGTTTGTATTGTGTGTGTGTTGTGTGTGTGTGTGTGTGTGTGTGTGTGTGTGTGTGTGTGTGTGTGGTGTGTACGTGTGTGTGGAGTAGTGTGTGTGGTGTAGTGCTATGTGTGTGTTTGTGTGTGTGTGTGTGTGTGGTGTGTGTGTGTGTGTTTAGTATAGTGTGCGTGTTGTGTAAAGTGTATGTAGTGCAGTATAGTGGTGTGGTGTGTGTGTATGTGTGTGTATATATATGTGTGTATGTGTGTGTGTGTGTATGTGTGTATATGTGTGTGTGTGTGTTTACGCGAATGTTTGTGTCTGTATATTTTCCTACAAGCCTTTTGTGTACATTCCCCTAGGCCCTAGGCTCCCCTGCTTAGGCTAGGCTTGTTTACGTTCTTACATGCACCCAGCTATATGGCACATGTTTGTGCCTTTTTTTCCCTTTTATTTATTCTTCTTATTTTTCCTAGTCACAAGAATCTACCTAGTTTGTCTCGGCACAAACACACACACACACACACACCAACACACACGCACACACACACTCACACACACACACACCAACACACACACACCAACACACACACGCACACACACACTCACACACACACACACACCAACACACACACACACACGCACACACACACACACACACACAAACTGATACACACAACCCACCACCACCACCCCACACACATACACAAACTCACACACACACACACACACACACACACACACACACACACACACACACACACACACACACCAACGCAACGCAACGCAACGCAACGCACAACGCAACGCAACACAACGCAACACACACACACACACACACACACACACACACACACACACACACACACACACACACACACACACACACACAACCCCCGACACACACACCCCGACACACACCCGTATTTGTTTTTAAACCTCAATAGGCCTAGTCTACCTTTGAATGTCATCCCAGGATTTCTATCACATTATTTTGCCGTCGACCCTGAAATAAAGAGACGTGTGCTTTTGTCAGGGGAATAGGCTATAGGCCCAGTTGGCCTCCGTCAGTCAGTGTCGACTATGGAATTTGCTCCAGGAGAAAGGTCATTTTTTGTTCAGCGACAGCGCCAGCTGTGGCTGGTCAGTCCAATGCGGGAGTGGCAGTCTCTGTTGCATCTGATGCAGATGTGGCTTGTTGAGGTGACTGGAGTACATACATGCCTTCCGCTTGGCTCTCTTTTCGTTTGCTGCGGTATGGATTTTTTCTTCACCACACTTCAGCTGTTTGTGGAGAACACTGCGCTATTTGCTGCGGTCAGCCACTAGGCCTACCTCCTCCCAGGCTATAGGCCTACAGTGAAGATATATCAGGGCTGAGCATCTAGCCCTCCCGCGGTGTAGTTACTTCTCCTTGTCTGATAGCTGGCTAAGGGACGGGATATTTAGCTCAGTGGTCAGAGCACTCGCTTTCCCCAAGCTAAGGTTAATTAATTTTATTCTATTTTATTTTATTCTTTTATATCGAGGATGATGAAATAAACACCTCGTGTTTTTTACATCCGGTCCCCGTGTGTATGCAGTTTTGTAAATCTTGTAATCTGTTCCCACCGCCACACATTGGCCTACTCTTACGAAAAGCGGAACAGGAATTAACGTGTGTGCAAGATGTTCTGCGTGCGTTCGCATACGGGGCCTCGCTTTAAAGTCTCATCCGAAGGTCTTTTGGGGAGAGTGGAGTTAGCACTGATGTTATAACTCCAGGGGGGAAATCTCCTTGAACAGGAATTGAACCCGGGTCGTCAAATTGCGAGCGCAATATTCTGACCACTAGGCTATCCCGCAGCATCGAGCAGGGTTACCAAGCGGATGGCTGACGGTTTGCGCGCTTTGTCTTCAGTACAGTCCCCCAGTTCACCCAGCTGTAAATGGGTACCTGCCCTTTTTAGGGTCAGGAAGGGTAATAAAGCAGCGAGGGAGAGGAGATGGGCGCCGCCCTCAATATGCTGGCCCCTAGAGAAGCTGAGATCTCTGACGCCTTGCTCTCCTATGACCATATAGATTATGGGACACTTGTCTGATAGGTGCTGTAGACTAGCCTATCTCAAGTCTGTAGTGCAGTGTTAAATCCTGTTCCATTTTTCGTAAGAGTAGGCCATCTTGTGCCGGTGGAAACAGATGACAAGATTTACAAAACTGTATACACTGGGACTGGATGTAAAAAGCCCATGAGTGCTTATTCCATTATCCTTGATATAAAAAAATATAAAAGAGAATATGTATACACACAAAAAATATATACACTACATATCTATATATATATATAAATATACTATATATATATATATATATATATATATATATATATATATATATATATATACGTACGCAAGTATACACACACACACACACACACACACCACACACACACACACACACACACACACACACACACACACACACACACACGTGCGCGACCAGATCTTTTGTTGGGACTGGGGCTTGGCTGTATATCTATCTATATATATATATATATATATACACGAAGGCAATTAGGGCACTGGTAGGTCTGTAATTAAAGTTGACTTGGAAGCTTGTAAAAAAAAATAATAATAATAATATTAATAATAATAATAAGACAAATCGCCACCCTTAATTCACCAGACACTGCTGAGATTCGGACCCACGATTTCATAGACTCACGGGGTGGAAGTCAAACGATCTTAACCACTCGGCTATAGCTCCATAGTAACTAACAGCATTACTTTTTCAGAATTCTTTGCTCCGTGGTTCAAAACTTCGCTCCGCCCGCGAACAGTTGGAACAGGAAGCCAAAAATGCGGAGCATGCGCAGTGCAAAGGAAGGTGCACAGGTCACAAGCAGACGAAACATTCTGTGTGTTGCCAGGGCATTGGACGCTACATTCTTCTTCTTCTCCTTCCCCCCTCCCCCCCCCCCCCCCCCCCCCCCCCCCCCCCCCCCCCCTCCTCCCCTCTCTCTCTCTCTCTCTCTCTCTCTCTCTCTCTCTCTCTCTCTCTCTCTCCTTAGTGAAACTAAGTCTCATGGCTCTCTCTCTCTCTCTCTCTCTCTCTCTCTCTCTCTCTCTCTCTCTCTCTCTCTCTCTCTCTCTCTCTCTCTCTCCTTAGTGCAACCAAGTCTCATGGCTGTCCCAAATGGTCAATCCTTTAAGCCTTCTGATATAACATCAAGTGCAGAAAGAACATCTTGAGCACACGTTATATCCTGTTCCGCTTTTCGTAAGAGCAGGCCTGCCCTTGTGTGCCGGTGGGAACAGATGACAAGATTTACAAAACTGCATACATACGGGGACTAGATGTAAAAAAAAAATTTTTTAAAGCACAGAGTGCTTACTTCATTATCCCCGATACAATAGAAGAAATGAAGAAAGAGAAAGAAAGAAAATTAAAAAATAAATACAAATACATAAAAAATAAGTGCAAAGTGTTTACCTTAAATCTGTGCTGAGGTCGGCTACAGGAAGGAGAAAGTATACAAGGGTTACATACTTTATTATTTATTTATTACCACTTAATGTCACAGCAGATTTCTTTGCGTGAAATTCGGACTGCTCTCCCCGGGGAGAGCGCGTCGCCACTAGTGCAGCGCCTACCCATTATTTTTTTTCTTTTATATGTTTCCCTATCAGAGTTGCTTTTTTCTACAGAATTTTGTCAGGGACAAAGCTCTGTTGCCGTGGATTCTTTTACGTGCGCTAAATAATGATGTGTAACACACGAGACCTCGGTTTATCGTCTCATCCGAAAGAATAGCGCCCAGAACACCACTCATGGTCTAATGGATGGGGGGAAAGTTTCGGGGCCAAACGGGATTCGAACCACCGCACACTCCGACCTGAACTTTTCGCTTTTTAGACAGGCGCGTTACCTCTAGACCACCGATCCACTTGAAAAGCACTAATGGCAAATTAACCAAAATTGACTTTGACAGGAGTCAAATTGTCAAAGCTCTTACATCTGATCATCATGCATCATATCCTATGATTCTTTTCAAGCATGAAAGAAACTTACCTTTTCTTTATAGGCCTATGCTTTACAGGAGACAGAAGAGGGGTCTACTGTTTTTGATGACAGTTTTTAACTGCAGGAGTATATTATTTTATTACAGACATAAAACTGTTCCTACAATTTCTTCTAAACGTTCATCAAATCGTAAAATGCATTTGGTTTTGACAAATTTCCATTCAGGTTTTTTTTTTCTTTTACATAGTAGGCAGACTTCATAATTAATGGGTGGCACTGCTCTTGTGGCGATGCGCTCTCCCCAGGAAGAACATCTCGAATTTCGCGCAGAGAAATCTTCCGTGACTTAAAGTGGTGTAAATGTAAGAATGTAATTGAGACGAGAAAACAAGCAATCTTAGCAAAGGTAAACACATTTACAGGGGCGTGTGTGTATGTGTCTGTGTGTCTGTGTGTGCGTATGTGCCTAATACGCATAATTTATATGTGCACTCACAAATTGCATTTGTAAACTGTTTAGTCTTTCTGCCTCGCGTTGATCGAGTCATTTTATTCTTGTATATTGTTTGACATGATCACAAACAAGAGACAAATGGATGTCACATTTCTCAACAATGGTAAATAATGAAAAATTATGACTGTGCTCTACTTAACAAACTGCCTACCGTAGCTATCCAAGAACAATCATTGTAGCCTTAATGACATGTAAAGGATCAACCATTCCATGATAGCTACTTGATAGCTTTAACAAAAACAAAAAAGCAATTGGACGCAAACAAACGCAACGCAAGCATGGTTTTACTAAACCAGAAAGTCTGTTTAAAAACAAAAGTAAATAGGGATTTTGGTTCTGGCTCCTCAGCTTCCTGTACAAAAACTACCTTAGAACGCCTGTTGTAAGTTTTTCTCGTTCAAATGTAACAATAGCTCACTTTCTTTTAAAACATTCAATAGATCTTGGCCCCTTAAAAAAAAACCCAAGCTAGTCAAACATATGACGTTCCACAACTGTATCAGACTTGATTGTGGGGGAGGGAGGAGGGGGGAAAGGGGAAGGAGGAGGGGAGAGGGAAAAGCACATTAACATGAATATTTCAAAACCTCAACAACAAAGAATAATAATAAAAACTGTCACTACCATATATACAAATCCCATCGATGTAAGTAAGAATTTGAACTTTTGGACATGTATATCATGTTCTCGAACACTCGTCACTTCCTGTTCCTCATCCGGGCTACTATCGTGTCTACTTCCTCCCCCAGGCAATAGATGATATCACGTGACAAAGTCAGTGTTGATGTCACCAGTTTTCAAAGGGGGGGGGGGTGACATTTATACCCTGATGCTTGGTGGTGATAGGGGGCGTGGGGAAGGGGGAGGGGGGGGCACTGGCTATCCTGAAAAGGTGTAGTGGAGGGGTGACAGTGGAGTCAGCAGAAGAAGGATTTGGCTTTCTCTCCACCACGCCTTCTTGTGTTGATGTCAAGCGTTTCCACAACTCGCCCTCGCCTGGTGTGGTGTGGTGTGGTGTGGTGTGGTGTGGTGTGGTGTGGTGTGGTGTGCCCCATTTGTAAATATGTCACCGCCTCTGACACAAAAACTGATTGACAGACACACAGAAACACACGCTTGCACGAAGACAGACGCGTGCATACACACACACACACACACACACACACACACACACACACGCGCGCGCGCGCGCGCGTGTGCGCAGGCGTACACACACATATATATCCACATACATACATACATACATACATACATACATACATACATACATACATACATACATACAGACAGACAGACAGACAGACAGACAGACAGACAGACAGACAGACAGACAGACAGACAGACATCCAGAGGAAGAGAGAGGGAGAGAGACAGAGACAGAGGAGAAAGAGAGAAAGAGACAGAGACGAGAGAGAAACACAGAAAGAGATAGAGACAGAGATAGACAGACAACGAAAACTTCGAAAACTTTTTTTTTTCAAAGAGGGTAATAGATTAAGCAATAATTGCTGTTTTATATCCAGCCCTCTGGAGAAAAAACCCTCCCAAAACAAAAGAAAAAGAAACAAACAAAAAATTTACCCACAGTATACGTTACATGAAAAGTTACCAAATGCACACAATATAAAAATACATCACGAAAATCATTTCTAACAAACAAGAGAATATTCGATACCAACATGGTGGGCACATAAAAAAAACTATTTTCAAGATTCATGAAAGAGAGAGAGGGAGAAAAAGAGAGACAGACAGACAGACAGACAGACAGACAGACAGACAGACAGACAGACAGACAGAGGGAGAAAGAAAAAGAGAGACAGAGACAGAGACAGAGATAGAGAGACAGAGAGACAAAGAGACAGAGAGAGACAGAGGCAGAGAAAGAGAGACATAGAGAGTCTGTGTCTGTATCTGTGTGTATCTGGTTGTCTGTGTGCATGCGCACGTACATGTGTGTGTGCGTGTTTGTGTACGTGTGTGTGTACGTGCAGTGTGCTCGCCTGAACACATTTGATTGTGTGGGATTTTTTTCCTTTTATTCTTTTATTTTAGGACAATGGAATAAGCACTCATTGTTTTTTACATCCAGTCTCCGTATGTGAACAGTTTTGTAAATTCTGTCGTCAGTTCCCACCAGCACACAATAGCCAACTCTTCCAAAAAGCGGAACAGGTTTTAACGTGTACTCAAAATGTTCTGCGTGCGTCCACACACGGAACATCGGTTTATAGTCTCATCCTAAGGATGTGTGTGTGCACGCGTACATGCATGCGTGCGTGTGCGTGCGTATGCGTGTTTGTGTGTATGTATGCGCGCGTGCGTGTAAATTTGCATGCGCGCGCGCGTGTGTCCCCCCCCCCCCCCCCCCCAAAAAAAAAAAGCAAACCCCATAATTAGACTTCAAACTGGGCCCTGTGTCCACTTCTTAAACAAGCTCTAAGACGACTTTTGGCAGACGACCACCGTGGTGGAATGTAAGACTGGAACACGGGGCCGGTGTGGGAAACAAACTGGCAACTTAACCAGCCCTGCCTGTCCACCTGTCTGACCCCAGGACAGTCATGTCTGACCCGCGCCGCCGCCAGCTTGTGTTGACTGACCCTTATGTGGTGTGGTGTGGGTTTTGCCTGTTGTTGACTCTTTTTTGTCTCTTGTGTGTGGTGTGTGTGGGGTGTGTGTGTGTGTGTGTGTGTGTGTGTGTGTGTGTGTGTGTGTCTGTTTGTCTGTCTGTCTGTTTGGTTTTGTTTGTTTGTCTGTTTGTGTCTGTGTGTCTGTCCGTTTGTGTCTGTGTCTGTGTCTGTCTGTCTGTCTGTCTGTCTGTCTGTCTGTCTGTCTGTCTGTCTGTCTCTCTCTCTCTCTCTCTCTCTCTCTCTCTCTCTCTCTCTCTCTCTCTCTCTCTCTTTATCTATCTATCTATCTATCTATCTATCTATCTATCTATCTATCTATCTATCTATCTATCTATCTATTTATCTATCTGCCGATCTACCTACCTATCCATCTATCCTTCGGATGAGACTTTAAACCGAGGCCCCGTGAGCGAACGCACGCAGAACACCTTGCGCACACGTTAAATCCTGTTCCGCTTTTCGTAAGAGTAGGCCATCGTGTGCCGGTGGGAACAGATGACATTTTCAAAACTGCATACACACGGGGACTGGGCGAAAAAAAAAGCACAAGAGTGCTTATTCCATTCTTCTCGATATAAAAGAATAAATCAAATCAAATCTATCTATCTATCTATATAGAGAGAAGCCTATCCTTACACTTTTTTGTAATTTTGTTTTGGGTAGTCTTTAAGGACTGAATAATATGTTTTAAAAAGTATACGAATTATTATCTATCTGTAACCCTTTTAAAAAATAAAGGAATGTTCATTCGTCCAGTCATTCATTCATTCATTCATTCATTCATTCATTCTCTCTCTCTCTCTCTCTCTCTCTCTCTCTCTCTCTCTCTCTCTCTCTCTCTCTCTCTCTCTCTCTCTCTCTCTCTCTCTCTCTCTCTCTCTCTCTCTCTCTCTCTCTCCTCCTGTGTGTAACGTTTTGGTCCTTGTGTTTGTTCGTGAAGTGGTCAGACACGAACACAGTGCGAAGTCCTCTTGAATCGACTTTGCACGAAACCACACCACCACGAGTAAACCAGAAGAGGGAAGAGGGGGGGGGGAGAACTAGGAAGGGAGGGTTTTTTCTTTTTTTGCATGTGTCGTCTGTACAGTGAGAGACCTATCCTTCTTTGTCGTGTATGTTTAGTCCAGTACATTTCCTGCATGCAATCTGTATGTAGAAGAGAACTCTGATGGATTGGTGGAGAAGGAGGAGGAAAGAGAGAGACAGAGAGACAGAGACAGAGAGACAGACATAGAGGCAGAGAGAGACAGATACATAAAGAAAGAAAGAGAGAGAAAGAGAGAGAGACAGAGAGAGACAGAGAGAGACAGAGAGAGACAGAGAGAGAGAAAGAGGCAAGGCCTTCAATGGCGGCAATTTAGGCTTTTTTTTTAGTAAGACCCATGCCTTTGGCCTGACCTGACTTAAGTGTCGGCTCCTGGATGAGCCCTCATCAGATGTCCCGACTGTCAGTGATTAAAGCTCCACCTGCCGTGGTGGTACCTTACAAGTAAAGTCAAGTAAACATGTATGATATCAAACGAGTATCAAATTAAACGTACCATTTCATTTCTTTTAAATTCCTGATTCCTACCTTACAAGTAAAGTCAAGTAAACATGTTTGATATCAAACGAGCATCAAACTAAATGTACCATCTCATTTCTTTGAAATCCCTGATTCGTACCTTACAAGTAAAGTCAAGTAAACATGTCTGATATCAAACTAGTATCAAATTAAACGTACCACCTACATTTCTTTTAAATCCCTGATTCGTCAAGGAAACGAAGCAAGAGGGAGGTAGGTAAAATGACTCCCTTAACGACCGTGCAGGGATGAAGCTGCAGGCAGGGGACATCACCACTGCATAGCTTCCGGGATAACATGAGATTCCGGTTGTCACATCGATCTCTCTCTCATTCCTTTGGCCAATCTTCTCCTCGTCTTCATTCTCCTTGTCATACTTCTCTCTCTCTCTCTCTCTCTCCTCTCTCTCTCCTCTCTCCCTCTCTCTCTCTCTCTCTCTCTCTCTCTCTCTCTCTCTCTCTCTCCCCACACACACCTTTCCTCCACCCCCACCCCCTCCCTCCCTCCTCCTCCTGTGGAGAACATATGTCGCCTTGGGGGTAATTTGTCAGTGATGGAGATGGCCTCTATCAGACGACCTTTTGGGGAGGACAGTGACGATTGGCGATGTACGGTCGGGACAAGATAAACAACATGGATGGAGAGTTGTTACTCGACTCCCTCGATCATTTATTTGTTTGTTTATTTTTGTTTGTTTGTTTGTTTGTTTGTTTATTTGCTCTTTTATATCGAGGATAATCGAATAAGCATAGCACTCATGTGCTTTTTCTTTTACATCCAGTCCCCGTGTGTATGTAGTTTTGTCAATCTTGTCATCTCTCTGTTCCCACCAGCACACAATGGCCTACTCTAACGAAAAGCGGAACAGGATTTAACGTGTGTCCAAGATGCTCTGCGCGCGTTCGCACACAGGGCCTCGGTTTATAGTCTCATCCTAAGGACTTTTTGGGGAGAATGGAGACAGCACTGATGTTAACTCCAAGGGAAAAAATCCTCTCGAACGGGAATCGAACTCGGGATCGTCAAATTGCGGGCGCAATGTTCTGACCACTAGGCTATCCCTATCCTCTATGCTATGGTCAGTTCAGTTGCAAGCACTCAGCACGGCACAATTACTCGCAACATAAAAGATTTATTGTAGGAGGTGAACTATTCTGGGATGGTCTCTTTCTTTGTTTCGGGATGTGTGGTGGTAGGAGGGGGTGGGGGGGGGTTAGAAAAAATAGAGTAACGGACGTGAAGATAAGAGTATTTAAGTAAGATGTAGACCCGTAAAACGCTCGTGAATACATACAAAACAACTGATTTGCATAAAAATAATGGGCACTTACCTGTCCAATAAAGGGGGAAAAAACGCACACAAAAGAACAGGTCATGGTTTAGGACAGAACACGTATACGTACACACACAGAGAGCTGCTTATGTAGATAGGGAAAAACAAAAACAAAACCAGTTGAAGGGACAAAGAATGATCGTCAAGAAAGACACACGAATGGATGGATGGATGGATGGATGGATGGATGGATGGATGGATGGATGGATGGATGGATGGATGGATGGATGGATAAACAAAAAGACTGACTCAAACGCAACAACAACAAAAACAACACACACATACACACACATGCATGCACGCTCGCACGCACGACACAGACACAGACACAGACACACACAGACACAGACACACACACACACACACACACACACACACACACACACACACACACACACACACAACAATTATATAATATATATATATATATATATATATATATATATATATATATATTCATGATTCGTTTTAGCAGTTTAACATCAACAATATTTTTCTGACCCTTCACAGTGTTAACGTCCTAATTTTAACCACCACCCCTCTCCTCCATCCTCCTCCACCCTTCGTCCCATCATCCCCCCCCTCCATAACTCCACACACCCCCTCCCCACCTCGCTAATCATCTGTATGATTGATGAGTTCAAGTCTTCTTTCAGTCACCCAGATCTCTTATCTTTTTTAATGATCTGCTCCAGGGGGAAAGCAGACTGACAGCATGCATGAAGGTAAAGGTTTCCACATCTAAATGGTTTTACAATTTCTTCCCAGAAACTACTACTGAGGCTGAAAGTGTATATTATTTCTTCTTCGTTGTCTTTGTCCAACACTCAGACTGCAACTATTCTTGTCTGTCATATCAGCAACAACAACAACAACAACAAAAAGCGTTACGCTGCCATTAAGGGTAAACACGGGTCCAAAAGTGCCCTAAATCATTTTTTTTTTTAGAATAAAAAATTGCTGGATATATTCAAGAAGCTTTCCCTGTGTGAATTTATTCAATTCAGGTTGTAAAAAAATGTCTGTAGAAACAGGTTACTTCAACGTGTTATAGATAAAAAGGTTTAGGAGTTTGAAACATTTAGTTTTGGTGGCCATTATTGGATTGTTTCCATGGCAACAGTGCAGAAAACAGTAATTCTTTGATTTTTAGGCGTTACAAATGGTGCCCTTTCAATATATGGCATAACTTTTAACATGGGCTTGTAAGCAAAATTTCATCAGTTTCGACCCCCATATCCCACTTAAAGCGCCTGACAAGTCAGGCCCAGCATCATCCGACTTCGGTTTTTATCTGTGCAATGTTTAATGAATTTCGTTTAAAAAAAATGTTTACAAAAATATTACGCTAAACATCCAAACTCTTTACAGTACGAACAACTCTTTCCTTCACCAATTTTAATAATAAGTCTCTGCTCAGTGTTGTTAAAATGATTGATATTATCAGAAAAAACATGTAAACTTTGTTCAAAGTATTCGATATGTGTAAATGGACAAACTTTTTTTGTTCTATAGTAATTTTTGTTCGATTTTTCAGTTACATGGTGCATGTATGTTGTTCAGTTATGATTTTGTTTATTGCTGTTCTGTAAAATCCTCCATATCCCTAAAGGGATGACAGGAAGTAAATTTGAAATTTGAAATTTGAGAAATGTTATCTTTCAAGTTATTATATGGGGACAAAAAGGCAGGAGTACGGATGGACCAAGAAGACAGAAAGTAGACAAGAAGAAGGTGATAGGAAGAAAAAGAAGAACGAGGCAAAAACATGGAGAGGGATAGAAAAGAGGGAATTCCTAGCTCTACATTCCAGAAGGTAGTGATGCTGTTTATACTGACAGGCCCCCAGTATTCCTATGGGAGAAAAATCACACTGACGAAAATTTTTTGTTATCAATCTTTAATCTGGATGGGAAATTATTAACACACACGCGCGCGCGCACGCGTACACACACACCACACACACACACAACACACATATATATATATATATATATATTATATATATATATATATATATATATATATATATATATATATATATATATATATATATATATATATATATGTGTGTGTGTGTGTGTGTGTGTGTGTGTGTGTGTGTGTGTGTGTGTGTGTGTGTGTGTGTGTGTGTGTGTGTATAGCACAAAGCGGAAGTAGATCAACCAGCATATCGTTCCCTAATATTTCAGCTTTCGCGTTCCTCAGGGGGTGTTTATTGCGATGACGTGATGGTATGACATCAATTTTAATTATAGGTCATTGTGAAACTTTGTTATGATACTTTACTTAAACGTCATACTGAGTAATCAGACACAGAAGAAAAGAAAAGGAAGAGAGAGAGAGAGAGAACCTACTTGAACAATCAAGGTCACATATGATATATAATATATAAGTAATATAATATATAATTATATATATATATATATATATATATATATATATATATATATATATATATATATATATATTATATATAATATAAATAAAAACTGCGATGAATACCATTGCACACAGACCTTTTCAAGCGTGGCAAAGTGCGAACTCACAGAACTATAAAACCCAGTGCATGAAAAGACAAGGAAACAGAGACTGCCTCAATTAAATGAGCCTTCATCTTTGTATGAATATGTCATGATTTTAGGACATGTCGTTTCCTACATTGAGGAAGCAGAATCAATTTTGCTTGGCAAAAGAGAGCTGACAGTCATCACAGACATCACGTTTTTCCTCCTTTGTATCTATCTACAGCCAAAATTAGAGGTTATAGCACAACCATCATCTTGATGTGTGTTTGTTTACACTTGTAACCAAGAAATAATATGACGCAATAAGATTTGACTGAATGAACAGCTGAAACCATATCAAGCTTTTTTTCATCTATTCTTTTTGCCGTGTGCTTTAGTGTATCACGTCATATGATAAGCTTCGAGCTTTTTTGTTTCTCTTTTTTTTTTCAAGTTCGACGCCTTTATTCTACCCTAAGAGTTCCCACGCCAGTTCTCTCTCCTCTCTCTCTCTCTCTCTCTCTCTCTCTCTCTCTCTCTCTCTCTCTCTCTCTCTCTCTCTCTCTCTCTCTCTCCTCGTTTGCCGCGCGCGCGCACGCACACACATACACACACAAGCATGCACACACACACATGAAGAGACTCAGAGACACGCACACACAAAGGCATGTATGTATGTATGTATGTATGTATGTATGTATGTATGTATGTATGTAGGTAGGTAGGTAGGTAGGTAGGTAGGTAGGTAGGTAGGTAGGTAGGTAGGTAGGTAGGTAGGTAGGTAGGTAGGTAGGTAAGGTAGGTAGGTAGGTAGGTAGGTAGGGTAGGTAGGTATATAATGATGCATACTGTATGTATGTATGTATGTATGTATGTATGTATGTATGTATGTATGTATGTATGCTGTATGTATGCAATGCATGCATGCTGTACGTATGCATGTATGTATGTATGTATGTATGTATGTATGTATGTATGTATGTATGTATGTATGTATGTATGTATGTATGTATGTATGTATGTATGTATGCATGATCATGTATGTATGTATGTATACAGTATACATGTATCTAGATGTATGTATAGGTGTGAGTGTGTGCATGCGTGCATTTGTACGTGCATGCGTGCGTGCGTGTGTATGTGTGCGTGCGTGCGTGCGTGCGTGTGTATGCATGTGTGTGTATGAGTGTAGAATGTTTAGCTACAAGTCCCAAGTTGTCGATTTTCTTCCATAGAAGAACCGACACTCATGTGTAACAGTCGAACTCAATTCTCAACCAGCCATGCGTCAAGTGGATCGCTCGGAAACGAACCATTTATTTTTTGTGCCTGAATAAACCTTGCAAATAGAGTTCAATCACCAGATTCGAAAACTGAAAGAAAGAAAGAAAGAAGAAGAAGAAGAAGAAGAAGAAGAAGAAGAAGAAGAAGAAGAAGAAGAAGAAGAAGAAGAAGAAGAAGAATGAATGAATGAATGAATGAATGAATGAATGAATGAATGAATGAATGAATGAATGAATGAATGAAACAGAAGGGGGGAAAAGGAGAGGATAAGAAAAAGAGAGAGAAAAAGAAAGTAGACAAATTCAAAAGACATAACGAAGAAAACTTTAGACCACACAGAGAAAGACACATGAGAGTGAGAAGAAATAGAATAAACTAAATAAAACAAAGAAAATTTGAAAAATAACGCAATGTGAAAAAAAGGAGAAACAAAAGAAAGGAAATATTTTAATACGAAAAAAGAGAGAAAGACAAAAAAGGAAGAAAAGAAACAAACAATATGAAATTGACACTGAAAGAAACAAACAAATAAAAGAAATAAACAAACTAAGAAACAACGAAAAGAAGAAAAAAAGAATAACATAAACCAAAGACAGAAAAAAACTTACCAACCTGACTAAACAAGTAAACAAAAAGAAAGCAAAATAAAACGAACCATAGACTTTGGCATGAACGTTTAAAAGATGTCATGAAATTTATCCATTATTCTCTTTGGTCAGTGCATTGTATTGAATTGTATTGCATTGTCTTGTGTTGCATTGGATTGGATTGGATTGGATTGGATTGTATTAAGCCACGGCAGATTTATATGCGTGAAATCCGGGCTACTTTCCTTGGGGAGAGCGCGTCGCCACAAGAGCAGCGCAACCGTATTTGTTTCCCGATAAGAGTGGCTTTATTTCTACAGAATTTTACAAGGGACAACTCTCTTGTTGCCGTGGGTTCTTTTACGAGCTTTTTCTACAGAATTTTGCCAGAGACAACTCTCTTGTTGCCGCGGGTTCTTTTACGAGTGTTAAATAATGATGTGT
>CM060335.1:42260921-42273421 GCA_030674155.1 Stramonita haemastoma | reverse complement strand
CAGTGCCACCCTTTTTTTTTTTTTCTGTCTACAACTGCATTTTCTTCCCAATCAGAGCGGCTTTTTTAAACAGAATTTTGCCAAAGACAACTGTCTTGTTGCCGTGGGTTCTTTAAAGTGCGCTAAGTAGTTATGTGTAACACACAGGACCTCGGTTTATAGTCTCATCCGAAAGACTAGCACCCAGACCAACACTCATGATGTAATTGATGGGAAAAGTTGAGGGCACAAACAACGAAAGCTCTGCCAAACCATGCAAATGCCATGCAAATTCATTCTTCTTATTCATAATACTGGATTATTGCAATGAAAAATAAAAGTAGAGAGACAAAAGGCTTCTGTTTCGCTTCAACTATCAACTATTATCAGGAAGAATTGGCGGTGTTCATGTAATGGACATTCTGGTACCATACACCTGTTCACTGTATTGGGAGAGGGGGCAGGGGGGGCTGGTATGTGCTTGAAAACCTTCAATATCTTGCCAAATACCACCTGCAACATAAGACGATGGATCTTTATGCAAACTCGGTAGGTTCGTTTTGTTTTTTCTTAATTAACGAGTCCTTTTTGTTACTAAAAGTAACATGTTCACATATTTTTTAATCCAATGAGTTTGCTCAAAAACAATTCCTTGTTTCTTTTCCTTCTTGTTTATCTTCTGGCTACTTGGTCCACTCTCCTGCCTTGTTTTTTTCCAGAGAAACACAGAAGATTCTGTATTCTGTATTCTGTGCCACTTTATGTCACGCAGATTTCTCTGCGTGAAATTCGGGCTGCTCTCCCGGGGAGAGCGCGTCGCCACATGTGCAGCGCCTACCCATTTTTTTTTTCTTTTTCCTGCATGCAAGTGTATTTGTTTCCCTATCAGAGTGGCTTCTTTCTACAGAATTTTGCCAGGGACAAACCCCCTTGTTGCCGTGGGTTCTTTTACGTGCGCTAAATAGTGATGTGTAACACACGGGACCTCGGTTTATCGTCTCATCCGAAAGACTAGCGCCCAGACCACCACTCAGGGTCTAATGGATGGGGGAAAAGTTTTGGGTCCAAACGGGGTACGAACCCCGCACACTCCGACCCGGACTTTTTGCTTTCTAGGCAAGGCGCGTAACCACCTAGACCACCGATCCATACGCTGAGCCTGACTTGCCAGGCGCTTTAACTGGATTCGGGATAGCCTAGTGGTCAGAACATTGTGCTCGCAATTTGACGACCCGAGTTCGATTCCCGTTCGAGGAGATTTTTCCCCTGGATTTAACATCAGTGCTGACTCCACTCCCCAAAAGTCCTTCGAATGAGACTGTAAACCGAGGCCCCGTGTGCGAAAGCACGCAGAACATCTAGCGCACACGTTAAATCCTGCTCCGCTTTTCGTAAAAGTAAGCCATTGTGTGCCGGTGGGAACAGATGACAATATTGACAAAACTGCATACACACGGGGACTGGATGACAAAAAGCACATGAGTGCTTATTCTATTGTCCTCGATATAAAAGAATTTTTTTTAATTAAAAAAAAAAACGGCAGTACAAGGCATTTTCGCTCATGTGACAGATAACTGTACTTGCTGTCTGAGCGTTCGACGACGACGAAGAAGAAAAAATAAACAGTTTCCTGTGGTGCAGCAACATGTCAACAGACGATTCATCAAACAAACTCTCGAAAAATGAACGCACAAAAAAGCAACAATAAAAAATGTGCAGGCTTCACATCGATTTAGGCGTTCTGTTTTAAACGGCCTGGTAAAGGACAAATCATTTGCGCCCTTTACATCTGCCCAGAAAAAGAGACCCAAAAAAAAGTGTGTGTGTGTGTGTGTGTGTGTGTGTGTGTGTGTGTGTGTGTGTGTGTGTGTGTGTGTGTGTGTGTGTGTGTGTGTGTGTGTGTGTGTGTGTGTGTGTTTTATGTTCAGCAGCAGAGAACAACACAGTTGCAATGTTTTCACCTGTTTGTTTATTTGTTTCTAAGCTTGCACTTAAGCTTCTTGCTGTTGTTTATGGTTGCTTTTTGTGATTCCATGGCAAAGAACATATAGTTTTTAATACGTTTCAACACAGATTATTTGGATAGCCAACGATTGTAGGCAAGCACAAGCACGCACGCACACACACACACACACACACACACACACAACACACACACACACACACACACACACACACACACACACACACACACACACACATACATAACTACTACCCCATCAACTCCCACGAACCACGACCATTCATAATTAAAGACTCTTATAGTACTTTAAAACCCCAAAACAACCATAACCCCATCACCACCACCACCACCAGACACAACCACCACCTACCACCACCCACCACTACCACCCAACCCTCACCCGACCCGAGAAACAACCAGTCAACGATACCCCGGGTACGTACTAACTTACATACATACAGACATTATATACACATACATACATACATTATAGGCCTATACCCTGAACAAGGTGTTCCCCTAGAACCTGACAAATGTACTGTCAGGTATTCAAGAAGTAAAGACAACACTAGCCGGCTAAGGGGGGCCCACAACACTAGTGTTGTTGACCCTAGCCAGTAGGGAAAGAACGGTCTATAATATAGCCTGGGTTTTAATGCATGTGTAAGATCTCACTAGGCTGTAGGCCTATGCTACGGCAAGTGTGGGTCGTAAGTAAGCGCGGTAGAGGATTAGCCTTGAGTAAATTAATCGGCATTAGAAATTCACTGTGTTCTTGTGTTCAGCTGGTGGCTTGTTCTGTCTATAGATATCTCTTTGGGTTGGAATGTTGTTATTGTTGTTGTTGTTGTTGTTGTTGTGTAGCTGTCTGCGTGTTCTCATACATACACACATACATATGTGTGTTCGCGTATGCATGCACGTGTATGCATACACACACACACACTCAGATGGACACGCACGCACCACGCGCGCAGATACACATACACAGACGTACATGCAGACACACATGCAGGTACGCGCGCATCTATATATACATACACCCACGGACACACGCGCACGCGCGCGCGCGCGCACTCACACACACACACACACATACACACACACACACACACACACACACACACATGTATGCGTGTGAACGCACGCACAGACACACATGCATGCACGCGCGCACACACACACACGCACACACACACACATACATGCACACACACACACACGCACACACACACACACACACACACATACAAACACACACACACACACACACACACACACACACACACACACACACACACACACACACACACACACACGTACGCACGCACGCACACAACTTGCACAATATGTTCAGCCTCTTGAAAGAGTAGGACAGCCATTTGGGCCAGTGGCAACAGATGACAAAATTTACAAAACAGTGTGAACACGGGAACTGGATATAAAAAAGTAGGCTTCATGAACACTTAGTCCAGTATCATCAAAAACAAATAACTAAATAAATGAATGAATGATAGACGAAAAAATAAACACACACACGCACGCACGCACGCACGCACGCACGCACGCACGCACGCACGCACGCACGCACGCACGCACGCACGCAACACACACACACACACACACACACACACACACACACACACACACACACACACACATGGTGGGGACGGGATAGCCTAGTGGTCAGAACACTGCGCTCGCAATTTGACGACCCGGGTTCGATTCCGGTTCGAGGGGATTTTTCCCCTGGAGTTTACATCAGTGCTGACTCCACTCTCCCCAAAAGTCCTTCAGATGAGACTATAAAACCGGCGTGCGAACGCACGCTGAACATCTTGCGCGCACGTTATATCCTGTTCTGCTTTTCGTAAGAGTAGGCTATTGTGTGCCGGTGGGAACAGATGACAAGATTTACAAAACTGCATACACCAGGGAACTGGATGTAAAAAAAAAGCACACGAGTGCTTTTTCCATTATCCTCGATATAAAAAGAATAAATAAAAAAAAACTTTGTGGTTGTTGTGGCGGTAGTTGATGATACTGTTTATCTTAGATATAAAGCTTGATGACAAAAAGAAGCAAATGTAATTCTTATTCAATATATCTCTGGAATTTTCTTTTTAATTGCCTTCGACTTCGACTTTGACACAGAGAGAGAGAGAGGGAGAGAGAGAGAGAGAGAGAGAGAGAGAGAGAGAGAGAGAGAGAGAGAGAGAGAGAGAGAGAGAGAGAGAAGAGAGAGAGACAGACAGACAGACAGACAGACAGACAGACAGACAGACAGACAGACAGACAGACAGAGATTGGAGAGAGAGAGAGAGAGAGAGAGAGTGTGTGTGTGTGTGTGTGTGTGTGTGTGTGTGTGTGTGTGTGTGTGTGTGTGTGTGTGTGTGTGTGTGTGTGTGTGTGTGTGTGTTGTGTGTGTTGTTGTTGTTGTTGTTGTTGTTGTTGTTGTTGTTGCTGCTGTTGTTGTTATCGTTCATGTTGTGAATATAAAAAACAGCCTTTTCTGGGCACAAATGTGAAATCTATTGTATACTGATGTCCAGTTTCTAAAAGACACATGTAAACAAGCCCATTACGTTTCAAAACAGACTTCTTTTTTATGTACACAATACAAAGAATTTTGAAAATGTAAAACTAGCCAGACAACAACAAAAAAAGGAAAGCCACTCCTTAAAAAGATATAAAAGCAACGGAATGTTGAGGCATAACACACACAATTGACGTTTTTGAGCAAATCACCTTTTTTTTTAACTATTAAGAAGACAGTCACGGTTTTGTTACAGCACTTCAAATTACATTATGAATAGACTGGGCCATACACACACACACACACACACGCACGCACGCACGCACGCACGCACGCACGCACGCACCACACACACACACACACACCACACAGAGTTAACCGCATGGTAAAGATTGATACCCAGGTTTTGTTTAGGCTGGGTAAAGTCAGAGATGAACACATATGTACATGTATACAATACATACACAGCTTTTACTTACGTGTCTGGAAGCAAGAAATCGATGACTGGATGTACAGCAAAGGAGCCTGTGTGTGTGTGTATTTATATATCTCTTAAAGCAAGGCTTGGGCGTGGTGATAGGCTAACAAAAATATCCACAGTGGCATTCACAGCAAGACGAATTGTGTGTTTACAAGCCCACCTGCCGTTTTCAACTGGCTTCCAAACGCGGTATCAAACGAGGATTGAAACCTCAAACCCCTTGATAAAGTAAGATCCTGTTGTACACATATAAAACCATAGAGTATTGGGTTTGATATTGTCGCTGTCACAAGTGACAAAAAAACCACCAGACAATAAAGATAAGATGAGTACAGATATGAACAGTAATATTATACTTGTTCACAACAGGTTCACACACACACAAAAAACCCAGTCCTTAAGATTGTTTTTTTTTTCTTACACCAGTACAGTCTCAAACTTTACACAACCAATTCCTCTCCAACACCCGATAGTTTTCAGGCGCAAATTATCTTCCTGATATTTGCCGAGTAGCTGCTGGTTTTCCAGTAACACAGTCTCACGAATCCAATTACTTTCTAACAACTTTTTTTTTACAGGCTAAAAGTGTACGTAGCTGAATTTCCAAAAAAAACACACGTACACACACACACACACAACAGAGGCACACACTTGGTCTGAAGTCAGTCCCCTTGCTAGGCTAGCCCCTGTTAGTGGTAGCCTGTTTCAATGTAAGCAGTGTTGGGGAACAAGCTCATGGGGTGCACTGCCGTGTGAAATAGTTCCCAAGTGAAAAGGCTTCTCCCTCCCTTCCTTCCTTCCTTCTCTCTCTCTCCTCTCTCCACCCTCCTCTCTCTACTACTGTCGCCACTTCTCCTCCTCCACAATACTGACAGACACACAAGGAGGCCTGACCTGTCGCTCTTACCTGCTTTATACTTCAAGTAGTCGCTGCTGCCTTTGAAAGCCCTCGTCTGTTCGTTCAGCTCTGTAGTCGTCTGTTCTTCGGGTTTGTCAAAGCCGCGTGCAGAGCTTAGGGCTAGGTTAGGTTAGGCCATGCGTTCAGCCGAGACGTTGCCCGGGGCTGGTAAGAGTGAATATTGAAATTAATAATGAATGTGTCTCTTTCGGTGGGGATGAAAGGTTTGAAAATAAGTTAACTTTTGACACCGCGGGCCATGATGTGTTATGACTTATGCTATGTGTTGAATACTGGAATAGAGTTGTGTTAAAATTTATAGAAGCTTTGTGAGTAGAACCTACAAGACTTCTCCAAATGCTCCAAAAAGAGGGGAAGTGTAGAGATTGTGGCAATTACAGAATGATTTATTGCTTTAATAAGCCACACAAGCAAAGTTGTTTTTTATCATTATCCAGAGTGAAGAATGAAGTAGAAAGACAGTTTACTGACACCAGAGAGGAAATAGACGAGGAAGATGCACCACAGCCAAGCTTTTTGTGCTTCAAATAAGATTAGAAATACTAAAGATGAAGCATTCTGAACTTTCATAGACTATACAAAGGCTTTTGACAGAGTCACACATCCTATTCTGTTTATCCCAATGTAAGAAAAAAATTAATGGGCTTTCCAAAGCAACTGATGTCGCTCCTAACAAATTCTGACTGACAGAGATCAGAAGGCGAGCATCCGATTAAATGATAAACATTGTTAGTTCTTTGACATCAAAAGGAGTTTGTCAGGGCTACATAATTTGCCCCCGCATCTTTTCAGTATCTGTACAAAAAAGGGATTATGAGAAAGGTAGACATAATATTATGTCATAGGCATGAAAACAAGAAGCACAAACATCACAAATCCCAGGCAAGCTGATGATACAGCACTTAGAGCTAATGATATCTTCTTCTTCACCTTCACCTGTCCCGTAGTCCTGTGGACCGTGGGGACACAACTGAAGATTTTGCAACCAGCTTCCTCCACTCCCCACGGTCCTCTGCCCTCTGTAGTAGGTCGTTCCACCCAAGGCCTGTCCACTCTCTGATGTTGTCTTCCCATCGTTTCCTCTGTCTGCCTCTTCGTCTCCCTCCCCTTACTGTTCCCTGTAAGACTGTCTTGGCACAGTCCAGATGATCGTGTGACGTGCCCCTACCACTTTAGCTTGCGTTTTCTCTAATGATATCACAAGGGTGAAAAGAATTCTCTACAGAGTCCATGCAGATGGCAACACTGCTGGCGTTATGTTAAATGCCAGACGGACCAAAGTCAAGGTAAAGACACCCCTCAAAATGTCGTCAATGACACAGATTTGGAATATGCTCAAAATGTCAAGTATTTATACTCTGTTTTAAAAAAATTGAAAAAGGACAATGGCTCCTGACTACAATACTCCAAGGCTAAAATCGGTGTGGCCAGGCAAAGGAGAATTTCAAGTAAACATCACTTAGAAAGACAGAGGCATACCTACAGATCCCTAAATCAAAATGACTGTCAAAACATTAATTTGGCCGGTATCGCTGTATCTGCCTGGACACTAAGAAAACTGAAAACAGATAAAACTAATGGAGCTGAACTGTCGTACTACAGACGATATCTCAAAGTCAAAATTAATGGTCAGACATAAGAACAAAACATTAACGAAAGTATTCTTGACAAACTCTCAATGCAAATATAAAATATTAACGAAAGTATTATTGACAAACTCTCAATGCAAATACAAAATGTTAGCTACACTGAAAATGATAAGCGCATAATGACATTATAATTATAATGCTGGTTATACAAGCAGAATCGCAGAGACGACACTGATGATGACAGTTCTTCTGGGTAAGGTTGAGGGCAGAAGAAAAAGAAGAAGACCACCAACATTCTACATTTTCCCAACTGCCCAACTTTCTTACCCTACTGAGATCAGTGGTCTGGGTAGTAGTAGTAGGCACTCATCAGTCTCGGAAGACTATGGAGTTGCGCTCTAGTCTTTAGAGCGCAAAGCCTGGGCAAGTATGTATGGAGGGCAAGCTGTTACCCATGCAGCAGACCCCCCCTCTCCACAGCACTGTAATGATCCATTGGAAGGGCATTGACCAATACAAATGGTTCCAGTTCCGTCGCAGGAGCCACCAGAACGTTGCCATATACCTACAGCCCCGAGCCGCTCTGGGACTCCAACTCCCCGATTTTTCCTCAGGGATGGTGTCTAAACACGACACCTGTGTGCATGCTGGTTTGTTATAATTCTGGGAGGGCTATAATAAATCGCACAACTTAATTGACGGGGATACAAATTTGATTTGATTTATTTTGATTTATTCTTTTATATCGAGGATAATGGAATAAGCACTCTAGTGCTTTTTTACATCTAGTCCCGTGTGTCTGCAATTTTGTAAATGTCAAAAGATGGTGAACCCTGGTGGCATTATCTGGAGATTCTACCCACCACAGCAGCGATTGAGACAAATGACTGGTGATTGCTTCGTGATTTTTATTTTGACAATGTAAAGAATAAACGCCATGCAATTTTTGTTTTATTATTGATTATTGTGTTCACTATACTGGAATATGGGGACGGGGACACCTCAGTGGTCAGAGCGCTCGCTTTCCCTCAGTCAAGTTAAGCAGCGTCGAGCATGGTTACCAATTAGATGGGTGACCGTTTGCGCGCCTTGGCTACAGTACTGTTCCCCCAGTTCACCAGCTGTAAATGGGTACCTGCCCTCTTTAGGGTCAGGGAAGGTAAAGCAGCGAGGGAGAGGAGATGGGCGCCGCCCTCAACATGCTGGCCCCTAGAGAAGCTGAGGTCTCTGACGCCTCGCTCCCCTACGACCACACAGGTTATGAGACACCTTTACCTTTACCTTTTTATACTGAAATGAGATATGAAGGAGAATGTTATGTAGCTGATTTTCTTTTTTGTTCCTCAGCTAGAGCTCCAAGGTTCACCGATGATGAGATTTTTCCGTATGCCACCGTTTTTGCCCACCTATAAGGTAGCTGCATTCCGACTTTGGGGATGATGTCTAAATACATCAATTTTGTGCTCGTCACCAGTTTTTACAGGCACGCAATGGCCTACAATCCAGAAAAGTGCAACAGGCTTTAATGTGCGCGCAAAATGTTCTGCGTGAGTTTGCGCACGAGGCCTCGGTTTATTGTCCTAACCGAAAGACTTTCGGGGAGGGAGTGGAGTCTGTACTGATGCTAACTCCAAGGGAAAAATCTCCTTGAACCGCTGTCTCAGTGGTGGCTCGAACCCGGGCTCCAACACAGGCCGTCATACTGCGAGAGCAATGCTCTAACCACTACGCCATTTGTTGAAAAAAAATGTGCCAGAAAAAAAATCAAGTTAAAGGGAACACTTGTGCTTTAAAATCTATGTTCACTACAGGACAAAAACTAAACTAAAAGAACTCGATACCTCATAAAAGAATACATGCGCTCCAAATGCCATTTCAATCTAAAAAATAAACATGGATGTGCTCGAAAATTTGTGTGTGTGTGGTTGTGTGTGTGTGTGTGTGTGTGTGTGTGTGTGTGTGTGTGTGGTGTGTGTGTGTGTGTTGTGTGTGTGTGTGTGTGTGTGTGTGTGTGTGATTTGGGAGGAAACGTGTAGGCTCTGCCGTTAAACACCTGACAAGTCAGGCCGAGCGCATCTAAATTCGGCATGGGAGATACTTGTTATCTTTTAAGTCTTTCTTGGGAAAAAAAAAGGAAGGGAAAATAGATCAAAAAGGAAAAAAATAGACAAGGATACAGTGACACGAAAAAAAGGTACCAAGCAGAAAAAAAGAAAGGGGTAGAAAAGAGGAAATTTCTAACACAGAATTTCCAGAAGGTGGGGATGCTGTTTATACTGACTTATTAGTGTCTTTTTTTTTATTATGATCATCATTTGATTGTTTATTCATTATTTCAGTTCTCTGTACTGTGTCTGTGCTTTTTGTTATATTATTATTGTTGTTTTTCTGTCCTTATTTCTTGTCTTTTGCTTGTTATTGTTGTTGTCTTGTTCTTTAGTTAGATATTGTTTCTTTTATCTTGATGTTATCTCTGATGAGGGTGGGAGTGGATGAAAAAAGACAATACATGAGTGCTAATTCGTTATCCTCCAAATAAAAGAATGTGAATTGAATTTGAATTTCTCTTTCGTACAGACAGCAAACCACACAGAAAGATAGACGGGGACTATAATCATTCTAAAAGCATTTTAAATAGTTTACCATGTTTACAATTACTTTGTTTCCAGCACGTTTTGTTTCCACTCCATTTTATGGTGGTGGTGGTGGGTGGTGGTGGTGGTGGTAAATAGGGGAGGTAAATCACTGACTTTTATTTACATGTATGCATGGATTATTTCCCATTAGTTCTCTGTGTATATTTATTTATTTATTCTTTTATATCGAGGATACTGGAATAAGCACTCATGTGCTTTTTTACATACAGTCCCCGTGTGTATGCAGTTTTGTAAATCTTGTCATCTGTTCCCATCCGGCACACGATGGCCTACTCTTTCGAAAAGCGGAACAGGATTTAACGTGTGCGCAAGATGTTCTGCGTGCGTTCGCACATGGGGCCTCGGCTTATAGTCTCTTTCCAAGGACTTTGGGGGGAGTGGAGTCAGCACTGATGTTAACTCCAGGAGAAAAAAACTCCTCAACGGGAATCGAACCCGGGTTTGTCAAATTGCGAGCGCAATGTTCTGACAACGAGGCTATCCCGTCCCGTCTGTGTGTGTGTGTGTGTGTGTGTGTTGTGTTGTAACGTCAAGTCAAGCCTAGTCTAGTCTAGTCACGTCCACATTTTATTCCAGATGGTACTTTAAGTAAGCAATAAATTTGCTTCTTTTTTTTTCCATCAGCCATCAAGATCTATCTAGACAAAACAAACAAACAAACAAACGAACGCAAACAAACAAAAGTAAAACAGCAAGCAAACAAGCAAAACGCAATATACAACCACCACAAAAATATTTAACATAACATTATTACGACAATCTATAACAATAAAATAGACTAAAAAAAAAACTAAAAATTAACGAAAAAAATAACAATGACAAACAACAAAACAAGAACAAGAAGAAACAGAAAAAAAATAAGAAGAAAATAATAATAATAAAATAAAATGAATAATAATATAAATAATATACTTTTAAAATCATGTGAAAATCAACAAAATAATTTCCGACCCTCACTATACTTGACCCCAAATGTAACACCGGAGTGTAGCCTGAGAATAACCGGAAACAGTTACTGACCTTTCAAAATGGCGTTGATACGAGAAATGAAGGTGATGGAACTCCACAAAAATTAAGGTTGGTATAGTAACATAGCAAATTTATGTTCTCTTGTGTAGATTCATCGGTTGAGACATACTATGTAAAGTGTTGTATATCCATGGTTTATGATCTTTTTGATCAGTGTCACGAGATCAGCGAATTTGAAATTTTTTAGAGCCCTATCAATTGTATCAACCCAATTACGGCAGAGGTGTCACCTCGTGTGTAGTAAAACTAAGAGTACTAGGCCTACTACTAGGCGCCTACTATTCCAATTTAGGAATGTATGTAAATATTATTGAATATAGTGTTTAAGAAGCCTGTGTTAATGGTTTAAGTGGCCTCGATCGCTGCTAAAATCTTCTGCATGCATGAAAAGCATTGTCAATGGAGACGGTTATATTTTGTTTGTTATTGTGGACACGTGAACACGTGTGTCTGTGGCATCATGCGTTTGTTGTTGTGTGTGTGTGTGTGTGTGTGTGTGTGTGAGTGTGAGTGTGGGAAGGGAATATAGCGGTAGGTAATTCCTACTAATGGGAGAGTGGGTAAGAAACTAGTTATTGGTTATCATCAAGCATAAGCTGTACTAGTATAGTTAGTAGTACTTAATATTTATGACTAGTAGTAGTACAGCAGTAGTTCCATTGATTTTAGAGATTCATTATAAAATAATAAAATATAGTTACCTCCATGAAAGATTGAATTGTGTCTAATGTTGTTTTGATTTTTTAGATCATCATCATATATTTTAACAGTAGTCTGAGTAGATATGACTTAGATAAAAAGATAAGAAATAATATTATATATATATATATATTATATATATTATATTATATTATATATTATATATATATTATACTAGTCTATAGATCTAACTTAGTAACTATTGTGTGAAACCATATTGTCCTTATTAAGTTAAATAGTTTTCAGTGATGAGACATTAAAACTGATTGATTTAATAAAGTATGTGTCATTTTAATTTGAGTCCAAAAAATACCTTAAAATATAACTGAATAGGGTAAGACCCAACAGTTTAATGTTTACAAACATTCAGAAAGAATGGTGGATGGTTTCAGAATATTGCAAAATTTTATGTTTGTGTGTGTTGATCTGACTTATTTCAGTATTTGTGTTCTCATTTTCTTCTGTTTTGCAGTCACAAGCAATGGAAAAAACTCAAGCGGAAGCAAAAGCGGCAGGCATTGGCTAAAGAAAGGAAGGATAATACTTGTAAGTCATTTTTGCATTTGTTTTCTATCTTTTTATTTGGTCTTTGTCACGTCATGTGTATATATATAGTATTTTATAAAAACTTAATGTGTGTGTGTCAAG
>CM060335.1:42188421-42255921 GCA_030674155.1 Stramonita haemastoma | reverse complement strand
TTTTTTTTAGCTTCTCTTTTTGAAGTTTTTCTCCTCTGTGTCTGTCTGTACTAACCAGTATCAGTACCAGTTTGAAAATGAAATAGCTGGACAGTGAATTGGTTAAATTCTGTTCTTTGACAACAATGTTCTCATTGCGGTCTTTAGTTTGTAGCCTTCGATGTTAAAAGATTTTACTGGATGGTGTGAACAAAACATTGTACTGATGTGATGTATTACATGTGTTACCCAGATGCTCTCGGGTTCACGTGCGCCCAGACAGCAGTACTACACTTCTGATTGCCGGCATGTTCGAGAGCTTTGAGCTGATAAAATCCAGCGTCGATGATTATGATACAGGTAGGAAGTGGCTTCCTTTGGTTTAATTCCTTGTTTATTCAATAAAAATAATAATTGTGGAATCTCTGTATATAGCGCTTGAATAATCAACAATAGTCACCGTATTTATATTTTGTACCCCTTTTTGTCACAGCAGATTTCTCTGTGTGAAATTCAGGCTGCTCTCCCCGGGGAGAGCGCATCACCACAAGTGCAGCGCCTACCCCTTTTTTTTTTTCTTTTTTTTCCTGTATGCAACTGTATTTTGTTTCTGTATCAGAATTAAACTGTTTGAGTGTTCAACGAAGAAGAAACGAAAAGTTTTTTCTTCTCTGAATTCTCTGTTCACCTTGTGTTTGTGTGTGTCTTTGATTTTACATCTGTTCACTGTGTGTTTGTGTCTGTGCAGACATGAACTTGGAGTATGAGGACAGTGAGCTGGTCAGTTCCTTTCGGGAGTTGTTCAATGAAGAAGAAAGAAAAAGTTTTTCTGCCCTAAATTCTCTGTTGACTGTGTGTCTGTGTCCGTGCAGACATGAACCTGGAGTATGAGGACAGTGAGCTGGTCAGTTCCTTTCGGGAGTTCTACCAGGACGTGATCCCGGAGTTCAAAAGCGTGGGCAAGGTGGTCAACCTGAAGGTCTGCTGCAACCACGAACCCCACCTGCGGGGCAACGTCTACGTGCAGTACAGAAAGTGAGTTGGTAGATACATGTGTGTGGGTTTTTTTGTAGGTTCGTGACAGTGAATTTCATGTCTTTGGCTTTTCTCTCTGTGTGTTTGTCTTGTCTGTTTGTCTGTCTGTCTCTCTCTCTGTCTGTCTCTCTCTGTGTCTATCTCTCTGTCTGTCTCTCTGTCTGTCTGTTTGTCTGACTGTCTGTCTGTCTGTCTCTGTCTGTCTGTCTGTCTGTCTCTGTCTGTCTGTCTGTCTGTCTGTCTGTCTGTCTGTCTGTCTGTCTGTCTGTCTCTCTCTCTCTCTCTCTCTCTCTCTCTCTCTCTCTCTCTCTCTCTCTCTCTCTCTCTCTCTCTCTTAAATGTTATGTACTTGTGAAAACAAAAGTAGGTGGGAAAAAAGTGAGACCAGGAGACTGATTAAAAAAAAATAAAAAAACCAAGGATGTCAACTTTTGTTTTGTTCAGAACTTGTAAGGCACACAATTACTAGTTTTACATTCGAAGATTTTATGAAAAAATTATAGAAAAGTTTCTCAGATTATAAACAGCAAAACGAAAATTAGATAAATGCCAAAAGAGACTTGACACACAAAGATAAAACAGAATAGACATAGTGGAGGAACGTCTAAGTATTATATTTCTTTTTATTCAAATCATAATGTCTAAGTATTATATTTCTTTTTATTCAAATCATAACATCTTGACTGGTTTGAGACTATCTTTCCATTTTACATCCTGCTTCATATTTCACTGCAGTTTTTAACCGACTTGTGATTTTTATCGTGTGTGTGTGTGTATGCTGTGTGTGGCTTGCAGGGAGTCTGAGGCCCATGATGCATTTATCAAGTTCAACGCCCGCTGGTACGCCGGTCGACAACTAACGTGTGAATTCGTTGACATTGCCAAATGGAAATCTGCTATCTGCGGTTAGTATAGTACAAAGTTCTTTTTTTTTTTTTTTTTTTTTTTTTTTAGTTATGATGTGGTTTGGTTCATTTTTGGTTATGTCTTGTTTTTTTGTAGATTGTGTTGAGGTTTTCAGTTTGTTTTTGTTTTGTTTTATTTGGTTGCATACATACTTGCAGCAATTTATTTCACTTAAATTGCCTTTAGTTTTGTGGGATAATTAAATTATTTTTAATTTTTGTTAGTCTTACATAGATTTCTGTCCTTTAAAAAAGACCTCATTTTTCTTATTCATTTTTCATTCCCTAATATCACCACTGCATTCCACGTCCCCCAAAGCCTACAGTACTATTTTGTTTAAAGACTAGCAGTCAGTTTAAATAGCCACAAGTTCTCTGTAAATAACGCCTTCAAAGTATTATATATAGAGAGAGAGAAAAAGAGACAGACAGACAGACAGACAGAGAGAGAGAGAGAGAGATGCATGTGTAAATATGTTATCTTCATTCTTGACCAGTGTATTTTAATCCATCTCAACCTATCTTTTTTTCTTTATCATTTTCACAGGTTTATTCTTTGCCAAGAAATGTCCCAAAGGCAAAACCTGCAATTTTTTGCACGTCTTCCGTAACCCCGGCAACGAATTTTGGGAAGCCGATCGAGACTTCGACACTCCCTCCAGAAACAACCGACACGACGCGACACCCGTGTGGCGCCATCATCATCATGGCGAGCGTCACAGTCATCGTCGCCTGGGGTCATCAACATCGCGTTCAAGGTCTAGGTCAAGGACCCGTGAATCTTCAAGGTCATACAGCTCATATCACAGGTAAAGTGTAGAGAGTTTGTGTTTGGTTATTTTCTGTTGTTTTTTTTTACTGTGTTTTTGTGATATACCAGACCTGCTGTTCCCAGCCACTCATTTCAGTCTCATCACCACCATGGCCATAGCCAGTCTTACTTTGTATGATATAGGTGTTGTGTCATTGAATAGTTGTTTTTTTTTTCTTAGGTGTTGTGTTATGATATAGAGGGTTTTTTTTCATGTGTTGTGTCATTGAATAGGGTTTTTTTTTCATAGGTGTTGTGTCATTGAATAGGGTTGTTTTTTTTTCATTGGTGATGTGTCATTAAATAGTGGTTTTTTTTTCATAGGTGTTGTGTCATTGAATAGGGTTTTTTTCATAGGTGATTTGTCATTAAATGAGGGTTTTTTCATAGGTGATGTGTCATTAAATAGTTGTTTTTTTCTTAGGTGATGTGTCATTAAATCGGGTTTTTTTTCATAGGCATCCAGATTGGAGACAAAAGAGTTCTTGGTATTTTAGCTACACCGTCTTCAGTTCAGTTAGAGATTGAGACTTTTGGGATGTGATGGGGTAAACGTTTTACCTGGCTGAAAGCTAAGCAGTAGACTTACAAATCTAGCACAACACAATTCTTTTTATAAAATAGGCTAAACTCAGCGGGGTTGGTTTTTTTTTTTCATTTCTTTCCCCCTCCCTCTCTCTCTCTTTTTTGTTTTGTTTTGTTTTGTTTTGTTTTGTTTAGGCTGTCACTATCTTCATGTAGTGTTACTTGACACATGGCATGGTTTTCTAGAGGCAAAAAAGAGAGTAATCAGAATGCTAGTTTAGTGGCACAACCAATGTGTAGTGTACTTGAATACCACCTTCAGGCTTACAGGGTTTTTTTGAAAGGACACTGTGTCGTGTGTCAGTAGACTCAATCTGTGTGACTAAACAGTCATCAGCGCTCGCTCGTCATCATTCTCCGACCTTTGCTGTGCAGGTCATCCAGGAACAGATCCAGGTCACCGATCTCAAGGTCACGCTCCAGAAGAAAATCCACGGAGAGGTCGTCGCCAGAAGCAGACAGGAAGCGGAACGTTTCTCCACGGCACTCCCCACACAGAGAGCGAGCCTGCTCCAGATCTAGAGAAACAGCCTACAACGGAAATCACGAGTCCAGGAGGAAAAATTCTCTCCGGCCGAGGTCAAGATCTAGGTCGGCTTCTAGGGATGGTCTAGGGAAAGAGACTGTGCCCCCTTCAGCAGAAAGCGAAGCCGATCCAGGTCGTGCTCCGAAGAAAGCCGAGGGACTAAAAAGAAAGCTAAGAAATCCAAGCACAAGAAATCCAAAAAGTCGATGAAGAAGAAGAAAAGTGCCAGTTCCCCGGGTTATGGCCCAGTGTCGTTTTCTCATCTAGGCGATGGTAGTGAGGAGGAAGAGGTGGAGCTAGGAAAGAGAGACAGTAAAGTGAAGGGAAAAGATGGGAAAGATTCGGATGATGGCGAGATGGAGGTCACAAACGGGGGAGTTGAGGAGAATGGAGTGTTATGATCGGAACGGTTTGTGTCGAAACATTGTGTTTCTGCCTGTACAGCTTGTTCCTTTGGAAGTGAGTTTTCAGGTTGACGATGTGATATTATTTTCTCAAAGAGTTTCTGTTAAAAAAAAGAAAAAGTGTCCCTTTTTTTTTTATCAAAACAGATCTGAACAAAATAACAAACTCATACAAGCTTTGAAAATCATTCAATTTAGACAAGATTTTATTTTCATTGTTAGTTATTTATTTTATTTATTCTTTTATATTGATGATAATGGAATAAGCGCTCTTGTGCTTTTTTACATCCAGTCCCCGTGTGTATGCATTTTTGTAAATGTCATCTGTTCCCACCAGCACACGATGGCCTACTCTTACGAAAAGCGGAACAGGATTTAAGGTGTGCGCAAGATGTTCTGCGTGCGTTTGCACATGGGGCCTCGGTTTAAAGTCTCATCCGAAGGACTTTCGGGGGAGAGTGGAGTCAGCACTGATGTTAACTCCACGAGAAAAATCTCCTCGACCGGATTCGAACCCAGGACTTCAAATTGCCAGCGCAATGTTCTGACCACTAGGCTATCCGTCCCCCCTTCATTCACATGTTCTTCTCTCATACCATCAATGTAAAGATTTCACACTTCACGACGAAGTGATGTTGTGTGTGTGTGTGAGAGAGAGAGAGAGAGTAGGAAAGGTAAACATTTTTTCTTACTTCCTGATAAAGGAAAGATTATGAGAACTATTGGTGTTTTATCCATCACATAACCCAAAGATAATCTGCTGGTAAGAACAAGATTTGTTTGCAGTCACTTCATTTTTTTTTTCTGTTTAAGTGACAGGCTAACAAAGTCATACATCAATGAAATTTAATTGTTAAGTTATAAAGTGTGTGAAACGCCTCCACACAACAGGTGGGATTTCAGCATGGATGTTTACAAGTTCAAAGTGAACTACATGCTTTATGGTAATGAAAAAAAAGTTGAACAAATGTTGGTATATTTTGTACAGTTTAAATGCCATTTTTGCCAGATGAAACCATGTTTATTGTTGAAGTGAATTACAAGTGAAAAATGTTGGTTAAAAGTGCGTTCCTTGTTGTCAGTTATTTGGGGATGTTTGCCTGTGTGTTGTTTTTTTCTGTCTCTCACTGTACAAGACACTTTGTCCTTTGCACTTCTCTATATGTATGCATACATGCTCACACATGAGCACACACACTCTCACATGCATGCATGCAGGCAGTCAGACACACACAATATGCACATAAACTCTCAAGTTGTATTGAATGTTCACAGATCTTTGTAAAGACGCATTCTTGCAAGTCTACATGCATATGTGTGTACTTCTGCAGAACACACTACCGAACACACTTTCAGTTTACAGAAAAAGACTCTCTCTCTCTCTCTCGTCTGTCACACACCCACACACCCCTCCCAAAGAGATGACCTTCTTTCAAGAAAAACCCTCAATAACACACAAATTTTCTCAGTTTTCTTTATTGAAAGCTCAAGACAGCAACTCAGGAGGCCCTGACAAATACTTTGGTACATGCTAAAGGCCCCCCGGGGGTCCAAAGAGCTTGTCTGTCATTGGCAGGTCTGTAGCCCAGATATCGGCCCTCAGGTTTTGGTGTGTTGGAACAGGTCTGGAAAAAGTGTTCCACTGTCATGGGAGAAGTGCCACAGGGGCACTTCCCAGTTTGAAATACAATGCAAGAATCTGTGTCCATCAACAGAAGAATTACAGCTATCAAATTATACCAAATGCAGAGAGTAGTATCAGGTATTCTTCACCAAGTGACTGCATAGCAAACTGATGCCGAGATCTGTACTCACTCTTATGGTAAAACCAGTGGAATGCAGTAAACACAGATGCAGCTTAATACAACAGAGCCAAAGAGAACGGTCAGCTCAAATAAGCGTGTGGAAAATAATGAAACATTCAATGGTCAGCTCAAATAAGCGTGTGGAAAATAATGAAACGTTCATGGGTCAGCTCAAATAAGCGTGTGGAAAATAATGAAACGTTCAAGGGTCAGCTCAAATAAGCGTGTGGAAAATAATGAAACATTCAATGGTCAGCTCAAATAAGCGTGTGGAAAATAATGAAACGTTCAATGGTCAGCTCAAATAAGCGTGTGGAAAATAATGAAACGTTCAATGGTCAGCTCAAATAAGCGTGTGGAAATTAATGAAACATTCAATGGTCAGCTCAAATAAGCGTGTGGAAATTAATGAAACATTCAATGGTCAGCTCAAATAAGAGTGTGGAAAATAATGAAACGTTCAATGGTCAGCTCAAATAAGCGTGTGGAAATTAATGAAACGTTCAATGGTCAGCTCAAATAAGCGTGTGGAAAATAATGAAACGTTCAATGGTCAGCTCAAATAAGCGTGTGGAAAATAATGAAACGTTCACGAAAACTTCTCAGCAAAGAAAGCCTCTAAGATTACAAGAAGATTCATTTTCTTTGGATCATGAACTTTTTTTAAGTCAAACGCAGTTTGTCTGATTTCATAGGGCAATATCTACAGAACAGTCCACTTCTACTGGTTCTCCACAAGGCAGTTCTTTCTCCTATCGTCACTCTATACCAATGACTGCACTGGCTCCAATCTTACTATACACCAGGCACCGTTATTGACAACAAACAGAACTTTACTCCCAATACAGATCGCATAAAAGAAAATGCAATCCTCATATCTTCTTTCTCCAAAACCAAGTCTGAAGTTAAGATTTTACAGAATTTTACTTGCATGGATATGCTGCATGTGTGCATGCAATATGTAATATTGAATTTTATAACTTTCTGAGATGATTATTTTTTTTGTTTATTTTTATATTTATGGATTATAATCCACATGAATTTCTCTGTTCAGAGAGATGGTAAGTATTGTTATTGTTAAGGCCCAAACTTCTTTCAGAGCAACTTATACAAGGATCGCACGTCCCTTGAAAGTCCTTGAATTTTCAGGTCCCTTTTTCAAGGCCTTGAATGTGCTTGAATCTCACAAAAAGTTTTAAAAAATATATATAAAATGTAACGCGTAAATGCCTTCAATACACAAAAGCAATATATGTGACGCTCCGCCACGAAATGAGTCGCTTAGCACATTACCCAATTTTGCTCTAGGAGCCATTAAAGGCAGGTAGGGGTCAAGTTGTCAATTTTGAGATTTTGATTAATTATTAAACTATATCCGTTTATCTACCTTATAATGAAATATCAAGGCATAATTTTTTATCCCTTTTGCTTTTAAATGTGTTTTGAAAATACCCAAGCCCTCATTCTGACAACGTGTTACGAAAATAAACTTGTCCGTTTCTCATTTTGCCACTTCCTGTAGTCTATCATTTCAACTTGTAATAACTTTGCACAGAATTGTGCGATTTTCAGTCTGTTTTTTGTATTTGATAGCCACTTTATTGTACATTAATAACATGTCAATAACTAAAAATTGACCTCATGTGCACTCCGTCTCATTATGTGGTGGAGCGTCACATATAACAAATGCCATACAGGAAAGTAATACTGTAGAATCAACATCCTGTTTCTATCCCAGTGTTTATAATTTCACTACCTGGTTGCCAGAACAAAACAACGCAGGCAAAGTGCTGTAATGATAAAAGCAAGAGAAGACTTGAAAGATTTGCTTGAAAAAAAGCAGAAAAGACTGGGAAGGCAGAAAATAAACTATGGAGATGACAGAAATGAGGGAAAAGAAATACAGGTGGGTTTTTTTTGGGGGGGTTATTCTTTAATAGAGGATAATGGAATAAGCACTCGTGTTTTTTTACATCCAGTCCCTGTGAGTATGCAGTTTTGTAAATCTCATCTGTTCCCACCGGCACACAATGGCCTACTCTTTACAAAAAGTGGAACAGGATTCAATGTGTGCGCAAGATGTTCTGCGTGCGTTCGGACACCGGGCCTTGGTTTATAGTCTCATCCGGAGGAGTGATAAAAGAAGGGGGGATTTTTAGCACATCATTTTCATTAAGTGGGGATGCTACTGAAAGAGCCCCTGGCATTCTCACAGGGTTGATTTTTTCAGACAGCTAAATTAACGATAGAAATTATTTCATCAGTAATAAAACTTGTGACTTCCATACACCCAAGTACCTAAAATTTACTACCCAGTGCAGAGGACAAACATGTTTTGTGCCTATTTGATTGATTAAGAGACAAAAAAAAGGGGGGGGAAGAGACAGAAAGAAAAGCGCAAATAAAGGTGTATAATGCATTCAAAATCTTATGCACATACTTCACACTCGTAAACACAGTCATTCACGAATGGAACTCAAACAAAGACCTTGGTCAAGTTTAAGTTTATTTGTATTGCTTTTTGTCAGGTTTTGACAATATTTTTGACAAAGTGGAGGGGATTAACTTAAAATGAGTCTACCAGATACCATGCAAAATCAGTGCCTAAGAATTTCACATAAAGAGCAAAGGTTTAAAAAAGAATTGAGTTAAGCTATATTGTTAAAGTTATAATCAAAAACGGATATATGCAACAAGCTCCTAAACGTATGTTCCATCTGAATGTAAAAAAAGTGCTGAGCATTGCTTATGGTTACATGTAACAAAAACCAATTAACTGCCAAGATAAAGCTGAAAATTCACAAGCTTCCAAAATAGATATTAAAACATAAAATGCCAAAACAAAAACAAAAAAATACTGAACACAAGAAATTAAAAACACCATATAATTCACTCCGGAAAAGGCAATATTATGTAGGGAAGAAACTCCCTTGAGAAAGCTTTGTTGGGTCACACTTGGCTGTACTATCATGCATGTTGATCAATAGATACAGTTTAAAAAATTAAAAAATAATGAATATAACAAAATAACCAAAAAATTTTTTTTAATAAAACAAAAAAAAACAGAAATAGGTACAGTTGATATAACAATTGAAAAGAAAAGCATCAGCAACAAACTGCTTCAATTTGTGATCAGTACTTCTGAGTTGAGTATATAAAAAGCAACAATAAAAGGAACATTATTTTTTGTTATTTAACTCCAAGAAAACTATGCTAAATGTTTCAAAGCAAAATGTCCAAGATGTGATCGATAAGAAAAGAAAAGTGAAAAAGGCAAACAAGACTACTGTCCACCAGCATTCCTTGACAAAATGCAGATTTTTCTGAAGTGATTGAAAAGTTTTAAAAACTTTTTAAAACACACACACAGCCAAGTAATTGTACAAGTACTTGTAAACAGTTTAAACCCAGCAAAAAAAAAAGAACCCAAAACATACACATGCTAAACCATTTTCTAGTTTTACACAACCAGGTTTCATAAGAGCACAAAATTAAGAGCTAGAAGAAAGGATGAAAAAAAAAAAACACAACCTGTCCCACACTGTATTATTGCAGTGATAACCTAGAATATTTTCCATTTGCTACTCTGGAATTTGACAATACACACATTTGAAATGAAGTTGCAGAAAAGAAGCACCAATGGACATAACAGACACTGTGGAAGGTTGAATAAAGGCAAGAAGGCAGACATGACATTATCTACAATGAGCACTGATCAATGTCAAATCTTTCACTTTCAATTTGCCATTGTGTGCTGGTGGGAACAGCCGACAATATTTACAAAACTGCATACACACGGAAACTGGATGAAAAAAAGCACACAAGTGCTTATTCCATTATTCTCCATATAAAAGAATAGAATAAAAAATATAAAAAAACATTTTAAAATTCTATCAGATTTTGTGAGGTGCATCCAACTTTTTCCCCCCTACTCTATTCTTATTCATACCCCTTTTAAAAAAAAAAAAAAACTTTTTCTTTTCCATTATTCTTTTGCATTTAACTACATTTTAGGGCCTCTAACCTTTTTTCCACCCATTTTTCTTTTCTCACTTAAAACAAAAACAAAAAAGGGCTGTAATGGAATACATATGTGTAGACAATCAAAATCAGAGACTGCTGGGAGAGATGCAGATGGGATAGTCTATCAAGGGGTTGGGAGTGCTATGATCTGGGTAATGGGTTATGCCCCTGACCTATGGCATAGCAAAATGCAGGAAGAAGAAAAGGAAATATAACACCAATACAAGATGCCAGCAATCTTATGCATCTTTCAGAATAAAAGGCAATTTTTTTTTCTTATACCAGATTTTGTAAAATAGAAAAAAAAGCCCTTTCTAATACAAAGATGTCAAATCAGATCTACCCAGAAAATCAAATTCTGCAATTTTTTTTCAAATATGATTATTATTCTACAATTTTTTCTTTGTCAATTCTCTAAAGGAACATAACATTTTCCCCATTCCTCTAGTTCAGTATGCTTGGATTCTTCATACATAAACAGGGATTAAAATAATTGGATTGTAAAAGTTTATCCACACCTTCAAACACTTCCAGCTAGGATTCTAAGACAAGTTTCATTGAGCGCTGGTGGGAACGGATGACAAAATTTACAAAAACTGCATACACAAAGACTGGATGTAAAAAATAAAAAAATTTAAAGCACATGGCTGCTTATTCCATTATCCTCAAAATGAAAATAAATAATTTATTGGGTTTGGGGCCAAAAAGATTTTATAATTATGTGTACTAACAGAGCAAAAAAAAAAAAAAAAACTTGCAACACAAATGCAAAAAACATGCTACTGGCAAATAGGGTTTCCAAATCACTTTCATGGGAGAAAAATCAGTTGGAATGCAGCTTCCAATGCAATACATTTTAAATAACACACATAGAACTCCATCTCTGACCCTGGAATGATAGAAAATAGGGGTAGGGGGCAGCAAAGTGGAGGGGATTAACTTAAATGAGTCTACCAGATACCATGCAAAATCATTGCCTAAGAATTTCATATAAAGAGCAAAGGTTTAAAAAAAAAAAAAAAAAAAAAATTCAACTATATTGTTAAAGTTATCAACAAAAACTGATACAGGCAATAAGCTACACAAACATATACATTCCATCTGAATGTGAAAAAAAAATGTTGAGCATTGCTTATGGCTACATGTAACAAAGCCAATTAACTGCCCAAATAAAGCTGAAAATTCACAAGTTTCCAAAACAGATATTAAAACATGAAAATGCCCAAAAAAACAAAAATATACTGAACACAAGAAATTAAAAACACCATATAATTCACTCCGGAAAGGGCAATATTATGTAGGGAAGAAACTCCTTCGAGAAAGTTTTGTTGGGTCACACTGGCTGTACTATCATGTTTGCTAGTTATGTGGAAGCAGAAAATTGTGCATTCAAACCACCCAATGGTAGAAGAGAAATCACAACACATACTTCCAAAACACGCAAAAGCTTCAAAAGCAAGACAGTAATTACAAACATAACTATGTCAGGCGATGTTGGAATCATTTTCAATAGGTACAGTTAAAACAAATAGATAAAGAAAGAATAATAAAAAATAAAAAAAAAATTAAAATATAAACTATAAAAAAATATACAGTTGATATTACAGTTGAAAAGAAAAAAAAGGCATACAGCAATAAACTGCATCAATTTGTGCTCCGTAACTTCGAGTTGAGTCCATAAAAATCCAACAATAAAAGAAACATTACTTTTTGGCATTCAACTCCAAGAAAACTATGCTAAATGTTTCAAAACAAAATATCCCAGATGTGATCGACAAGCAAAATGAAAAAAGCAAACAAGACTACTGTCCACCAACATTCCTTGCTGAAATGCAGGTTTTTCTGAAGTGATTGACAGTTTAAAAAAATAAATAAATAAAAAAACACACAGCCAAATGATTGTACAACTACTTGTAAACAGTTCACAACCCAGCAAAAAAAAAAAAAATTCACATGCTAAACCATTTTCTTGTTTTACACAACCAGGTTTCATAAGAGCACAAAATTAAGAGCAAGAAAAAAGGATGAACCAAACTAAACCACAACCTGTCCCACACTGTTCCACTTTTAGTGAGAGTAGGCCAGTGTGTGCAGGTGGGAACAGATGACAAGATTTACAAAACTGTATACACACGGGGACTGGATGGAAAAAAGCACACAAGTGCTTATTTCATAATCTTTGATATAAAAGAATAAATAGATAAATAAAAAACACTGTATTATTGCAGTGACCATCTAGAATACTTCCCATTTGCTACTCTGGAATTTCAGAATACACACATTTGAAATGGAAGTTGCAGAAAAAAGCACCAATGGACATAACAGACACTGTAGAGAGGTTGAATAAATGCGAGAAAGCTGACATGACATTATCAGCAATGAGCACTGATCAATGTCAAATCTTTCACTTCACTGTGTGCCAGTGGGAACAGATGACAAGATTTACAAAACTGCATACACATGGGGACTGGAGGAGAAAAAGCACATGAGTGCTTATTCCATTATCCTTGATATAAAAGAATAGAATAATAATTTAAAAAAATTTAATTCTATCAGAATTTTTTGTGGGGCATCCAACTTTTTCTTCTCCCTACTCGATTTTTATTCATACTTTTTTCATCTTTTTTCCATTATGTATTTGTATTTAATTACATTTTGGGGCCTCCAACCTTTCTCCACCCAATTTTCTTTTCCCATTTAACAAACAAATAAAATAAATGCTGTAATAAAGTACATTGGTGTTGACAATGGAAATCAAGACTGCTGGGAGAGATGCAGATGGGATAGTCTATCAAGGGGTTGGGAGTGCTATGACCTGGGTAATGGGCATGTCTCTGACTTATGGCACATGTTAAAAAATCCTGTTCCGCTTTTTGTTAAGAGTAGGCCATTGTGTGCCGGTGAGAACAGATCACAAGATTTACAAAACTGCATGCACATGGGGACTGGATGTAAAAAGAGCACTAAGTGCTTATTCCATTTTTTTTAATACCACTTTATGTCACAGCAGATTTCTCTGCGTGAAATCCGGGCTGCTCTTCCCGGGGAGAGTGTGTCACCACAAGTGCAACGCCTACCCATTTTTTTTCCCTCAGGGATGGTGTCTAAACATGACACCTGTGTGCGTCATCAGCTCCTAGCGGCACATGATGACCTGCTCTTCCGAAAGGCAGAACGGGGTTTACATGTGTGCACAAGATGTTCTGCGTGCGTTCGCACACCGGGCCTCAGTTTATAATTTCATCCGAATGACGATTATCCTCAAAACAAAAGAATAAATAAAATAAAATAAATAAATAAATGGCATAGCAGAAAGCAAGAAAAGGAAACCTAACACACCAATACAAGATGCCAGCAATCTTGTGCATCTTTCAGAATAAAAGGCAGTTGTTTTTTCTTATACCAGATTTCGTAAAATAAGATTAACAAACGAAAAAAAGCCCTTTCTAAAACAAAGATGTTAAATCAGATCTACACAGAAAGTCTTTCAAATTCTGTAATTTTTTCAAACAGGATTATTATTCCGCAATTTTTTTCAAACACAATTATTCTGCAATTTTTTTCAAACATGACCATTCCAAAATCATGGTGAGTTTTTTTTGTTTTTTTTAAGTCAAAGCTGGTTAAAGCTGCAAATCCAGCAGTTTAAGATTTCTTTAAACTATACACACACATGACTTAATTCATGTAATTTTAACTGCTACTTTTTATTTCACCCCTCTCAAAACGCACACACACACACACACACATTCACACACACACACACTCTCTCTCTCTCTCTCTCTCCTCTCTCTCTCTCTCTCTCTCTCTCTCTCTCTCTCTCTCTACCAACCTAAACATACTATCTACCCTCCTTCACACACTGTGACACAAAGACACATGAACATTCTCTTTCTCACACACACACACACACACACACACACACACAAAATTCTGTTCAGCTTTTCCTAAGAGTAGGCCACTGCATGCCGGTAGGAACAGATGACAAGATTTACAAAAGCTGCATACATACAGGGACTGGATGTAAAAAAAACAAAAACACAAAAGCTTATTCTATTATCCTTGATATAAAAGATTAAAAACAAATTTAAATTATAAAAACACACACACACAGAGTCACACACAGAGTCACACACAGAGTCACACACACACACACACACACTCCTACCAACCCAAACATACTTTATACCCTCATCTTTAATCGCTTCCCTTTTCTGTAATGCATGTGAAATTCTTAGGTAATGATTTTGCATGGCATCTGGTAGTCTCATATAAGTTATGCCCTTAATGCCCTCCACTTTGTTTGCTGCCCTACCCCTATTCTCTATCATTCCAGGGTTAAAGGTGGAGTTCTATGTGTTACTTTAAAATGACTGCATTTGAAGCTGCTTTCCAACTGATTTTTCTCCCATGAAGAAGTGTCATGGAAACCCCATTTCACAGTAGCATGTTTTTGGCTTGCAAGTACTACTGCTTCCAAAATAGATATAAAAACATTAAATGCCAAAACAAAAACAACAAAGATACTGAACATAAGAAACAAAAACCATAATTCACTCCAGAAAGGGCAATATCATGTTGGGAAGAAACTCCCACAAGAAAGTTTTTTGGGTCACACTTGGCTGTACTATCATGCGTGTTGTTTATAAGTGGAAGCACAAAAATGTGCAGTCAAACCACCCAATGGTGGAAGAAAAATCACAACACGTATAAGTCCAAAACAGGCAAATGCTTCACAAGCAAAACAGTAACTATAAACTTTTAACAACTATGTCAAGCTAAGTTGGAATCATGATCAATAGGTACAGTTAAAACAAAAGATCCAAAAAATATATTTATATATATAACAAAAATAAAAAATAAATAAATAGGTACAGTTGATATAACAGTTGAAAAGAAAAAAAAGGCATCAGCAGTAAACTGCATCAATTTGTGCTCAGTACTTCCGAGTCGAGTTCGCAAAAAAAGCAACAATAAAAGGAACATTACTTTTTGGCATTCAACTCCAAGAAAACTATGCTAAATGTTTCAAAACAAAATGTCCAAGATGCGATCAATAAAGAAAAGTGAAAAAGGCAAACAAGACTACTGTCCACCAGCATTCCTTGACAAAATGCAGTTTTTTCTGAAGTGATTGAAAGTTTTAACAAATTTAAACACACACACACACAACACACACACACACACACACACACACACACACACACACACACACACACACACACACAGCCAAAAGATTGTACAACTACTTGTAAACAGTTTACGACCATGCAAAACAGGGACTGGATGTAAAATAAAGAGCACAAGAGCTTATTCCATTATCCTTGATATAAAAGATTAAAAACAAATTTAAATTATAAAAACACACACAGAGTCACACACAGAGTCACACACAGAGTCACACACACACACACACTCCTACCAACCCAAACATACCAACTTTATACCCTCATCTTTTATCGCCTAGCTTTTCTATAATTCATGTGAAATTCTTAGGCAATGATTTTGCATGGCATCTGGTAGACTCATTTAAGTTATGCCCTTAATGCCCTCCACTTTGCTGCCCTACCCCTATTCTCTATCATTCCAGGGTCAAAGGTGGAGTTCTATGTGTATCATATTAAAATGTGTTGCATTTAAAGCTACTTTCGAACTGATTTTTCTCCCATGAAGAAGTGACATGGAAACCCCATTTCACAGTAGCATGCTTTTTGCTTGTGTGGTGCAAGTACTATTGCTTCCAAAACAGATATTAAAACAAATGCCAAAACAAAAACTAAAAAAAAAATACTGAACATAAATCAAAAGCATGATATAATTCACTCCAGAAAGGGCAATATTGTGTTGGGAAGAAACTCCCATGAGAAATTTTTTGGGTCACACTTGGCTGTACTATCTTGCCTGCCGTTTATAAGTGGAAGCAGAAAAATGTGCAGTCAAACCACCCAATGGTGGAAGAGAAATCACTATACGTACACCCAAAAACAGACAAATGCTTCACAAGCAAGACAGTAACTACAAACTTATAACAACTATGTCAGGATATATTGGAATCATGATCAATAGGTACAGTTTAAAAAATAGATAAAAAAAAGAATATATAACAAAATTTAAAAAAAACTAATAAAATAGCTACAGCTGACATAACAGTTGAAAAGAAAAAGCATCAGCAATAAACTGCATCAATTTGTTCTCAGTACTTCTGAGTTGAGTATATAAAAAGCAACAATAAAAGGAACATTACTTTTTGGCATTCAACTCCAAGAAAACTATGCTAAATGTTTCAAAACAAAATGTCCAAGATGGGATCAACAAGAAAAGTGAAAAAGGCAAACAAAACTACTGTCCACCAGTATTCCTTGCCAAAATGCAGATTTTTCTGAAGTGATTGAAAGTTAAAAAAATTAAACACACACACACACACACACACACACACACACACACACACACACACACAACACACACACACAGCCAAAAGATTGTACAACTACTTGTAAACAGTTTACAACCCAGTAAAACAAAAAAAAAAAAAACCCATACACATGCTAAACCATTTTCTAGTTTTACACAACCAGGTTTCACAAGAGCACGAAATTCAAAGGAAACTAAACCAAACCACAACCTGTACCACACTGTATTATTGCAGTGATCTTCCAGAATACATTACTTCACATTTTGCTACTCTGGAATTTTACAATAAACACATCTGAAATGAAGTTGTAGAAAAGAAGCATCAATGAACATAACAGACACTGTAGAAAGGTTGAATAAATGCAAGAAAGCAGACATGACATTATCAGCAATGAGCACTGATCTATGTCAAATCTTTCATTTTCATTTTGCCATTGTGTTCCAGTGGGAACAGATGACAAGATTTACAAAACTGCATACACACAGGGACTGGATGAAAAAAGCACAAGAGTGCTTATTCCATTATCCTCGATATATAAGAATAGAGAAAAAAAAATAATTAAAAAATTCTTCAGAAATTTTTGTGGGGCATCCAACTTTTTTTTCTCCCTACTCATACTTTTTTCATCTCTTTTCCATTATTTATTGTATTTAATTACATTTTGGGGCCTCCAAACTTTCTCCACCCAATTTTTTCCCATACAACAAACAAAAACAAAACAAAATAAACTAGGCTGTAATAAAGTACATCTGTGTAGACAATCAAAATCAGACTGCTGGGAGGGATGCAGATGGGATAGTCTATCAAGGGGCTGGGAGTGCTATGATCTGAGTAATGGGCATGTCCCTGACATATGGCATACATTAAATCCTGTTCCGCTTTTTGTTAAGAGTAGGCCATTGTGTGCCAGTGGGAACAGATGGCAAGATTTACAAAACTGCATATACATGGGGACTGGATGTAAAAAAAAAAAAAAAAGCACACCAGTGCTTATTCCATTATCATTGAAATAAAAGAATAAATAAAATAATTAATAAATAGCATAGCAAAAATCAAGAAAAGGAAACACACCAATACAAGAAGCCTGCAATCTTATGCATCTTTCAGAATAAAAGGCAAAATGTAAAATAAAGAGGAAAAAAATGCCCTTCCTAAAAAAAATGTTAAATCAGATCTACACAGAAAATCTTTCAAATTTTGTAATTTTTTCAAACAGGATTATCATTCTACAATTTTTTTAAACACAATTATTCTGCAATTTTTTCAAAGACGGTTATTCTGTAATTGTTTTAAACATGACTATTCCCAAATTATTGCGATTTTTTTTGGTAAAGTCAAAGCTGGTTAAAGCTGCAAATCCAGCAGTTTAAGATTTCTTTAAACCATACACACACAGGACTTAACTCATGTCATTTTAACTGCTATTTTTCATTTCACACCTCTCGAAACACACACACACAGCTGAACATACTTTCTACCCTCCTCCACACAGTCACACACACACACACACTCTCTCTCCCCCCCCCCTTACCAACCTGAACATACTTTCTACCCTCCATCACGCATACACAGTGACACAAACACACAAAAACACGTCTCTCTCACACACACACTTTAAATCCTGTTCCGCTTTCTTAAGAGTAGGCCATTGTGTGCCGGTAGGAACTGATGACAAGATTTACAAAAACTGTATACACACAGGGGCTGGATGTGTTAAAAAAATAAATAAAAAAAGAAACACCACATGACTGCTTATTCCATTATCCTCAATATGTATCTTTTTAAAATTTACATAAAAATAAACACACAGAGTCACACACATGCATGCACGCACACACACTCCTACTGACCCAAACATACTTTATACCCCCATCTTTAATCGCCTCCCTTTTCTGTAATACATCCTTATCCTTATTGTTTCCCAGTACCTCCCCCCCCCCCCCATTTCCCCTCAGTTTATTATTCAATTATGCATTCTAAATTTAGCACCCCTACTTTTTAAAAATCCTGTTCTAAAAATATACTAACCCCCCTCCCCCCCCCCCCTTTCAAATGATGCATCATGCATTCTAATACCAGCAGACTTTACGTTTGAAAAATTCTTTACCTCAAATGCTCTCTTCCCTGCATTCTTCCCCGAACCTAATCAGAAAGTGTGACTTCCTGCCCCCCCCCCCCCCCCCCCCACCTTCCGTTATCACACCTCTTTTCCCCATCCCTTTTTACCAAAACACTCTAACTCCCATCAGTCCCCCCACTTCCCCTCCCTCCTCCTTAGCATCTTTTCTTGAAGTTCTAGCACCCCTTCCTCCCACTAACTAAAAAAAATAAAAATAAAAATAAATGATAACATCAAAACATTGCTCTGGCAATTTGATGACCCAGGTTCGATTCCCGTTTGAGAAATTTTTCGCTTGCCTGGAGTTACCATCAGTGCTGACTCCACTCTCCCCAAAAGCCCTTAAATCCTGTTTCCGCTTTTCATAGAGTAGGCCACTGTGTGCCAGTGCGAGAGATTGCAAGATTTACAAAAACTGCATACACACAAGGACTGTACATAAAAAAGCACATGAGCGCTTATTCCATTATCCTCGATATAAAAGAATAAATCATATATAAATAATCCATTGAATTAACATATATCATTTTGTCCATCTGCCGTGTATGTCCACATGTGGGGCAAGAGTTAGAGCTGATTAGTGTTAGTGTTAAGGAATTAGTAGCGGGTAAGGTTGGTTGTCAGCTGGTCGGTCTGAATGTTAGAATGCATGTGGACACACTGGCACAGAGACAAATGATATGTTGCTGTAGACAAAAGTGCTACTCAGGTTGCAATAGTACAGAGCTTTGAATCAAAATTACAGGCCCTATCTACAGCCAAGGCTTTTTGTATTTGTAGTTCAGTGTCCACAAATTTTCAATTTTGTTAACAGATTTCAGTCCTCAAGACATTTTCTGAGGGGAACAAAAATCCCAAAATAACCAAATTGCATCCATTAAAAAGATAGTCTCAAAATAAATTATGTACAAAAAAATCTATCGGCCATCCCATTTTTTTTTCTATCCCCGCTGTTCTAAATACGCATCTGTACCCCTCCTGTACACCCCTTTCCTTCCCTTGCCTCTCCTTTCAACCCGACATCCCTTCCCCACACCTACCCCCATTACACACACAACCCCCCCCCCCCCCCCCCCAACACACAAACTTTTTAAAACTGCATACACAGGGACTTGATGTAAAAAATATAAAAAATAATAATAATAACCCTGACATGAGTGCCTATTCCATTAACCTTAGAACAAAAAAATATATAAAGTAGTAAACACACACACACAAACACACACATGCACCCACACACAAACATGCACCCACCCACACACACACACACACACAAACTTTACAAAACTGCATACACATGGACTTGATGTAAAAAAAAAAAAAAAAAAAAAATTTAAACAAAACATGAGTGCCTATTCCATTAACCTTTGAACAAAAAAAATATATAAATACACACACACACACACACACACACACACACACACACACACACACACACACACACACACACACACACACACACACCACCATCTCACAAGATAAGATAAACATCTACGGTTTGTGTAATATGAAACATTTGTTCAGTTTAAAAAAAATAAGTAAATAAAAAAAATGTGTAGTACTATAATTCAATCTAACTTGTTATAGAAAAATAGGTAAATGTGTTTCATAACCTATGTGGTCACTGGGCAGCGAAGTGTCACACACCTCAAAAATAGAAATGGGAAAATAGGCAACCAAACAGCAATTCATTTTGGCTGGAACAATAATGAATGCTCAAAAAACCCGAGAAAAAATATGTTAAAAAATACCATAGTCATGAGATGACTAAGCAGGACTGTTCATTGCTGTTGGGAAATTTATGCTCTGGCAATCACTGATGTTATCACTGCAATATCTAAGAGAGCAGTTTAAGTCCCCAAGATAAGTAACTATAAAAAAAAAAAAAAGTTTTAAAAAAATAGGATCAAAAATGACAAAGCACTGCCAGTTAGACAGGCATAAAGGGGCAGATTATCACAACAGTATCTTAATTTGACCCATTTAACTGGAATAAAAAAAAAATTAAAAAAAAAACTAACATGACAAACAAACTCTTCAAACTGCAAGAAAAATAAACACTTCTTTAAAATTAATGCTCTTTAAATTTAAAATAAATACAACCGTATAACATATACATATTCCTGCAAACATCAAATACCAATAGAATATTAAGCTAATCATTTTTCAACAAGGGCAACTGATAGCTGAGAGTATGGAAAATGCCAACCATTCTACTTTCAAAAATAAAGTTTAAAATAGATTCAAGATTTAATTCTCCTTTGACCCCTCTTGGGACATGGAGGATTTCAGAAAACAAAATCAGCTGTAGCATATGTATATAGCTTGCATTAACAGAATATGTTCATACACAGAATTTTACAAAAATAAAAATATAGTCAGTCTTTTCATTGATAGTTATGCAGCTTTACTCTTATCATAAATTTGCTACATTTTAATAATGTATTTTTATTAGAAGAGAGACAAATTACAAAAAGTGAACATGATCTTGGATACAAATATCATGAGGTAGGACATTATTCCGAAGCCAGAAAACTTATGACATTCCATTATGAAGTTAAACTCATCTTCCTATCGTTTTTCATATTACATTGATTAAAAGAACGATTTTCGTGCGGAATGCCTTTGACTAGTCCCGTTTCAATCGGTAAAGAATGGTTGATACACCTGAATCTAAATAATGAAATCACGTTTTATATGGCAACTCACTAATGTACTTTTCCCTCTGAAAACTTTTTTGTAATTGCATAAAATATACATTTATTACTTCTTTGCAGCTCTTCTGATCATGACTTACAAAATTATCCTTTAAAGCCTTAATGACATTACAACATAAACATGTTTACAAAAGTCTTGTTTCCCCACATACAGTTCAAACCCCTGTTTCTATCAAAAAATACATATGTCTATGTAGAAGAAAAAAACCTGTCAGGATCTTCCAACTTTTCCCCCATCTTCTCTCTGAACAAGCATTTACCCTTTCATTTTATTTCATGATTATGTTTCGATTATGTTTTACATCCACTGCCTTATGTTTTCTTTTTTTATATCTTTCTTGTTTGTTGGTGGTGGTGGAGTTACATTTTCCCAACTTTGTTTTTTTTTTTTCTTTGGTGTTTTCTGGGTATTGGGCAGCATTACACTACTTTCATAGGCAACAACACAACAAAACAACAAATTTTCTCTCATTTAACTATGCCTAACGCCTTGAAGAATAACTCCCCTCGTGTGCAGATACATACCTTTTAAGAAGCATGCAATAATACAATAATAACTTGCCTGGGTTAGCTAATGCTGCTGCTGCTGCAGGCATGTGTGCCAATGCACACAGTCTGAACTGGCATCACTGGTGACACACTTGTCCCACTGTCTTCAATAAACAGGGGCGGTGTCCTTAACTGTAGTTTCTTCATCAATGTCTATCATTTTCGATGAATGGGCGTGTGTCCTTAACTGATGTTTACTCACATGTCGATTAGTTTTCCAGTGTCTAGTTATCTTCAGGAACACAGCATGTCGATACCTGTATTTCTCACGGATGTCTGGGTCGTCCTCAAGGAACACAGCAGTGCGATACCTGTAGTTTTCTCACAGATGTCTGGGTCGTCTTCAAGGAACACAGCAGTGTCATACCTGGTAGTTTTCTCACAGTGTCTGGTCGTCTTCAAGGAACACAGCAATGTCAATACCTGGTAGTTTTCTCACAGGATGTCTGGTCGTCTTCAAGGAACACAGCAGTGTCGATACCTGGTAGTTTTCTCACAGATGTCTGGGTCGTCTTCAGGAAAACGTGGTTCCATGGCTGGTAGCCTCCTCCTCGATGGCAGTGTGTGTCTTGCTGTCTTCCGTTCTTGGGTTTTTCCCTCAAGGGCCGAGCATTGTCACCCTCAATGGCTGAGTGCCTTCTTGGTGTGCCAGTCTTCCACAGTAAGAGATCTGAGGACTTAAACAAAACTTGGTGATTGTGTTTCTATTTTGGTAATAATCAAAAAATAATAATTGATCCAATTGCTTTTTCTTAACACATATATATATAGATAGATAGAGAGAAGAAAAGAGTAGAAGAGAGATAGATAGATCAGACAGACAGAAGATATGACACACACAACACGCCCCATGTGCGAACACATGCAGAACATCTTGCGCACACATTAATCCTGTTCCACTTTTCTTAAGAGTAGGCTATCATGTGCCGGTGGGAACAGATGACAAGATTTACAAAACTGCATACACATGGGGACTGGATGTAAAAAAAAATTTAAAAGCATACAAGTGCTTATTCCATTATCCTTGATACAAAGATAAAATACAATGAAAATAAAAATTTACTTTTCTGTTGATTTGCATTTCTTTTTTTCTTTTTTTAAAGTCTGTGCCTCATGTTCAACATTTTTAGCTGGCACATTTCAGTTTTAAAATAGAGAGAAATGATGGACAAGTGACTAACAAAGACAAAACACACTTGGACTGGGAAAAAAAAAAAAGTTTCTGCTAAAAAAAAAAAAATTAAAGCACACAAAAAGTTTAAAACGTCTTACCTTTCTTTTAGAAAACACAGATAAAGATAGCTGTCACCACACCTCAGGTCACAGGCACTCGATTCTTTTTCTTTTTTGTACCTTGGCCATGCAGTGTTTATCTGGTCTGGATGAAAACGTCCGCAGTCTGTTGCAGTGATCCCGCTGATCCCCAGAGTTTTTTTCATGAAGCTAGTTGGCTGGGCCACATCTGGTGTCTCAGAGTTGAAGGTAGGGCAGGACTGTGTAGGGATAAGGAGGGGGGTGTGGGAGCGTTTCACAAGGGCATGGGTTAGTGTGGGATATTTTTTATGCGGAGGAGATGGGATAAGAGCTGGCAAGTACTTGGTTCCAACCCCACAACCCCTGAAAGCAGTAGGAAACCATTATTAACACAAAACTCCAGTTTGATATGAAACTGGTTAAAATATCGTAATAACGTGGTTTTGTTACCTTCGAAAGATTTTGGTTGCAGATTAGATCTTCCTCATTAGCCTTTCACAACTCGGGTAAACAAAAAAAAATAAATAAATAAAAGCAGTCAATTCCCTGTGCTGAAACATTTTAAGATTATAGATTGATTTTGAAGCCGTTCTAACACTTGTTTTAACCCCCCCCCCCCCTAAAGAAAAACACAAAACAACAAAAACTTCAAGATAGCCTAGTGCTCAGAGCACCGAGCTCATGATCTGATGGTCCGGGTTTGAGCCCCACCAGAGACGCCAGTTAGATGGAATTTTCCTAGGAATATGAATCCGCTCCCTACAAGTCTTCTGGATGAGATTACTTTATAGATAAAATGACCCATGTATGAATGCATGCATAATACCTTGTGCACATATTAAAACCATTCTGCCTTTCAGAAGAGAAGCCAATTGTCAGCCAGCAAGTTCAGATAAAATGTAAAGAGGGCACACACACTGGTGTTAAGACATCCTCCCCAAAGTTGGATTACAGCTAACATATGGTGGGCAAAAATGGTTGCATACACCAACATCTCACATTGGTGAACCTCAGAGCTCTAGTTAAGGAACCAAAAAAAAATGAATAAATGAATGAATTATTTGCAAACATGGAGGGACTTCTTTTTTACATAATACTTATTGCAGATACAGATATTTCCATATCTAACAGCTACCACAAAATTCTCGCAGCATCCAAAAATTCTCAATCTCTACAAATAAAAAAATTTTCTAGTGAAATTATTTTTCTGCTTTAACACGCACAAAGCTAAAATCTGAACCGCTATGTAAAAATAAAAGTAATTCAACTGTACCTGTACAATCCTTTATATACTTACACACTCAAGGCCACGAAGTAAGTTTCCCCCCAGCAAACCTGCCACACTGGTGAAGAGGCGACACCTTGTGTGATCCACATGACTTTAACCACCCACTTAGGACCCAGGTAACAAAAGATTAGGAGGAGGAGGAGGGATCTATCCCAAGGAAATTTCAAAATGGAGTGACAGTCACAATCCCTCATGACCCCTGACCAAATCAAAGCCTGGCATTCTGATCAAGTACCTCTCTGGAGAAGTGGAAACAATTAATATCCCAACAAAGACACACTGCACCAACGACTGTGCAGAAACCCAAAGTCCTGAAACAAGCTGCCACCATGGTCACACACTCCAAAGATGAATAATGTCGCTAGCGAGTGTTTTTTTTCACCAATGCCCCGTCAGTCCTATTCCTGGATTTTAGTAATATATTAGTTTGGTTTAGTTTTTTTTATCTGGTTATTTGGTTTTTTGTTGTTTTTTTTCTCTAGTTTGGTTTATTTCATTTGGTTTGGTTTTAATTTTATTTTCTATCCCGTTTTCTTTCATTTTGCCTTGGTCTATTATGTGGGTTCCTGGTTCACTTTTTCTTGAATTAATTCTTTTCATTTTATTTCGATTTTTAAGTAAGGAGCACTAATGCAGTCAGAAATATGGCTTCCAGTAATTGTTTTTAGTACAAAGACCTGACACTATCCAGAAGCTGACATCTGAAGCAACCATGAGCTTGTGGTGACAACATTTAGACTCCACCTCAAGAGGAATAAAGCAGGCAGGGCAACATAAACATTCAAGTTCAATTTTGAGAAACTCAAGGACCCAAAAAATTGCTGAAAACTTCAAAGCAACAATAGGAAGAACTTTTGCCAAAAAAAAAAAAAAAAAGAGGAACATTTATCTCACTCCTTGTTTTTGTTTTTTTTGGTTGGTTTGTTTTTTTCTTCCCACTCCTTGGTCTTGACAATCAGCAAACCAAAATGGATACATGAACAGCTTCAACATTGCTGCGACAAACTGAACAACGGCATCCTTGGCAAATAGAAGCCAACAAAAGAAGCCCTGGGTCACAGAAGACATTCTAAAGCTGTGCGACAAACACAGAGAACTGAAGCAAAGGAAAGGAGGAGGAGGAGGCTGAAGGTCTAAAAGCTACACAGAGAAGCCAAGTTTGTTCATCCCGTTTCTTCTGTATCCTTATTCTGTTTTTTGTTTCTTGCCCCTGTTCTATTCCTCTCCCCCCTTTTATTCTGTTCTTTTTAGTCTAATTTCTTTGATGATGATGTTGCTGCCATTTCTGTTTTTGTTCACTATTTACTGCTGTTGCTGGTTGTTCTTGTGTTTCCTCTTTCTTGTTAACCGTCTTTTTTGCATTTTCTTCATTTTCCATCCTTATTTTTAAAAATTATTTTTGTTTCACTTTTCCTTTATTTTGTACTTCTGTTTGGCTTCTTTTGGTTTGTTGCTTTTTTTCTTATTCTAATTCTTTTTTTTTTACCCAACCAACAGTTCATCTGATCTAAACAAAATGCGAACATTGAGAATGAAGTAATATATGTATACACACTCTTTGTCCTTTAATACATGTATCCATGGTGTATGTAGTATGCATTCTCTCTCTCTCTCTCTCTCTCTCTCTCTCTCTCTCTCTCTCTCTCTCTCTCTGTGTCTCACACACTACCACACACACACACACACACACACACACACACACACACACACACACACACACACACACAATGAAATCATATTGGTTAACTGCATTTCCCACTTACCCCACCTTTTTTTAAAAATATTTTTAAAATACCTATATTTTGCTGAAAAAGCATTCCCCTCTCTCTCTTACTAAACAATCTTGCCCCATTCCCTATTCTTGCTCTCCAATCTCACTCACACCCACAACTTAGCCAGACTTATTCCCCTTCCCACATACAGCTATCCACCCCACCACCCCACCCCTCCTCTCCAAAAGCATCGTTTTTCCCCTAAACCTCCTCTATACTCCTCCACACCTAAAAAACACAAGTAGCAAAAAGGTTTGTTTCTGTGTCAAATCTTGTATCACAATATCCATCTGCTTTTGTGTCCACATGTGGGGCCAGGTTAAAAAAAAAGTTAATGTAAAGGATTAGTGTTAGCGATCAACATTAGTAACTGGGAAAGGGCTGTCAGTCAGCTGGCTTGTCTGCCTGTATGCATGCATGAGCATGTGGACAAAAATGGCACATAGTTACCAATGGTACCATTGCTTTTGACAAATGGTTTGGAAATATCATATAAATCACAAATCGCCCATCCTATCAACAACCTTGGTTGTTTCTGTTGCTTCATGGTTGGATTAAAAAAAAATTATTGTTTAATTGAAATTTTCCAGCTCTGAAACAAGCAGATTTCCGCCTACTGACTTTTTGAAAATTGTGCCCATTTCCAAAAGAACCCAAGATGAATTTAAAAATAGATAGTTATTAACCCAAATAAAACCAGCAAGAAAAACCTATGAACTGGTACTCTTTTTCTATTCCCACTTACCTATCCATACATATCCTACCCCTCTCCCACAAAAGACCCAAGTAATCACTTAAAGAATAAACCCAAAATATATATGCAAAAAAAGCCTTCCTCTTATTTGCTGGCCTTTTAATTTATTTCCCAACAACCACTCACCCCCCCTCCAGTTATCAGTTTCATTTAGTACTTCTTCCCTACAAAAGTCAATACGATTCCCCTTTCTCCCCCTTTTCCCCCCCCCCCCCCCCAAAAAATATATACACCACACACACCTTTCACATGCACACACACACACCATGCATCACACGTTAAAACCTGTTCACCTTTTAGAAAAGTAGGCTATTATGTGCCAATGGGACAGATTAAAGTTTTGTTAAAAGCCAAGGGCCACAGAACGTGTGCTTATCCATCATTTAAAAAAAAAAACAAAAACACCACATCCAAATCACAACACACACACACACACACACACACACACACACACACACACACACACACACACACACACACTTGTCAGGCATCCATTTCCCCCCATGTCTGTTCTCAACACTCCAGTTAAGATCCCCATCTTTCACCTCCCCTTATTTCAATTTTACTCTTGAAAGCGTTAGGCACTACTTGAGTCAAAATTTACCTTAAACGTGTCTGTTTTGTAGCAACTTGAGTTCAAACAAAGTGTTCAAATCTGCTCCCGGGAAATTAACTTCAGCTTCTTTTTTTTCCACACAGATATGTGTAGTACTTTCATTTCTTTTTACCTAAGCCAATTAGGACACTTGCGTCAAAATGCTAAAGTGGCTGTACAAACCTGTGTTTACATGAAAATAGAGTCTTCAATTCTGTCCCTTAGCGCACACTTCAATTATATTCATTTTACACAAAATGAATCTTCATTTATCATCATCCTTTAATGGAAATCTTTGACAGAAATGCCTTGATTTGGGTTTTCAATGTGTTTGCTGCAGGTTGTCATTTTCAAAAAATTTTAAGGTTTTGGATAAAATCTTTTTTTTTTTAATCCAAAATCCTATACGGAAATTCCATTTAAGATGGAAGGAAAATCACCCAGCAATCGGAGACACAGATATTGAAGGAAAAACCAAAGATGCAGCTGCACAGCTCCATCTATTTTTCTCCTGACATCAGTGTTTCAGAAAAGATCAAAGGCACTAGAACTTTTAGCACAGGTCTGTACTAGGATCTGGAAGAAGACAAGACTCCCAAAAACTACAAACCACTGTATAATACCCTTCATTCTGAACTCAAAGATCTCATCCAAAGAAATAAAACCTTGAGGATTTTAAAAACTTTCCTTTATCCTCCATTCTTAATCCTTTCTTAACAAGGCCTAAAAAGGTGTGAAATATCATGTGTCTCACAGCAATCTGTAGTGAGAATGTCCTTGAACATTGTTGAGAAATATCTGGCGACAAAAAAACAAAACATGTGTAATGAATATAGGGCACTGTCTGATAAAAGGAAAAGTGTGTGTGCACACACATTTTGTGATGTCTTTGTGCATTCAGAATAGAGAGAATGAATGGAAATGAAGGAAGGGAGAGGAGGAAGGAAGAAGGAAGGAAGGAAAGAAGGAAAGAAGGAAGGAAGGAAGGAAAAGGAAGGAAGGAAAAGGAAGGGAAGGAAGGAAGGAAAGAAAGGAGGGAGGGAGGGAGGAGGAAGGAAGGGTCTTTATTCTTCAAGGATTATGGACAAGCATTCACAAATACTTTTCATTCAGCCTTTGCCCTGATTAGGGGACTATCCAATAAAAAAAAAAAAGCACCCCCCGAAAAAAAAAACCCTAAACATTATCCCTAGCTGACCAAAACAATGTCAAAACAGACACACAGATTATAATAATTTTAGAGAGGGGGAGAGAAGGACAGAGAGAAAAAGACACACAGAGGAGGGTTTGTGTATTCGGGAGGGGGGGGGGGGGGGAATTGGTACTGCATGGGAAAAAAAATCTCATAACAAATGCTAAGTACCAAAAACAACTTTGTACTGCTAACTTACTGAAGTACAATGAACAAAAAGGGGGGGGGGGGGATGCATTTCTTACTATACCTACAAAAATGAATTTCAATTTTTTAAAAATATATAAATTTTAATTACTAAATTTTTCACAAGAAAAATATATCAAGATATGGGTGTAAAAAAAAAATAATAAAAAAAAAAAAAAACATGGATGCCAGTGTGTGACTCTGAAGAGATTACCACCTCTCAGTGGGCTCTGGTGAATAAAGGGTGGGATTTTTGTGATATCACAGATCGAGTGCAGCCCTGCTAATGCCTTAATTCCCTTATGTATATATATGCACAGGGTCTACTACACTCGTCTATCGAACTACAAACTTAGGGCATATCTCTTTTTGACTTAATACTCACTTGTCATGGGCAGAAAAGGCTGTTCCACAAGATTCCAGCAGATGACATTGGTGTTTCTGATGTTCCCCAAGATTCTGGCAGATGCCATTGGTATTGCAGATACAGCAGCAAGAGAAGGTCAGCAGGAACCAGTTCATACTTCAGTTGTGGACACAGCATCTCAGCGAGGGATCATTCCACCTGAAAAATTGTCATATGCTGTATTAAAGTGTATAATATGTAGCCTTTATATATGAATGTGTGGTGTGTGTGTGTGTGTGTGTGTGTGTGTGTGTGTGTGTGTGTGTGTGTGTGTGTGTGTGTGTGTGTGTGTGTGTGCGTGCGCGCGCAGAAAACGCAAAGCAAGAAAGGGGGCAGGAAGGAGAGGGAGTAAGTGATTAAATAGAAATCTCACAATTACGATAAAATCATGTATCTTTTCCACAATTCTAACTATTAATTTTTTGAGTCTTCATTAACTCAATTTTTGCTGCATATCCAAAAATTATGTGTGTGTGTGTGTGTGTGTGTGTGTGTGTGTGTGGAGAGAGAGAGAGAGAGAGAGAGAGAGAGAGAGAGAGAGAGAGAGAGAGAGAGAGGAGAGAGAGAGAGAGAGAGAGAGAGAGAGAGAGAGAGAGAGAGAGAGACAGACAGACAGACAGACAGGGAAGGATCGCGGGAAGAAGAATGTAGGGTATTGAACATCAGACACCCATAGACCTATTTTAGACAAAACGTGGATATGGGGTAAGAGTTCATAAGAGGGGGTGGGGGTGAGAGGTCAAAAGGTCAACTTGTCTGGCCAGCTAGTGAAGCACCCCACTCCCTCTCCCCTTTCCCTCTTCTCACCATCTCCTTCAGTCTTCTGTCTGGGTCCATCCCTTTCATTTAGCCTATACCCATAGTTTTATCAACACATCCAGGCCCTAACTCCCCCCCCCCTCTCTCTCTCTCTCTTCTTTCAACAGTGAATCTTTGATGTTGCTATTTTATAATGATGACCTGCACAACGTAACAGGGCGAACGTAGCTAATCGGCATGTAGGCCTAATGGAAGAGTTACGTCCCTTAAACTCTTTGGCGCGATTTCTCCGCCCCCCTCCCTTCATCATATTTCAACTTTCGGAGTTACACTTACTAGCCTGGCCGGCAATACAGCTGGCGGAATTTGGGCGGGGGGGGGGGGGGGCAGCCAACTTAATAGATCAATGCAAAAAGTACACATCCTTCACCTACGCCCCATATTCCTCGCGTTACATCAAGGGGTTTTTCTCATCAAATATCAGAGGTGATGATAAGGAACTATCGTCAATTCAGCCTGCCAGTGTTAACTTCTGCCGACTATCAAGTTTACTTTATTAAGCCAATCTATATAGATAGGGGTGTATGGGGTGCTTAAGGAGAGGTGGTACCTTTGTAAACCTGGCAGTAGCATCCCTCGGGATGGACGGGAGCACTGGTCCTCACTTGGCACTCAACTCTCACTTCTGGGTCCGGGTCCTTAACCCACCCACACCCCGGTAACCGCTTCTACTGGCGGGCGAAACGTTGTGAGGGGCTGGTGCATTCTTAACCACCAGTAGGAGTCTTGGAGAGGAGATGGGCGCCACCAAGCTTCCTCAAGCCCACTGAAAGGACATGATGAGAACAACAAAACAGAAACACATGCCGGATCGGTCGAGGCCCGGATCAACAACGACCGCGCTACCCACTGCAAGCCTCCAGGGTGGGAGTGACAAGTGTGCTACTGGGGCAGAACAAACACTAAAGCTTCCAGCTAAAGGGGCAACCATTGGTACATGGAATGTGAGGACTCTGTACCAAGCAGGAAGAGTACAGGAACTTACACATGAATTACAGAGGTATAAATGGGACATCATAGGGCTTGCGGAAGTCAGATGGATTGGCTTCGGAGAAACAACCACGCAAGACGGCCACAAAATATGGTACAGCGGAGAAGAGAAACTACATCAACATGGAGTAGGCTTTATTGTCAGGAAAGAGATTGTGTCAAGCATCATCAGCTGCACACCAGTATCCAGCAGACTCATCTCAATCAGAGTTTCTGCAAAACCCCAGAATCTCACCATCATCCAAGTGTATGCTCCAACATCTGACTACGATGATGACCAGATAGAAGAATTCTATGAAGAACTTGAAAACGTCATCTCCAAAACGCCCAAAAAAGACATCCTTATTGTGGAAGGCGACTGGAATGCTAAGGTGGGACCTGATGCCTATGACACCTGGGCAGGAACCACAGGACGATTTGGACTGGGAGAAACAAATGACAGAGGAAAGCGGCTGCTGGAATTCGCAAAGAAGCACAAACTGACTTTGGCTAACACACTCCACCCTCACAAGCCATCCAGAACATCAACCTGGCACTCACCAAATGGTCTGATTCATAATCAAATTGATTACATTCTGTCACCCCAAAGATTCAAATCCAGCATAAACAAGGCAAACACAAGAACATTCCCAGGAGCTGACATTGGCAGTGACCACGACCTTGTACTTACCACCATCAGGCTGAAACTGAAAGCAAAACACCAGCCAAAAAGCCCACGCATAAGATTCGACCTGGAAAAACTCAAAGACCCAACAGTGGTTGAGATCTTCCAAGCCAACATTGGAGGAAAGTTCGCGGCACTCACAGCCATCGACAATGATGTGGACACACTGGCCAACAACATCAAAGAAGTGCTAACGACAGCAGCAGAAGAAACATTAGGAAGAAGCAGAACAAAGAAACAACCCTGGGTGACAAATGAGGTTCTTGATCTCTGCGACAAAAGAAGAGAACTTAAGAAACAAAAGTTCACAAGTCAAGAAGCTTACAAGAAATACATGGATAGCCACAGAGAAGTGAGGAAAAAGATGAGAGAAGCCAAAGAAGCGTGGATAGAAGAACAATGCAACAACATTGAAGCTGGAATGGCCAAGGGAAACAGCAAAACAGCTTACGACACTTTGAAAGCACTAACGAAAACCACACAGCCTAAAGCCTCTGTTATAGAAGACAAAGAAGGAAATCTTTTAACGGAAAGCAATGCCATCCTCCAACGCTGGACAGAATACTGTGAGGGATTGTATAACTACCCACTACGCCCAGATACCAACATAGTTTCTGACAAACCCCCTGAACACCAAGATAAAGACCCACCAATACTAAGGTGTGAAGTAGATGCAGCTATTAAACAATTGAAGAAGGGGAAGTCCCCTGGAATCGATAACATCCCAGCTGAACTCATAAAAAATGGAGGGAATGAAACAGCAAGGCGATTCACAGAACTTTGTCAGAAGATCCACGACACCAAAGAATGGCCAAAAGAATGGACACAGTCTCTTGTAATACCCCTGCCAAAGAAAGGAAACCTTAAGCAATGCCAGAACTACAGAACCATCAGTCTCATAAGTCATCCTAGCAAGATCATGCTGCAGGTAGTCCTCAACAGACTGAAAAACCAAGCGGAAAAACTCCTGGCAGAAGAACAAGCGGGCTTTAGACCAAAACGCAGCACAATGGAACAAATTTTCAATCTGAGAATTCTGATAGAGAAGCATCTCCAACACCAAAAAGACTTGTACCATAACTTCATAGATTTCAAAAAGGCCTTTGACAGGGTATGGCATGACGGCCTCTGGCAAGTACTCAGGCACTTCAACATTGACAGCTGCCTAATTGAAGTCATCAAGGCTCTGTATGAGAACGCAAGAAGTGCAGTCTTCATAAACAATCACATGGGCGAGTTCTTCAAGACCACGGTTGGGGTTCGCCAGGGCTGCCTTCTCTCACCTGTACTTTTCAACCTCTTCCTCGAAAACATCATGACAGAGACACTGCAAAACCACCACACTTCCATCTCCATTGGTGGAAGACCCCTTTGCAACCTCAGATTTGCAGATGACATTGACCTCATGGGCAGCAGCAAACAAGAACTGCAAATCCTCACAGACAATTTAACAGATCGAGCGAGCGCATACGGCATGGAGGTCAGTACAGAGAAATCAAAGATCATGGTCAACAGCGCGAGTAATGACATCACGGAAATAAAGATGAATGGAGAAATACTAGAAGAGGTGAGCCAATTCAAATACTTAGGCTCCATCCTAACAAAAGATGGCACATCAAACAATGAAGTGAAAGCTCGCATTGCAACAGCAACATCTGCTCTAGTCAGACTCCAGAGGATTATCAGAAGCAACAACATCAGCTTCTGCACCAAATACCACCTTTACAAATCCCTCGTGATATCTATCCTCCTATATGGCTGTGAATCATGGACTCTGACAGCAGAGTTAGAGAGGAGAATCCAAGCATTCGAGAACAAGTGCCACAGAAGACTCCTCAAAATATCATACAAAGAACACAAGACCAATAACTATGTGAAAGAAGAAATCAAAAAGCGTGTGGGCCCCCAAGAGCCTTTGCTCTCCACCATAAAGAGGAGAAAGCTGATGTGGTTTGGTCACACCACAAGACACAACACCCTAGCAAAAACCATCCTGCAAGGAACAGTCGAAGGCAAGAGAAGAAGAGGCCGCCAAAAGAAATCGTGGGTTGACAACATCAAAGACTGGACCGCCCAACCCCTGCAACATCTCCTACTAGCCACACAGGATCGTGAAGCATGGAAAAAGATCGCTGTTGCGTCTTCTCTCATGTCCCCCCTACGTCCTTTGGGACATGGGACTGAGTGAGTGAGAGTGAGTGAGTGAGTGATATAGATCTATATGGTACATGAAAAAAAAAAGGGGGGGGAATACAGGGGAGACCACGCATAGCGTCACGTCACGCTGTTGCCATGTTGAACACTTACCAGAGGGGGGAAATTTAACTGTGAAGTTAACAGAAAATAGGCATAGATCTTTAACTTTGCACAGGCCGAAATAGATCAACGTGAAAAGCAAACAAGTTGCTATATTCATGCTACTAGCTAGTCTTTCATGGATAGCGAAAACTTAAATTTGAAAAAAAAAAAAGGGGGGGGGGGGGGGATCTGTAGATTTTTTTCCATTTAAATCTGGGGAGGGGCGGATAAGTTACGTGGTTACAACACAAAACTCGCGAAGAATTCAGTTCAGTGTCGCACCGACTGCTACAGGAGTTGAAGAAATATAGTTACAGGAGAGAAATATAGTTACAGGAGAGGAGAGGGGGTGCACGGAAATTTTGTCCCGCCATATTAATCTGCACTACTTTGTTTTGGAACCCAGTAGGCCTATAGCAAACAAAAACAAAACTACCTGGCCTGCTTTTTCTATGTTTTGATTTCATTTTTTTATGTGAAGAACTAATCAATTTTAAATGACAATAGCCTACCTTTGGCTTCAGGTCAAAACTGCACGGAGCGGCAACAGAGGTTCTTCTGTCGCTGCAGCGATGTCGAATCAGTCATGGTCAACTGAACAATAAATTGCTCAGGTCTGATTGGCCTAGCCTGACCTAGGCCTAAGTCAGCTCCCTCTGTGGGTGAATAGAAATCATTTTCTGCGTACGTGCATCACGGATCATAGTTAGGAAGGTAAGGGAGAAAATATCAAGTGGTTGTGCAAAAGAAGGTAAAAATATGCCGTTTGGTATGGCTGTCTAGTCAAGTCAAAAACACTGAAATCATCCCATAAAGGGCAATTACAATACTGATAGGGATATTGATGCAGACCATAATCTCAAAAAGGCACAAGAAAGCTAGGTTTTATATAGGTTTAAACATTTGAAGATAACTTCAAATAAAAATGTTACGCACACTCACATACACACACAGAATTATTTTTATGGAACTGAATGATCAGTCTTGTAGTGTGACAGATAAGAAAAAATAGAACCCATTTGAATTTCTTTTCTTCTGCAATATATTGAACTTATATTCTTCTTTTTCTTCTATCCCATAGTCTGTTTAGACCGTAGGGGCACCAGGGAAGACCTCACAACCAGCTCTCTCCATTTCCCTTTGTCCTCGACCTTTCTCAGGGTGTCATTCAGCCTGAGGCCCATCCACTCTTGGATGTTGTCCTCCATCTCTTTCTTGGCCTGCCTCTCCTTCTCCCGCCCTGCACAGTTCCTTGCAGAATCGTCTTGGCAAGCCCTGTTGTTCTTGTGACGTGCCCATACCACTTCAGTTTGCGTTTTTTGACTGTGGTCAGGAGATCTTCAAAGGGCCCGATGGCTTGACTGATTCTGATTCTCACTTCCTCGTTAGTAATGTGGTCTTTGTCTTTGTATATAGCATAACTTTATTGAGTATGCATCTTGTCCCCATTGATATCGCTCCACAATGTGACAGTGGTGCTTGGGTAAATAAACTGTTAATGACGTATGAAGTATCAACAATACTATGAGAAAAGTGTAAATGCTGCTAACACAATTGTCTATATTGGCCACATTTCAACAATGAAGTCAGTTTTTCTATGGAAGAAGTGCTTCCCTTGACTCAGTAATCAATTATTGGTGATGCTGGTGAACCCTGTATCACTGAGGAAGAGAATGTCTGAACACACAATGTATCCCTTTGTTTCTACCTGAATACATCAAACCTTTACCTGTACCTGACGACAAAATAGTGTATTGTCTCTATCTATCTATCTATCTATCTATCTATCTATCTATCTATCTATCTATCTATCTATCTATCTATCTATCTATCTATCTATCTATCTATCTATCTATTGAAGTATTATCAATACTAGCATAATAAAGACTTAAGGACAGTACCCCTAAGCCAACAAGGATCCCCATCTAGATCTACCCCATCCCTTACTGTCCATCCCCTGCACTCGCCTAAAACTAACGCATGCAGCCTATGACCTTGGCCTTATTCATTCTGGCACCATTCGCCTGGGCGCGCATGGGAACTGTCCGACCAGTGTCTGGAAGCGAGACTGACTTTCCCGCACTCTTAGATAGGCCTTGTTCATGTATACATCTATGTACACGAGTCTCTGAATAAAACTATATTATATCTTATCGAGTTGTCTGTTAGTCTGTTCACTCCCTGTATGTGCTTTCACTTAAAGGCAGTAAACTTATAATAAGAACCCAACCAAGTAGTGATATAAAATCATACAATAAAAGAACAAGATTTATTACATGGTGGCAGTGGTGGGATTCGAACCCACACCGAAGAGGCGTCTATCTATCTATCTATCTATCTATCTATCTATCTATCTATCTATCTATCTATCTATCTATCTATCTATCTATCTATCTATCTATCTATCTATCTATCTTTCCCTTAGTCTGGCAACTGTGGGGGCACCCATGAAGACTTGACAACCAGTTCCCTCCATTCCTCCTCTATTCTGCCTGTTTCAAAACTTTGTTGAGTTCTAGGCCTGTCCATTCGCTGTTGTCCTCCCATCTCTTTTTTGGTCTGCCTCTTTTCCTTCCTCCTTGGACAGTGCCTTGCAATATTGTTTTTGCTAGTCCTTTTGATCTTGTGACATGCCCCTACCATTTATGTTTAAGCTTCTTTATGATTGACAGAAGATTTTTGTAGGGACCAATGGTTTGCTGGATTCTGTTGTGCACATCTTCGTTGCTCATGTGGTCTCTGTAGGAGGTGCCAAGGAGTCTCCAGAAGCATCTTATCTCTACTGCTTGTACTCTTCTCTCCAAATCTGCAGTCAGGGTCCATGATTCACAGGCATACAGGAATGTGGATATGACAAGAGAGCGCATTGGTCTGATCTTGGACTTGAGTGAGATATTTTTATCTTTCCAGATGGTGTTCAGTTTTTACAGTGCTGTTATTGTCTCTGCAATCCTGCATACTACCTCTGGCTTGGATCCCTTGTCTGATACAACCACTCCCAAGTACCTGAAGCTGCAAACTGTTTCCAGCTTCTGATCAATGACCCTGATATCAGTGCTGATGCCCTTAGTGTTATTTGTCATCAGTTTGGTCTTCTCTGCACTGATTTCCATGCCGTATGTTTTAGAGGCCTTGTTCAGGTGTTCTGTTAAGCTGGCAAGCTCCTGCCACAAGGAGATAATCAGCAGGCAAATCCTGGGGTTCAAATTACATTTCAGTGGAAGAGACTTGGCCCCCTTAATTTATTTATTTATTTATTTGTTCTTTTACATCGAGAATAATAGATAATGTGTGGTAAGCAGGCCCACCAGTGTGTGGGTATGCTCTGGTTCTCACAAACCAGCCCCTAGGTGTGGGTCACATAGCAAGAGGACATCCCAGTGGCAAAACATGTGGGAGAGCAGAACCTGTCCCCTCAACAGCGTGAAGGCAGAGGAGGGTGGCCTTGAGGGTAGATTGGACTCTGCAGAAGACCCAGTCTAGGAGAACAATCACTCCAATGTAAAACATGCTGAAATTCAGATACACTTGGCCTGACTTCTCAGGCGCTAATGACAGAGCAATGCATTTTTGCTAATTTGCCAGATAACAATGGGTTGCTGTCTGAACATTATGACAACATGAAGAAAAGAAACTACTATTGCTTTTTGACTTATGTTTAGTCAAAGTCAAGTTTAACTTGTATCATGCAGTGTGCTACTTTGAAATAAGTCAAGCTGCATTACACACATTCTGTCAGCAGCATGGGGAAAACATAAACCTACATACCCAGCATTTCTTCATCCATTATTGGATGACTTCATCTTCAAGCAGCCAGGGTATACTCCACAGTCAAATATTAATTTACCAATCAGCTACCCCCTTTTTCAAACCTTTGGGAACCTCAAGATTTGGCAGCATTGACCAGCATTGTTTGATTTAGTGAAGAGATCCAGTGGTGTGGTCAGACTGATTAGGAGAAAAACATGCACTCACATTAATTTTTGTCATTAGGGTAATGAGGCTTTACATAGACATTTTTAGAGCTTTTTTTTTCATTTCAGAGGACTGTTTTGAATTCTAAATAATGGAGTATAGATATGGTAAAAGAACAGCCATGGTTTGCATACTGGGCTAGAGCTCTGGCTTTTCAGTTATGTATTTTTGGCCTGTTTACATACTAAAAACTGCTGGCATCAGAATGCATGCCTGGTGCTTGACAAAGTACATGCTTGCCGTGGGTCATAGTTTTGTGCTCATTGGGCAGCTCTTCACCACAAATATTTAGTCATGATGTATCCCAACTCTGGACATAGCGTTTTAAGATATAAAAAAAAAAGTTTGCACCAGGTCATGAATACTACAATGCTCCTATGAAAGGTGAAATTTGTGATATATCTCATTAACAATTTTGTGCTCTCAAATGCAGGATGATTGCTGGACCAAAAATAAGTATCCTAGCATCACAGAATTTAGGATTGCTAATGAAGAGACCAAACAAAGCTCTGACCATTATGAATGATGCTCCCCAAAAGTTCTTCAGATGAGACTCTAAAACGAGGTTCCATGTGCAAGTGCTGCAGATCATCATGTACACATTAAAACCCTTCAGCCTTTTGGAAGAGTAAGACATTGTGTGCCAGTGGGAACAGTTGACAAAATTTCAAAACTGCTACACACAGTATGGGGACTGGATGCAAAGAAAAGCACATGAGTGCTTATTCTATTATCCTTGAAATAAAAGAATAAGGAAAGAAAGATTGCATGTTTTGGATCCTTGTCCAGAGAAAACTGTTCTTATGGTGGGATGTATGTACCCATATAAGATAAAATAAGATAGAAAGAAAAGTATAAATTGTGTGTATGTGGGTGTGGTGTGTGGTGGTGTGTGTGTGTGTGTGTGTGTGTGTGTGTGTGTGTGTGTGTGTGTGGTGCGCGTGCAATCCACCTCTTTTCTTGTCAATGATCCTTACAACAATGGCATTCCTACATTGAGGAGAATGCTTCAAACACTATATTCTGATTACGGATATCTCAGTCATACTTTTAGTGACCATTGAAAATTAAGTGGAGATTTTATGTCCTTCAACATTTCCAATCCAATCATGTTGTTTATAGATGTTTGAGGAAACTGCATTCCTTCTTGGCCAGAGGGCCTTTTGCCTCCAGATGCCACACCAGGCAGTACTTTACCATCTTCTCCAATACCTTGCAAATGCAGCTGGTGAACTCTATTGGTATGCAACTGCCAGGGTCCCTAAGGTCTTTGGTTTGGGAATTGGAACAACACAGGCCATCTGCCAAGATAGGGGAAAAGACTGTTTTCCAGATCTTGTTACAAACCTTCAGTAGGGTCTGCAGGCAGACCTCAGGAAGGTGTTTTAAGAGTGTATTATGGACCTCGTGAGGGCCTGTCTTGCACAGAGATGTTATCTTCACATTAGTCCCACTAAAGACGATGCATGAGGTCAATTATGCTGTTATTATGTGCAAAGTGCTATCAATACAAAAAACGATTAATCGACATCTGTGACTTATTACAAATTGTATGATAGATACGAGGGAAAAAAGAGAACAGCAAGTTTATTTTAGTAAAGTTCAAAGAGGTTGGATTCAAACACATTTAAGCAAAGGAATAAATGAACTTGATATTCATTATAGATAAATAACAGATCTAGTTTAATAATCAAACAAAATCTCAACTGACAACTTGACCCCACCTGCTGAAAGGCTCTAGCACAAATTAAGTATGTGCTAAGCACTCTTCATGGTGAGTCCATTACTCTGAATGTATATAAAAAGACAATTATTTTAATCATCAAGTGAAAGGGCTATTTTTAAACTGATGTAGAATCCACTTGGTATACCTGGTAGTGTTACAGGTCACTGATCTGGGAGCACAGTATGGGGATAGGGGGTGTGCCTGTCTCCTCTGGTCACCTGCTGACAGCTGGTACTTGGGTATAAGGCTATGGTGTACCGATGGAGTCAAAATTGCAATGATTGAAATCGATTGTCAAATTGCTGCATCTAATATTTACATTGAGTTGTGACTGTGCTTCCATTTCTAGAATCAATAATTGTGATTGTCCACAGTATCACTCTCCAAAGGGAATTATTTCTAACTTTAAATGCATGTTCATATTAGTTGGCCACCTCCTCTCTCTTTCTTCTTCTCTCTCTCTCTCTCTCTCTCTCTCTCTCTCTCTCTCTCTCTCTCTCTCTCTCTCTCTCGTAGGGGACGGGATAGCCTAGTGGTTAGAACATTGCCCTCGCAATCTGACGACCCGGGTTTGAATCCCCCTCAAGGTGATATTTTCCCCTGGAGTGTAGACTCCACGCTCTCCCAAAGTCGGATGAGACTATAAACCGTGGCCCTGTGTGCGAACGCGCGCAGAACAATTTGCGAACACGTCAAAACCTGTTCCGCTTTTCAGAAGAGTAGGCCATTGTGGGAACAGATGACAAAATTTACGAAATTCCATACACACAGGGACTGGATGTAAAAAAGCTCATGAGGGCTTATTCCATTATGTTCGATATAAAAGAATCTCTCTCTCTCTCTCTCTCTCTCTCTCTCTCTCTCTCTCTCTCTCTCTCTCTCTCTCTCTTCTCTCTCTCTCTCTCTCTCTCTCTCTCTCTCTCTCTCCCATATTATTTTGCTTTTTGAAAGCTGTCCCTGTGTTTCTTGGGCCTTCCTCACTTTCGGATATTGATAAGTTTGTTGTTGTTGGGTTTCGTTTTTATCATGATGGATTTTCCTTGGCTGAGGGCTGAATGTAAAAGAGCCGTCATGTGTTCTTATCGGTTTCCATCCCAAAAAGATATGAAAAGTTCCAAGTCTCTCTCTCTCTCTCAATGCATATTATAATTATGTTCATTAATTTTGTTATAGCAGAGAGATAAACTTTGGTTGTTTATTACCAGGTCCTTGTGCTAGCTTATTTTGTCTCATTGAGTGATCTGTTTTTGTTGCTATTATCTAGTTTGTTTTTCATTGATTGATTTTTGGTTTTTATCACTCCGTTGTTGATTGTTAGAGTCTTTGATAGACATGTAGGCCTATACATGTGTGTGTGTGTGTGTGTGTGTTGTTGTGTGTTGTGTGTGTGTGTGTATGTGTGTGGCGTGCGTGCGTGTGTGTGGTGTGTGTGTGTGCGTGCGTGCGTGCGTGCGTGTGTGTGTATTCCATTTTATAATTGATGAGTATGATGTCTTCTGCGTTCCTTGGCTATACTAAATTTTTAATCTGATCTGGATGGATGGCAAAGTCTGCAGTCAGTTGTAGCGACCCCTGCCAGTCCCCATGGCTGTTCCTGGAGCTCTACTGGGCTGGGTCACGTCTTGTGTCTCAGGCTTCCAGTAGCTGTGGTTGGGCCTCTTGAGGCGTGGAGGCATAGGGCTCTCATTATGCAGAAGTCTTCGGATGAGACTATCAACAGAGGCCCCTTGTGCAAACGCACACAGAACATCTTGCGCACACTATTAAATCCTGTTCCACTTTCGAAAGAGTAGGCCATCGTGTTTATATGTAGTAGTATGTATGTATGTATGTATGTATGTATGTATGTATGTTGTATGTATGTATGTATGTATATATTATATATATATATATTATAGATATATATTATATATATTTAAATAGTAATATATTTGTATTTTGTTTTTGTATGTTGTAATTTGGTACACTTTATGTCACGGCAGATTTCTCTGCGTGAAATTCGGCTGCTCTACCCGGGGAGAGCGCGTCGCCACATGTGCAGCGCCTACCCATTTTTTTTCCTTTTTCCTGCATATGCTACTTGTATTTGTTTCCCTATCAGAGTGGCTTTTTTCTAAGAATTTTGCCAGGACAACCCTTGTTGCCGTGGTTTTTTTTACGTGCGGCTAAATAGTGATGTGTAACACACGGGACCTCGGTTTATCGTCCTCGAAAGACTAGCGCCCAGACCAACACACACATACATAATATGTATCTGCAAGTTGAAGTGCAGAACTCATTATGTATCTGCAAGTTGTATTGTAGCAGAATCATTTTGTATCTGCAAGTTGAAGTGCAGAACTCACTATGTACCTGCAATTGTCGGTGCAGAACTCATCATGTACCTGCAACTTTCAGTGCAGTGCTCATATGATGTACCTGCAACTTTCAGTCCAGAACTCTTATGTACAGTCGGCAACTTTCAGTGCAAAACTCATTATGTTTGGACCCTTAGGAAGGTTAGGAGAAATGTCACTGCTTTTCAATCCCATGAGAAGTCTTCCAGAATTGTACTTAGCTGTAGTATCAGTGCAAACACAATGACTTGTGCATGAATCACTATCTCCTTCATATATTCTACTTTTGTTAACTATTACACACACATACAGACACACAGACACAGACACAATCACACACAGACCCACATACAGATACACAGACACACAAATACAGATACACACACAGACTCGACAGACATACAGACAGAAGACAGACAGGCAGACATGACAGACATAGCGACACACACACATACAGACAGCACACATACATTACTGAGTGATGACTAGAACTATGAAAGATGTATCTTTTTAAAAGATTAGACTCACAAGAAATCTGAACAAAAGTAAAACACATCTACAAGATAACTGCAGCCAAAAATTTATTTTGTATTAATATGATACATCAACTGTATAATAAACAACAACAACAATTTCAATTTATACTATGAAAAGCCATTAATTCAGTAAAGCCTCATTGCAACAAGTGATGAAGTATTGACAAGTTCACTTCTTTTTCTTTCTTTATGGAAAATTTATTAATTTGAAGAAATCGACACATGGTTATGGCAGACATTGCACATGTATACTTCATAGTAGATGACAAACGAATTTCAAGAGTAACTGAGACCTTCTGAACCAAAAAACATACAACAAGCCACTAAAACAGATTCCTAACTTGCAAGACAAAGACTTGTGACTTAAAAAAAAATTCATTAAAAAAAAAGAAGAAGTGATTTTCAGTTTTTCACATGTGTGGGTTCACTAGCATTGTAGAATCTGATATGAAAATCTTACAGTTCTAGTTAGGATCTGAAATGCTTTATTTTATTGTTGTGATTTTGACATTACATTCCATATCTGTTGTCTTTTTTATTGTTGCCAGTTTGGAATTCCTTGTATGATACTATATATATATTTCAGCAACAGAGGAAGGTAGTCTATTAATGATAGAATCAGTAAATTTTCCTTATCAGCTTGTCTAATTGTGAAAGTGCTTGTTCATTGTGAGGAGATACTCTGAAAAATTTAGTAAGCACACACAGAGGCAGGTGTTTTCAGTGGCTGTGCACTGAAATGACCGTTTTCTCAACATGGCTATGAGTGGCTCAAATTTTAGATAGGCTACTATGACTTTTGAAAAAAAACAATTCCATGGCTAGAACTGTGCTTCACCAAATTGTGTACCCCCAAAAACAATCAAACACAAAAAACAACAACCCCCCAAAAAACAAAACAACACAAAAACAAAAGAACCCAACCAACCCCCCCCCCCCCCCCCCCCCCAAACCTAAGATCTTTTTCAGGGGATGCTTGGAAGCTTCTTGACTCCAGAACAAGACTGGCCACAATGCTGGTAATGTCTATCAACTCTGATTTCACATTTTGATAGTAATGTAGTGAAGAAAGACATCAATGACATTAAAAAATTGATGAATAATATTTCAAATCCCTCATGATGATTAACATGTAAATCATGTTACCAAAAAAATCCCAAAATTATTGCTTGGTTACAAAAAAATCAGCTGGTTATGAAATGTAAAAATGGAAGGCAAAAAAAAAAAGAGAGAGAAACTATGAAACAGAAATGAACGCAGTCTACAAAACACCTGACAAATGTGAATCTTATTATTTTCAAAAATTGGAATTCAGAATGTGATCTATACACACAGAATTTTAGGCACACATAGGGACTGGGTGTAAAAAAAGCACATGAATGCTTATTCCATTATTCCCAAAAACAAAAGAATAATAATTTTTAAAAAAGGCACAAATTCACATGTACAACAACAACACGCACGCATGCACGTGCATGCATGCACGCACACACGCACAAACACACATGCATGCACACACACACACACACACACACACCGCACACACACACACACACACACACATGCTATACTTCACACCAAAATGATGGAAAACTACAGCATTTGGCATTGGTGAAACCACAAACACAAAACCCCCATCTTATCCAACATAACTAACTAGAAAAGTAGAAAAAATAGAATTTCAGGTACATATCCCATACAAAAAAAGATTATTTCCTTTTTCTTGTATAAGAAAAGTTGTGTAAACAGTAGGAAGATGACTAGCACCACACAGGAACACAGGCACTAGAGAAGGCTGAGGTGGATTTGGGATGCTGGCCCCATGAGCTGTGATGGAGGAGCTATGAAAAAGACGGTGAGGATAAGTAGTTTCCCACTGCCAGCCCCACTTCTTCCAGGATACTCTTGGGCTCGTCAGTGTCCTAGGGGGGGGGGGGACACAGAAGGACAAAGGTTAATTATAGTAGAAAACTTTCTTGTAGAACAAACCAAAAGAAAACCCCCAACTCCGCCCAAAAACAGAAGAAATAAATGTACAAAAAAATAACAATGTGGTTTATGGGAACTATAATAGTACAAGTGAGGAGAAAAAATTAAATGCTTCACAATCAGTTTTTCTCAAATACCATTGCAATTATGCAGAATTTATGTTTACACACAATTGCCACACTCACACACACATGCGTGCATACACACATGGGTGAGCGCACACACACACACACACACTCATACACACACGCACACACACACACGCGCACACACACACACACACACACACACTCTCTCTCTCTCTCTCTCTCTCACACCACACACACACACACACACACACACACACACACACACACACACACACACACACACACACACTCACACTCACACACACACCAATAGCATGCCTCAACATCGAGATGCACAACCCAAATTGAAATCAGTATAATTGACAAACATCAAAATGGTATTAATCTCACTAAAATCTAAAAGTAGTTGACAACATTCAACAGTTTTACCTCAGGTTCTTCCCCATGAAAATGGATCCAATACAACAACAAATTGTTTGTATTTTATGAGGTTAAAAACTAGCCACATTGATAATTTCTGGTTTTGTTTTATATTTTTCCAGACGACATCCAATGTGTAAGGAATGGATGTCGTTGACACTTGATAGAATCATTTGATACCAACATTTTTATTGCCATTGACAAACTAATTACTTGATACATGAAAAAAACGGCATCAGTTCCTGACATTACAATTGAATAAAATAAATACAGGTGGGTAAAAAATGGTGCCATATGCAGAATCTTACCATCGGTGAACCAGAACTGTGAGGGGGGGGGGGGGGGGGAGGGGTGGAATGAAGATTCTTCACCTGTGTGAGTTGACTGTTGTTTTACTTCCCACACACTTCCAGGTTTATCACAACCCATTTTCTTTGTAAGAAAACTCTCTTGTGTCTGTGTTTGTCATGAAGATTATGATATGTTCATTGTCTCTGCTATGTCCTATTCTGTTGGTCACAGCAAGCTGCCTGGGACATGTGTTGATGCTGGCAAGTTTTTTTTGTTTTTTTGGGTAACCTCATATACTTCCAGATTTACCAGTATAGTCTTCATCATGCAATTTAGTATAGAAGAGAAGTGTAAGTTAAAAAAAAAACCACACACCAAAAATCAGTCATTTTGAGGATAATGGATAAGTGCTTGTGCACTTTAAAAAAAAACAACCCATCTTATCCCCTTTGGGGACAGGATAACTCAGTGGTCAGAGCACTTGCTTTCCCCAAGCTGCGGTTAAGCAGCATCGAGCTTAATTACCAGGTGGATGGGTGACTGTTTGTGCACTTTGGTTTCAGAACAGTCCCCCAGTTCACCCAGCTGTCAATGGGTAGTTGCCCTCTTTAGGGACAGGGAAGGTTAAGCAGCGAGGGAGAGGAGATGGGTGCCGCCCTCAATATGCTGGCCCCTAGAGAAGCTGAGGTCTATGACACCTCACTCCCCTACAACTACATAGGTTATGGGACACCTTTTTCCCATGTGCATGTGATTTTGTGAATAAGGGTAGAGTAGAGTGCAATGCAGTACTGGAACAGGCACAAGGTGTCCATTCTACAGAGCTTGTTGCATGTTTTTCTTACTCAAGGAACTTTTCATTTTTTTCACACTGTATCTGCGGTCTGGAATGATGAATTAAACAGGGTAGCTGACCTCTCTTCAGCATAGCCTAGATTTATCGGCCTTAAGTGACAGAAAAGTTGAAGTAAATATCCCATTTTTGAAAATAAATGTTGTCATTTGCAGGTTGACACTATTTCACAGTTGTGGAGACTGAAATCAATTCTGACGCAGGTGAACTTAAGATGAATGTTATTGCATGTTTTGGAATTGATTAAACTGTATGACAGACCTGCTATAGCCTTTGTGGTCAGAAAGGCTATGAACAAGAATGAAGATGCCAGGAGAAATCTCAAGATTTCCACTCATAATTGAAGGTTTGTTACATGGTCAAATATGTGATGGGGACAGGATAGCTCAGTGGTCAGAGCGCTCGCTTTCCCCTGTCAAGTTAAGCAGCGTCGAGCATGGTTGCCAATTGGATGGATGATGCCTTGGCTACAGTACAGTTCCCCCAGTTCACCCAGGCTGTAAATGGGTAACTGCCCTCTTTAGGGTCAGGGAAAGTAAAGCAGCGAGGGAGAAGAGATGGGCGCCGCCTTCAACATGCTGGCCCCTAGAGAAGCTGAGGTCTCTGACTCCCCTACGACCACACAGGTTATGGGACACCTTTACCTTTACTTTTTTTTTTTATACCAAATATGTGATACATCAGAACATACACTGTACCTTGACTGATTTACAATCAGTTTCAGATTCTCAGGCACTGAAATGTCTTTGGAGTATGTTTAAAGAAAAAGAAAAAAAGGCAGTAAATAAATGAAGAATGGTCATTTTGTTTTGGCAATGTATGCATTTTTGGGGTAGAGGTGTGTGTGTGTGTGTGTGTGTGTGTGTGTGTGTGTGTGTGGTGTGTGTGTGTGTGTGTGTGTGTGTGTGTGTGTGTGTGTGTGGTGTGGAGAGAGAATGAGAGAGATTGAGATGGAAGAGAATGAGAGAGTATGAGAGGAAGAAGAGAGAAGATAAGAGAGCAGAGGAGGAGCTGTGTGTTATACATGTAGTCATCATATGCACATGAAGGGTGAACAACACTTTGTTCAAGTAACCAATGCACAGAGCAAGAACGACAAAATAATGCACATATTTCATACACTCAAGTGTGAGAAATGCTGCGATGAAAGCATGCAAAATTGTGCACTGCTCGAACAAGAGTACTGAAATGGAAAAAAATAAAATAAAATCACATTTTCAGAAAGTCTCATGAACACAAACCTATGCATGCATGCATTGGAAACCAGTATGTTAGTAACATGCAAGTGTGGTAGGGGGAGGGAAAGGTTCCAAGATCAATTACCGATTTGCAGGCTGCAAGCTGCCTAGGGCAGATGTGGTTGAATGACAAACATGCTTTGCACAAAAGATTCAATTATGCACACACACACAGCCACACACAAGTGCATGCATGCACACACACACACACTCACACACTCACACACACCACACACACACACACACACACACACACCACACAATGCATCCACACACACACACACACACAAGTGAACAAATCTGAGAACATCTTGCTTCTTTTTTAATTTTTTGTTTTTCATTGACCATTTAGTCTGTTCACAATTAAACAGCCCTCTAATTTGCATGTATCAATATGTATATTAACAGGATATTAACCTGCATACATCACTTACTTTAAAAAAAAAAAAAGAGGAAACAATGGTGATGCCACCATAAATCAATTTTAAATTGATCAACCCCTCCAAGGAGATTTCAGTATAAATGGCATCCCCACTTTCTGGAAATTCTGTGCTAAAAATGTTCCAATTTCTGTCACTCTGGCTCCCTTTTGTTTCTTTTTTCTTATCCCTCTCTCTCTCTCTCTCTCATTCTCATGATTGTTTTCTGTCTACCAGTCCATTCTCCAGCCTTTTTTTTAAATCTTTTTTTAAGCAAATCGGAAACTTTTTCAATCAAACTTTTAATGAGTTACTCTGAAGTTGGACAGTGCCGGCTGAGGCCAGCAGGCAGACCTCCTGCAAAGTTACAACCACAGGAAAAGACCAGGCACTATGCATTTCACCCTAGAAGGGAACGCAGAAGACATTAATTTTGATATTTATCTTAATCTTATTTTATTTTATAAATACTACTTTATGTCACAGCAGATTTCTCTGCGTGAAATTCGAGCTGCCCTCGCCGGGGAGAGCGCGTCGCCACGAGTGTAGCGCCTACCCATTATTTCTTTTTTGTTTTTGTTATTTAATTATACAGCACCGAGCCGCCCTGGGGACTCCAACTCCCCGATTTTTCCTCAGGGATGGTGTCTAAACATGACACCTGTGTGCATGCTGTTTTTTTTTTTTTTTTTAAATAATTTTGTCATCCACTCCTACCGGCACACAATGGCATGCTCTTTCGAAAGGCGGAATGGGGTTTTTAACATGTGCGCAAGATGATATAAGCTGCTGACGATAGACTACGACATTTAGATAAAAAAAGAAATTAAGAAAACATACTGTTAACTTGCAAGGAAAAAACACTATCATCAAGATTTTTCTTCGAGGTGCTTTTTATCATACACTCACTCTCCCCTTTTTTCACACAAGAGAAAAGGAAAAAAAAACACCAAAAACAACGCAGCCCCAACAAACTACAAAAATAACAGAAACCTCATGCTACACCCACAGCTGTCAGTTCCCACTTTCAGCTACTCTCAGCCACACCATCCATCTCATTCATCCCATCCCATCTCATCTCAGCCAGCCAGTGGGGCTAACTGGTGCTAGTTATAGCTAAAAGGCAGGAAGGGGGGAGGGGGGGGGCACTCATTTTAGCACTGGCCTTGACCGAGTTATGCTGGATTTTGTACAATGTGTGCACCCTATCTCCAAGATATTTAGTACTTGTCAGACTTATCACACACTCATTCGAACATGTATCAATTCATGTGCAAACAACTTTGTGTGTATGTGTCTGTGTGTTGTGGGGGGGGGGGGGGGGGGGGGGGGGGGGGGGGGTGGGGGGGGGGGGGGGGGGAGGTGTCAGATTCTGCAATCTACATTTTTGTACTGTATGTTCTGAAAACCTCAGAGGAAAATTTAAACATGAGTGTGTGGTGTGTGTGTGTGTGTGTGTCTTCCTTTAACGTTATCCACTAAAAGTGATTTAGACAAATAAAGGGGGGGGAGGAAGTATGTCAGTGTGTTTGTGTGGACAGGTGAATGGAGGATTAACAAAAAAAAAAAAAAAAAAAAGGTCTAATTATCAGTAAAGCTTGAACCATAAAAAAGGACAAATGAAGCAAGTAAACCTGAGTAAATAAATGCTACAATATCTGGGGTGTGGTGTGGTGTGGGTAGGTTGGTGGTGTGTGTGTGTTCTGTTGTTGTGTGTGTGTGTTGTGTATAGAGGAGAGTTGAAGTGTGTGTGTGGGAGAGTGAGAGGGTGAGAGAGAGAGGGGAGAGAGGAGAGAGAGAGAGAGAGAGAGGAGAGAGAGAGAGAGAGAGAGAGAGAGAGAGAGAGAGAGAGAGAGAGAGAGAGAGAGAGAGAGAGAGAAGAGAGAGAGAGAGAGAAGAGCAAGACAGAGAGCAAGACAGAGAGACAAAGAGAGATAGAGAGAAAGACAGAGACTGAGACAGACAGAGAGAGTAAAATGAAGACAACAAGAAGCCCTCTCCTTTTCTTTCCACTTTATTATGCTTATGCAGCATACATTCATGTATACATACAACTGAAGTCACATGCACTGTACTGTCACAATCAAGCAAAACTTAGGACTAAAATATGATTACACTTGGATAAATTAGTTGATGGATTGATGAAATCATTGTTTCATGAAACACTGTATCATTTCATAACAAAGAACTGAAAAACATGGTATACTTGCAAAGAAAAATAATAAATGCAAAGTATTATTTGATTTTGAAAAAAAAAAACAACCCCAAACAAACTCAACTTTTCCCTACTATACATACAAGAAAAACTCATAAAAGAAAGTATTTTAAAACTCTGAAACAACTTAAGACAAACGTCACAAAGCATCTGAAATTGAATAATGTTATAAATATAAATACTACATGGATTTGATTATTTTTAAAAGCGGTCAAGTTAGTATCATTTGTTATATGTGTACTTTACAAATTAAAGATATTCACCAGTGCATTACGCAGTACTTTGGATTCAACAACAATGGTACAAAGAATTAGAATAACTTAACTATTCCATGGATTTTCTTGTACTTCAAATTTGATTAATCATTATCTTAAAACAATCACAAAAGATCCTTTCACGAGTGTCTGTCATATTTTGCAGTTGTAAAATACAAAACACACACAGCTGTAATATAATGGGGCTCTACAAGTCTTCTCTCTCTTTTTTTTTCTCTTTCTCTCTCTCTCTTTTATCAGTAAAGCATGAGTATTCAACGTCATAGCTCCATCATTCATTTACACCATTCATTCCTCATGTTTTGGAGTCGTTTCTAAAGAAAGTAAGTCCAAGTCATTTCTCTTTTCATTTGTCCATCAAAAGGATGATTTTAACCAATCATGGTCCCCATTCAAGTTTTCATCTACACCCTTGGCTTTTACATGTTTCTCTTTCTGTTTGTCATTCAAACTATTCAAAGGTGTGGTTTTTAGCTCTCAGGGCTGATAGAAGCACTGATCTTAGTATTCATTTCAACATTTACAGTCTCGGCTTCAAGTCATTTCTGTTTCTGACTGTCAACCTCAAGGGAGTGAACTTACCATGAGGGCTCCTAACTCAGCATTATTTCAGCATTTTTGTTTAGGAATCTACAGTCATGGCTTTAGGTCATTTCTGTTTTCATCTGTCAATCAAAGGTGTGATTTTAGCACTCAGGACTTCCATCCCAGAATTTATCTCAATATTCATTCGGTAGACATTCACAGTCTTGGCTTTGAGTCTTTTTTTGTTTCCATTTGTTAACCAAAGGTATGCTTTTAGCGGTCAAGACTTCTAACCAAGCATTATTTCAGCATCTATCAAAAAATCTACAGTCATGGTTTTAAGTAATTTTTTCTCTTAATTTTCCAATCAAAGGTATGACTTGAGCAGTCAGGACTACAAGCCAAGAATCTTTCTCAATATTTATGTAGACATTCCCAATCATGGCTTTGGGTAACTAACTTCTCTTTTCGTTAGTAAACCATAGGTATAATTTTAGGACTCAGGGTCCCTACCTAAAACAATTATATATTCAGGAATTTCCAGTCATGGCTTCAAGCAAGAATCTTTTTTATTTGCCATTCAGAGGTATGATTTCAGCACCTGAGATTTCCATCCTAGCATTAATGTCAGTCAGTATTTATTCAGGCATTCAGTCATGGCTTTAATTAAATCATTTAATTAAAGGTATGACTTTAGTATCGGGTGCTCCTATCTAAGCATTATTTCAGTCTTTTATTTTTTTCTAAAGGAATTTATTGTCATGGCCAATTTTCTGCTGCACTTTTTGGGGAGATTGAGAGTGTGTTGCCAACATGAAGAGCTACCCATTTAAGTTTGTGTGTGTGTGTGTGTGTGTGTGTGTGTGTGTGTGTGTGTGTGTGTGTGTGTGTGTGTGTGTGTGTGTGTGTGTCTGTGTGTGTGTGTGTGTGTGTGTGTGTGGTGTGTGTGGTGTGTGTGTGTGTGTGTATGCACAAGAAGATCTCAGCTTCAGATGGGATTCAAACCTGTGACCCTTTCACGTTCAAATGTGTGCTAGACCATCAATCCATGTGATGTACAACTGACTGGTCACTGCTTGTTGTCCATTGACTCTTGAAGAAGTTAAAAATCTTATATATATATATATATATATATATAATATATATATATATATATATATATATATATATATATATATAAAAGATTTTTTTTATCTGAGGAACTTATTTGCATGGCTGTTGACAGCAAAATGAAGTAGATATAAGAAGGCTGCAGTTTTTTGTTACATTGCACATTTTTAGAAATGATATAATTGCTTTGCAGAAAACATCGCAGACTTAAGCACACACACACACACAAAACAAACAAACGAACAAACAAAATAAAAAGCACAAATCACACTTACACTTTGCCATGATGTGCACATAGGAATTAAAGAAACAAAACAAGATGACGTTAAAAATAATGTGGCTACAGTTTTAAGTGCTATCTTTGAGGAAAAAAAAAAGAGACAGTAGTAACTTACTGACTAAACTTAATACACTACTCTCCTGTCGTCTTCCTAACACTTGATGGCCAATCTAAATCCAAAACGCATCATCAGTAACAACACCAACAACAAACAACACACACACACACACACACACACACACACACACACACACACACACAAAGCAATTGTACTGCTTATTCAATGTACCATCTGGAAATAAAAGTTTGACTTGACTTGACTTGACTTGACTTCACACACACACACACACACACACACACGGAACAATAAAAATCAAATGACTTGGAAAAACTGTTTACAAAACTGTCATATCTTCTTCTATCTATCTATAATGTTATCCAGAAAAATGCCCTGTCAACTGAAGTCATGTTTTGCTCAACTTTGTCAAAAGCTGAGAATCATAAAACAGCAAAAGCTTTCTTGACATGGTAACAAAAAAAAAAAAAAAAAAATTCAACAAAAGGAATGTGCTAACCACTCACCATGGACAGAAAAATATGTCCTGGAATGTACAGTGAAATTTCTACTCCACACGATGTAAAAGGATAAATAAATAATCACAAAAAGAAAGCTGTCTGTCATGGGAATCTTTGAACCGGAAAGAACTAGGGGAAAAAAAAACAAACTATAAATTACAACTGAATGCTGCAGTAGTTAATAATACATACCAAATATCCAAACTTCTGACAAACACAACAAAAAAAAAAAAAAAACTTTCTAGAGTAAAGAAAATCAAACAATGAAATATATCAACCACCTTCAAGAGCTTGGAAACAACAACCCACCCCCCTCCAAAAAAAGCCCAACCCCAAAACAAAAAGAGGAAATGAACTTAATCAAAAACACTTCAAAAACGTTACACATATAATCACCCCCCAAAATCTTCTACATTTCCAACCTTTCAAATAAAATTTGAAAGTGAAAAACAAACAAACAAAAAAAAACCCACCAAACAATTCCAAGATGATTCCAAAAACGACTCAAGTACCACCACGCACAAAAAATGAGAACGAAAAGAAAGAAAAACACCGCCTCACCCCCCCCCCCCCCCCCCCCCACCAAAAAAAAAAAGTAAACAAGTGTTCTTGTCAAAAAAGTTAAGGACTGTACAGTCCAAGCCGCTCAGTTCACAAAGGGGTGGATGGGGGGGCGGGGGGGGGAAGGAGGGTGGATGGGTGGGGCACATCATGCAAGCACCCCACAGGAGGCAGGGGGGAGGTGCCCTGTACCCCTTTAGCCTAAGCCATGATCCTCGAAGAAACCCTGGGGAGTCTCCTCCTGGACAAGACAGAACAGGGAGAGAAAAAACACCAGGTCAGCCATACACACAAGCAAACGCTTTTTTTTTTTTTTTTTTTTTTTTTACAGCAAAATGTGGTTGGTTGAGTTGGTATAGTACAGTTTGTTACAGACACAAACACAGAAAGAGAACTGAATTGAATGATTTATTAGAGAGAGAGAGAGAGAGAGAGAGAGAGGAGAGAGAGAGAGAGAGAGAGAGAGAGAGAGAGAGGAGGGAGGGAGGGAGGGAGGGGAGGGAGGGAGGGAGGGAGAGGGAGGGAGAGAGAGAGAGAGAGAGAGAGAGAGAGAGAGAGAGAGAGAGAGAGAGAGAGAGAGAGAGAGAGAGAGAGAGAGGAGAGAGAGAGAGAGAGAGAATCCAAAACTGTGAAGTTGAGTCTGGTAGTGGAAAAATCAAGAATGTTGTAAATGTACTAAGGAGGAAAAAAAGCCTTGAAACAGAAGAAATCTAAAAGGAAAAAGAAAAGACATTATATATATATATATATATATATATATATATATATATATATATATATATATATATATGTCTTTTCTTTTTCCTATATATATATCACTCATAAAAAAGGGAAACTCCCTTTTTGAAAGACAAGATGAAATAAAATAAAAAGTTAAAAGGAAAAAGGTTTGTATGGCAGAAATCCATCAACACAACAGGCAAATTATATATCATCCAGATCAAGGACAATTATACAGACATGAATAAAGCTCTGACACACTGAGACAGAAATCACAATCATGAAGCTGTCTGTCCTGAATTAGGACATCAAGACTACTTTGTTTCTCTGGATAGGACACCTTGAAAAAAGTGTTTCAGAAATACACAAGCCAAATTGTTGACATTTTTCTTTGCCACTTCAAACATGAAACACGTGAAAAAAAAAACGTAGTGCCTCATACAAAAAAAGAATGTGCGGACAGATGTCAGTTACACCTAAGACAGAGATGTGTCTAGAAGCTCTACACACACACACACATATACACACAACACACACACACTAATTCTTACACTAAAACAATAATACCAAAAGACAGAGCGCTACAGAGTGAGTAATGCCTCACAATCTTAAATCTGTTTTCAATACCATTTCTTGATGTTAGGAAACAAAGTGAGCAAGGCGAACATGTCACCAGCTCAGAAACCATCCAGAAATGCATAATGTATAACAACGTATGAAAAGCTCAAGTTTTAATGCACAACTTCAGGAAAATTGTTGTCAGTACTTTGTTTAAGACTAGTGATAAAAACTTGGAAATATATCATACCAACCAAGTGGTAGAGGGCCCTAGTTCTGTCATTGAAATAAAGAGGGTGGGGGGGATGGAGAAAAACAAAATGGGGTTGGGGTGGGGGAGAAAACTAAACTGCAATGATTGACGAAGCTCACTGAAAGAGTTGAATGAAAATCTCCTCTGTTCTGCAAACTAATGGCAGCGGTACATGATCAAACAGCTCAGTTACCAAGCGCTCTAGTACTATTATATCAGGGTTCGCGCTAGGATTTTTTAAAACCGGTACTGCCAGTTGCCATTTCAGAGACATCTTGACCAACTCCCCCAAAATCGGTCCCCAGAAAATAAAATCCGGTACGTACTGTGAACAAAACGAAACTAATCAGTGAGGGGGTGGGGGAGGGGGGATTGTTGGGCATCAAAACAAAATCTAAATTGAACGCGAATCTCTCAGACTTTGACTGCCGTGCTGCTTGCTGCCACTCGCTTCTTGGGCATGAAGCCACGAAGGAAATAAGATTTTTTTTCTAGCGCCTGTGCCACTGTCCGTGTCAGTCTGTTGTTTTGCATGGCATCATTCGTGTGACTTATATTCTTCTTTCTTGTTTCTATGCTTGGCGCTCATCTAGGCCTAGATCTTTGTTCAATTTAGATTTGGTTTTCGACTCCTCTCTCAAAGCAACGCGCAAATTCATAGTCATAGACCCTCGCTTTTCGCTTTTCGTAAGAGCAGGCCATTGTGTGCCGGTGGGAACAGATTACATATACAAAACTGCATACACACGGGGACTGGATGTGAAAAAGCACAGGAGTGCTTATTCCATTATCCTCGATATAAAAGATTAAAAGAATACAGACTAAATAAATCTAGGCCCCATTTACTCAATGTGATGGAAGTCACTGTCATGCCGAGAAGAGCGCGAAGCTCTATTCTTTCACAGTAAAGCTTGCTGTTCTGCGTGCTAGGCTAATAAGGCTGGCGCTAAAGATGTTCGTCGGAAGGGGGTGGAAAGGGGTAGGTGCGGTAAGCACAGCACAGGCCCATGACAGACTGTCAGAAAACGTCACTTCAGACTTTTTTTTTTTGAGACGGAAATCGGTCACAGGCAAACAGAACCGGTACGCGGTACCGGCTGCTTCGAAAATTTTCGGTATTCCCTGTTTACAATCGGTAAAATACCGACAATTACCGGTTATCGCGAACCCTGTTATATTGATTTAATTATGTACCCCATATCTTTTTGGTCTATCTCTTCACATATATATCAATTTTAGATGATGAAGCCAATAAAATACAGTGAACTCAGCAAGCTGGCAACTTCAGCAAATCACTAATGGTTTCAGCATGCTCCTTTCAAACATAAAACATACCAAAAAAAAAAAAGGAGAAAAAGTGTCTTTATCAATCACAGCATTACAAAAGAGTTGGCAAAACTCCAGCTCAATCTTTTGCATCTGAAGTAAGTCCTATCCATTCAACAGGCTGAACATGCCCACAACAAAGCCCCATACAAAAGCTCTGTTAGACAGAAGAGATATCCATCAACCAAAACTCATTCAAATGTGGGTGGGTAATGCTCTCCACTTGTTCTTGTGGCAGGTTCCCCAGCTTAACACCTTTGGGATCACCCAGAATATGCTCTCTGCCTCTCTCATCCCCAAAGGGAACCACAGAGGGATGGCAGATATCAGATACACACTAAATGAGAAGTTTGCATTTATGCCTGTTTTTTCAAGCACCTTGCCACCAGGGTAGCCTTCTTTCCCTAACTTTTTCTTTTAATGTATATTACAGCTAGTTTTGGCTGAAGACAATCTCAGCATTTTAAAGTATGATATTTTATTGTAGGCCTTGGCACTTAGCTCAGTTGCATCAACAACTGACAATGGTTTTGGCCTTGACGAAAATGCTGTCCACTGATAGAAAAAAAAAGTGTTATCAGTTGAGCTGAAAACATGTCAGACACTCTGAAACATGCAAGTTGAATATCTACGTTTACTTTTTCTTTTTTCTACATTACATTTAAATGTTGTTGTTGATACTATCATTGTTACTGCTTGTACTGTTTCAGAGGTTATACTGTCACTAGAATATTTCTGCTTCTACAACTTCACAGGTTGTATGTTTGTTTAAGAGTAAACAAACTTGTCATCATTATGCTATCTATCTATCTGTTAGTCTGGTGACTGTGAGGACACCCCTGAAGACTTCACAACCAGTTCCCTCCATTCTTCTCTCTGTTCTGCCTTTCTCAAAATTTTGTTGAGTTCTAGGCCTGTCCATTCACTGATGTTGTCCTCCCATCTCTTCCTTGGTTTCCTCTTTTTCTTCCTCCTTGGACAGTGCCCTGCAGTATTGTCTTTGCAAGTCCTTTTGATCTTGTGACATGCCCGTATCATTTAAGTTTACACTTCTTTACGATTGATAGAAGATTTTCATAGGGACCAATGGTTTGCTGGATTCTGTTCTGCACATCTTCGTTGCTTATGTGGTCTCTGTAGGAGATGCCGAGGAGTCTCAGGAAGCATCTCATCTCTACTGCTTGTACTCTTCTCTCCAAATCTGCTGTCAGGGTCTATGATTTTCAGGCATACAGGAGTATGGATATGACAAGGGAGCACATTAGTCTGATCTTGGAGTTGAGTGAAATATTTTTCTTTCTAGATGGTGTTCAGTTTTGACATTATGCAGAACTTATAAATTAGATTCACTATCTAATCCCTCCACTAGATGCTTTGAATGACCAGTGTTTCTATTTCAGAAACTGAGTTTATAAAAAATGAATATTTATCAGAGAATTATGGGTTTGTAAATGTAACCCTGCTATGTGCAATGCGCAATCAAGCATCTTCTATTTCTTGAAAATTCTCCACTTCTCCCCAAATACCTGGTACAGTGAAAGCGCTAAATGGTTAGTAAATGCCAAAACTGATCCCAATATATATGTTGAACCTCTTCCCAGTACAAAGTCTACACAAACGGCCCCTTTAGCTTTACTGAAGTTGACTGTCCAATACCACAAAACCTGTGCAAGCCAATTCCTCAGTGATATACCTCAGGTTAGTAAATGAGAGTATAACTGACAAGCAAGATGGACGAAGGATGGGCAGATGTTAAAATGGAAAAATCTATGTACAGATAAATATATTTTTAAATGTACCAGTCTTTTTAGCTTCCATTAGCAGTACCTGAATCTAAAATATGGGATTAAAAAAAAAGGCTGAACATGTACTGTACATCCCTATTTATGTACAACAGAAACTTATATCATCTTTAAATTATGAGAAAAAAATAGATTTCACAGACCGAGTGGTTCCACAATACAAAAGCTCCATACACCATTCGAACAGATACACATGTACTACAATACTAAAAAAGATCACATTTACACAACACGCATGCACCTATTTCACAGCCTCAGAAAAAAAGCTTCCAAAAGACATTCTGGCAAGAAGCACAGAGTTTCTACCACGCCTACACAACAACAGGCTCTGCACTCTTCCTCTTTAGACAGTACAGCCAGTCGAAGAAGACCAAACAACACGATGCTGCACAGGAAAACCAAGCCCTATACATACATATCTACAGAGGGCAGATGAGGTGGGAAAGTGCTGTACAGAAAGTGACAGGCCAGATGGACAGAGAGGATACTGAGATAACAGGAACAGGCAGCCTGCAAGGCGGCAGAGAACCTTGCTGGCTGGTTCACAACCATACCGCATTTCATATCAATCCAAACTCGTACAGAGTCTGCTCTAGCTGGTCCGCCTAGTTCAAGGGACATAGCAAAAACAGGTTAGTGTCGAGGAGCTGGTGAAATTTGCCAAACGAGGGGATAGAAAAGGAATGAAAATTTGAATCGCATCAAGAAAAAAATTCCTGAATTTTTTTTTTTTTTTTTTTAAAGAACCACAGAAATAAGCAACAGCTAAATGTATATGTGCATGCACACATTCCCACACACGTTCACACGTTGATGATTTACTAAAACAGACCGAGGAAAAACCACATGTATAATAAAACATGCATGCGTTCTTACTGGTGCGCACACACACACAACATGCAAATCTTCACAATTTCAAACTGTCAATACTCATACCTATAGAATGTTACACAATCACACACATGCTTACATGACTACACACAAGACAATGGTGTAGGCTTTGTGATAACCAACTTATACAGTGCTCCACATCGACAAGTAAATGCCTGATCCTTTTCTCTTTTCAGATTCTTACCAGCAAAAGTATAACATAGATGTAAGGGCAAAGAAAAATGAAGCAGATTTGATCATGCTTTTCCTGCCACTTAAAATAGCCTGTGCAGAATCTAATTAACAAACAAAACAAAACAAAAGCGCATGTCCTCAATTCTAGACATTTCTTGTTTAAACCCTACACTCAAAATCTTAAAGAACCCCCCCCCCCCCCCCCCAAAACCCCACCCAAGCTTCAAAGATTAGGAAGAATAATTAAGAACACAAAAAGAAGCATCAGTTCAATTCTGCTTATGTGTACCATAAGGAGGGCCCCCCTTCCCCCCTGTAGCCTTTAATTTTTAAATAACAGTGTGATACCTTTATTCTGCACTTTGATCCATGCACCTCAAAATGTAGTACACCTAGCACTTTGATATAGTTAAAGTTAAAGTCTGTCCCGAGCCATAAGGCTCATCAGGCCGGTGCTTATCCCGGTTTCTGTGGCGTTAAGCGACTGAGAGTCATAGACTCCCCCTGGATAGGACGCCAGTCTATCGCAGGATTAACCCCCAACACAAGGTTGGTACCCTTTTACACCTGGGTGGGGTGAGAAAATAGCCGTAAAGTGCCTTTTCCAAGGGCACAACGCCATAGCGGAATAGCTGGGATCGAACCCGCAACCTTTAGATTACGAGTACAACACCCTAACCACTAGGCCACAGCGGCGGCAAGCACTTTGATATAGTAAGTCAAAAACACTACTTCCATCAATCAGATTTATCTTCAGACTAGTAATACTGGGGCTAACCTACAGTAACAAGCACTGCTGCATCTCAAGGGAGCAATGGAAATGAGAATGGTCATCAACTGGACAATACTTCAATCTATGTGCAATTTCTCATTGGTTAGAGATGACAAAATCAATTTTAATGTACACGCCAATGGCTGTAGCACTTGTTTTATGTGTGCCATGTTGGACCATCATAGATCAATCCACAGGGTTTCCAGTGGAGTAAGTCGTCAACACTTCACTGCTTATGAAAAGTTCCTGTTATCATGGTTCAGAATCAGGATTGTGATCATCTATCAATTTTGTTTAAAGCAACAATGTTCAGCTATCAATTTATCAAGGAAAAAAAAAGATTTTCGTTTCTTTAAACATTCATCTTTTATGCATTTTCTTTTTTTTTTAACGGAGGGAGGGGGGAGACTTTTTCTAGACTATGGCAAACCCCACAAAAATTCCAAATTGTCCCAATCAGACTAACAATCACCACTCTAACCCCTAAAAAAAAATTCCTAAAGATAAAAGCGGGGATCCTGATTATGAACTAAGCTGCACAGCTGTAAGCCACGGGCAAGTATCACAGGCGAGCAAACAAAACAAAACAAAACAAAACAAATAACACACAGGCAGGGGATTGTGTGAAGGTTAAAAACAGAAAAACAACAAAACAAGACACAGAAAAGGGTTTTTTTTGGGTGGGGTGGGGGTGGGGTGTGTCTTTTTTTTCTGGTTTGTTTGAAGCGCTCACAAGCAGGAGGCAGGCATAAGGGAAGGGGATCAAAGCAAAAAAAAAAAAAAAAAAAAAAAAAAAAAAAAAAGGAGATACCACTGACCTCTTGCAGAAGATCCTGAGCGGCGATGGCTTTCAGAACGTTCTTCTTACTGGTCTCTTGCACCTCTCCCCCAAGCATGAACTCGTCCAGCATGAAGAAGGCTTTCTCAAAGTTGAAGATGATGTCCAACTCGCACACCTGCCAGTGCCACGCACACAAGAAGAATAAATCAGCCATTCCGAAATCCAATTTGGGACAGAAGCATATGTATGTGCATGCGCACACATGTGTACATAATACGAACATTCACACGCATTCACACACCTGCAGTGCCACGCACCAAGACGAATAAATCAGCCATTCTGAAATCACATTTGGGACAGAAGCACATGTATACATGTGCATGCACACACATGTTTACATACGCACATACACACAATTGCACACAGACACAGACTGGAAAGAGAATACAAAGCATAAATTAATTATCATTATAGAGTTGTAAGCGGAATAAACAGTCAGCGACTATTTATTTTAACATTTAAAAAGAATGAAAATGGGCAAGTAGGATTCATTCTTAGCTAATTTACAGATGAGCTGTACATGTTTCAAATCAACACACACACACACACACACACACACACACACACACACACACACACACCACACACACACTCACACACACACACACACACACACACACACACACACACACACACACACACACACACACAAACACACACAAGCATCTTGGCACCCTGATTCAAAAAATGATTCTAAAAATTTTTTTTTGTTTTTTGGTTTTAAAGCAATCAATAAGTGGAAAAGATATCATCATAATACATTTACAGGGTTCATACAGACTTGGTGGAGCAAAATTTAGGGCTTTTTAGGGCCTTTTTTTAGGGCCTTTTAATCCAAATTTAGGGCCTAGCTGCGGGGTAACAAATGTATAGATAGCAACCTAAATACACCTTTCCTTACACACACATATATATACATATTAATATATATCTATCTATATCTATCTATATCTATATATATCTATATCTATATATCAACCTCAAACAGAGTCAAGTGAGCAAAGTCACCTTATGTGAAACTGTATGGTGGATACTGACACTACTTCATGTTATTCTAGAGTAGAATGTCTTTCAATCATGGATACAACAAGAGACAAGGAGGTGAGAGGAAGCAGAGTCCTAAAGAGGGAAGGGGGGGGGTAACAGTGTGTGTGTGTGTGTGTGTGTGTGTGTGTGTGTGTGTGTGTGTGTGTGTGTGTGTGTGTGTGTGTGCGTGCGTGTATGTGTGTGACTGTTTTGATTTATTTGATTGATTGATTCTTTTATATCGAGGATAATGGAATAAGCTGTGACTGTGAGTGAGTGAATGAGTGAGTGAGAGAGAGTGAGTGAGTGTGTGTGTGTCAGGGGTGGGAATTGACAGAGTCAAAAATCTCTGAAAAGTGGGGGGGTCCAGGGGGCTTTGCCCCCTGGTGGGGTCAAGGGGCAGAGCCCCTTGTGGGGGTCAGGGGGCAACGCCCCCTGAAGCTGAAGGTTTTTCAACAATTCTAGCCTGTTTAACAGCCTCTCCTTGAACTAATTTCAGTTTTTGATACTAAGCAATTTCTGCCCTAGAATAAGCTCTCCAAGAATGACTTTCTGTCATTTCTTCAATCTAAAGGAGGTTCTATACCCAAGTAATCACATAGCAAAATGAGTATATTTCTAGACAAATGTGCACTAATGCAGATACAGGAAGAAAGAGAAAGAAAGTAATGACACACATAGAGAAACAAAGAGAAAAAAACAGAGAGAAAGAAAGGGGGGGGGGGGAGAGAGGTGTGTGTGTGTGTCTGTGCATGTAAGAAACAGGGAGAGGTGGAGAAAATGAGACAGACACAGAGAGAAGTGTGTATGTGTGTGAGAGAGAGAGGAGAGAGAGAGAGAGAGAGAGAGAGGAGAGGGAGAGGGAGAGAGAGAGAGAGGGGGAGAGGGAGGAGAGAGGAGAGAGAGAGAGAGGGAGAGGGAGAGAGAGATCAATACACTCTTATGAAGACTGAAGAAGATCCTATGTCTTTCTCATTTTAAAATCAAGTTGAAGCCCCCATACAAAAGCAGATTAAAAATTCATCTGATTTCAGAGTGAACTCACCATGACAGTTAGCATGGCCAAAAAAACAAGTTCTGTGTATGTGTGTACTTTCCGGCTGTCCGGTACAGCGGAGGCTGTGTTCCACGCGATGTAACTTTAGAACAGTCACTCTGCCGTTTTAACGATCAACTGATTTCCCGAAGATGCGAAAGGGTTACTGTTCCATGATTTGCCAAGAAATTAGCGATTCTATAACTAAAGTGCTGTGGTTTGTTATTTTCCGACCGTGTTCCAATTTCCGACACCATTTGCTAATGAAAGCTCAACTTTCACTATCAAGAGACATAGCGCAAGTTTTAAACATTGCTCGGCAAAACGAACCAATTTTTCTGTTTCTGTTTGTTTCAATTTTTCTGTACCTCTTCTAGCCCCATCATGGACTGTTAGCGTCATTTTGCGTTTGTTCCGCGTCTGTCTTTGCTTGAAAGTGTGTCAGTTCGATCTGTTTTTCCACGAAAGTCTACACTACTTTCCGCCATTTTGTTTTGAAAGAGATGCTGTGCGCATGCGCCATAAGGGGAGACAAACTGAACGATAGGATCTAGCAGACGAATAATGCATCTCATCGCTTAACGATAGAAGACTATATTTTTGATTTTCGGATTTTTTTAAAGACAAAAATTGGATTTTTATTAATTAAACTGTATTTTCTTATTTAACAACTTTTTCCGGAACAAATACGGAAGGTGCACAGGTCTGCACAAGGTTGCACACCACTTTTTGCGAAGCAAAGCGATCACATTTCCAAGGGAGGCAATTACTATTACCTCCCTTTACGAAATAGGTGGCCCGACGCGAGTAGCAGACGACAAGCATTCTATCAGCGATAATACGATCTTCAGACACGCTTCTCGCTTCTCGGATTTATTTCTCCAAAGTTTTATTTTGAATATATATTTTTTAATTTTTAAAATAAAATCTCACACATGACTTCCATTTTTAGGGCTTTTTAGGGCCTTCAGGGCAATATGTCTCATTTTTAGGGCTTTTTAGGGGCCCTATTTTGGCTTTCCCAAAATTAGGGCTTTTTTAGGGCTTTTTAGGGACTTGTGCGAACCCTGATTTAGCATTATATTTATAGTGTATATGCTTTGCTCACATACAACAAGACATAATATTATGAAACACACAAAAGGAAATCAGCTCACTTCACAACTACACCACATAAATAAAACAACAGCCAAAAGGAATACAAATGTCTTACACTTCCAAAGTACTTGTCCAGCAGTTCTACATAGCGGTGGATGATTTCTAATGTCAACAGCTCATTGTCCTCTGGCTCGATTGCACAACAGAAATACAGACTAGCGTACCTGTCAGGGACAAAAAGGCATTCATGAATAACAATACAATCATCAACACATCACTCATCAGTTGAAATGAGGTGGTTTTGTTCTGTCACAATATGTGGCCATACTATTGTGCATTATATGAATAAAACAAAACAGAACAGAGCTCTAGAGGAATGGAGGGAACTGGTTGTCAAGTCTTCATGGGTGCCCCCACGGTTGCCGGACTAAGGGATAGATAGATAGATAGATAGATAGATAGATAGATAGATAGATAGATAGATAGAAAAAAAAAGATAGATAGATAGATAGATAGTGATAGATAGATAGATAGATAGAATCGATCCAAGCATGCTTTCAACCTTCGAGTCTCTGGTATAGTACTTTCTAGATTTTGAAAGAGAGATCAAAGGCTCTCTCAGTCTCACTAAGAATCATATTATCCAAACTCAAAGTGAGAACGTTTGTTGTTTGATACAAATACATCAGTTACATTATAATATTAATATTGCAGGGTCATTACCATTTAATACCAATACCATGTAGCCGCCGCTGTAGTCCAGTGGTTAGGGCGTTGGACTTGTAATCTAAAGGTTGGGTTCGGTCCCAGCTTTCAGCTATGGCGTTGTGCCCTTGGAAAAGGCACTTTACGGCTATTTTCTCACCCCACCCAGGTGTAAAAGGGGTACCAACCTTGTTTTGGGGTTAACTCTGCGAAGATTGGTGTCCTATCCAGGGGGAGTCTATGACTCTCAGTCGCTTAACGCCACAGAAACCGGGATAAGCACTGGCCTGTGATGAGCCTTAGGCTGGGACAGACTTTAACTAACCAATACCATGTAAACGGGTCACTTTATAGTTTATAAGCTTGGAGAAATATTACCATGAAAAAGCTGCAGAAAACATTATCTTCAGGAGTGTGTAATTTCCACAGACAGAAATTACAAACATTTCAAAATCAAACAAGCAAAAGTATAGCTACCAATTTTACCTAGATACAATTAATCATAAGCAGCATCAGATAACTTCTTAATTTTTAAGCTAAGTAAAAAATAAGTATGTATGTCCGAAATTTACCTTTTGTAGACAATTTTCAACTCCTTCCACTCCAAAAAGCTGCACATTTTGGGTTTGCGTGACAAAACCATGGTGACTAGTTCCCGAACAATCTTCTTTTTCGTTTTGTCTGGGTGGGCTACATACCACTTCTGTAGCCGCAGTTTGCCCTGACGGCTGAAGAGCAGCATGAACTGCATCTGTTCAAAAAGTTGAAATGAAATTTTATAAGTTGTTCTTGTCTGTTACAATACAGTTGATGAGTTGTGCACATACAAAGTTAGGAATAGATCTTTATTTTAAAGTAAGAACTGCGTGCGTGCACACGAGCACACACACAGTGAGTGAGTGACACACAGTGAACACACACACACACACACAACATACACAAAACAGCACACTCACTGACTCAGAGTGACTCTGACACAACTGGCATTAAAAACATATTCCAAACGATCCACACATGGGAGTGGTATAGCGACTATTCCGACTGAATCCGTTCAATCCCATAAGTAATAGGGATTTTGAGAGCTTCCTACCCAATGAGTTGCTGTGGCTCATTAGATGGACAACATATTCATCACTTTAGTGCAATTCATGAAGTTTTCTCATATTCTCTGACCCTGGGTGGGGGGGAGGGGGGAGTCTAATATTTGCATGGAAGCTTAGAGAACAACCCTGTACTACCTTAGCACTCAAAGGTATTCATTTGGACCTTTGGGCTTTACTGGAAGTGGTACACACAGAGACTGCATGTTGGGTGTGATGGTTAATGTTATCAATATCAGATCTATCATCTTATAAAGCTAGTTACTACTGATGTACTTTAATTTTAAATTGGTCTACACCCGGACTTAGTTACAATACCAATAGTACCAAAGGTGATTTCTCAACACTCAACAGGTACAACACAATGTTTAAAAGAAAATTAAACCAAAAAAACAACAGGAGTTCATACTTGGACCTGGGATCGAAATCTAATGCAAAGTATATGTGGAGGATTGGAGTTGAATTGTTATATTTCAGAGGGGAGGTCCTCGGCTAAAGTGGCAGAGTAACGCTTAGCTTCAGGCCTAGCTAAAATTACTAGCCTCCCAAGCAAGATGCTACTGAGGTGCCACACATTACTCATAACTCTCTCAACCTCAGCTTGCTCCTTTACTAAGAACTGGCTATCAGTGAGCGCAGTTCTTTGAAGTCCAATCCCTTCTACCATTATCCATATATCTAAATTAGCAATGATGAAGCAGATAGCTAAAGATCAGTGATAAAACTGTGACCCACAGCAGACGACGTGACGTCACAGTAATTAATTTGCGTTTGGTCTGTCTCGTGATGCTTTGGACCAAATCTTTAACAATCGAATTCTTTCGGGGGGAAAAAAGGCATGGTTAAGTAATTAATTATATATTCTCTTCGTTCAACTTAGCTTGTACGTACCATTTTGGATGGTTTGTTGTAGAAGGAAAGCACACGTTGAGGTAAATTTCAGCCGTCTAAATTTAATGACTGCTGCCGTAGGCCTGTGCGCAATACGTCATCAATGGTTGTGTTCAAAGGGGAGTAATGTTGGAAGCAGAGAAAAGCTCTGACCCTGAAGTAGAGAAGAGTTCAGGAGGTGTTACCTCCCTTCGACCGCGTTACATGCAGTCGTGTGTGTGTGTGTGTGTGTGTGTGTGTGTGTGTGTGTGTGTGTGTGTGTGTGTGTGTGTGTTAGTTATTCATTTTATTTTATTTATTCTTTTATATCGAGGATAACAGAATAAGCAATTATGTGCTTTTTTTCATCCGGTCCCCGTGTGTATGCAGTTTTTGTAAATATTGTCATCTGTTCCCACCGGCACACGATGGCCTACTCTTACGAAAAGCGGAACAGGATTTAACGTGTGCGCAAGATGTTATGCGTGCGTTCGCACACGGGGCCTCGGTTTAAAGTCTCATCCGAAGGATATCAGGACTTGCAGCCGCGAGCCAGGAAGTCGGTGGTCCCACGCTCCCGCAAGTTCTCTCACCTCAGCACCTCGGGCCACCCAAAAATGTTGCAGTTGTAGAAATTGCTGAAGCAACAAGTTGAGATGAAACTCACTCTATTTTGCATGCGTTCGCACACGGGACCTCGGTTTATAGTCTCACCCGAAAGACTTTTGGGAAGAGTGGAGTCAGCACTGATGTTAACTCCAGGGAAAAATCCCCTCGAACGGGAATAGAGCCAGGATCGTCAAATTGCCAGCGTAATGTTCTGACC
>CM060335.1:42180921-42183421 GCA_030674155.1 Stramonita haemastoma | reverse complement strand
TGGTAGGAGAAATGTATGGAGAAAAACATCATTAAGAGTTCTATGTATGTATGTATGTATGTATGTATGTATGTATGTATGTATGTATGTATGTATGTATGTATGTATGTATGTATGTATGTTGTATGATTATGATTGTATGTATGTATCTTATGTCTGTCTGTCTGTCTGTCTGTCTGTCTATCTATCTATCTATCTATCTATCTATCTATCTATCTATCTATCTATCTATCTATCTATCTACTATCTATCTATCAACCACTATCACCACCACCATCACCACCATAACCACCACGACACCCCCCCACCACCACCACTATCACCATCACCACCACCACTATCACCACCATCACCACTATCACCATCACCACCACCACCATCACCACCACTACCACAGCCACCACCACCGCCACTACCACACCACCACTAATCACCACCACCACCACTATCACCACCCTTAGCTTCACCAACCTCTACTCTCCTCACCACAAACTATCACCACCACCACCACCACCACCATCACCACCACCACCAATACCACCACCACCAACCACCACCAACCCCACAACCCCCCTCCTCCCCCCCCCCCCCACCCACCCCCACCCCCACCACCCCTTACTAGCTTCACCACCTCTACTCTCCTTCACCACCACCACCACCACCATCACAACCCCCCCCCCCCTTTCCTACCAACCCTCCCACCCCCCACCCAACCCCCCTCCCTCCACCACCCTCCCACCCTCTTAATATCTCCACCAACCTCCACACTCGAGCAGGCCGAAAGGGATGGAAATAAGGGGTGGTGAGGCGTCCTAAAGCCACAACCCCTGCCCCTCGTCTCCTCAGGAAGGTAAAAGGGAGGAAAGGCATGCCCGTGAAATCTGACTCCAGGTCCTCAAAGTCGTCCACGATCCTGTGAAAGGGGAAGATGCTGGCAGCTGTGTGTCTGGCGTCCTCCCAGGTGAGGATTGTGGCGGCTGCCACAATGTCGCGTTGAAGAAGCAGGTGTGCTAAGTGGTTGACTGTGCCTCGTTGTCTTCGTTCTTGTCGTCGTCTCTCTTCTTCTTCTTATGTGGAGGGAGAGAAAATAGAGAGATGGAAGTTTTAGAAACTGTGGTGTTGTTTGTAGAATTTTGTGTGTGTGTGAGAGAGGAGAGAGTGAGTGTGGTGTGTGTGTGGTGTGGTGGTGTGTGGTGGTGTGTGGTGTGTGGTGTGTGTGTGTGTGAGTGTGTGTGGAGTGTGGTGGTGTGTGGTGTGAGTGGTGTGAGGAGGGAGAGAGAGAGAGAGAGAGAGAGAGAGAGAGAGAGAGAGAGAGAGAGAGAGAGAGAGAGAGAGAGAGAGAGAGAGAGAGAGAGAGAGAGAAGAGAAGAGAGAGAGAGAGAGAGAGAGAGAGAGAGAGAGAGAGAGAGAGAGAGAGAGAGGTGAGGATGGTGTGTGTGTGTGTGTGTGTGTGTGTTGTGTTTGTTTGTTGTTGTTGTTGGTGTGGGTGGTGGTGGTGGTGGTGGTGGTGGTGGTGGTGGTGGTGGGTGGTGGTGATGGTGGTGTGTGTGTGTTGTGTTGTTGTTGATAGTGAGAGAGAGAGAGAGACAGAGACAGAGAGAGACAGAGAGAGAGACAGAGACAGAGACAGAGATTGTTGAAAGAAATTTGTCAGGACTTACTTACCTCTCCTTTCTGTTTCTCTATATCCGTCTGTGGTCAGAACTTCGATGGCTTCGCACGTGACCTTGTGCGACATCCAATCCGCTTTCTGGCAGTCACGTGAGCAGTACGTCACTTCAAGGCAGCGTCCACACTTCTTCATGTTTGCGCCCCTTGTTTTGCATTTCTGTTTTCATTTTGAATCAATGATAATTATTGATAAGAGTTTGAATCATACAAAATATATCAAAGCTACTGAATATGCATAACATAATATAACATTAACAATCCAAACAAAACCACATACAAGATGAAACTGATAGAACATTTACAATGTCAGTTTTGTCATTCCCCAGAATGAACGTGCCTGGTTTTGTACTTGACACAATATTAACAATTGTCGTTGAGCTTAGTCAGTAAGATTGATCAGAGATTAATCATTTCAAATCAGATGTTTGTGTGGAAAAAAAAAACCCAAGTGTCTGTGGAAGTTCTTCAATTTGTGTGTGTATGTTTTGTGCGTGTGTGCGTGCGTGCGTGCGTGCGTTTTGTTTGTTTTTGTTTTGGGCCAGAACTCCGACGTTCACCAATGGTGAGATTTTGCATATGCGATCGTTTTTGCCCACCAAGAGGGTACGTAGCCACATTCCGTCTTCGGGGATGTTTGCTGGGTATGTTAGTGTTTCTTCCCCATCGAAGCCTGACATCAATTATGGGATCTCTAAAGTGCATATTTGATCTTCTATATGTGTGGATATACACGACGGGACATAAGGCACTGGCAGGTCTGCACTTGAAGATGACCTGGGAGATGGTAAAATTCCCCATCCTTATTAATTCACCAGATACCGCGAGAAAC
>CM060335.1:42170921-42175921 GCA_030674155.1 Stramonita haemastoma | reverse complement strand
CAGTGGTCATAGCACTCGCTTCCCCCCAGCCAAGGTTAAGCAGCATTGAGCGTGGTTGCCAATTGGATGGGTGACCGTTTGCGCGCGCCTTGGCTTCAGTACAGTTCCCCCAGTTCACCCAGCTGTAAATGGATACCTGCCCTACTTTAGGGTCAGGGAAGGTAAAGCAGCGAGGGAGAGGAGATGGGCGCCGCCCTCAATATGCTGGCCCCTAGAGAAGCTGAGGTCTGTGATGCCTCGCTCCCCCACGACTACACAGGTTATGGGACACCCTTACCTTTAAAAAAAAAAGCTCTCTTTACCTTGCAAGCAATGGAAGAACGGTCACTGTGGTCTTCAGATGTCGTCTGCCCATTGGTCTGACCATCGTTCTTCTTTGGGCCTGGTGTCTGCTTTTGGCCTTGCTGGGACGTTTTCTTCTTTTTCTCTTTCGACTTGTCTTAGTTGAGAAATAGAATAGAAAAAAAAGAGCAAGAACAATTATTAATGGAGAGAGAGAGAGAGAGAGAGAGAGAGAGAGAGAGAGAGAGAGAGAGAGAGAGAGAGAGAGAGAGAGAGAGAGAGAGAGAGAGAGAGAGAGAGAGAGAGCAACCGACAGACAGACAGACAGAGACAGAGAAACAGAGTGGTTATTAAATTCATTTCATGTTGTTTTTACAGACAGGCAGACAGATAGACAAATAGAGAGACATAGACACATTGAGAGACAAAGAAGTTCTTATTTTTATTTCATGTAGTTTATAACCCCATCAACCACGAAGACCATGGGTTTTTTAATATCAGGTTTGTCATTTCATTTAGTTTCTGTGACTCCAAAAAATGTTCACTTCAAGCTCTAAACCTGCATCACCTGATCCCTTCAAAATATCTAATATCGCCAAAGCTGTAAATGGGTACCTGCCCTCTTTTAGGGTCAGGGAAGGTAAAGCAGCGAAGGAGAGGAGATGGGCGCCACCCTCAATATGCTGGCCCCTAGAGAAGCTGAGATCTCTGACGTCTCGCTCCCATACGACCACACAGGTTATGGGACACCTTTACCTTTAAATCTGGCCAAAAAAGAAACAAAAAGTCCCATTAATTGATAAACTACCATAATCACTCCATTCCTTACGGACAATAAAACCCAGCCGTACTTACGACACCTGCCATTCCACTTCATTTTTAAACTCAAGGTTTTACACAAAAAAGCGTAAAACAAAAGGATAATGAAGGCTTCAAAGTGATCACAAATATTTCAGAAAAAAACGCCACATGGACAAACAACACTGCAAACTGGAAATTCTGTACCCATCGCAGGGTTCACAATAGGACACTACTTGGTCACCAGAACAAAATACAGACGAAATCGTTATACAATATCTCCAAAAGAAAAAAAAGAGTAAGATTTGCTCGACAAGGTACTGGAAGGCAGAAATTGAGCAAGACAGGAGACGATCTTAGAAGAAGATGGAAACAAAGAAAGTGAAAGAAAAGGGAGCAATTTCTAGAACAGAGTACACACACACACACACACACACACACACACACACACACACACACACACACACACACACACACACACACACACACACACACATTATCCCATTATCCTCGACATAAAAGAATAGAGAATAAAATAGAATAAGAACACACACACACACACACACACAACACACACACACACACACACACCGCGCACGCACGCACGCACGCACACACACACACACACACACACACACACACACACACACACACACACACACACACACACACACACACACACACTTTGCATTTCCCGTTTTTGCTTACTGTAGTTCAATAGGTTAGTGACAAAAAGGTGTTTTTTTTTTTTTTTTTTTTTTTTTTTTTAAAATTTACTTAGCAAGTATTGACTCCCTGAAATTCTTTATCCCATACATTGCCAACCACACCCTCTTTTTCTGACACTCATACACCCACCTACTCCCCCCCCCCCCCCCCCCCCCCCCCTTCCTGTCTAATATCACAATTTGTGAAAAGACGTTAAATGAATTTGAACACACACACACACACACACACACACACACACACACACACACACACACACACACACACCACACGTGCGTCCCCATCCCCCACCCCACCACCTCAACTTTTCCCTTCTTCTCCCCCCCCCCCCCCCCCCTCCTCTCTCTCTCTCTCTCTCTCTCTCTCTCTCTCTCTCTCTCTCTCCTCTCCATACTTTTACTTACCTCGTTTCTTGTTTCGCCCCGTAGACGACGACGACGACGGTTTGTCAGAGCATGACGCCTTGTGACGTGACCAGTGACGTTTTTGACAGTCACGGGAGCAGTACCATTCTTTCCAGCATCCAGTACACCTGCGCAATGCCTCGCCCCGCTGACCGCAGTGGGCGCACACTCCGTTGTCCATCCTCTCTCTGACCACCTGTTCTGAAAGGGAGAAACACAGGTTGCGCGCGACCACCATTAGCTAAATCGTGTAAATCAAGTAGATCGTGAGGTTCCGGGTTCGATTCCCAGCCTCGCCCCCCCCCCCCCCCCCAGTTTGACCGAAAAAAAGTCGAACTGAATGTCAAAGTTATTCGGATGAGATTATAAACCGAGGCCCCGTGCGCAAATGCACGGAGAATATCTTGCGCACACGTTAAAACCCCGTTCCGCCTTTCGAAAGAGCAGGCCATTGTGTGCCGGTAGGTGCGGATGACAAAATTATATATATAAAAAACCAGCATGCACATAGGTGTCGTGTTTAGACATCATCCCTGAGGAAAAATCGGGGAGTTGGAGTCCCCAGGGCGGCTCAGGGCTGTATATTAAATAAAATGGGTATGTGCTGCACTTGTGGCGACGCGCTCTCCCCGGGGAGAGCATCCCGAATTTCACGCAGAGAATCTGCTGTGACATAAAGTAGTATAAAATAAAATAAGAATAGCTTTTTCCACATCTTCTAGTTTCTTAAATATTGGGGACGGGATAGCTCAGTGGTCAGAGCACTGGCTTTCTTCCCCCGAGCTACGGTTAAGCAGCATCCAGCGTGGTTACCAAGTTGGATGGGTGACCGTTTGCGCACCTTGGCTTCAGTACAGTCCCCCCAGTTCACTCAGCTGTAAATAGGTACCTGCCCTCTTTCGGGTCAGGGAAGGTGAAGCAGCGAGGGAGAGGAGATGGGCGCCGCCCTCAATATGCTGGCCCCTAGAGAAGCTGAGGTCTCTGAAGCCTCGCTCCCCTACGACCACATAGGTTATGGGACACCTTTACCTTTGCCCTTTTTCCTATATTACTCTTGCAGCCATACTGCACGTACTAAGGCATGCACAGAAATAAAAACCACCTTTTATGTGAAAGACTAACCTCTGACTCAAAACTCGTGTAATTTTGCTGAAATTTAGTAAGTTTGAAAATTTTCTTTTTCATTTTTCAGCAAACACTGTACCCCCTTAGTCTGTCTGCTAGCTTCCTAACCGCAATATGCATTTGCAGCGTCAACACTGTAGGAACACACAAGCAATCCTCATTTGACGATCATTTCCGACTTCCTCGAGACTAACTTGTATTGCTCTATATCCTCAATCCCCAAATCAAGTGCACTGCATTTTTTCATACTTAAAAGAAATATATATAAATCACCAATTTTTTTTTGCCGACAAGTACCCTAACTCTATAAAAGATACTACATGACTCCATGTAAGCAATTCCAGGAATGTAATCAAAAAATACTCCAATCCAAATTTGTTAATGGTCTTAGTAGTTGAGAGAACAGGAGCACGACTTATTTAGCCTCATTGTCTACTTTTTCGTTGACTTGATTTTTGTTCCATGATGATAATTAGTTGAAATGGTAAACTTAAACTTAAATGATATGGGCATGTCACAAGATCAAAAGGACTTGCAAAACCAATACTGCAAGGCACTGTCCAAGGAGGAAGAAAAAGAGGAAGGCCAAGGAAGAGATGGGAGGACAACATCAGCGAATGGACAGGCCTTGAACTTAACAAAATTTTGAGAAAGGCAGAACAGAGAGAGGAATGGAGAAAACTGCTTGTCAAGTTCTCAGGGGTGCCCCCGTCGTCGCCAGACTACGGGATAGATAGATAGATAGATAGATAGATAGATAGATAGATAGATAGATAGATAGATAGATAGATAAGATAGATAGATAGAGCGCTCTGACCACTAAGCTATCCCGCCCCTATAAAACTGAACCTGTCTCAATCACCTAGCAGTAAAGAATACATCAAACTCGTTTTCCTTTACCTGCGTACACTTTTTTCCGCAGATGACAATGACTTTCTTCCTCAAAAGTATTGCCTCAGACAGATCTATCTTTCGTTGGCGAGAATTCAGTAATTTCCGCTACAGAGAGTGTTGCCGCTTGGGACTTAAAGCTTACCGTCTAAAACAAAAAACCTCGCACCTTAACTATCAGTTTCTCACGGTTTAGTAGGAGAGCAAAAAAAAGTTTGATATCGGATAGGATTTGAACCTTTAACTTTTCAGTTCCTAAAAGAGTGTGCTAGGGCAAAATCCCAAGCGCAGAGACGACGCTGCTATTATTTTTGCTTTTGTCCCCTGCTATAGCCCTCTTATCGCTGCTAGCTGTTAGTTCTTTCACTACTTTGGACCCTGGGGGCACCACTGAAGACTTTGCAACCAGCTTCCTCTACTCCCCACGGTCCTATGACCTGGCACACCTGTCTCCTTTAATTCAAGGTTTTGTTATAAAACTTTACCTGTCTCAATCACCTAGCAGTAAGTATATATGTAACTCGCTTTCCTTTACCTGACTACATTTTTTTTTTCACCAAAGAAAGTGACTTTCTTCCTTAAAATCATTGCCTCAGACAGATGTAGATCTATCTCTTGGCGTGAATTCAGTAATTTCCGTACTTTTCTCTACAGAGACTGTTGCCCCGGGGACTTTAATCTTACCGTCTAAAACTAAAAGCCTAGCACCTTAACTATCAATTTCTTCACGGTTTAGTAGGAGAGCAAAAAAAAAGTTTGATATCGGATAGGATT
>CM060335.1:42155921-42158421 GCA_030674155.1 Stramonita haemastoma | reverse complement strand
AGCGGCTCAGAAAACTGCTGTAGATGTGAGATGAATGGATTTGCGTGGAAAACGATGGCTATAGAAGTACTACCAGCAGTAGTAATGACAGTCATAATGATAGCCACACTAACAAACTTGTCTGTCTGCACATGATGTATTCAAACTATCCACAACGCACAACCCCCCTCCCAAAACTCTTTGTATTTGATTATACCCACTCATAAATAAAGGTTTATACATGTGATGTTTTCCAAATATCTTCTAACAAGATAGATAAACTTTTCTTTAACTGGCGTATTTAGAATAACTGCTACATACCCCCTTCCCTTTCCCCCGAAAAAATCCGTATTTTCTGTAAATAAAATGTTCACAACCAACAAACAATAACAAAATAGTTCTCTGTATATGATACATTTAGAATATCCACAATTAACCCCAAAAAAAAAGATTTTCTGTACACGGTGTATTTCAGTTTATCCATTGGCAACAAAAATTGGACATCTCTGCGTATGCCATATCGGACAAAAAGTTGAGTTACCGCAAAAACATACCCCAATGTCTCTGGCATATTCAGATCAGTCACCACCACCAACAAAAATCTTTATAAGCAGCACAATAGCAATACAAAAAAAACCCCTCTCTGCATGTAACTCATTTCGAATGAATTTTTATTACAAACACTAGCCCGATATAAACCTACCCTGTACCTGACACATCTAAAATATTCATCCATAACCAAAAATGACAGACAGACAGACCAGACAGACAGACAGAAAGACGCAGACTAGAGAAAAGAAGAAGAAGAGAGAGAGAGAGAGAGAGAGAGAGAGAGAGAGAGAGAGAGAGAGAGAGAGAGAGAGAGAGAGAGAGAGAGAGAGAAGAGAGAGAGAGAGAGAGAGAGAGAGAGAGAGAGAGAGAGAGAGAGAAGAGAGAGAGAGAGACGAAGAGAGAAGAAGAGAAGAGAGACGACAGACAGACAGACAGACAGACAGACAGACACAGACAGACAGACTGACAGAAAAGACAGACGACGGACGACGGACGGACGAGGAAGACAGACGACGGACAGAGAGAGAGAGAGAGAGAGAGAGAGATAGATAGATAGATAGAAGATAGATAGATAGATAGATAGATAGATAGATAGATAGATAGATAGATAGAGTCAACACAAATTAATAATGAATGAATAGATAAATGAAAACCTTATTTTAAAATCTAGAATGCCAACATGCTACACAAGTTTTTGTATCCTTCCCTAATTTGGTAGCTGAAACACAAATTTAAAAAGAGAACGAAAAACACGAACCTTTAATTTTGTAAAAAAAAAAAAAAAAAAAAAAAAAAAAAGCTAGAAGAAAAAGAAGAAGAAAAAAGAAGAAGAAGAAGAAGAAGAAGAAAGAAGAGAACAAGAAAACAAGAACAAGAACAAGAAGAACAAGAACAAGAAGAAGACAACGACGACGAAAAAGAAGACAAAGAAGAAGACCCAATCCAGAAGACTGTACTTCTGTTCGTCAAACCGATCCACTGTTTAAACAAAGATGTCAATCAATCCGGAATAAAATCACAACCTTACTAGCAGACTTTTCCAATGGATCAGACATCATACAGTTCAGAGCAAATGTTTCCAAACAAACCCTCATGAAATCCACCCTTGTTTGTGCCTCATCGCATGGCACAGCCCTGAAAGCCGCGCACAAGGCGCGGATCCTCAAGGACCAGATAGGCAACCGACTGCCGTACCTGCACGTATGGCCGGCACGCTGGACCCAAGGAAGTTAGCCCGATAATGGGATCATCAGACAGACGCCAGGATAGTGCAGTCTGGAACAGAGGGGCAGTTCCACAGTAACAGCAGCAGTAACAGTAATCACAACAACAGTTAGGAGGCGAGGAGAATGGGCGCGCCCTCAATGTTTGGCCGTAAGGAGAAGTCTTAGAGGTCTCTGACGCCTCGCTCCCTAGACACACAGGTTATGTTAAGAATACCTTTTCATTGGCGACATTTATCACCACCACACACAACACAATCACACCACCACACTACAAGACCAACATCACCCAACCACAGCACAACACACACACACACTCACCCTACACTACCCACACAGCCACCATCTCTCTCTCTCTACTACCAGTCTCCTATCTTAGGGTGCGGTATCACTTAAGTGGGGTAAAATTGAGACTTACTACTTACTACAGTATGGGCACATTACAGTGGCACCTAGTCTTGGAAGACTTGAGTTGCGCTTAGTCTTAGAGTGCAAAGCTGGTTAAAAGGATGGGCAATGCTGTTTCATGCAAGACATCCCCACCGGACCATGGCTTGACCTACGAAGGTCAGTACGGCGTCGAGCACGACGTTGCTCACGCCCCCTCCGGGGCCTCGTGGTCTTAATGGTCTACATCGCAAATGCTTTTTGAACTATTACAGTTTCGATATTTTTTTTCCGTCAAACTGAGAAGAAAGGGCGAGGCTGGGTACGAACATAGAAACTCACGGTTTAATTTTTGGCAG
>CM060335.1:42140921-42145921 GCA_030674155.1 Stramonita haemastoma | reverse complement strand
AATTTTTACTTACCAAACACTTACGCTTGACGATGAAACAAAATCAAAAACAGCTACAACAAGTCTCCACTCCGACAAATTGTCACAGACACTATACTTCGCGCACTCAGCCGATACGCGTATAGGGGGGTCTACGCTTAAAATATGGTTGACGTAATTATGACTAGAAGACACTCATTTGGAGACCCTTTGACAGAGACAACCGAACAAATCAATATCTGGATTGATATTCTTGGCTCCAATTTCATGTGACTAGATCAGTCTAGGTATACTTTTAAAGTTGACTTGCTATGAATAGCAAAACCAACGTATGTATGAAAAAAAACTAAAGCATTAATATTTAAAAAAAATTAAAAACGACAACTTGTTTACAAGGGAAGATAAGGCAGGAAAGGGAGATGACTGGCAACCTTATTGTTTTTTTGTTTTTTTAAATAAGGCAGGAAAGGGAGATGACTGGCAACCTTATTGTTTTTTTGTTTTTTAAAAAATCTCATAGCTTCCATTTTTAATGAAAGTTATTCATGACAATCTTAATACACACAGACACACAAACATACACACATATATGTACATATATATATATAATTATGTGTCTGTGTGTGTCTGTGTGCGTCTGTGTGTCTGTTTATTTTCTTTTTTTATATTCTATTCTTTTATTTAGAGGACAATGGAAAAAACACTCATGTGCTTTTTAACCCAGTCCCCGTGTATATGCAGTTTTGTCAAGTTTGTCATCCGTTCTCATCGGCACACGATTGCCTACTCTTCCGAAAAGTGGCACGGATTTTAACGTGTGCGCAAGATGTTCTGCGGGCGTTCACACACGAGACCTCGGTTTATAGACTCATCCGAAAGACTTTTGGGGAGAGTGGAGTCAGTGCTGATTTAAACTCCAGGGGAAAAATCCTCATGGTCAGGCATCTCTGTGATGGCTCGAACCCGGGGCCGTCAGATCAAGAGCCCAACGCTCTAACCACCAGGCTACCCCGTCCCTGACCGACTGGGTCGGAAGGCTGACATGTAGATTCTATTATGTCAGTCGTCATCAGAGCTGAAACCTTGACAATGTTGTGACATCACACTGTTAACGGAACGAAACTGATATCTCTCTGATGTTGGATTATAATTATGGGATGTGCATGACCGATCAGAATCATTGGACACGATAATTATTAATTCTAGAAGGAATTACGTCTTTCTTTACTTTATTCTTTTATTTCGAGGATAATGAAATAAGCAATCATGTGCTTGTTTTGGGGTTTTTTGTTGTTTTTGTTTTACTTTAAGTCCCTGTGTGTATGCAGCTGTGTAAATGTTGTCATCCGTTCCTACCGGCACACAATGGTCTACTTTTCCGAAAAGCCGAACAAGTTTTCACGAGTGCGCAAGATGTTCTGTGTGTGTTGGCACACGGGGCCTCGGTTTATGGTCTCATCCAAAGAATCTCTGGGATGAGTGGAGTCTGCACTGATGTTAACTCTACGGGAAAAGTATCCCTTTGAACGGGATTTGAACCCGGGTCAGTAAATCACGAGCTCAATGCGTAACACTCAAACCAACCAGGCATCCTGTCCCCATCCAATGCATAATGATCCCTCAGAACCATCTGATGAAACAAAATTATTATTAAGACGGAACTACGTGGGATTCACAAAACCCATTAGAATCATTTTGATGAGATGGGGCGGGAGAGGGGAAAGCTTAGTGGATAGTGGTTTGAACATTGAGCTCGCCATCTGACGGTGTGGGTTGGTTTCTAGACGCTCGTTCGAGAGTTGTTTTCCCTGGAGTTAACATCAGCACTGACTCAACGGGGGGCGGGATAGCCTAGTAGTCAGAACATTGCGCTCTCAAATTGACGACACGGGTACGATTCCTGTTCGAGGGGATTTTCCTCCTGGGGTTAACGTCAGTACAAACTTCACTCTCCCCAAAAGTCCTTCGGATGAGACTATAAATCGAGGCCCAATAGGCGAACGCACGCAGAACATCTTGCGCACACGTTAAATCCTGTTTTGCATACACACGGGGACTATATGTAAAACAAAAGCACACGAGTGCTTACTCCATTATCCTCGATGTAAAAAACGACAACAACAGCAACAACAAAAACAAAGAAAAAGAAAGAACTCCATTCCCCTAATGTTCTTCGGATAATACTGTGAACGGAGATCCTGTTTGCAAACACACATGGAACATCTTCTGCACACGTTGAATCCCTTCTGCCTTTCAGAAGAGGAAGCGTTTCGTACTAGTAAGAACGGGATGACAAAAATTAAAACGCATTCATACTGGCGTTGTGCTTAGACATCATTCCAGGAGTTTTTTTGTTTTTTTTTGTATTTTGTATTTTGTACCACTTTATGTCACGCAGATTTCTCTGCGTGAAATTCGGGCTGCTCTCCCCGGGGAGAGCGCGTCGCCACATGTGCAGCGCCTACCCATTTTTTTTTCTTTTTCCTGCATGCAAGTGTATTTGTTTCCCTATCAGAGTGGCTTCTTTCTACAGAATTTTGCCAGGGACAACCCCCTTGTTGCCGTGGGTTCTTTTACGTGCGCTAAATAGTGATGTGTAACACACGGGACCTCGGTTTATCGTCTCATCCGAAAGACTAGCGCCCAGACCACCACTCAGGGTCTAATGGATGGGGAAAAAGTTTTGGGTCCAAACGGGGTACGAACCCCGCACACTCCGACCCGGACTTTTTGCTTTCTAGGCAAGGCGCGTGACCACCTAGACCACCTAGACCACGGAATGCGGCTACCTTTATGTTGAATAAGCGGTCGCATACGCGCGCAAGAATCTCACTATTGGTAAACATAGGAGCTCTGGCCAAGGAAAGAAAAAAATGGAATGAATCACAATATTAACATGGGATAATAAAAGTTGTATAATCATGGCCAGTCAGAGTCATTTGACATGTTAAGTTAGTTAAAGTCTGTCCCGAGCCTAAGGCTCACCAGGCCGGTGCTTATCCCGGTTTCTGTGGCGTTAAGGGACTGAGAGTCATAGACTCCCCCTGGATAAGACGCAGGGTTAACCCCCAACACAAGGTTGGTACCCCTTTTACACCTGGGTGGGGTGAGAAAATAGCCGTAAAGTGCCTTTTCCAAGGGCACAACGCCATAGCCGAAAGCTGGGATCGAACCCGCAACCCTTAGATTACGAGTCCAACGCCTTAACCACTAGACTACAGCGGCGGCATTTGACATGACAATATAATTATTAAAATGGATTCCGAAGCAACAACAACAACAACAAAACGCTATAGGATAAAAAAAGAAGAGTTTATTATATATATCACAGCAGAAAACAAGTATATTTCAAACAATATAATTAATTGAATTTTGCACACCACACAAAAGAAACCAAATTGTTATTAACATCACTTCCGCATTCAATGATACAAAGAAAACAAACAAACAAAATCAACAATCACTAAAACCATCGCCATTCACATCATTATGGTGACAGTTATTTTGTTGTTATTTTGTGTCTCAGATTTTTCCTGCCAATGTGTTTAATGCTGCTTACTGATCTACTCCTATAAAATCAAGCCATAGAAACAGTGAAGAGGGGAAGTAGCCCAGTGGTTAGAGCGTTGAGCTAATGATCTGACGGCCCAGGATCGAGCCACCACCGAGGCACTAGTTCCAGGGGATTTTTCCCCCTAAAGACATCAGTGCCGACTCCGTTCCCCCGAAAGTTTTTTAGATGAAACTTTAAACCGAGAAACCCCGTGTACAAATGCATGTACAACATCTTGCACACACCCTTAAAAGCCGTTCTGCCTTTCGGAAGAGTAGGCCATTTTGTGCCAGTAGGAAGGGATGACAAACTTTAAAAACGCCTGCAAACTGGTGTCGAGTTTAGACACCATCCCTGAAATCTGAATGCAGCTACCTTAAGGATAGGTAAACGATCTCATAGTAGTAGGCACCCATCAGTCTCGGTAGACGATGGAGTTGCGCTCTAGTCTTTAGAGCGCAAAGCCTGGGCAAGTATGCATGGAGGGCAAGCTGTTACCCATGCAGCAGACCCCCCCTCTCTACGGCACTGGAATGATCCATTGGAAAGGCAATGACCGATACGAATGGTTCCAGTACCGTCGCAGGAGCCACCAGAACGTTGCCATATACCTGCAGCCCCGAGCCGCTCTGGGACACCAATTCCCCGATTTGTCCTCAGGGATGGTGTCTAAACACGACACCTGTGTGCATGCTGGTTTTTATTATAATTTTGTCATCCGCTCCTACCGGCATACGATGACCTACTCTTCCGAAAGGTGGAACGGGGTTTTAACGTGTGTGCAAGATGTTCTGCGTGCATTCGCACACGGGGCCTCGGTTTTGAGTCTCATCCGAATGACTTTGACATTCAGTTCGATTTTTTCGTCAAACTGGGAAGAAAGGGCGAGGCTGGGTACGAACCCAGAAACTCACGGTTTACATATTGGCAGGCGAACGTCTTAACCATCCTGCCACCGTCCTTCCTACGCACAAATTTTAAAGGTAAAGGTAAAGGTGTCCCATAACCTGTGTGGTCGTAGGGGAGCGAGGCGTCAGAGACCTCAGCATCTCTAGGGGCCAGCATATAATAATAATAATAATAATAATAATAATAATAATAATAATAATAATAATAATAATAATAAATAATATATAATAATAATATGGAATTTATATAGCGCTGAATCTTGTAGAGTACACAAATCAAAGCGCTTATTGAGGGCGGCGCCCATCTCCTCTCCATCGCTGCTTTACCATCCCAGACCCTAAAGAGGGCAGGTGCCCATTTACAGCACAAATCTTACACATGGTAGACCTCGGAGCTCTAGCCGAAGAACGGAAAAGAATCCTCCGCCCAAGTCATTCCTAATCTCATCATGCCGTAACCCCAGCGTCAGAAACCCACAGGGAGTTTATCCACGTTAGGCTTCCATGGGGCCACCAGCCAAGAGGGCCCTGCACTGCTGCTGCTGCATGGAGACTTTGGT
>CM060335.1:42133421-42135921 GCA_030674155.1 Stramonita haemastoma | reverse complement strand
CTGTTGAGAATAAGAGATCCACAGCATGACTAAAGGTGATCCATCCACAGACCAGCCGCTTTGGCGCAGTGGTTAACACCTTGGGTTATGGACTAGAAAGCCACGGGCTCGAATCCCATAAGAATCATAGGGAATTTTTCGTGCTCCGGCCAGCTCCTAACCAGAGTGAGTGCTGTGGGCTCATTGGGAAGACTGGGACCACACAATTGAGTGGTATCTACCTGGAGATGCAATTTTGAGAATGCTGCTCAAATTAAATAACCAAAATTTCAGGCGTCTGTATCGCTCAGGCCCGGCTGATGTGGGAATTTGTTATGATAGAAAGCATAGAGTACAACCCTGTCAAGTACTCTCAAAGCACATGCACTTCCACAGCAGCATCATTGCATCATGCCTATAATCATTGATCGTCATGTAACTAAAACAAAGCATCCGATTCGGTAGCTCCATTTGCTCTGGTCTCATTGTGACCTCAGTTTGGGTTTCCTCATACATTTTTGTGCTTGTGGGTGACTTTGTGTCAAACTCTTTGGGGTTGGAGGTTCACGGGGGGACGGTCATTTTAGGAAAATTGTGATGGTCCACCACCTCTGGAGGGCGTCTAACTCAGTCTGGCTCCGCGACTGAGCTAATACTGTCGTTAGTAGGGGATTAGTAGGTGGTGTCAAGCGTACGTTATCTCAGAACAGGCACCACTGAAAACCACCAGAGTGACCCAGCAGCAGTGCAGGGTTTCTCTGCCTGGTGGCTCCATGGAAGCCTGACATTGATTGTGGACTTCCGATCCTGAGATACGACATAACAAATCTGGGTATGGCTGTGGCGGGGAGATTGAAACGGGAGGCCTGGGAACAGCAGGACGGGAACTTCATAGAAGGCGAAGCAGCACAAAAAAGCTGTTCAATCCGACATATCATCTTACTGCTACTGCTACCTCCTCAGAACCCTGTTGTTGTTGTTGTGTTGTTGTTGTTGTTGTTGTTGTTGCTTCTTCTTCTTCTTCTTCTTCTTCTTCTTCTTCTTCTTCTTCTCTTCTTCTTCTTCTTCTTCTTCTTCCTTTTAATACTGAGCACCTTTATTCCCATTAGGAATCTCCAATGGACTTCTTGCACCGCAACAAGTATGATAGTAACTGTTCATTGATTATTTTCTTTCTTCTTCTTTCTTCTTTCTTTCTTTCCTTTTTTCTTTCTTTCTTTCTGTCTGTCTGTCTGTTCTTTCTTTCTTTCTTTCTGACTGTCTATCTGTCTGTCTCTCTTTATCATTTATTTATTTATTTATTTTCTCTTCCTTTCTTCTTTTTTCTTTTCCTTCTTTCCTTCTTCCTTCCTTCCTTCCTCCCTTTTTCTTTCTCTTTCTTTCTTTCTTTCTTTCTTCTTCTTTTTCTTTCTTCTTTCTTTCTTTCTTTATGTCTGTCTTCTTCTTTCTTTCTTCTTTCTTTCTTTATTTCTGTCTGTCTATCTGTCTGTCTTTCTTTATCATTTATTTTATTTATTTATTTATTTTTCTCTTCCTTTTCTTCCTTCTTTTCTTTCCTTCTTTCTTCTTTCCTTCCTTCTTCCTTCTTCCTTTCTTTTCTTCTTTCTTTCTTTCTTTCTTTTCTTTCTTTTTTCTTTCTTTCTGTCATTCTTTCTTTTTTCTTTCTTTCTGTCTATGTCTGTCTGTCTGTCTACCTCTCTTTTTAAAAAGAATTAAATTCTGTTTTGTCTATACAACAGCATACATACTTAAAAAAACTAATTTATGTACTGATAAATAAATTGAAAAATCTGTCTCTCTATATCTGTTTTTGTTATCTATCACTGTCCCTCTATTCTAATTCGTTTTGAATCAATATATTAGTGTCATTATATTTCATTTCTCTATTGTTTCTGTTCGTCATCGTCGTCATCATCGTCGGTGTTACGTTGCAGACAAAACCGACGAAACTGACGGATGATGAAAAACGAAAAGAGGAAAGCGCGCACGCGCTCACACACACACACACACACACACACACACACACACACACACACACACACACACACACACACACACGCGCGCCGCGCGCCGCGCGCGCGCGCGCGCAAACACACACACACATCACTCACTCACTCACTCACTCATTTACTCATCTACTCAGAGAGAACTTCGGATGAGACTATTAATGCTTTTCAGTTTTGTTCAGGTAAAAGGTAAAGGTGGCCCATAACCTAGGCGGTCGTTGGGGAGCGAGATGTCAGAGACCTCAGCTTCTCTAGGGGCCAGCATATTGAGAGCGGCGCCCATCTTCTCTCCTTCGCTGCTTTTAACCTTCCCTCTGTCTACAGAGCGAAGGTAGCCATGTACATTTGGGTGAACTGGAGGACTGTACCGAAGCTAAACCACCCATCCACAAAGTAACCATTTTGCCGGGGACAAACTCTCTTGTTGCTGTGGGTTCGTTCACCTGCGCTAAAGACGTGTTGCAGTCGGGATCTCGATTTATCATCTCATTTGAAAGACTAGCACCCAGACTACC
>CM060335.1:42100921-42123421 GCA_030674155.1 Stramonita haemastoma | reverse complement strand
CAATGCGATGCAAGGCAAATCAAAGCAAGCCAATGCAAGACAAGGCAAGGCAAGGCAAAGCAAAGTTTATTCTAAAACTCGAATAGATTATTGAGGAAAAAGTAGTGAGAAAAGACAAGTGCAGGTACCAACTTCTCAATCATTTTGAAAATGACTTATCAAAGATTCAAATTTAAAAAAAAAGAAAGAAAATAAATTCTAGGGAATAATGTCTTTCAGTGGCAGCTTTGTAGGCATTTCTGAGTAAGAACCATGCCTTTGGCCTGACCCTGACTCGAGTTTCGGCTCCTGGATGAGCTCTCATCAGAGGTCCCGGCGGTGATTCGAATAGATGTTCATAAAAGTGTTGATACAGTATCCCTCATTCACCAAAAGGTATCCTAGGCGACTTTAGCAACTCGTTCACTTAACAAAACACTGGTGAACCATGAACAATACACGACTTGCCTCACAGGTTAGGGGACGGGATAGCGTAGTGGTTAGAACATTGCGCTCGCAACCGGACGACCCGGGTTCGAATCTCATTCAAGGGGATATTTTCCCCTGGAGTTAACATCATGTGCGGACTCCACTCTCTCCAAAAGTTCTCGGGATGAAACTGTAAACCGAGGGCACCGTGTGCGAACGCATACAGAATATCTAGCGCACACGTTAAAACCAGTTCCGCTTTTCGAAAGAGTAGGCCATTGTGTATCGGTGGGAGCGATGACAAAATTTTACAAAACCGCATAAACACAGGGACTGGATTTGTAAAAAAACAACAACAACAAAACAAAACAAAACATATAAGTGCTTATTCCATTATCCTCGATATAAAAGGGGAAAATAAACCTACAGTAATAACACCCTTGATTTGTTCCAAGGGACTGTAGCAGGCGTGTACAAATCATTACCATTGCCTCCCTTGGGAACATCCGACCGTAACTGTGTGATGCTCGCCCCTATGTAGTCAGTGTTTCAGCGCCTTCAGCCCATAGTCAGGACCACAAAGAAATGGACTGTCGATAGCATAGCTACATTGCAAGGATGCTTCGATTGCACTGACTGGGATATGCATTTTTTTCTTTTATTTCGAAGATAATGGAATAAGCATACATGTGGGGTTTTTTTTACATCAGGTTCCCGTGTGTATGCGGTTTTGTACATTTTGTCATCCGTTCCCACCGGCATACAGTGGCCTACTCTTCCGAAAAGCGGAACGGGGTTTTAACGTGTGTGCAAGATGTTTTGCGTTTGCACACGGGATCTCGGTTTATAGTCTCATCCGAAGGAATTTTGGGGGGAGTGGAGTCGGCACTGATGTTAACTCCAGAGGAAAGATCCTCTTGAACGGGATTCAAACCTGGGTCAGCAGATCACAAGCGCATCACTGTCACCACCAGGATTCCTGTTTTATAACGTATGTTCTGACTTAAATGAACCTACCAGTTTAGTTTCTTCTTATATTTTGGATTAGTGTTCGTTGTATTATTGCAACAAAAAAGAGATCCCAAATTTATTCTAATAACAAGCCTTGGGTTACAAAAAAGATCTAAAACGTGTATTTCAACACAAAGAAAATGGCATTCTACACACGCTTAGAGCAAGAAAAGAAGCATGTAAAACAAATAATAATGTGGCCTATAACCTATGTGGTCGTAAAGGAGCGAGGCATCAGAGACCTCAGCTTCTCTGGGGGCAAGCATATTGAGGGCGGCGCCCATCTCTCTCTCCCTCGCTGATTTACCTTCCGTGACCCTAAAGAGGGCAGGTACCCAGTTATGGCTGGGTGAACTGAGGGACTGTACTAAAGCCAAGGGCGCACAGACGGGCACCCATCCACTGGGTAACCATTAGGTATTTGCTGCACAGTTTCAGGTCAAAAACGGGTTGTAAAATCTTCAGGGATGCTCCATAGTCCACTAGACTACAACATAGGTGAAAGTGAAGGATCACTTTCTACGTTCTTCTTTTCTTTTTTCTTTTTCTTTTAAGATAATGGAGTAGGCAGTGCTTTTTTTTAACACCCATTTCCCGTGTTATGTAGTTTTGTACATTTTTTCATCCATTCCCACCGGCACACAATGGCCCACTCTTCCGAAAAGCAGAATGGGTTTTAACGTGTGCGAAAGATGTTCTGTGTGATTCGCAAACGGGACCTCAGTTTATAGTCTCACCCGAAGGACTTTTAGAGAGAGTGGAGTCAGAACTGATGTTACGTTAACTCCAATGGAAAATTTCTCTTGAACGAGATTTGAACCCCGGTCAGCAGATCACGAGTGCAATGTGTTGTATCACCAGGCTATCCCGCCCCATCAAGTTAAAGAGTAAAGGTAAAGGTGTCAGAGACCTCAGCTTTTCTAGGGGCCAGCATGTTGAGGGCGGCGTCCATCTCCTCTCCCTAGCTGCTTTACCTTCCCTGACCCTATAGAAGCCAGGTAACCCATTTACAGCTGGGTGAACTGGGGGAACTGTACTGTAGCCAAGGCGCGTAAACGGTCACCCATCCAATTGGCAACCACGCTCGACGCTGCTTAACTTTGGCTGGGGGAAAGCGAGCGCTCTGACCACTGAGCTATCCCGTCCCCATGTTAAAGAGTACAGACGTAGATTATAGTTGGGTTCCATCCATTGCAGACTGTACAGGAAATAAGACAGTAGACTCTCTGGCTAAACAAGAAGCTTCAGAAAGTTTAAACACCGCTGAATATCAGACAACTGGATTCAAAACCATCCACCAGATAAAATCAAAATCAACGTTGACAAGTGTTTGTGCATTCTGAATATCAGGCATTGCATTTTGAAAGCCTCTCTGCCCCAAGAAATATAGAGAACATTGTTGATGATGCACTATTAAATGCTTGGAACACAAAATTCTTCCAATAATGCGACGCGCTCATGTTCTCGTTCCATTACAATCCATCATCTTAGTCTTTGATTGGACTGTTCTTAAAGACTTGTATACAAAGAGGTGAGTTGATGCCAGTTCAAGACATGGGACATTAATAATAATAATAATAATAATATAATAATAATAATAATAATAATAATAATAATAATATTATAATAATATAATAATAATAATAATACATTAAGAGGTATAGTATATGGTTCTTAGCATGTAATATATGATATAAGTGGATTGGTGGTCTAGAGGTAAAGCACCTGCCTAGAAAGCTAAAAGTCCAGGTTCATCCAAAGTGTGTGGTGATTTGATCCCGCTTTGGCCAGAAACCTTTCCCCATTCCACTAGACCGTGAGTGATCTGGGTGCTAGTCTTTTGGATGAGACGATAAACCGAGATCCATGTGTTATGCACAATCATTTAGTGCACGTAAAAGAACTCACGGCAAGAGAATGTCCCTGGAAAAAATCTGTAGAAAAAAATTTTGACAGGGAAACAAATACATTTCCCATGAGAAAAAGAAATAATGGCTGGCGCTGCTCTTGTTGCGAAGGGCTCTCCCTAGAGAGAGCAGCCCGAATTTCACGCAGAGAAATCTGCCGTGACTTAAAGTGGTATACACTACTCTACACTACACTACACTACACTACACTACACTACACTACACTACACTACACTACACTACACCACACCACACACACACACACACACACACCACACCACACCACACCACACCACACTACACTACACTACACTACACTACACTACACAACACTACACTACACTACACTACACTACACTACACTACACTACACTGTGGGTAGATTGAGTGTGGGTAGGATGGGTGTGGGTAGCTAGGGTGGGTGTGGGTGGGTTTGGGTGTGGGTGGGGTGGGTGTTGGTGGGGTGATTGTGGGTATGATGGGTGTGGGTAGCTAGGGTGGTGGGGTGGGTGTGGGTATGATAGGTGTGGGTAGTAGGGTGGGTGTGGGTGGGGTGGGTGTGGGTAGGATGGGTGTGGGTGGGGTGATTGTGGGTAGAGTGGGTTTAGGGTGGGGTGGGTGGGGTAGGTAGGATGGGTGCGGGTAGGTAGGGTGGGTGTGGGTAGAGTGGGTGTGGGTAGAGAGGGTGTGGGCAGAGTGAGTGTGGGTGGGATGGGTGTGGGCAGGATAGTGTGGGTGGATAGGTGTGGGTAGAGTGGGTGTGGGTAGGTAGGATGGGTGTAGGGTGGGATGCCAGACTCTCTGTTGTGTGGTTTCAGGTTCCCAACCTGGCTCATTCAACTCTGATTCTGGATATAAGCTGGCTGGGACCAAAAAAACACACAACAATGGTAGGTCTTCGGGACGGGGAGTCTGTAAACAGAACAGAGCAGAATAGAGTAGAACAGAGGAGAGAAGAGCAGAAGAGAGTAGAGCAGAACAGAAGCAGAACAGAGCAGAGCAGAACAGAACAGAGCAGAACAGAGCAGAGCAGAGCAGAACAGAACAGAACAGAACAGAGTAGAACAGAACAGAACAGAGTAGAACAGAACAGAACAGAACGAGCAGAGCAGAACAGAACAGAACAGAACAGAGCAGAGCAGAGCAGAGCAGAACAGAACAGAACAGAACAGAACAGAACAGAACAGAGCAGAGCAGAACAAGAGCAGAGCAGAGTAGAAAAGAACAGAACAGAAAAGAACAGAACAGAACAGAACAGAGCAGAGCAGAACAGAACAGAACAGATGAGAGCAGAACAGAGCAGAACAGAACAGATCAGAACAGAGCAGAGTAGAACAGCACAGAGCAGAGCAGAACAGAGGAGAACAAAACAGAGCAGAACAGAACAGATCAGAACAAAGCAGAGCAGAGCAGAGACAAACAGCTTCACCTTTACCTATCCCGTAGTCCCGTGGACCGTGGGGGCACAACTGAAGATTTTGCAACCAGCCTCCTTCACTCCCCACGGTCCTGTCCGTCCTCCGTAATAGATTGTTCCACCCAAGGCCTGTCCACTCTCTGATGTTGTCTTCCCATCGTTTCCTCTGTCTGTCTCTTCGTCTCCCTCCCCTTACTGTGCCCTGTAACACTGTCTTGGCCAGTCCAGATGATCGTGTGACCTGCCCGTACCACTTTAAGCTTGTGTTTTTTCACTGTAGTTCGGAGCTCATCATACGGACCGATTGCATTCTTTATTCTAGTTTTCACTTCTTCATTAGTGACGTGATCTCTGTTATGAAATGCCAAGGAGTTTGCGAAAGCCTCTCATTTCCATTGCCTGTATCCTTTTTCAATGTCCGCTGTTACGGTCCATGTTTCACATGCGTGCAAAAATATGGACATGATCAGAGCATAGTCTGATCTTGAAGCTGATGGCGATGTCTTAACCTTCCAGAGACTTAACTTGGGTCATTACAGCTGTGGTTTGGCTATCATGGAGATTTAAGTTGATCCTTCGTCGATATATCGGCTCCAGATTTGAAGCTATGGACGTTCAATTTCTTACATCTATATAACGTATTGCTGATGCCATGCAATTTGTCACACTGGTTTCTCTGCATGATCTGCATGCCATATGCTGATGAGGCTTTGTAAAGGTCATTTATCAGGCTGACTACCTCTCGTTCTTCTCCAGCTAGGCTGTCGATATCATCGGCAAAACGTAAGTTTGTGATTGTTCTTTCTCCAATGCTGACTGTTCCCTCATGATTTTAAGTGCATCAGCCATTTTTCTTTCTAAGAAGACGTTGAAGAGGGTGGGAGAGAGCAAACATCATTTGCGTACTCTAATTGTGGTTCGGAACCAATCTCCTATGTTGTTGTTGTTGTTGTTGTATGTTGTTGTGTTGTTGTGTTGTGTTGTTTTGAATCCGTTGCTTGTATATAGGCATATATGGTTCTGACAGGTTGGCATTGATGTTGTACAACCTCATGGTTGCCCACAGACTGCATGCCAGACTCTCTCGAACGCCTTCTTAAAGTCCACAGAGACGTGGTAAGGATCTTGCTGGTGTTGCAAGTTCTCCTCACAGGGTTTCTAAAATTGACAATTTGTTTGGTTGTGCTCCGTCCTGCTCCGAACCCTGCCTGCTCTTCTTTGATGATCTCTCAGCTTGAGGCTTTAGTCTGTTCAGGATGATTCTTAGCATGACTTTGCTTGGATGACTGATCAGGCTGATGGTACGGTAGTTTTGGCGGAATTGTAAGTTACCTTTCTTCAGGAGAGTGATAATCAGGGATGTGTCCAAGGTGTTGGCCACTCCCCTGTCTCCCAGATCTTATTGCAGATGTAAGCAGCACCTCTATCATGGTCTCTCTTCCCGCCTGGACCAGTTCTGATGGAATATTGTCCACTCCTACTGACTTCCCTCTTTTTAGTGAGTTTATTGCACTTTCAACTCTTCCCATAGGATGGGGTAGCTGCTGTTGTTGGTTGGTAGAGGGACATCTAGCACCTTGGGGTCTCCTGCTGCTGTGTGAGTGTACAGCTCAGAGCAGTACCCAGTCCACCTCTTTAAAATATCTTGATCCTCAGTGAGACATTTTCCTGCTTTGTCTTGGATGGTAGTGGTTTTTGAGCTTGTCAGATCTTTCACGAGTACATTGGAAGACAATTAATTGCAAGAGATCATAGACCAGACATCAAAGAAAGACATCATGTAGTTCAAGATGACTGGAATGCAAAATTAGGGTAGAAGCGAGAGAGAATTTGAACGGGATATGTGGAAAGTATTGCAACCCTGAGACCAATGAAAGAAGCTTGAGGCTCCTAGAATTTGCCAGTCTTAACAACCTGAAGGTGGTGAATACATTTGGTCCACACAAACCATCTAGATGTTGGACATGGCACAGCCCAGGAGGAGACCACCACAATCAATTGACTACATCATGGTCAAACAACGCTTCCAATCAAGTGTCAATATCGCAAAGACCAGGAGCTTTCCAGGAGCGGACATAGGAAGCGATCATGAGCTTGTGATGATGACATTTAGACTCCGCCTCAGAGTATCAAGAAACAGGCTATTTAAGAATAAAGGTCAATCTTGACAGACTAAGGGACCCATCGTAGCAGAAAACTTCAAACTACGATAGAGGAAAATATTTGTCCCACTCCTCGTTCTCGATAACCAGGACACGAAGTAGACACCCTGATTAACAGCTTTAACACTGCGGTGACTGAAACAGCTAGCAACATCCTCGGCAAACACCGGCCAACCAAAAAGCCCTGGGTCACTGGAGACATACTGAAGCTGATGGACAAAGCAGAGAACTGAAGCAAAGGAAGAAAGAAGCAGAGGAAAAAGCAGAGAGTGCGATGTTATACAGAGAAATCAATTAACAAGATTAAAAAAGGCATGAGAAAAGCAAAGGAGACATGGATCGAAGAACAATACAAAGGTATCGAAGAAAACCTGCAAGAAAAACAACAGCAAGAAAGCTTACCAGCTTGTAAAAAGAAAGAAGAAGAAAGAAAGAAAGAAAGAAAGAAAGCAGCAGAGCACAACAGGAAACAAAATGGAATGTTGCCATAGAAAGCTTACCGAAACAAGTAAACAAATTGGAAGGTGGGAAAAAGTACCGAAAATTCATGCAATCAAAAACATACTTCGCAACTGGGCCTTGATGTTGGTCAAAATGTACGAAATCACTTAGAGCCAAAATTTTCAAAACACATTATTTTGTTGGATTGGTCCAAATAAGAAGTAATTGGATGGCTGAAACTCTTTAAGTAGATGACTTGATAGACCTCAAAACAACATACAAGCATCCCTAAAAGAAATCTACCTCTTATAACTCCACACACACATTATAAAATCTATATATCTATAGCTTCAAAAACAATTACACAATGTGTGTGTGTGTGTGTAGTGTGTGTGTTTGTGTGGTGTGGTGTGTGTGTGGTGTGTGTGTGTGTGGTGCGTGGTGCGTGCGTGCGTGGTGGTGTGTGTGTATATGTATGTGTATGATTCTTTTATTCAAGGAATAATGGAAATAAGCACTCATGTCGCTTTTTTACATCCAGTCCCCGTGTATATGCAGTTTTGTAATTTTGTCATCTGTTCCCATCAGCATACAATGGCCTACTCTTTTGAAAAGCGGATACGGGTTTTAACGTGTGCCCAAGAAGTTCTGCGTGTGTATGTGTGTGTGTGTTGTGTGTGTGTGTGTGCGCGCGTGTGCGTGTGTGCGTGTGTGTGTACCGTGCGTGCGTGCATGTGTGTGTGCGTGCTTGCGTGCGTGCGTGTGTGTGTTATGTGTATGTGTGTGTGTGTGTGTGAAAGGTGGAATAATGAGGTAGAGAATCAGGAGATGGGCGTAGGGGTCAAGCCCAGTTTCCCCAAAACTAAGATTAATATAAAAGAAAAAACACTTAAAAAAAACTCCATCACAGCGACAGAACAAAACATTCAGTTGATCTCAAACCTTTCTCTTGCTGAAAAACCGATCATCTAACAACAACAACAACTACAATAAAACTAAATAAGAATTATCAACACGTCACAAGCTGAGATCAGCTGTAGTATCTATCACATTAATTTTCAGTACCTGCCTTTTGTATATTCATGTTCCTTAGTGTACCAACCCAGATCTAAGTCATGATTTACGGTTTCTTAAATTAACGTTCATCTCTCGCTCGTCGTCTGCTTGTTTTAAATTGTCTATTTCCCCTAAAGTGTTTCAAAATGGAATGTTCCATTTGTTGTAGTAGCAGTAGACACCCATCAGTCTCGGAAGACTATGGAGTTGCGCTCCAGTCTTTAGAGCGCAAAGCCTGGGTAAGTAAGTATGGAGGGCAAGCTGTTACCCATGCAGCAGACCCCCGCCCCCCCCCTCTCCAAGTCACTGGAATGATCCATTGGAAAGGCAATCGCTCATACGAATGGTTCCTGAACCGTCACAGGAGCCGCCAAAACGTTGCCATATACATCTGCATTAAAACCGAAGAAAAACCACCAATCTCCTTGCAGATGCCAGTCGCATAACTCAATGATGTATACGATGAGAAAGGCACTGGCAGGTCTGCACAGAAGCTAACCTTGCAGATAATCTTGGCTCAATGAGCTTTCTTCTTTGTCCTCGTCGATCGCTCAAAAAGCAACTATTTTTGTTCGTCATTAAGGAAAAAAAAGTGTTGCACTGCCGTTAAGCGCCTGACAAGTCAGGTCCAGCGTATCTGACTTCAGCGTGGAGAGAAGTGTTATCTTTTATTAAGTTTATCTTTTAAATGAAGGGAGACTGGATGAAGGCAGAAAATAGACAAGAAGGAGGTGACAGGAAGAAAAGGAACAAGGCAGAATGAAAAGTGAAGGACAGCAAAGAGGGAATTTCCCAGCACAGAATTTTTAAAAGGTGGGGATGCTATCTATAGCCCCCAGCTTCCCCGCAGGCCTTATGGTTGTCTAGGGTGATGATACGAAGAACAATATGAAGAGTTACTTTTACTCTTGTTTATTTGTTTCTCTGTTTTATTCTTTTATATCGAGGATTATGAAATAAGCTCCCTTCTCTCTCTCTCTCTCTCTCTCTCTCTCTCTCTCTCTCTCTCTCTCTCTCTCTCTCTCTCTCTCTCTCTCTCTCTCTCTCTCTCTCCTCTCTCATCTAGTCCAGTACTCGTGGTTGTTTTATTATGTAAATAACTACATCGGTGGTCTAGGTGGTAACGCGCCTGCCTAGAAAGCGAAAAGTCTGGGTCGGAGTGTGCGATGGTTCGAAATCCTTTTGGGCCCAAACCTTTTCCCCATCCATTAGACCATGAGTGGTGACTGGTGCTAGTCTTTCAGATCAGACGATAAACCGAGGTCCCGTTGTTACACAGCATTATTTAGCGCACGAAAAAGAAACCACGGCAACAAGAGGGTTGTCCCTGGCAAAATTCTGTAGAAAAAAAGCCACTCTGATAGGGAAACAACTACAGTTGCAGACAGGAAAAAGAATTTTTAAAAAGGAGGTGGCGCTGCACTTGTGGCAACGCGCTCTCCCCGGGGAGAGAGAGCAGCCCGAATTCACGCAGAGAAATCTGCTGTGACATAAAGTGGTATAAAATATAAACAAATATATACATCGTTTGAGTCCCGGCTTTTAAATCGATCTCTAACAAGATGATACTATGATACTCGCTCCCGGTGGGGTGGGGGCCTCCTATACACGATTATTAGGATTGATCGATGTCTTTGATGCCTACTGTCTTCTGGCCTTGGTAAATTGCAATTATAAATGTACCAACTGTTATTTTCGATCGTTTTCCTACAGTCATCTACTTAACAAACAAACCACACACACAACTACGAGCGCGCCCCGCACACCACGCACACACGCGCACGCACGCACGCCGCGCGCATGCAATGCACGCACACACGCACGCACGCACACGACAACACAAACACACCACACACACACACAACACACAAACAAACACACGCACAGGTAAAAGATAATATATAACTTGTCTTCAGTTCCAGTCCAATCAATCATGTTGTTTATAGCTCCGCCCACTACACAGGCCATATCGGGCTGTCACGTCGTTACCTTCAGTTAAGTGGCATGATTAAACACACTCACTCACACACCCACATATACACACACATCATACACAGGTAAAATATGACAGACTATCTTCAATTGAGTTGTATGATAAAACACACACACACACACACACCACACACACACACACACACACACACACACAGAGTCGCGCGCGAACTCGAACATGAACACACACACACACACACACACACACACACACACACACACACACACACACACACACACACACACACACACAAACACACACACACACACACGCACGCACGCACACACACACACACACACGTGTGTGTGTGCGGATGCTCACACACATATATTCACACACATACACCTACACAGATACACATGCGCCCGCTTACATACACACACACACACACACACACACACACACACACACACACACACACACACACACACACACACACACACACACACAACAACATACATGCAAACACGCACCCATGCAAGCATGCACAGACGTCAATTCCCACATCGATATTGTCGATATCTGTGATTGCAAATGTAATTAGTTTTTGTTATCCCTCTCGAATGTTGTCTGCATGCGCCCACGCGCGGGCATGTGTATGTGTGTGTGCGCGTGTGTATGTGTGTGTGTGTGAGTGCGTGCGTATGTCTGCGTGCATGCATGTGTGTGTGCGTGTGCATGCGTGTGTGCACGTGTGCGCGCGCATTGCATGAGTGTGTGTGGAATGTGCGCGCGCGCGTGTTTTCGTATGTTGTTTTAGTGTGTGTGTGTGTGTGTGTGTGTGTGTGTGTGTGGTGTGTGGTGTGTGTGTGTGTGTGTGTTTTGTGTGTGTGTGTGTGTGTTGTGTTGTGTTTTGTATATGTAGTTGTGTGGTGTTGTGTGTATTGTGTGTGTGTGTATGTGTGGTGTGTGTGTGATATACGTTTGCGTGCCGCGCACGCGTTTGTATGTATGTGTGTGAGTTTGTGTGTGTGGCATGTGCGTGTGAGCATGCAAGCGCGTGTGTGTATGTGTGTGTATGTGTGTGCTGTGTGTGTATGTGTGTGCGCACCGCGCGTGTGTGTGTGTTGTGTGTGTTTATTTGTACGCACAAGAGAGAGTGAATTATGGATTGTGCTTGACTCTTTAATTGCTAATCTGTCGAGCTCCACTTTAGTTAATTTTTTTAGATATAAAATTATGTTCGTACCTGTGAGCTTATTGAGAATGCAGCTGTAATTAACTTTGTTACTAATATTCCCGCTTTAAGAAAAAAAATATTTGGTCGAGTCTGTTGAAATTCGTGTGAAGAAGTAGAATCGATATGAAGCTTAGTATATGTTAGATAAGTGAGCATCCACAACAAGCAGTATGATTCATTTTCCATTACAAATTTGTAAGCGTCAGTATCCAGACTTGGCTGTGACAGACGGAATATGGCAGGTTTTTAACTCCGCATATTTCTGCTTTGATCAGTGCCATTCTTCTTTACAGGTTGGGGAGGGAGGGCAAGGGACAGGATAACTTAGAGGTGAGAGGTTTAGCTTATTGTCTGACGGCCCGGGTTCGAGCCACCAACATTATCCCGTTGGAGAGAATTATCTCCTGGAGTTGTTTTTTTTTTTTTTTTTTTTTTTAGATCAGATTTTCAGAATTTCCTGTCATCAGCTACGATGTGATAGAATCACATGTGTAGCCTCGGAATTATCTCCCGGAGTTAGCATCAGTACCGACTCCACTCCCCCCAAAAAGTCCTTGGATGAGGCTATAAACTGAGTCCCGCGTGCGGACACACACAGAAAGCATTTTACGCACACCGTTGAAACCTGTACCACCTTCGGGAAGAGCAGGCCACCGTTGCCGGTAAGAACAGATAACACTTTTCTTTAAAATGCAATCCGCACTGGTGTCGTGTTTAGACATCTCTCTGAAGTCGGAATGTAGCTACATTAAAGGCGGTTAAACACAGTGGCAATCCCAAAAGTTCACCCTTGTCAAACCTAGGAGCTCTAGCGACGAAGAAAAATACAAACTGTGCCCAGGGGCAGCTTTGGATGTTGCATTTTTATTTTTAAACTCATTGTTGGTATTCTACGGCTCGTTACTCTGTATCGCTTCACAGTCCTCTAAGGAAGCAAGGAATTTTATATACCTGTAGGAACATCGCCTTTATAGATATTGTTTGCAGGTATTTAGCTGGAAAGGACTGTAACTAAGCTAACTATTGCACAGGGCACAAATCCAACATCACTCAGTCAAGAGTACTGTAATTATTTAGTGTGCTCCTTCCTTTTACCTAGTCCAAGTGTGGTCAGTTCCTGCCATAAATAGCACCAGCTGGCCACAGCTGGGCTAGGTTGGGATGGATTAATTAGCAGCCGAGAGGAGCTGAAAGTGGGGGAAACTGACAACTGTAAGTGCTAAGACACATCACAGAAGGATGCGAGATTAATTGATCTGTTTCAATACCTTCTTAATGATTATTTTCAGAAACAAAAGAATTTGTGAACAATCGCAAATCTGCCAATCTTAGATAATGCCAATTTAGTTGGAAATGTGAACAAAGTAAGCAAAAAAAAAACCCGAGAAAGACTTCAGAAAAACCACAACACGACAATGTTCCTGCTGGAAGGCTCCAGACCTCTCTGAAAACAATACTGTAGAACTCTTTGAAATAAACAACAGCAACACCACCATCACCATTGTTGGGGCTGTCTCACTCCCTGAAGGATGCGTGGTCAAGCAGGGATCGGATCCCGTGGACGACAGTTCCACCAGCCTGATCCCTAAAGAAGCTGAGGTCATGGCCAGGTTTCTGTTGACAGGGATCTGCCTGCCCTTGTGCTTCGTGGTGTCTTTCTCTACCAACATGCTCAACATGGTGGTGTTCTGCAAACAGGGGCTGAAGGAGCGCATCAACATGTGCCTCTTCTCCTTGTCCTTGCTGGACTTGCTGTACGTGGCTGCCACATACGGGCAGAACAGCGATGTCCTGTACATGTTCGCTGTGGGCAAAGGGGACAGGATCGGCCAAGCAGAGGTCTTCTACTTTCAGAATTACCTGATCGTTTACGTGGGACTAGGAACCGCCTCCCAAGTGGTGTCTTCCGTGGTAGCGCTGGAGAGATGTCTGTGCGTCACCCGTCCCCTTTTGGTGAAGAACCTCATGTCCACAAAGAGGACAGCCCTCCTGCTCTGGACCTTTCTCTTCATAATAGTCTCCGGGGTTTTCGTCAGCGGGGCCTTGCGTTACACCATCGTCTGTGTCTTTGATACCACCACCAACACCACCTCCTTCCGCTTCTACCCTAGCCAGTTTTACCGCCAGAATCCGCAAGTGATTCAAGTTCTCAGCGGCGTGATTTACGGCCAAGTGTTACCAGGGTTGTGCGTCACTTGCGTGACGGTTTGCACCGTGATCACCGCCACAAAAATGAAGAAACTGTCTCTGTGGAGAGAAACAGCCTCGGCTTCAGCCCTGCCGGTTATTAACGCACGTGACATGGCGGTGACCCGGATGATCGTTGGAACTTCCGTGTTGTTTCATCGTCTGCATCGTACCTCCAGTTTGGTTCGTGTCTGCGTTATTCTTACTCCCGATTTACAGCTAGGTGGGCGTTACGAAAACTTGTACAATATTTTTCTGAGGATTTATTTCCTAGCGTCTGTGATCAATTCGAGCTTCAACTTTTTCGTGTATTACACTTATGGTAGTAAGTTTCGGCAAACGGTGCAGGAACTGGTTTTGTCCTGTATGTGTTGTAAACGTATACCCAGAGAGTCTAAGCGTGTGGATAGGTCTTCTTCTTCGTCGAAAGCTAAGACAGCAAACGCTGTTGTCAGTCACACCAGCGAAAACACGTTGCCCTGCCGTTAAGCGCCTGACAAGGCAGGCCCAGCAGTACATCCGACTTCGGCATGGGAGAGAATTGTTATCGTTTTAAGTCACTCTGGAAAAAAAAAAGCAGGAGAGGACAAAAGAAAAACAAAAAAAACAAGAAGAAAGTGACAGGAAGAGAAGAAACGAGGGAGAAAACAAAGAGAGGGATAGAAAAGAGGGAATTCTTAGCACAGAATTTCCAGAGGGTGGGATGTATTTGTATTTTGACAGTTTCCCTGCATCCTCATAGGGGGAAAGTGTGGACTAGTGTGAAATGGGATTGTTTTTTACAGGTTGAATAATAATAACAATCAAGCAACACTTTTCCACCAACAGAGAGAATGACATGAAAAATAAAGCTATTTTTGTTTTATTACAGGCTTTTTGTTTCCAGAATCCTAGACCAGCATTTTTTTAATGACCACATGTGTGTGTGTGTGTGTGTGTGTGTGTGTGCGTGTGCGTATGCGTGTGCGGTTGTGTGTGTATGACTCTATGTGTGTTGTGTGCGTGTGTTGTGTGTGTGTGTGTGTGTTGTGTCTGTGTCTGTGTCTGTCTGTCTGTCTGTCTGTCTGTCTGTCCGTGTGTGTGTGTGTTTGAACTTTTTGTAACACCGTTTCTAACCGTTGTTCTTCGTCAAACGCTCAGACAGCAACTATTGTTGTGTCATGTGGGTGAAAATGCGTTGCGCAGCTGTTGTTTATTCATTTATTTATTTTATACCACTTAATGCCACAGCAGATTTCTCTGAGTGAAATTCGGGCTGCTCCTCCCGGGGAGAGCGCGCTGCCACAAGCGCAGCGCCTACCCATTTTTGTGTTGTTTTTTTCTTGTCTGCAACTGTATTTGTTTCCCTATCAGAGTGGCTTTCTTTCTACAGATTTTTGCCAGGGACAACCCGCTTGTTGCCGTGGGTTTCTTTTACGTGCGCTAAATAATGATGTATAACACACGGGACCTCAGTTTATCGTCTAATCCGAAAGACTAGCGCCCAGACCACCACTCATGATCTAATGGATGAGTGAAAAGTGTTGGGCCCAAGCGCTCGACCAGGCAGGCCCAGCGCATCCGACATCGGCATGGGACATAACTCTTCCTTAAGGTCTTTCTGGTTTAAAAAAAAAAAAAAAAAAGGCAAGAGAATGCACCAGGATGGCAGAGACTAGACAAAAAGAAGGTGACAGGCAGAAATGGAACAAGGCAGAAACAAAGCGAGGGATAGAAAAGAGGGAATTCCTAGCATAGAATTTCCTGAAGGTGAGGATGTTATTTATACTGACAGGCCCCCACATTCCTAGTGGGGGAGGGGGGGGGTAGCCTTCAAGTCAAGTCGAGTCAAGTCAAACTCTTTTTTTAATTCGAGGATAATGAATAAACACTCACGTGCACTTTTTGCATCCAGTCCCCGCCCTTATTAGGGATAAGATCGAGATATAAAAAAGCCTGTACCTAAATAACAACGGCAACAAAGGGGTTGTCCCTGGCAAAATTCTGTAACCCCCCCCCAAAAAAAAAAAAAAAAAAAACAAAAAAAAAAAACGCACTCTGATAGGGAAACAAATACAGTTGCAGACAGGAAAAAAAAAAAAAAATGGGTAGGCGCTGCATTTGTAGCGACGCGCTCTCCCCGTGGAGAGCAGCCCTAATTTCATGCAGAGAAATCTGCTGTGATAAAGTGTACAGAATATAGTGATAGATTAAATACCAAATAGCAACAAAAAAGACGCTATTGAGTAAGTAGAAACAGGAAAACATAACGAGTTAAGCAAGAGAAAATATGATCCCACCACTATCACACAGTCTTTGTTTAGCTAGTCTAACTATGTGGCGTTGATCAATAGTTTCATCAGCTCTCCACAACTGTTTCCCTATCTTGTGCACACGTTAAATCCTGTTCCGCTTTTCGTAAGAGTAGGCCATTGTGTGTCGGTGGAGAACAGATGACAATATTTACAAAACTGCATACACAAGGGGACTGAATGAAAAAAAAAAGTGTTTTTATTCCATTATCCTCGATATAAAAGAATAAATGAAATAAATAAATAACTTCTCGTGGGTTATCTCTATACTTCGGAAGATCAGACGGGAGAGAACTTGCTTGTCTTTGTATTAGCTCCCTTTGACCGCGCAGTGCACAGTTGCTCATCATGTTTTAAAGATGTGTGTGTGTGTATGTGTGTGTGTTGTGTGTGTGTGTGTGGTGTGTTGTGTTGTGTGTGTGTGTGTGTGTGTGTGTGGTGTGCGTGTCGTGCGCACGTGTCCACACGTGTTTACTCGCGCGCGTGCATTTGTGTGCTTGTGTGGATACGTGCGTGCTTCTTGCATGGTGTGTACGTATGAACATGCGTGCACACATTCATGTTAGAACGCTAGCATGCTTTAATTATCAATGTGTATGCTCGTGCGCGCGCGCGACGTGTGTGTATTTGGGGGGGGAGGTGGTGAGTGTTTGTATACACTTGTGTGTGCGTCAGTTAGTATATGCGCTGTACTTGAAAGAATGCGTATAGATGTGTGTTTGCGAGCTAATCTGTGTGTGTGCGTGCGTGCGTGCGTGTGTTTGTGTGTGTGTGCCTGCCTGTTTGTCTGTCTGTCTGTCTGCCTGCCTGTCTATGTGTTTCTGTGTGTGTCTGTGTGTGTATGTGTGTGTATGGGGTGTATGTGTTTGTGCGTGCGTGTGTGTACCTTATTTTTAATTATTTATTTATTTATTCTTTTATATCAAGGATAATGGGATAAGCATTTATGTGCTTTTTTACATCCAGTCGCCGTGTGTGTACAGTTTTTTAAAAAATAGATATTGTCATCTGTTCCCACTGGCACGCAATGGCCTACTCTTACGAAAAGCAGAACAGGATTTTACTTGAGTGTATGTGCATGTGATCACAGAAAACAATGAACAAACAATTCAAGAAACATCAACAACAGCAGCAAACACAAAAAACAAAACAAAAGGGAAACAAGACCCCCTCCCCAAAAAGACCCTCCCCCCAAAAAAAAAAAAGAAACCCCCAAAACCCATGTTACCTCACCTAATTCTGTCTGTCTCCTGTCAGAGTCATATCTCCACTTATCAGAGGAGTGGCGGAGGGAAATGAATAGCTTAAACTAATAAAGAAAAAAAACCTACAAATTTATTATTTATTTATATTCTTATTTGTTCTTTTCTATCGACGTTAATGGAATAAGCACTCATGTGCTTTTTTTTCTACATCCAGCCCCCGGCCGTGTGTATGCAGTTTTGTAAATCCTGTCATCTGTTCCCACTGGCACACAATGGCCTGCTCTACGAAAAGCGGAACAGGTTTTATCGTGCGCAAGATGTTCTTTTCATGTTCGCACAGGGGCCTCGGTTGATAGTCTCATCCGAAGGACTTTTTGGAAACAATATTCTGATAAGTGAATATCGAATGTATATGGATATGAATTCGGGATTTTTGGGAACAATCAAAACAAACCCAACAAAAGTTTGCCAACTAGACTTCTAACTAAACTGTTAACTGTTGTGCTGTTTGCCCGTCGTGTTCGATGATGACCTCCAAAACAGCAGAGGAGGTAGCTGCTGTTTCGAAAATTGGGCAGAAATTTGATTACAGTGGAGATGCCTTGCCCACAGTACATCCCCACTTTCAGCCAAGAGGGCATAAAAAGACAGCGTTGGAGATGTTCTTCAAAGGTCAACTAGCCCCCAGGGCTGCAGCACATAAGGACTGTGCAAGTCAAGCCTCCTAGTCAGAGAGTCATAGTCGATCACTAAAGACCAAGTATAAAGTGGAGTTCCATAAGTGGGAAAGTTACTGATCATACAGCCTCTTACTTTAATATTTGCCCCCAGCGTCAATGGTTTAATGGTTTAATCAAGAACTGGGATAAAATCTTTCTCCAACATGATCACATTATATCGGCCAATATTTGATCGAATGCATTTACAAAAAATCTTATGTGCAATAGTACTTGGAAAATGTGATCGAAATAATTCACAGTGTAAGAATGGCATGCGTAGGTGAAATATCAAAACCACATGGTTATGTTATTTTTTCACAGAATTTGGTTCTGCAAGCTGTCTGTGATGAAAATGACACACTCTGACACATCTTGATGGCTGCTACTAGTAGTAGTTCTTCAGTTTAATGTCTTCCACAAAACAGTTTCGTCACGAACTTAATTAATCTTGCGTGAAGAATACTCTCATTATTTGTTGACACGGTTCCAAGAAGCTTTATTCCAGCAAATGAATACTCTCCTGGAGACTGAGTGGAAGGTTTAAAGGTGCTGTAGCTTCAGAGTCCATGCCCATCACGGCAACTTTGGCGAACTGGTCTGCTTATTCGTTGCCCTGGATTCCACAGTGTGACGGAATCCAGCTAAAGGCAAGGATAGTATCTTCGTAAGGAAAGAAAATGTATAAGATGACAAATTTCAATGATTAATTCTCCTCTTACTATTGTGCTAAACCCTTTAGGTGTTTGCGAAACAAATTTAAAATCAATACAAAACAACACCTTAGACACACTGATAGGTAGATTTGATTAGAAAAAGAAAAAGAATTAAGGCCATTAACACAGCACTAAGTTCAGCAATAAAGATAGAAAAGTCTTTGCTTATAAGATTTTTCTGCATTTAATGCTGGAACTACAAAAGCAGATCCAGCCTTCCCACTTTCAACTACATACCCATCAGTATAAACTTTTAAGATAACCACTATAGGTTTTGTCAATATGAGCTCTAGCTGTGGCAGCGACAACGAGACTTTCTTGTTTTTTGATAAAACCAATCCAATCATAATGTTGCTTATTAGAGCCCCGCCGACCATACAGGCCATATCGGGGCTGTCACCTCGTCACATTTTAATCGTATTAAAACTGTGCATTTATATAGAGATTAAAACGGGGTATAAAACCAACTTCACTGTCCTTGATTTTGATAGAACAATAATCAATTCAAACTCAGCCCTGTTTCGTTCCCACTTTGGAATTGTAAAGAAAACTGGGTGAGATGCTACACTTCTGACTTCATGCCTGAAGATATGTACAATCAGGGGACTAAGAACCGATTGTTGCCCAGTGACTATGGATTTAGCCCGTATAGGAAAATTCCATGTCCGATTTTAAATTGACTTTTTCTTAAATTTTGGAATTCTGAATAGTAGAACTTGTAGAAATATACTTTGCTGAGGCAAAATGAATTTGTCCTTCAAAAGGTAAGATACCTATTTCGGCGTACATTCTTACGTTGATACATGTACAGTTAGCGCCGATTGCCAACTTGCCTACACTCTGCATTATAATTATCAAATATTTAGAAGCAGAAAAAAAAAGTTCTGTGCATAAGTTAATCTAGAACCAACAAAAGCTGTTGCTACATGACTAAGAGCTGAATTATCTTGGACCCAGTATGTGTGTGTGTGTGTGTGTGTGTGTCGCGCGCGCTCGCGTGCTTGTATGCGTGAGCGCGTGCGCGCTTGCACGCGATTGTGTATGTGTATGTGTACGTGTGTGTATATGTGTGTACTTGCGTGCCTGCGTGCGTATGGTGTGTGTGTGTGTGTGTGTGCAAAAAAAACACGTCAAGGCTAACGACTCCCAGTCCAAGATAGACAGACAGACAAAACAAAGGCATTATCTGACTACAAATACACCGTTTTCTATCCATCTCCGTACCATTGCAGACTGACTCATCTTCTGTAATGTGATTGTGTATGTTTGCTGAGTCATATAGACCTCTCTGTACAGCACTGTTGAGAGCTCATTGGTTACTGTATCCTAGCATTCTTCTGTGTCTGTGTGTGTGTGTGTGTGCGTGCGTGCGTGTGTGTGTGTGTGTGTGTGTGTGTATGTGTGTGTTGTTGTGTGTGTGTGTGTGTGAGTGTGTGGGGTGTGTGTGTAGTGGAGTGTGTGATGTGTGTGTTAGTGTGTGTGTGATGTGTGCTGTGTGTTGTGTGTGTGTGTGTGGTGTGTGTGTGTGTGTGTGTGTGTGTGTGTGGTGTGTGTGTGTGTTGCCTGTGAGTGTGTATGGTGAGAGTGTGTGTGTGAGTGTGTGTAACTATAGAAACGCAGAGAGAAGAGAGAGAGAGAGAGAGAGAGAGAGAGAGAGAGAGAGAGAGAGAGAGAGAGAGAGAGAGAGAGAGAGAGAGAGAGAGAGAGAGAGAGAGAGAGAGAGAGAGAGAGAGAGAGAGAGAGAGAGAGACGAGAAAGAAGAGAGAGAGAAGAGACGAGAGAGAAGACAGAGACAGAGCAAGACAGAGACAGACAGAGACAGACAGAGCAGACAGAACAGAGACAGAGAGACAGAGAGACACAGAGAGACACGAGAGACAGAGACAGACAGGAGACAGACAGAGACAGACGAGAGAGAGAGATAGGAGACAGACAGAGAGAGAGACTAGAGAGATAGTCAACCAGACAGACAGTCAGACGACAGGACGCAGACAGACAGACCAGACAGACAGACAGACAGAGAGCAAACAAGCCCCTTTTCTCAGAATACATCATTGCCGATCCATTTAGGTAGCAAAGGCCGCTAAATGGTCTTCCCTAATGTGCATTGTGTATCTCAGCTGAAGTCTACAGCCCTCTCTGTGGCACTGCTGAGAGCTCATTACTCACTGTCTTTTACTGTGCCTTTGAAGATTTCTACCTCTGTTGTGTGTGGTGTGTGTGTGTGTGTGTGTGTGTGTGTGTGTGTGTGTGTGTTGTGTTGTGTGTGTTGTGTGTGTGTGTGTGTGTTGTGTGTGTGTGTGTGTGTGTGTGTGTGTGTGTGTTGTGTGTTGTTGTGTGGTTGTGTGTTGTGGTGTGTGTGTTTGTGTGTGTGCGTTGTGTGTGTGTGTGTGTGTGTGTGTGTGTGTGTTGGGGGGGATGGATGGCTATGTGTGTGTGTGGGTGTGCGTGTGGGTGTGTGTTTGTGTGTGTGCGTGCGTGTGTTTGTGTGATTTTGTGTGTGTTGTGGGGGGGGGGGGGGGGGGCTGTGAGAGTGTGAGTATGTGTGTGTGCATAGATATGTGCATACATATGTATGTGCACACGCATGTGTGTTTATGCATGTGTGTGTATGCATGTATGTACTTGCATGTGTGTTTTGGCGTGCGCGTTTGTGCGTGCTTATGTGTGTGTGCATGTGTGTGCATTAGTATGTGCATACATATGTGTGTGCACATGCATGTGTGTTAATGTATGTGTGTGCATGCATATAATAATGTACATGCATATGTATGGTTGTGTGCTTGCATGTGTGTGTTTGTGTGCTTGTGTGTGTGTTTGTGTGTTTGTGTGTGTATGTGTATGTGCATAGATATGTGCATACATTTGTGTGTGCACACGTATATGTGTTTTCATGTATGTGTGTGCATGCATGTATGTAAATGCATGTACGTGTGTGCGTGTGTGCATGTGTGCATGTGTGCATGTGTGTGTGTATAAGTATAAGCATACAAAGAGAGACAGGGAGATGAGCAAGTAATGGCAGATTAGATTTAAAAAAAAAAAAAATCAAAACCCAGCATGTGAATCTATGACTTTGATAGGCAATGTTTGAAGATAGAAGACGCCAATGGTTATTCATAAATAAAGGCCGCAACTTCTTAGAAGGAGGAGAAACATGATGAAAAACATCGACCAGGGGGTGTAATGGAATGGCATGAAAAATAAGCTGCTAAAATCAGACAGTGTTTCCTCTTGCAGGGATGGGATAGTCTGGTGGTTTAGAGCGTTGCACTTATATATAATCGTATGGCTTGTGCGCGTGTTACTATTCTAGACTGTGTTTAATAATTATCTTAATAGAACAGTATTAAATTAATTGATATTTGTCTTATTATACAACTTGTTAAAACAATATGGTTTATTTTTTACAAAATGTTTTATGTCATGAAGATGTGTGCGCATGTGCGCAGTGTTTCTAATGTGTGTGTGCGTGTGTGTGTGTGTGTGTTGTGTGTGTGTGTGTGTGTGTGTGTGTGTGTGTGTGTGTGTGTGTGTGTGTGTGTGTGTGTGTGTGTGTGTGTGTGTGTGTGGTGCGCGCGCGCGCGAACTGTGAGTGAGTGTGTTGGATGCGTGGGCATAACTAGATGCGCACAGGAAAGTTTGAAAATTTATTTGTATGAGTTTATGACTGGCTGAGGTATTGCTGATCTGTGGGTGCTTTTTATATTGTGATGGATGCGAGCTGATGTTTGAATACTATGTTGTGATATTTTTCGTGATATTATGTTTACATGTCTACTGTTTTTATGTATGGCTCGTAACCCGCGT
>CM060335.1:42080921-42088421 GCA_030674155.1 Stramonita haemastoma | reverse complement strand
TTAGAAAGAAGATTGCTTTTTTTGTGGAAAAGATTAACATTGATTATAATAATACAATTGGCGATGCAGCGTAACATGAATGTATATCAAACTCTAAACTTGTTCTAGACAATATGCCCATTGCGATCACTTACCTCAAAGAATCTTTTTTTTTTCTTTTTGATCACATTTTGCATACCAATCTACTGGTTTTCCTCATTCCCCCAAGCTCCGTGTATTGTGCCCTAAGGCCGATGTACATATTAAAATTGTTCAGTGTTCTCTCTCTCTCTCTCATTCTCCCTCACCTCCTCCAATTCCCCCCCCCCCCCCCCCCCCCCCCCCCCCCCACTTCTAACCCCCGCCTCCCAACCCCTCCCCCCACCCTTCTAACCCACCCATCCCCCCCTCCTCCTCCCTTCTAACCCACCCGTCCCCCCCTCCTCCCCACCGCTCCCCCCGTCCCCATCCCTTATTCCTCCCGTCCCCACCCCTTATTCCTCCTCCCTCATTCCTCCCACTCTTCTAACTCACCCATCCCTCCTCTCCTCCCCCCTCCCCTACCCCCCCCCCTCCCCTACCCCCCCCCCCCCCCTACCCCCCCTCCTCCCCTACCCCCCCCTCCCCTACCCCCCCTCCTCCCCTACCCCCCCCCCCCCCTCTCCCCTACCCCCCCCCCCCTCCCCTACCCTCCCCCCCCCCTCCTCCCCTACCCCCCCCCCCCTCCCCTACCCCCCCCCCCTCCTCCCCTACCCCCCCCCTCCTCCCCTACCCCCCCCCTCCTCCCCTACCCCCCCCCTCCTCCCCTACCCCCCCCCCTACCCCCCCCCCTCCTCCCCTACCCCCCCCCTCCTCCCCTCCCCATGGCACAAACATGGAAAGATAGACAACACATTTCCTCCAAAGCTCGGAGGATTAGAACTTAGGGCCAGATCCCCCTACAGATCTGCAATTCCTAACTGAAACCTCAACTTGTCCTGAAAGTTTTAAAACGTAGCATATATTAGACTAAGGATTCTATAATTCAAAGGTGTCTTTTTCTATATCTCTTCACAACTTGAAAATTAAAGCTTATTATCAAGCATTTTGCTCCACCACGCCCTTCTTTCTTCACACAGCTAAACACCACCGTTTACAATTTTACCTAAAAACTCATGCTTCAATTCCATTGCATACACACTTTTCTCTGCATTTCTCAGCAATTTCAAACAATAAAAATGAATATCACTCTTTATAATAGCCTTTGAAGGGGAGGTAATATTGCCATAAACTTGTTTTATCAGGCATGTAGAATGTGTCAAAAACTCCAAATACACTTGAGCAACGTTCATCTGCAGTACAAGTTAACGTTCTCTCTTTATTCAATAATTAAAATGCCATAAGATTAAGATTTCAGATTTTACACCCATTTCTCAATAACCATTAACAGCTTGTTGAAATGGTTGTAGGAGAAAAAAAAAAAGCCACAGGAAAAAAAAGTCACAGAAAACAGTCACAAAATTGGGTAGGAGAAAAAGTCACAATCAGGTCAAACAAAGCCAAGTAAAAACCAGTTTACAAAACACACGCACGCACGCACGCACGCACGCACGCACGCACGCACGCACGCACGCACGCACGCAAGAGAATAAAAGTAAAATAAGAGCAATATCATCAAGAAAAATGTGCAGTGCAGTACAATGCATACACACACACTCACACACACACACGCACGCACGCACGCACACACGCACGCACGCACGCACGCACGCACGCACGCAGGCCAGAGAATAAAACTAAAATAAAAGCAAAATCATCAGAAAAAATGTGCAGTGCAGTACAATGCATACACACACACTCACACACACGCACGCACGCACGCACGCACGCACGCACAAACGCACGCACGCACGCACGCACGCATGCACGCACACCACACACAACACACACGCACGCACGCACGCACGCAGGCAAGAGAATAAAAGTAAAATAAAAGCAAAATCATCAAGAAAAATGTGCAGTGCAGATGCATACACACACACACTCACACACACGCACGCACGCACGCACGCACGCACGCACGCACACACGCACGCACGCACGCACGCACACACACACACACACACACACGCACGCACGCACGCACGCAGGCCAGAGAATAAAAGTAAAATAAGAGCAATATCATCAAGAAAAATGTGCAGTGCAGTACAATGCATACACACACACACACACACACACACACACACACACACACACACACACACACACACACACACACGCACACACGCACGCACGCCACGCACGCACTCACCGCAGCACGCACGCACGCACGCACGCACGCACACACGCACGCACGCACGCACACACACACACACACACGCACACACACACGCACGCACACACGCACGCACACACACGCACGCACGCACGCGGCTTGTGACTTTTTTTCCTGTGACTTTTTTCTGTGACTTTTTTTCCAATTACCGTTGAAATTGGGCCAAGGAGATGGACCTTATTACCCGTGAAATATGGAATACCACAGGGATTAATACTAAGGCCACTTCTTTTCTCTATTTTTAATGATAAACTACCTCTGTATATTCATTCTTTATGTCAAATCTTTTTTGATGATACATTAATTCAATGTAACAGCAGTGATCCAAACCAGCTTGTGAGTGATATGCAGGCAGGTATCGATAAGCTTATTGAATAGACAGAACTCAATCATATGTCTCTTATTTCAAACAAAACAAAACAAGGTGTATGTTTTTAACCACTCGGCAAAAAAAGACAGAAATTGCATCCTTCAATGGCGCCACCACAAAACGAGTTCATCACAAAATGACAAACAGTATTATTTTATTTTATTTCTTAATTTTATTTTATACCACTTTATGTCACAGCAGATTTCTCTGCGTGAAATTCGGGCTGCTCTCCCCGGGGAGAGCGCGTCGCCACAAGTGCAGCGCCTACCCATTATTTTTTTCCCCCTCAGGGATGGTGTCCAAACACAACACCTGTGTGCATGCTGTTTTTTGTTTTTTTTTAATAATTTTGTCATCCGCTCCTACCGGCACACGATGGCCTGCTTTTCCGAAAGGCGGAACGGGATTTTAACGTGTGCGCAAGATGTTCTGCGTGCGTTCGCACACGGGACCTCGGTTTATAGTCTCATCCGAAGGACTTTGACATTCAGTTCGATTTTTTCGTCAAACTGGGAAGAAAGGGCAAGCTGGGTACGAACCCAGAAACTCGCGGTTTACATTAAAACCTCAAAACAATTTTGAAAGTATATCAATTTCTTTCAAACACACAATATACATAATTACGTGAATGACAACAAATGAATTTTCAAGAAATACCTGCACAACTTATGAATTTTGAGAGACAGGAGAACTAGTTTTACATTTCATCAGCCTTCAAAACTAATAACTGGAAAAGGGTTGAAGAAAACGCTGAGAATTAAAATCTCGTTGTCAATGTATAAAGTTGGGACAATCCATCATAAAATAAAATTCATCCCCTTAAACATATATTGTATTTTGAACACAATCTTTAATATTGAATGTTATGGAGTCGTTCACCTTCAATTGGAAACTTGTGACAACTACAACGAAATGTTTATAAAAAGCGGAAACATATAGACTATATCTGGTAGACAAGTTATATATTTTTCCGTACCAAAATCGATGTTAAAATTTCAATAATAAAGGCGTCTTCTATTATCCCATGGCTCATTCATTAAGAAAATTTTCTATTAAGAAGGCTTTGATACGTGAACTTTTTAGTTTGATATGAGAACTTTTAAATACTTGAAAAAACAATAATACTTGAACATAACTGTCTCTCCCACAAACAGTCAAATCCGCTTTGTACTAAGATTTTAAAAAAATCATATTTACCCATGCTGATTGAATTCAATATTTGTCAAGTAAATTTCCATCCTCTGGTAAACACTTTGAAGGCAGATTTTCAACAGTCAAATCCGCTTTGTACTAAGATTTTTAAAATCGTATTTAGCCATGCTGATTGAATTAAATATTTGTCAAGTAAATTTTCATTCTCTGGTAAACACTTGAAGGCAGATTTTCATACTGGAAGTGGAGCAGCTGCATCCAGAAACGTACCATTCGAATAGAGACCAAACTAGTCAAGGGATATCTGCCCGTTTCTTTATACTAAAGAAGTTGACGTCATGAGCTTTAACGGAAACTATATTTTAAAAAACCTTTAACTGAAACTTAGGAAATTATTGCTATATTTTCATATCCCCAAATTTCCCATCCATACAACGAAACAGGCACAACAATTTTATTGAATAAATCAAGCGTCGCATGTGTATGTAGTTCTATTTGCCATGCAGTCCTTATCAAGCTAAACATGACTTTAGCAGCTTTATCATTTTAATGCATCACATTTTCATATGCCTATAACTTCACATTAATACAACAAAACACGTACAACGGTTTTATCAAATAAATCAAGTGTCACATGCGTGTGTAGTTCTTTTTGCCACTCAGTCTTTATCAAACAAACATGGCTTAAGTAGCTTTATCATAAGTATTTTTCTTTCATTTTGCAAAACTACCACTGCTACAGAAGTTGATTCCTAAATATTTAAAACTGTTAAGAACTTGCAGCGCTTTTCTGCTATTTTACATAATTATCAGGAGATGTATTGTGGAGGAATATCCTGATTTTGGTTTTCACTAGATTTAGTAAGTATCCCAAATGTGTAAAGCATCTTGTAACTCTTCTTTGTAGTGTAGAATAAAATGATATCATCCGCATAAAGTAAAAAAAAGTTGAACATAATTGGTTACCATTTTTTCCATGAGATGAAAGTTGAATATGCAGTGTTAAACAATTCCTGATAAATATTGTTCCAAATCATTGAGAAAGTTGTGTGTGTGTGTGTGCTACTTGATGTGAATATTACTTCCCCTTCACAGGCTACATATCCTTTTAAAGAGTTGCATCCCTTTTAATTGTTTGCAGTTGCTTGTGTAGTCCAGATGAAAGCTTTCATGTGATGGAAATGAAGAAATAATTTTGAAACGAAATTGTAGACTTACTGTTGACCTGTGTGAAAGAAGTATAAGGTGAAAATAAATGATTGTAGACCTAGATGTTTCTCAATTTCTGAAGATACAGTAAAAGACACCTTTTGAATTTGAAGTTGTTGGTTGAATGATAAGTTGTAAAAATGTGAAGGCACGAAGTTTAGATGTGAGTTAGGAATTGTAGATCTGTAAGGGGATCTGCCCCTAAGTTCTAATCCTCCGAGCTTTGGAGGAGATGTGTTGTCTATCTTCCCATGTTTGTGCCGGGGGAGGGGGGACGGGAGGGGTGGGGGACGGGAGGGGTGGGGGACGGGAGGGGAACGGGAGGGGGGACGGGAGGGGGAACGGGAGGGGGAACGGGAGGGGTGGGGGTGGTGGGGGGACGGGAGGGGTGGGGAGGGGTGGGGGGTGGGGGGTGGGGGGGACGGGGGTGGGGAGGGGGGTGGGGGGTGGTGGGGGGAGGAGGAGGAGGGAATTGAAGGGTGGGGGGAAAGGAGTAGGCAGGGAGGAAAGGAGTAGGCAGGGAGGGGGAGGGGGGACGAGGGTGGGGGGAGGGGGGTGCGAGCGAGGGCCTGTTTGTCTGGAAATTTGTGCAGTGACAAGACAAACTTATCAACGAATAAATTCACATCATTCATCACACAACCTTAAATCTTCAAGAAAGCGAACTCATCAATATTAAACGCACATCTTAACATGATAGCAACATAGCAGTCTACCGAAACACGTTCATTAGCAATAGTTATGCACGTCTTTTATTTTTCACATAACACACATAGTCATACAAAACAAGGTGATTACCAAAGAATGCCTGCTGTCACACTGCTAGCAACAAGCTTCCCCTACCCTACAAAAACAAACCCCATCAATACTCCAAGCCCTTGGCTACACACCACTCTTTGACAGGCAGTATCAACACCCAGTCACCGCCTGAAGAAGACGAAGCCCTGATTTGGCCATTAGTCACAGGTCTAAGGTCCCTTCTTGCCATCACTCCAGCTCTCAACTCCCAGCAACTGACAGTATCCACAGAGAGAGAGAGAGAGAGAGAGAGAGAGAGAGAGAGAAGAGAGAGAGAGAGAGAGAGAGAGAGAGAGAGAGAGAGAGCAGCGCCATTAACAATTCATGCACGTGGTCACCGTGTGTTGTTCCCTGCCAGACAACCTCAGCCCTGTAGGTTGACCCTGAAGAAGAAGAAGAAGAAGAAGAAGAAGAAGAAGAAGAAGAAGAAGAAGAAGAAGAAGAGAAGAAGAAAAGAAGAAGAAGAATTGCGAAGAAGAAGAAGAATTGCGAAGAATTGCTAAGAAGAAGAAGAATTGCGAAGAAGAAGAAGAATTGCGAAGAAGAAGAAGAAGAAGAAGAAGAAGAAGAAGAAGAAGAAGAAGAAGAAGAAGAAGAAGAAGAAGAAGAAGAAGAAGAAGAAGAATTGAGAAGAAGAAGAATTGAGAAGAAGAAGAATTGCGAAGAAGAAGAAGAAGAAGAAGAAGAAGAAGAAAGAAGAAGAAGAAGAAGAAGAAGAAGAAGAAGAAGAAGAAGAACAACAACAACAACAACAACAACAACAACAACAAGAATTGCGATGAATTTCGAAGAACAATTGCGAAGAAGAAGAAGAAGAGAACGATGGATTGAACGGCTATTAGTCAGAGCTGACGTCACTTTTCAGCTGGAATACGGATGCCTTCTTTGATACTATAATAGCATAGCAGTCTACAGAAACACGCTCATTATATCGAGCGCTTTTTTCGCCATTATCCTCGATATAAAAGAATAATAATTAAAAAAAAAATTAAATAACTAAAGATATCAGACTCTTGCATGAAGGATTAGAGGCAGCACGGCAGTGATGGCTATCGATCCTCAGGTATTGATGGAGACAGCAACTCAACTGCTGCATTGTCACCCAGGTGAGGGGCAGGTCAGTTGTAAGGTGGGGGAGTAAGGTCCGTAGCTGTGTGTTTGTCCTTAGCAAACTTAAGTGTGGATTTGTGTGTGTGTGTGTTTATTTTATTTAATTTATATTTTTATCTATTTATTCTTTTATTTTAGTCTTTTAAATCAAGGATAATGGGATAAGCACTCTTGTGCTTTTTTTTTACATCCAGTCCCCGTGTGTATGCAGTTTTGTAAATGTCATTTGTTCCCACCGGCACACGATGGCCTACTCTTACGAAAAGCGGAACAGGATTTAACGTGTGAGCAAGATGTTCTGCGTGCGTTCACACACGGGGCCTCGGTTTATCGTTTCATCCGAAGGATGTGTGTGTGTGTGCGCGCGCGCGCGCGCGTGTGTGTGTGTGTTAATGCGCGTGTGCGTGCGTGCGTGCGCTCATGCGCGCGTGTGTGTCCATGTGTGTGTGTGTGTGTGTGTGTGTGTGTCCTTCAGATGGATATCTCTGTCTCTGTTACGGAGGTAACTGTGCCCTACAAGTCCCCCCCCCCTTCTCCATAGAGCCTTGAATTCACTGGGGTGATAGGG
>CM060335.1:42079323-42080821 GCA_030674155.1 Stramonita haemastoma | reverse complement strand
GGTGGTCTAGAGGTAACCCGCCGCGCCTGCCTGGAAAGCGAAAAGTCCAGGCTCGAAGTATGTGATGGTTCGATCGCCGTTAGGGTGAAAAACTTTTCCCCCATCCCTTGGACCATGAGTGGTGGTCTGGATGCTTGTCTTTTGGATGATACGATAAGTCGAGTTCCAGTGTGTTATTCATAATTATTCAGCGCACGTGAAAGAGCCCACGGCAATGTAAAATCGTTGTCCCTGGAAAAATTATGTAGAAAAAAGTCACTCTGGTAAGAAACTAAATACATAATTATTATGCAGACAGGAAAAGGGAAAAGAATAATAGGTGGCACTGCTCTTGTGGCCACGCTCTCTCTCCCCGGGGGGAGATGTAACCCAAATTTCGCGCAGGTAAAACTCTGTCTTGACCTAAAGTGGATGCAATGCAATACAATACAATACATTACAATACAACATAAGACAAACAATACAAAACAACACAACACAATATATTACAATACAACGCAACACAACACAAATACAATACAATAACATGGGAGGTGGGATAGCCTAATGGTCAGAACATTGTGCTCGCAATTTTGACGGTGGGAACAGATGACAAGATTTACAAAATTGTACACACACGGGGACTGAATGTTTTAAAAAAAAAAAGCACATGAATGCTTATTCCATTATCCTCGATATAAAAGAAGAAAGAAAGAAAGAAGAAAGAAAGGAAAGAAAGAAAGAAAAGAAAAGAAAGAAAGAAAAAGAAAGATTAAAAAAGAAAGAGAAAAGAAAGAAAGAAAGAAAGAAAGAAAAGAAAGAAAGAAAGAAAGAATGAAATGAATGATGATGAATGAATGAATGAATGAATGAATGAATGAATGAATGACAATAAAAAGGAGGGGGTGGGAGGCCCAACAACAAAAACAAAAACAAAAAAAAATTCCTACGACTCGATTCTCTAAAAGACTAGACGCGCGTAGGGCCCTTGCGATTGGAAGCGTCTTCGATCTGCAAGAGGATTTGTCAGTCAGTCTCCAGTCAGTCTCGGCAGAAGCAGAGACGTGTGTTTGTGACCGTCCAGACTACAGCACTACGCTATACGGTGCCTGACTGACTGACTGACTATAGTGAGTGCCTAGCTTCTGATTGCCCCAACTTGAGGGCTCTGAGGTGGTTTTTTTGTGGATGGTTGGTTTTTTTCGGTGGGTTTTTTTTTTTGGAGAAGGGGCTACTTGTTTTTTGTTATTCTTTTTTCTTGTTTTTTTTTGCTATCTGGTTTTGATCATGACTTGTTAAGTGTGAGAGAGAGAAGGTAAAAGGAGAGAGAGAGGGGAGAGGAGAGAAGGAGAGAGAGAGAGAAAGGAAACTGGAAGCAGTGGTTGCGAGGTAAGGATTTGGTTTTGTTTTTTTGTTGTTTTTTTTTGTTTGTTTCTTTGTTTTTTTGGTGGATGTGTGAGGGGTTTGGTTTTGGTGGCATGTAGTTTTTTTGTGGGGGGGATTTTGTTGTTTTTGTTTT
>CM060335.1:42044323-42056823 GCA_030674155.1 Stramonita haemastoma | reverse complement strand
AAAAGCACATGAGTGTTTATTCCATTATCCTCGATAAAAAGAATTTTTAAAAAATATATAGATAAAAATTAATAGATGATAAATAAATAGATAACTAAATAGATAAATAAATAAATTCTTGATCAAACGCTCAGACAACACCTCTTGTTGTCTGTCATGTGAGCGAAAATGTGTTGTGCTGCCATTAAGCGTTAAATAAGCGCCTGACAAGTCAAAACCCAGTGCATCCAACTTTGGCCAGGGGTAAAGATTGGTTATTTTTCTTAAGTCTTCCTGAGGAGAAAAAAGGGGGGAGCAGAAGAATGGACCAAGAAGGCAGTTTAAAAAAAAAAGACAAGAAGGAGGTGACAGGAAGAAACGGAACAAGGCAGAGAGTCGAAAAGAAGGATAGAAAAGAGGGAATTCCTGGCATAGAGTTTCCAGAAGGTGGGGATGCTGTTTATACTGACAGGCCCCCGGCATCCCCCACTGGGGACCTCAGTGTATGATGTTCTTCGGATGAGACTATAAACCGAGGCCCCCGTGTGCGAACGCACGCAGAACATCTTGCGCACAAATTAAATCCTGTTCTGCTTTTCGTAAGAGTAGGCCATTGTGTGCTGATGGGAATTGATGATAAGATTTACAAAACTGTATACACACGAGGAATGGATGTATAAAAAAGCACATGAGTGCTTATTCCATTATCCTCGATATTTAAAAAATAAATAAATGAATAAATAAATAAATAAATAAATAAATAAATCAATCAATCAATCAATAAATAGATAAATAAATAAATAAATAAATGTTCCTTAAACCATGCAGGCCAAAACAGCCAGCAGTACATCCTATGTCGTTGTTTGTTTGTCCATCGTGTTCGACGATGACCTCCAAAACAGCAGAGGAGGTAAATGCTGTTTCGGAAACTGGGCAGAAATTTTACTATAGTGGAGATGCCTTGCCCACAGTACATCCCCACTCTCTAGGCCAATAGGGCATAAGGACAGTCAGCGTTGGAGACGTTCTCCAAAGGCCAACTAGATCCCAGGGCTGCAGCACATAACGGACTGTGCAAGTCAAGCTTCCTAGTCAGAGAGTCATAGTCGATCACCAAAGACTAAGCTGTAAAGTGGAATTCCATGAGTGGGAAAGAAAGCCACTGATCATACAGCCTCTCACTTTGCTGTTGCCCCAGTGTCTCCCTATGTAGATAATAGATAAATACCATGTTGCCACGAGGTCACTCTTCGAAGCAGCCCTGCAATACTCATTTCTATCATCTTGTGACCACGCGAATTCCTCTTTGATAAAGTGCTGGTATTGGTAATGGTATGGCTACTGTTTTGTAGTGTGTGCGAGGTGATGGTTGCATACTGTGCTGTGATATTCTGCGATTTTTTTTCTCTTATTTACTTTTTTATGTACGGCTTGTAACCCATATGAATTTCTCTAGTTGTGAGATAATAAATCTTTGAATTGGATTGAATTAAATTCCGCTCTTTTAGCATTAGCTTGACGAAAAACCAACTGCCAAGATCACATCTGTGCTATCACTTCCTCAATTGAGACATACCAATCTTCTCTAGGTTTGGTGGGGTTTTTTTTATCATGATTAAGAACAGAGTTTTGAAAGAAATTATGAAACACTTGGAGTCTTTTAGGGCAAAGCAATATAAAATGTCAGCATTTGTAGCTAAATTCATAACTACTGTGATATGGTCAAGGTGGGGGAGTGGGGGCAAAGGGGGTGTGGGGGGGGGTGTTGTTCGCGTGCATGCACAGGCGCTTGTGCATTGCATGCCTGGCTTTTGTGAGTGTATGTGTGTATGCGTGCACATGTGTGTAGATGTGTGTGTGTGCGCGCGCGCGTTGTGTGTTGTATGTGTGTGTGCGTGCGTGCACTTGCATGTGTATGTGTCTGTCTATGTGTGTATGTATGTGTATGTATGAATGTGGGGAGGGAGAGAGAGAGAGAGACAGAGACAGAGACAGGGAGAGAAAGAGAGAGAGAGAGACAGAGACAGAGACAGACAGAAAGAGAGAGAGAGAGACAGAGAGACAGAGAGGGAGAGAGACAGAGACAGAGAGAGACAGAGAGAGACAATGAGAAACAGAGAGAGACAGAGAAACACAGAGAGAGAGCAAGCAAACTCCTCGCCCAGTGTTGCTTACAAGAATCAATAATCTGCAATTTGATTTTCAAAAATAAAAAGAGGAGGGCTCTGCACGTGAGGAGCCTTTCCCCTTCCATCAGTCTACCTCCCCCCTCCCCCACCCCCACCCTTCACCTCCCATCCCTCCTCACCCACCCCCCACCCATCCTCATCCCCTTCTGTCCTACTTCTCTTCTCCTCTTCCTACTGCCTTCCCCCTCCCTCCCCTCCCTCTCCCTCCCTCCCCCCTCCCCATCTCCTTCCCTCTGTCCTGCCCAGTTATCTCTGTCATCCTGTGAGTGACCTTATTACCATCCAGAGGATCTGAATTTCCTCCTCTCATCCGCGCAAAGGGGGTGGGATAGGCCTAGTAGCTAAGTGGTCAGAGCGCTTGCTTTCTATTCCCCCAGTCAAGTTATGCAGCGTTGAGCGTGGTTACCAGTTGGATGGGTGACCGTTTGCGCGCCTTGGCTTCAGTACAGTCCCTCCCCCAGTTCACCCAGCTGTCAATTAATGGGTACCTGCCCTCTTTTAGGGTCAGGGAAGGGAAAGCAGCGAGGGAGAGGAGATAGATGGGCGCTGCCGTCAATATGCTGGCCCCTAGAGAAGCTGAGGTCTCTGACGCCTTGCTCCCCTACGACTGCCTAGGTTATGGGACACCTTTACCTTTACCTTTTACCTTTTACCAATTTCCTGTGCAGCCACTACTACCTATGATGGCTCCTTCTCTGCCAAACACCCAAAAGCCTACAGCCATCAGCCTCTGTTTTATTCATTATTTGTTTGTTTATTTATTTATTTATTTATTTATTTATTTATTTATTTATTTATTTATTTATCTATATTTTTTTATTCATTTATTTTTTTTATTCTTTTATTTATTCTTTATATCGAGGATAAAGGAATAAGCACTCGTGTACTTTTCTTTTACATCTAGTCCCCGTACCGTGTGTATGCAGTTTTGTCCATTTTGTCATCTGTTCCCACCGGCACACAATGGCCTACTTTTACGAAAAGCGGAACAGGTTTTTAACGTGTGCGAACGATGTTCTGTGTGCGTTCGCACACGGGGCTTTGGTTAAAGAGGAAAAGAAGAAAAGAAGAAGAAGAAGAAGAAGAAGAAGAAGAAGAAGAAGAAGAAGAAGAAGAAGAAGAAGAAGAAAAAGAACAACAACAACAACAACAACAACAACAACAACAACAACAACAACAACAACAACAACAACAACAACAAGCACAAGAAGAGGAGAAAGATTATCAGGGTTTTCACTGCCTAAATTGGAACAGATCAGTATGCACTGTCCTAGTCCTATTGATCATTTCCTATACTTCCGTTTTCTGTTGAAGAGTTTAGGGGAGAGAAAAAAATCCATTTTATTGTTTCTTGGATCCTTTAAGGCAAGACACAGATCTTTTAAAGCAAGACAAGGATCCTTAAGACATGGATCCTTTAAGGCAAAACATGGATCCTTTAAGGCAAGATATGGATCCTTTAAGGCAAGACATGGATCCTTTAAGGCAAGATATGGATCCTTTAAGGCAAGACATGGATCCTTTAAGGCAAAACATGGATCCTTTAAGGCAAGATATTGATCCTTTAAGGCAAGACATGGATCCTTTAAGGCAAAATATGGATCCTTTAAGGCAAGACATGGATCCCTCGATTAAGGAAAGACACGTATCCTTTAAGGCAAGACATGGATCCTTTAAGGCAAGACATGGATCCTGTAAGGCAAAGCATGGATCCTTTAAGGCAAGCCATGAATCCTTGATACATGGATCCTTTCAGGCAAGACATGGATCCTTTAATTAAGGCAAGACATGGATCCTTTACGGCAAGACATGGATCCTTTAAGGCAAGACACGGATCTTTTAAGGCAAGACATGGATCATTTAAGGGAAGACATGGATCCTTTAAGATCCTTCAAGGCAAGACATGGATCCTTTTAGGCAAGACATAGATCCTTTAAGATCCTTCAAGGCAAGACATGGATCCTTTTAGGCAAGACATGGATCCTTTAATTAAGGCAAGACATGGATCCTTTAAGGCAAGACATGGATCCTTTAATTAAGGCAAGACATGGATCCTTTAAGGCAAGACACGGATCTTTTAAGGCAAGACATGGATCCTTTAAGGCAAGACATGGATCCTTTAATTGAGGCAAGACATGGATCCTTTAAGGCAAGACACGGATCTTTTAAGGCAAGACATGGATCATTTAAGGGAAGACATGGATCCTTTAATTAAGGCAAGACATTGATCCTTTAAGGCAAGACATGGATCCTTTAAGGCAATACATGGATCCTTTAAGGCAAGACTTGGAAGGCAAGACATGAATCCTTTAAGACAAGATAATGGAGAACAGGATAGCCTAGTGGTCAGAACATTGCGCTGGCAATTTGATGACCCGGGTTCAATTCCCGTTCAAGGGGATTTTTCCCCCTGGAGTTAACATCAGTGCCGACTCCACTCTCCCCACAAGTCCTTCGGATAAGACTATAAACCGAGGCCCCGTGTTCGAACGCATGCAGAACATCTTGCGCACACGTTAAAAACCTATTCCGCTTTTCATAAAAGTCGGCCATTGTGTGCCGGTGGGAACAGATGACAAGATTGACAAAACTGCATACACTCGGGGACTGGATGTAAAAAAGCACATGAGTGCTTATTCCATTATCCTCGATATAAAAGAATAAATAAAATTTAAAGAATGCCAGCCCTTGTGCTGAATTCATAACCTCTGTGATATAATGCAAGAGTGTGTGTTTGTTTATTTATTTATTTATTCATTTATTTAGTGTGTGTGTGCGCGCGCGCGCGCGCGCGCGCGCGCGCGCGGTGTGTGTGTGTGTGTGTGTCTGTGTCTGTGTGTCTGTGTGTCTGTGTGTCTGTGTGTCTGTGTGTAAGTATTTGTTTATGTATTGCTCTGTGTATGTGTTGTGCGTGGGTGCGTATGTGCGCGCGCGCGCGCGTGTGTGTGTGTGTGTGTGCGTGTGTTTATGTGCACGCGCGCGTGTGTGCGTGTGTGCGTGCGTGCGTGTGTATGCTTTCAGCGCAAGCTCTGATTTATCGGCTATGATTGCTTCGTCATAACTTTAAGCTGACAAGAAAAAGGATGAATCTGACTGCTATGAAATGAAATCATTGGTCTCATACCCGATCTACTTGCGCCATTCAAAACACGGCTCTTTCGGTTTGGGAAAAGATTTCAGATAAGGCCATAAAGAAAAATATCTAAGACACTCAGAGGCAGATATCTGTCTGGTTTCTTGGCCGATAAGAAATGTGTATTTTCTCTTAAGCTGAAAGGTCTTTACCGCTGTCAAACAGCTAAATCCTCTAGAGTAAATGAGTTTCTTGATTTACTGGTAGTTGGGGGGGAGGTGGGGGGGGGGTAACCTAGTTTGTTATTATCTATTCTGCGAAACCAATGTCCTATCTTTTGTATTGTTACTGTAAGTTGATCCGTATTGTTTATACTGAGTTTATTATTATCTACTCTACGAAATCATACGTACAATCTTTTGTATTGTTCTTATGATTTTGGATGAAAAGAAGTCTTCAGAATTTATCATGGTTTTTATTGAGTTTATTATTACCTACTGTACGAAATTAAAGTGCAATCTTTTGCATTGTTACTGTAATTTTGGATGAAAAGAAGTCTTTAGAAAAATAAAGGGAAAAGGGAAGAAAAAAGAAAAGAAAGAACGAAAGAACGAAAGAACGAAAAAGAAGAAAGAAAAAAGAAAGAAAGAAAGAGAAAGAAAAAAGAAAGAAAGAAAGAAAGAAAGAAAGAAAGAAAGAAAGAAAGAAAGAAAGAAAGAAAAAAAAAAAAAAAAAAAAGAAAAAAAAGAAAAGAAAAAAGAAAGAAAAGAAAGAAAGAAAGAAAAAGAAAGAAAGAAAGAAAGACAGAAAGACAGAAAGACAGAAACAAACAAACAAACAAAGATTGTAAAAAAGAAAGAAAGTAAAAAAGAACAGAAAGAACACAAAGAACAAAAAGAAAATAACAGACAGAAACTAAGAAAAAAGAGAGAAAGAATATACAAAAAAGGAAAGAAAAAGAAAAAAAAGAAAGGAAGAAACAGCCAATGAAGAAAGAACAGAAAGAAAAAACCCGAGGTGTTATAAAATGAAACAAAGCCAAAAGGAAAAGAAAAGGAAAAATAGGGACAAAATTGGGACGGGGTAGGGGGGCGGTTGGGGGTTAAAAGGGAAGCGAAGAGATGTTGCTTTGCACTCTGTGTACAACTGAGGTTTGTGTGTGTGTGTGTGTGTGTGTGTGTGTGTGTGTGTGTGTGTGTGTGTGTGTGTGTGTGTGTGTGTGTGTTTGTTTTTGTTTGTTTGTTTGTTCGTTTGTTTGTTTATTTTAAACCGACACTTGAGAGACAGAACCGCAGGCAGACAGACACAGAAACAGCAGACAACAGAAGAAAGAAAGAGAAAGAAAGAAAGAAAGAAAGAAAGAAAGGAAAAGAGAAAGAAGAAAAGAAAGAAGAAGGAAGAAGGAAGAAGAAGAAAGGAAAGGAAGAAGAAGAAGGAAGGAAGGAAGGAAGGCAAGAACGAAGGAAGGAAGAAGGAAAGGAAGGAAAGGAAGGAAAGAGAAGAAGAAGAAGAAGAGAAAGAAAGAAAAAAAAGAAAGAAAAGAAAGAAAGAAAGAAAGAAAGAAAAAAAAGAAAGAAAGTATAAGTAAGTAAGTAAGTAAGTAAGTAAGTAAGTAAGTAAGTAAGTAAGTATAAGTAAGTAAGTAAGTAAGAAAAGACAGAACAGAGCAGAACAGAACAGAACAGAAAACGAAGACAAAGAAAACAAAAGTGAAACCCCTCTTTGCTCTCAGTGCAAAAGAAGGTGCCACATTGTCTAACTTCCATCACATCAGACCTTCAGGCGAAAGGTTTCTAATCTTCCTAGTCACGGGGTCGCGCGTTCGAATCCTAGCTGCGTCTGGTGGATCCCATATGGGGATTTGCACCATCTCAGTTCTCTGTGTGTGTGTAGACTGCCTGTACATCCCTTCCCTACAGGTGAACACGCAAGGAGCAGATCAACTTATGCTCTCTCTCTCTCTCTCTCTCTCTCTCTCTCTCTCTCTCTCTCTCTCTCTCTCTCTCTCTCTCTCCTCTCTCTCTCTCTCTCTCTCTCTCTCTCTCTCTCTCTCTCTCTCTCTCTCTCTCTCTCTCTCTCTCTCTTCGTCTGTCTGTCTGTCTGTCTGTCTGTCTGTCTGTCTGTCTGTCTGTCTGTCTGTCTGTCTCTCTCTCTCTCTCTCTCTCTCTCTCTCTCCTCTTCTCTTCTCTCTCTCTCTCTATATATATATATATATATATATATATATATATATCCCTTAGTCTGGCGACCGTGGGGGCACCCCTGAAGGCTTGGCAACCAGTTCTCTCCATTCCTCTCTCTGTTCTGCATTTTGAGAAAATCCTTTTCTTGTCCATGTTTTATCCCAGGCCGATTCGCGAAGTTTCCCCCTTTACTGGCAAAAGCAAAGTGCCAGGGCTTATATGGGAAAAAATGGAGTCAAATAAAAGCGAAAGAGAAAATGGCTTCAGCAGCGCCCTAATTTCAACAAGTAAGGATGACTTCTACCTCCTCCCCCAAAAAGACCAAGTAACTATTGTGAGGCTGAGGACTGGACACTGCAGACTCAGACATCACATGTTTACCATGTTCCACATTGGTGATTCTGAGGTGTGCCCCTGTGGCACTTCTCCCATGACAGTGGAACACTTCCTCCAGACCTGTCCAACACACCAAAACCTTAGGGCCGATATCTGACCTACTGACCTGCCAGAGAGGGACCGGACAAGCTTTTTGGATCCCTGGAGGGCCTTCAGCGTACCACAGGATTTGTCAGAGCCCCTGGAGTTGCTGTCTGAGAAGAAGTCTCTGTTCAATGTTGTTAAGATGATTAATATTTTCAGAAATAACATGTCAACTTTGTTCAAAGAGTTTGATATGTGTAAACAGTAAGAGTAAAGAGTAATTGTTAAAATATTCAGTTACATGATGCAGGTATGTTGTTCAGTTATAATTTTGTTCATTGGTGTTGTGTAAAAAAAAAAATCATATCCCTAAAGGGATGACAGGAAATAAAGAATTTGATCATTTGAATTTGTTTGACGATGAATGAGAAGAATACGAAAATGTCAACAACAATAATAACAAGAACAACAGCATTAATTAACAACAAACAATATGTCAATATTCTGCTATTTACAGAAACACGAAAACGACACTTTATTATCTTAAGACCTTCGAAGTTGGGATGCAGATGCCTTAATGGTGTGCACAAATGGTCGCATGCATGAAATCTGCTTGGGAATAAACAAAAATAATCTCTCAAAAAAGAAAAGAAATCCCATCAGCTCTGAAAGTTGTCATCATTACAAAACACTGAAATATTATAATTGAAAAGTTGTCTTCTATTGGAACACTTAGGCAGCAACTTTTGTTGTTTGTCATTAGAGCGAAAAAGCCTTGCGCTACCGTTTAGCACTTGACAGTTAATTTCAGGTAGGTATCCGTCACCTCGGAGTTGCACTCTAGGCTCAAGAGCGCAAAGCTTGGGTAAGTAAGTATGGAGGGCAAACTATTACCCATGCAGCAGACACCCCCCCCCCCTCCTCTCCCCGTCGCTGGAATGGTCCATTGGAAAGGCAACCGCCCATATGAGTGGTTCCAGTACCGTCGCAGCAGCCGCCAGAACGTTGCCATAATTATGGGCCTACAGCCACGAACCGCCCTGGGGATTTTAACTCCCGGATTTTTCCTCAGAGGTGATGTCTAAACACGACACCTGTGTACATGCTGGGGGGGGGGGGGGGGGGTTGTTGTCATCCGCTCCTACCGGCACACAATGGCCTGCTCTTTTCATAGGTGGGACGGGTTTTTTATCGTGTGCGCAAGACGTTCTGCTTGCGTTCGTACACGGGGCCTCAGTTTATAGTCTCATCCGAATCACTTCGACATCCAGTTCGATTTTTTCGTCAAACTGGGAAGAAAGGTCGAGGCTGGGAATCGAACCCAGAACCTCACGGTTTACTTGTTGGTAGGGAAACGTCACAACCATCCTGCTACCTTCCAAGAACAGTTGTACTCAGTATCATTTGCTACATAGTTGTGAATGTAACACAGTTATGAAAATATCTGTCTCTGTCTCTGTCTCTGTCTCTGTCTCTCTGTCTCTGTCTCTCTCTCTCTGTCTCTCTCTCTGTCTCTGTCTCTGTCTCTCTCTCTCTCTCTCTCTCTCTCTCTCTCTCTCTCTCTCTCTCTCTCTCTCCCTCCCTCCCTCTCTCTCTCCCACCCAACAACGCATACTCTTTCAAAATGACCTCAGGGCGACCTCAATATGTATGGAGAAAATAACACCAAACAAACTGACGTCAGCAGATACATATGATACCTAAAGCCGAAGATATATGTTTTTTTTCTTTTTTTCAGTTTTTCTTTTTCTTAAACAACACCCCCCCCCCTACACACACATACACACACACACACACACACACACACACACACACACACACACACACACACGCACACACACACACACACACACACACACACACACACACACACACACACACACACACACACACACACACACACACACACACACACACACCCTATCTTATGGTGATGTCAACAAGAAATAATGGTAGACGTTGTATTTGAATTTTTTCTTTACCACTTTTTATCACGGCAGATTTTTTTTAACGTGAAATTCGGGCTGCTCTTCCCAGGGAGAGCGCATCGCCACAAGAGCAGCGCCACCCATTATTTTGTTTATTTTCCTGTCTGCAAGTTTATTTGTTTCCCCTACCAGTGCGACTTTTCTTTTTACATAATTTTGCCAAGGACAATTCTCTTGTTGCCGTGGGTTCTTCTACGTGTGCTGAATGCACACTGGACTTCAGTTTATCGTCCCTACCTACACATTTACACCCAGACAACACCAGCAGTCACGGTCTAGTAAATTGGTGAAGGGAGGGGTAGGGAGTTTCGGGCACAAATGGGAATCGAACTCAGATTTCTCGCTTTCTAGGCAGGTCCGGTTCTTCTAGGCCATCGACCAAGTTGTAATGGTTTGGAAACAGGGTTAATTTGTGGTTCATGAGCGTGAGGTGTCTTCTTTATTTTTTTTTTCTTTTATTCTTTTTATATCGAAGATAACAGGATAAGCACTCATGTGCTTTTTTACATCCAGTCCCCGTGTGTATGCAGTTTGTCAATCTTGTCATCTGTTCCCAACGGCACACAATGGCCTGCCGTTACGAAAAGTGGAACAGGATTTAACATGTGCGCAAGATGTTCTGCATGCGTTCGCACATGGGGCCTTGGTTTATAGTATCATCCGAATAACTTTTGGGGGGAGTGGAGTCAGTGCTGATGTTAACTCCAGGGGAAAAGTCGTCTCGAGCGGGAATCGAACTCGGGTCGTCAAATTACCAGCGCAATGTTCTAACCACTAGACTATCCCGTCCCCCCGTCTGTAATGTCTAGGGCTTGTCGGTGACCTGGTACAGTCAATGGGGGACGGGAAAGTCTAGTGGTCAGAATATTGCGCTGGCAATTTGACGACCCGGGTTCGATTCCGTTTAAGGGGATTTTTCCCCTGGACTTAACATCAGTGCTGACTCCACTCTCCCCTAAAGTCTTTCGGATGAGACTGTAAACCGAGGCCCCGTGTGCGAACGCACGCAAAACATCTTGCGCACATGTTAAATCCTGTTCCGGTTTTCGTAAGAGTAGGCCATCGTGTGCTGGGGGGAACAGATGACAAGATTTACAAACCTGCATACACATGGGGACTGGATGTAAAAATAAAAAAGCGCATGAGTGCTTATTCCATCATCCTCGATATAAAAGAATATAAAATAAATAAATAAATAAAACAATGCATTAAGGCTTATTTCTGTCTGTACTTCTGCCTCTTTGCGTCGTTCTCTTTTTCCATCTGTTGCCGGGAGGGATAGCTCAATGGTCAGAGCACTCGCTTTCCCTAAGCTAAGGTTAAGCAGCATGGAGCGTGGTTACCAACCAAGTGGATGGCTGACCGTTTGTGCGTCTTGGTTTTAGTGCAGTCCCCCAATTCACCCAGCTGTCAAGGGGTACCTGCCCTCTTTAGGGTCAGGGAAGGTAAAGCAGTGAGGGAGAGGAGATGGGCACCGCCCTCATTATGCTGATCCCTGGAGAAGCTGAGGTCTCTGATGCTTTGCTCCCCTACGACCACATAGGTTATGGGATACCTTTACCCTTTAACTTTCTTTGTCTCTGTGTATTTTTCTCTTCTTGAGTCTTTGTTTTTCTCCCTTTGTCTGTCTCCCTGTCTTTCTGTCTGTCTCTCTGTTTCTGTTTGTCTCTGTCTATCTCTGTCTGTCTGTCTTTTTCTCTCTCTTTGTCTGTCTCTCTACCTCTGTCTCTCTGTCTCTGTCTGTCTGTCTGTCTGTCTGTCTGTCTCTCTCTCTCTCTCTCTCCTCTCTCTCTCTCTCTCTCTCTCTCTCTCTCTCTCTCTCTCTCTCTCTCTCTCTCTCTCTCTCTCTCTCTTCTCTCTCTCACTCTGTATGTCCACTTTTTTCCAAATAGAAGATTGTTCCCGGTTTTATCCCGAAGATGTGCCAGTGTGCTGATCTGTTTATGATGTCAGCAGCATAAGGGAGGACTACTACCACTACCGTGATATTAAATCCATCCACTGTTGGTGTATCGATCTTGAGGGTTTGGGCTTCGTGTATAGAGGTAGCTAATACTGTCCTATACAGCCACGTACACAACAGACAGAAAATGACGTCCATCCTGAATATGTAACCCCACCCCACCCCCATCCCCCACCCCTGAGTGGGGTGGGTGGGGGGACTGTCAGTATAAATAGCATCCTCATACCTTCTGGAAATTCTGTGTTAGAAGTTCCCTCTTCTCTATCTCTCGCTTTGTTTCTGTCTTGTGGTGTTATTGGTTTTTTTTGTTTTATTTCTCTCACCTCTGTCGTGTTGTATCGTCTCTGCTGCCTTCTTTGGTCTATTTTCTTGCCTTTTTTTCCCCACAAAGATTATTTAAAAGATAACAATTCTCTTCCACGCCGACGTAGGCTGTGTTGGGTCTGACTTGTCAGGCATTTAACGACAGCGCAAGGCATTTTTGCTCATATTTTTCATTTTTATTTGATACCACTTAATGTCACAGCAGATTTCTCTGCGTGAAATTCGGGCTGCTCTTCCCGGGGGGAGAGCGCTTCGCCACAAGTGCAGTGCCTACCCATGTTTTTGTTTTTCTTTTTCCTGTCTGCAACTGTAATATGTTTCCCTATCAGAGTGGGATTTTTTCTACAGAATTTTGCCATTGTTTCTGTTCTATTGTTATGT
>CM060335.1:42030861-42034223 GCA_030674155.1 Stramonita haemastoma | reverse complement strand
CACAACCACACAAAAACAACCCAAACCAACACACAAAACACACACACACACACAAACCACACACCACAGAAAAAAAATTTCCCTTTCTCTCTGTCTCCTTTCTTTCCCCCCTTCTTCTCTGTCTCCTTTTTCCTTAACAAGAGAGACAAGAGACAGGGAGACAAGACGAGAGACGGGAGACGAGAGAGAGACAGAGCGAGAGAGCCAGAAGAGAGAGAAAGAGGAAAAAGGGGGGAGACCAAAACAGAGACAGAGACAGAGAAGGAGAAATCTTAAAAAGGGGCAAACTAAAAACTAGAGTAATGAGCTTCACACCCCCACAGAAGGGCGTAACTTCAGCGAAACACAATGCACATTGGGGGAAGCCTTTACCCCTTTTTGCTACCAAAGGGGATCGGCAATGATTGTATTTAAAAAGGGGCTTTGTTATGTCTGTCTGTCTGTTTTTAAATCTGTTTGTCCTGTCAATGTCTGTATGCTGGATGTCTTTCTCTCCTCTCTCTTTCTCTGTCTGTCTGTCTGTCTGTCTGTCTGTCGTCCTGTCTGTCTGTCGCTCTCGCCTCTCTATCTCTCGCTCTCTCTCGGATAGCCCAGTGGTCAGAATATTGCGCTGGCATTTTGACCCCCCGGGTTTCCAGTCCGGTCGAGGAGATTTTCTCCTGGATTTAAACATCAGGCTGACTCCAAATCTACCCAAAATTCCTTCGGATGAGCTTTAAACCGAAGCCCCGTTGCGAAAGCACGCAGAACACCTTGCGCACACGTTAAATCCTGTTCCGCTTTTCGTAAGATAGGCCATCGTGTGCCGGTGGGAACAGATGACATTTACAAAACTGCATACACACGGGACGGGGAATGAAAAAAAGCACTAGAGTGCTTATTCCCTTATCCTCGATATTAAAAAATCAATCAAAAAATCAACAATCAATCAATCAATCAATCAATCAATCAGTCAATCAATCAATAAAATCAACAATCAATCTCTCTGTATCTGTCTCTCGTCTCTGTCTCTTTCTCTCTCTCTCTGTCTCTCTCTCTCTCTCTCTCCCTCTCCCTCCCTCCCTTCACCTCTCTCTTTCTCTCCCCCTCCCCCCCATCTCTCTCTCCTATGTTTTGATAGGGTTAAAAGATCTCAGGGAGAGAATATTAAGTAGCACTTTCACAACAGTGGTGTATATGTAATTTTATGATGATATATATTTGTGCTCCAGCCAGTGTTTTTTGTCCTGGTCATTAATTTCGGATTCATTCATTTGTATCAGAGGAAGGGATAGCCTGGTGGTCAGAGTGATGCGCTCGTGATCTCTGACATGGGTTCGAATCTCTTTCAAGAGGATTTTCCTCTGGAGTTAACTAAAACAGTGCTGACTTCCACTCCCCCCAAAAGATCCTTCAGATGAGACTATAAACCGTGGTCCCTTGTGCGAATGCATGCACAACATCTTGCGCACAACGTTAATAAACCCGTTCCCCTTTTCGGAAGAGTAGACCCTTGTATGCCGGTGGGAACGTGACAAAATTACAAAATCTGTTATACACACGGGACTAGGATTTAAAAAAAAGCACACGAGTCATTATTTCATTTTCCTAAAAAAAAAAAAGAATTTAAGATAAGTATAAAATAAAATGTCGGTATATACATGTTGTCAGCAATATAGATAAGCCTTAGAAAAGTAATCAGGTTTTGGTCCCAAAAAAGGGCTGTGCTGTTGTCTGTCTGTCTGTCTGTCTGTCTGTCTGTCTATCTTTCTGTCTCTGCCTTAGATTGGAAATAAAAAAGACATTGGAAAAGAGATGTGTTTGTCAATATATGGAAATTTCTTGAACCATTACTTCTGCATTTATCTAGATCTATTTATTTATTTATTCCAATATTTACATGATCGATATTGATTTGTCTTCTTTGCTTATTTGTTGTTTTTTTCTTTTCTTTTCCACGAGGGCCTAGTGTAAAACAGCCACTGGCTTATCTAAATATTCCTCAATAAAACATTTTAGAAATATTCGAGTTCTCTGTCTCTGTCTCTCTCTGTTTCTGACTGTCTGTCTGTCTGTCTGTCTGTCTGTCTGTCTGTCTGTCTGTCTGTCTGTCTGTCTGTCTGTCTGTATGTATATGTATGTATGTATGTATGTATGTATGTATATGTATGTATTATGTATGTATGTATGTATGTAATGTATGTATGTATGTAATGTATGTATGTATGTATGTATGTTATGTATGTATTTATGTATTATGTATGATGTATGTATGTATGTTGTATGTATGTATGTATGTATGTATCTACTATCTATCTATCTATCTATCTACTATCTGTCTGTCTGTCTTGTCTGTCTATCTATGAATCTATGTATCTATCTCCCTTAAGTTCGAAACGGAGAGGGGTATGGGCCAGATTGAGAGAGGGAGACAGACTACATAACAGACAGACAGAACAAAACAAACAGAAAAAACAGACATAGAGGAAGAGAGAAAGACTGATGTGCCATGGATGGTTGACAACCTGGGGCGCAGACATAACCCTTGACAGTGTCTTTTGAAAAGTCAGAAGGGAGACCAAAACCCAGAAAGATAGAAACAAGACAGTAAGACTAAGAGAGACCCCGAGAGACAGAGACAGAAAACAGAGAGCCCAAACACAAAGCACACACACATACACACACAAAACACAGTTACACACACATGCACGCACACCCACCGCAACGAAACCCCAACGCATGCACGCACGCACGCACACACACACACACAACACACCACAAAAACCACACACACACACACACAAAAAACCAACCCCAATCACACTACAATATAAGCAAATATACAGCAGAGAAAAAAAAGAGAGAAGAAAAAAAAACCATCCGAAAAAAACGAAACAAAACAAAAGAAGAAAGAAGAAAAGACAGACAAAACAGCCCAAGTAGAGAGAGAGAGAGAGAGAGAGAGAGAGAGGGGAGAGAGAGAGAAAGAGAGAGAGAGAGAGAGAGAGAAAAGAGTGAGAGAGAGAGAGAAGAGAGAGAGAGAGAGAGAGAGGAGAGGAGAGAGACAGACCAACAGACAACAGACCAGACAGACATAACAGACAGACAGACAGACCAGACAGACAGAGACAGACAGACAAGACAACAGACAGACATACAGACAAACAGACAGACAGACAAAACAAACAAACAAACAGACAGACAGCCCAAAACAAAACAAGAAGACAGACATTAGAACTGACACCCCAGAACAGCCAGAAACAAACACACAGAGAGAGGGGGAAGACAAATTCTGGGGGATTGATCACGGGCCATAGTAGTCAGGCCGTGTAAAGCCACCTCATGAATGTAGATGGCACATTTCCCCGCGGGTTTACTGCTTT
>CM060335.1:42018361-42025861 GCA_030674155.1 Stramonita haemastoma | reverse complement strand
GAGAGGGAGGGAGAGAGAGGGAGGGAGAGAGGGGGGGGGGAGGGAGGGAGGGAGGGAGAAGAGACAGAGAGAGAGACACAGAGAGACAGACACAGAGAGAGACACAGAGAGAGAGACAGAGAGACAGAGACAGAGAGACAGAGAAGATATAAAAGAAGTCAGATGAAAATGACAATAATGATTATAAATATGATGATTACAATGAGGAGGAGGTAGGAGAGGAGGGAGGGAGGAGGAGGAGGAGGAGGAGGAGGAGGAGGAGGAGGAGGACGAGGAGGGGAGGAGGTGGAGGAGGAGGAGGGAGGAGACTGAGGATGACGTTAATGATGAGGAGGATGCAGAGAAGAAGGGGTGATTGTAGACGTAGTCGTAGTCGTAGTCGTAGTCGTTAGTCGTAGTCGTAGTAGTAGTAGTAGTAGTAGTAGTAGTAGTAGTAGTAGTAGTAGTAGTAGTAGTAGTAGTAGTAGTAGTAGTAACTATTCATGTTGTTGTTGTCATTGTTGTTGTTGCTGCTGCTTGCGTGCTGCTGCTGCTGCTGCTGCTGCTGCTGCTGCTGCTGCTGCTGCTGCCCCTGTCAGCAATAGTTAAAGAAAAAGAAGATGGTGGTGGTGTGGTGGTGGTGGTGGTGGTGGGTGGTGGTGGTGTGGGGGGGGTGGGGGTGGGGGTGGTGATGTTGGTGGTGGTGGGTGGTGGTGGGTAACAATAATAATAAATACGACGGCAACGATGATGATAAGTCAAACAGTAACACCAACACCATTAACAATAACAAAAACAACAACAGCAAAAACTATCAACAACCAGAGCAAACTTGAATTGCAAAGTAAAAAAAAAAAAAAAGCACTGACAAGAAAAAAAAGAAAAAGAAAAATAACCTGATACATATCCTCTTAAAAGATCAAGGACAGGACCCAGAGGAACAAAACAGACAGAAAAAGCGAAAACACATAAAGCAGTCCCTTATTAAACAATTAGCCGTCATCATTAACAGCTGCAACGAGATGACGTCAGAAAGACCCATGACGTCAGTGAGGGAGTAAGGAATAGCTTTTTGAGTATGGAAGTGATTACTGCGCATGGAACACATGGGAATTGTAAGCTGGGAGAGCGAAACGCAAAATTAATGGTGATCGTCTGAGTAGCCATTGGAAAATATATTTGTTGCTATTGTTCCGCTTTTCTGTCTGTCTGTCTGTCTGTCTGTCTGTCTGTCTGTCTTTATCTGTTTGTGTTTGTCTCAGTCTGTTTCTGTCTCATCATCGTCGTTATCATCGTCATCGTCGTCATCGTCGTCGTCATCATCATCATCATCATCATCATCATTACTGTCCTTGTTACACCTTGTTTTCATCTTCTTTCCTTTATTAACTCTCATTATTTTCCTCCCTCCTAATTCTTTTCCACCCTTATCATTATCATGATCGGCGGCGGGTAGCAGCAGCAGTGGCAGTAGTTTCAATAGCAACTCGCTCCCCCTCGCTCCCCTTACCCACACCCCCTCCCCAATACCCTCCCCCAATACCCTCTCCCCCCCCACTCCCAATACCCTCTTCCCCCCCCCACTTCCCCCCCCCCACTTCCCTCCCCCCCACTTCCCCCCCCACTTCCCTCCCCCCCACTTCCCTCCCCCCCACTTCCCTCCCCCCCACTTCCACTTCCCCTCCCCCCCCCCACTTCCCTCCCCCCCTTACCCTCCCACCCCACTTCCCCCTCCCACCCCACTTCCCTCCCCAATACCCTTCTACCCACTTCCCCCTCCTCCCCACCTTACCCACCCCCCCCCCCACCTTACCCACCCCCTCCACCTTACTCACCCACCCCCTCCCCTGCCAGAAACATGAGAAGATAGACAACACATCTCCTCCAAAGCTCAGAGGGTTTGAACTTAGGGGCAGATCCCCCTGTAGATCTGCAATTCCTAACTCATACCTTAACTTGTCCTTAAAGTTTTAAAACATATATATAGGACTAACAACCCCACAATTTAAAGGTGTCTTTTTCTATATTTCTTTACAACTTGAAAATTAAAGCTTATTATCAAACATTTTGCTCCACCACGCCCTTCTTTCTTCACACAGCTAAACACCACAGTCTACACTTTTACCTAAAAACTCATGCTTCAATTCCATTACATACACACTTTTCTCTGCATTTCTCAGCAATTCCAAACACTAAAAAAAAATATCATTCTTTATAATAGCCTTTGAAGGGGAGGTAATATTGCCTTAAAAATGTTTTATCAGGCATGTAGATTGTATCAAAAACTCCAAATACACTTGAGCAACGTTCATCTGCAGTACAAGTTAACGCTCTCTCTTTATTCAATAATTAAAATGCCATAAGATTAAGATGTCAGATTTTACACCCATTTCTCAGTAACCATTAACAGTTTGTTGAAATGGTTGTAGGAAAAAAAAAAAGCCACAGGAAAAAAAAGTCACAGAAAAAAGTCACAAAATTGGGTAGGAAAAAAAGTCACAATCAGGTCAAACAAAGCCAAGTAAAATCCAGTTTACAAAACACACGCACACACGCACGCACGCACGCACATATGCACGCACGCAGGCCAGAGAATAACAGTAAAATAAGAGCAATATCATCAAGAAAAATGTGCAGTGCAGTACAATGCATACATACACACACACTCACACACACGCATGCAAGCACGCACGCACGCACGCACACACGCACGCACGCACGCACGCACGCAGGCCAGAGAATAACAGTAAAATAAAAGCAATATCATCAAGAAAAATGTGCAGTGCAGTACAATGCACACACACACACTCACACACGCACGCACGCACGCACGCACACACACACACGCACGCACACACGCACGCACGCACGCACGCACGCACACACAAACACACACACACACACACATGCATGCACGCACGCACGCAGGCTAGAGAATAAAAGTAAAATAAGAGCAATATCATCAAGAAAAATGTGCAGTACAGTGCAGTACAATACACACACACACACACACACACACACACACACACACACACACACACACGCACGCACGCACGCACACACACACACACGCACGCACGCACGCACGCACACACACACACACACGCACGCACGCACACACACACACACACACGCACGCACGCACGCACGCACGCACGCGGCTTGTGACTTTTTTTTCTGTGATTTTTTTCTGTGACTTTTTTCCAATTACCGTTGAAATTGGGCAAAGGAGATGGACCTTATTACCCGTGAAATATGGAATACCACAGGGATTAATACTAAGGCCACTTCTTTTCTCTATTTTTAATGATAAACTACCTCTGTATATTCATTCTTTATGTCAAATCTTTTTTGATGATACATTAATTCAATGTAACAGCAGTGATCCAAACCAGCTTGTGAGTGATCTGCAGGCAGATATCAATAAACTCATTGAATAGACAGAACTCAATCATATGTCTCTTATTTCAAACAAAACAAAGTGTATGTTTATAACCACTCGGCAAAAAAGACAGAAATTTCATCCTTCAATGGCGCCACCACAAAAACGAGTTCATCACAAAATGACAAACAGTATTATTTTATTTTATTTTTTATTTTTATTTTATACCACTTTATGTCACAGCAGATTTCTCTGCGTGAAATTCGGGCTGCTCTCCCCGGGGAGAGCGCGTTGCCACAAGTGCAGTGCCTACCCATTATTTTTTCCCCCTCAGGGATGGTGTCCAAACACAACACCTGTGTGCATGCTGGTTTTTTTTTTCTTTATAATTTTGTCATCCGCTCCTACCGGCACACGATGGCCTGCTTTTCCGAAAGGCGGAACGGGATTTTAAACGTGTGCGCAAGATGTTCTGCGTGCGTTCGCACACGGGACCTCGGTTTATAGTCTCATCCGAATGACTTTGACATTCAGTTCGATTTTTTCGTCAAACTGGGAAGAAAGGGCAAGCTGGGTACGAACCCAGAAACTCGCGGTTTACATTAAAACCTCAAAACAATTTTGAAAGTATATCAATTTCTTTCAAATACACAATATACATAATTTGTGAATGACAACAAATGAATTTTCAAGAAATACCTGCACAACTTATGAATTTTGAGAGACAGGAGAACTAGTTTTACATTTCATCAGCCTTCAAAACTTATAACTGGAAAAAGGTTGTAGAAAACGCTGAGGATTAAAATCTTGTTGTAAATGTATTAAGTTGGGACAATCCATCATAAAATAAAATTCATCCCCTTAAACATATATTGTATTTTGAACACAATCTTTATTCTTGTATGTTATGGAAACGTTCACCTTCAATTGGAAACTTGTGACAACTACAACGAAATTGTATAAAAAGCGTAAACAGACTATATCTGGTAGACAAGTTATATATTTTTCCGTTTCCGTACGGAAAATTTATTTTCCGTACCAAAATCGATGTTAAAATTTCAATAATAAAGGCGTCTTCTATTATCCCATGGCTCATTCATTAAGAAAATTTTCTATTAAGAAGGCTTTGATATGTGAACTTTTTAGTTTGATATGAGAACTTTTAAATACTTGAAAAAACAATAATACTTGAACATAACTGTCTCTCCCCACAAACAGTCAAATCCGCTTTGTACTAAGATTTTTTAAAAAAAATCATATTTAGCCATGCTGATTGAATTAAATATTTTTGTCAAGTAAATTTTCATCATCTGGTAAACACTTTGAAGGCAGATTTTCAACAGTGAAATCCGCTTTGTACTAAGATTTTTAAAAATCATATTTAGCCATGCTGATTGAATTAAATATTTGTCAAGTAAATTTTCATCATCTGGTAAACACTTGAATGCAGATTTTCATACTGGAAGTGGAGCAGTTGCATCCAGAAACGTACCATTCGAATAGAGACCAAATTAGGCAAGGGATATCTGCCCGTTTCTTTATACTAAAGAAGTTGACGTCATGAGCTTTAACGGAAACTATATTTTTAAAAACCTTTAACTGAAACTTAGAAAATTATTGCTATATTTTCATATCCCCAAATTTCCCATCCATACAACAAAACAGGCACAACAATTTTATTGAATAAATCAAGTGTCACATGTGTATGTAGTTCTATTTGCCAGGCAGTCATTATCAATCTAAACATGACTTTAGCAGCTTTATCATTTTAATGCATCACATTTTCATATGCCTATAATTTCACATTAATACAACAAAACACGTACAACGATTTTATCAAATAAATCAAGTGTCACATGCGTGTGTAGTTCTTAGTGCCATTCAGTCTTTATCAAATAAACATGGCTTAAGTAGCTTTATCATAAGTATTTTTCTTTCATTTTGCAAAACTACCACTGCTACAGAAGTTGATTCCTAAATATTTAAAACTGTTAAGAACTTGCAGCGCTTTTCTGCTATTTTAAATAATTATTAGGAGATGTATTGTGGCGGAATATCCTGATTTTGGTTTTCACTAGATTCAGTAAGTATCCAAAATGTGTAAAGCATCTTGTAACCCTTCTTTGTAGTGTAGAATAAAATGGTATTACCCGCATATAGTAAAAAAAGTTGAGCATAATTGGTTACCATTTTTTCTATGAGATGAAAGTTGAATATGCAGTGTTAAGCAATTCCAAATCAGTGAGAACGTGTGTGTGTGCTACTTGATGTGAATATTACTTCCCCTTCACAGGCTACATTATCCTTTTAAAGAGTTGCATCCCTTTTAATTGTTTGCAGTTGCTGTGTAGTCCAGATGAAAGCTTTCATGTGATGGAAATGAAGCAGTAATTTTGGAACGAAATTGTAGACTTACTGTTGACCTGTGTGAAAGAAGTACAAGGTGAAAGTAAATGATTGTAGACCTAGATGTTTCTCAATTTGTGAAGATATAGTAAAAGACACCTTTTGAAATTGAAGTTGTTGGTTGAATGATAAGTTGTACAAATGTTAAGGCACGAAGTTAAGATGTGAGTTAGGAATTGCAGATCTGTAGGGGGATCTGCCCCTAAGTTCTAATCCTCCGAGCTTTGGAGATGTGTTGTCTATCTTTCCATGTTTGTGCCAGGGAAGGGGGGAGGTGAGGTGAGGGGGGGAGTGGGGGAGGAGGGAAGTGGGGGAGGAGTAATCATAGGTGGGGGGAGGGGGAGGAGGGTCATGGGGGGGAGGGGAGGGGTCATGGTCATGGAGGGGAGGGGGGGGGGAGAGGAGGGGGGTGCGAGCGAGGGCCTGTTTTTCTGGAAATTTGTGCAGTGACAAGACAAACTTATCAACGAATAAACTCACATCATTCATTACACAACCTTAAATCTTCAAGAAAGCAAACTCATCAACATTAAACGCACATCTTAACATGATAGCAACATAGCAGTCTACCGAAACACGTTCATTAGCAATAGTTATGCACGTCTTTTATTTTTCGCATAACACACATAGTCATGAAAAACAAGGTGATTACCAAAGAATGCCTGCTGTCACACTGCTAGCAACAAGCTTCCCCTACCCTACAAAAACAAACCCCATCAATACTCCAAGCCCTTGGCTACACACCACTCTTTGACAGGCAGTATCAACACCCAGTCACCGCCTGAAGAAGACGAAGCCCTGATTTGGCCATTAGTCACAGGTCTAAGGTCCCTTCTTGCCATCACTCCAGCTCTCAACTCCCAGCAACTGACAGTATCCAGAGAGAGACAGAGAGAGAGTCCAGTCCCATTAACAATTCATGCACGTGGTCACCGTGTGTTGTTCCCTGCCGGACAACCCCAGCCCTGTAGGTTGACCCTGAAGAAGAAGAAGAAGAAGAAGAAGAAGAACAACAACAACAACAACAACAACAAAAACAAGAAGAATTGCGAAGAAGAAGAATTCCGAAGAAGAAGAAGAATTGCGAAGAAGAAGAAGAAGAATTGCGAAGAATTGCTAAGAAGAAGAAGAAGAAGAAGAAGAAGAAGAATTGAGAAGAAGAAGAAGAAGAATTGAGAAGAAGAAGAAGAAGAAGAAGAAGAAGAACAACAACAACAACAACAAAAAGAACTAGAACAAGAACAAGAAGAACAAGAACAAGAAGAACAAGACGAATTCCAAAGAAGAATTGCGAAGAATTGCGAAGAAGAAGAATTCCGAAGAAGAAGAATTCCAAAGAAGAAGAATTCCAAAGAAGAAGAAGAAGAAGAAGAAGAAGAAGGAGAAGGAGAAGAAGAAGAAGAAGAAGAAGAAGGAGAAGAAGAAAGAAGAAGAAAAGAAGAAGAAGAAGAAGAAGAACAACAACAACAACAACAGCAACAAGAACAAGAACAAGAACAAGAAGAACAAGAACAAGAAGAACAAGAAGAACAATAAAATGAAGAAGAAGAAGAAGAAGAAGAAGAAGAAGAAGAAGAAGAAGAAGAAGAAGAAGAAGAAGAAGAAGAACAACAACAACAACAACAAGAACGGGAACAAGAAGAGGACGAGGGATTCAACGGCAATTAGGGTCTGAGGTCACACTTCAGATGGTATACAGCTGCCTTCTTTGATACTATAATAGCATAGCAGTC
>CM060335.1:42010861-42013361 GCA_030674155.1 Stramonita haemastoma | reverse complement strand
TCGCCACAAATCCGGCGCCAGGTATATCCAAGATGGTTGGAGAGGGTGTATGCATACAGTAACATATTGTCTTGGTGCCGTGGGATCTTTTACCGGGCAAAAGTGGGGGTCGACGGGACTGAAAACGGCTCTTTGGGTGGCATCTTGGCGCAAAAGGGCACCTTTTTCTGTAGGGGGGTGGGTATGCACGCGTGCACGCACGCACGCGCTGATGTTTGTCTGTGTGTTCTTTTGTGTGCGCACATGTGGCAGGGACCCTGCAGTTTGCTGTGGTGCATCATATTGCTGTATATTGTCATTATTCTTGCGCACAATGCAGGATTTGGGTGGTGTACACTTACCAGCTTTCCTTCCGACAAACAATCTTTCTTAGCTATTGGGCTTTGTGGCGTCGCCACAAATCCAACGCCACGCATATCCAAGATGGTTGGACAAAGTGTGTACATACAGTGCCATATTGTTGTGGTGTCGTGGGATCTTTTACCGTGCAAAAGCGGGGGTCGGACGGGGCTGAAAACGGCTCTTAGGGTGGCATCTTGGCGCAAAACGGCACCTTTTTTCTGGAGGGGGGGTGGGTATGCATTTGCGCACGCGTGCGCGCGCTGGTGTTTGTTAGTGTGTTTGTTTGAGTGCGCGCATGTGGCGGGGACCCTGCAGTTTGCTGTGGTGCATCATATTGCTGTATATTGTCATTGTTCTTGCGCGCATTGCAGGATTTGTGTGGCATACACTTACCAGCTTTTTTTCCGACAAACACGCTTTCTTAGCTCTTCGGCGCTGTGGCGTCACCACAAATCCGGCGCCACGCATATCCAAGATGGTTGGACAGAGTGAGTACATACAGTGCCATATTGTCTTGGTGCCGTGGGATCTTTTACCATGCAAAAGCGGGGGTCGGACGGGGCTGAAAACGGTTCTTTTGGTGGCATCTTGGCGGAAAACGGCACCTTTTTCTGGAGGGGGGTGGGTATGCAAGCGTGCACGTGTGCGCGCGCTGGTGTTTGTCAGTGTGTTTGTTTTGTGTGCGCCCATGTTGCGGGGACCCTGCAGTTTGCTGTGGTGCATCATATAGCTGTATATTATCATTATTCTCGCGCGCACTGCAGGATTTGGGTGGCGCACACTTACCAGCTTTCCTTCCAATAAACACGCTTTCTGTCTGTTTGTCTGTCTGTCTGCATGACTCTCTCTGTGTGTCTCTCTCTGTGTGTCTCTCTCTCTCACCCTCTCTCTCTCTCTCTCTCTCTCTCTCTCTCTCCTCTCTCTCTCTCTCTCCTCCCTCTCTCTCCTCCCTCTCTCCCTCTCTCCCTCTCCCCCCCCCCCCCAATAATATCAGCATATCCCCTTCAAGCCAATGCATACATATATATACTGCTGTTTACTGCCTTGCAGGCAGTTCAGGGAATCAATACCTAAGGAATAACAGTTTCCCTTCGCTCTCTCTACTTTGGCTGGCTATATCCATCACAAATCCTCTGTTGCCCGACTGTTATCTTTCTACAAATGGTTTACTTTGCCATTACAGCATAACAGAAGTTGGGCGGAATAGCCTTAGTGGTTAGACAGTCGGACTGGTCCCTTGAAGGTCATCTGATGTTTGTGCGTTCGAGTCCCTAATGGGGAAATGAAAGCGGCTACCTACTTTCATGGTAAGAGTAGGCCATCGTGTGCCGGTGGGAACAGATGACAAGATTTATAAAAAAAAAACTGCATACACACAGGGACTGGATGTAAAAAAAAAAAAGCATGTGAGTGCTTATTCCATTTATCCTCGATATAAAATAATGAATAATAAATAAATAAAATAAATAAATAGATAAATGGTGGGCAAAAACGGTCGTATACACAAACTCTCATGAGAAGAAAACAAACCAAAAACAAAAAAAGAATGAATCCGAATGAATTTTCTTTGGAGTTAATAATGTGTTTGGGGGTGGATTTTTTTGTTTGTTTCTTTTGTTGTTGATGGTGGTGGTTTTATGGGGGGGGGGGGGGGGGGGGGGGGGAGCTGCTTTTTTCGGCTAGAGCTCCAAGGTTTGCCAATGGTGAGACTTTCGCGTATGCGACCATTTTTGTGCCTAAGATTAAGGTGGCCGCATTCTGACTTCGGGGATGATGTTTAAACATATCTGTGTGCATGCGTTTTTCATCTTATTTTTATCTTCCGTCCTTACCAGCACCAAAGGCATACTCTTCCAAAAGGCAGAATGGATTTTCACATGGGCGTAAGAAGTTCTGCTAGTCGTATGTTTTACGGGACCTCGGCTTATAGTCTCATTCAATTTAGTTTTCATTTACTCCTCTCTCTCTCTCTCCCTCTCCCTCTCCTCCCTCTCCCCTCTCTCCTCCTCTCTCTCTCTCTCTCTCTCCTCTCTCTCTCTCTCCTCTCTCTCTCTCTCTCTCTCTCTCTCTCTCTTCTCTCTCTCTCTCTCTCTCTCTCTCCTCTCTCTCTCTCTCTCTCTCCACTAAATTGAAATGCGTGCCTGTTTACAGTTCATTT
>CM060335.1:42003361-42005861 GCA_030674155.1 Stramonita haemastoma | reverse complement strand
TTTTCCCAATAGGTTACAAAATACGGAAAACAGCAAACCAACCCCCTCCCTTTAAAAAAAAAAAAAACAACAAAACAATAGCACAAAAAACAAGCAAAATACTAAAGACATCCCCCAAAATCTCAGAAGAGAGAAAGAAAATCAAGACCAGTTGATATTATTTTCATTATCAACACCCCTCCCCCCCACTTCTGAATCAGGCATAACTGTAAAATGGAAATGTAGTCACTGAGGGAAAAATATATTATTGATTGCGACCGTTTGGGGTTTTTTTGTTGTTTTAATCATACCTTATTCTCCTCCTCCTCCTCCCTCCTCCTCTTCCTCCTCCTCCTCTCTCCTCCTCTTCCTCCTCCCCCTCTCTCCTCCTCTTTTCCCCCTCCTCCTCCCTTTCCCCCTCCTCCCTCCTCCTCTTCCTCCTCCTCCTCTCTCCCTCCTCTTCCTCCCCTCCTCCTCTCTCCTTCTCTTCCTCCTCCTCCCTCCTCCTCCTCCTCCTCCTTCCCCCTCTCTCCTTCTCTTCCTCCTCCTCCCCTCCCCTCCTCTCCTCCTTCTCTTCCCTCCCCAACTCCTTCCTCCTCTTCCTTCCCCCTCCCTCCTCCCTTCCCCTCTCCCCTCCTTTTCTCCTTCCACTTTTTTTGCTTTCCCCCTACTTTTCTTGTTCTTTTATGTTGGTGTTGTTTTTTTTCTGGGATGGGGTGGGGGGGGTTTGAGGGAGATGATTTACGGGGTTTTTTGTTTTTTTTTTTTTCCTTTTTAAACCGGCCCCTTTTGTCTGGCGTGGTGTCGGGGGGGTGTCCGGTGTCTGTGGGTTTTCTGTCTGTCTGTCTTTTGGGCGTCCGTCTTCCTTTCCCCTTTCTCCCCCCTCCCTCTCTTTTTTTTTTTCTCTCTCTTTTTCCCCTCTCTCTTTCCCCCCTCTCTTCTCCCCCTCTCTTTTCCCCCCCCTTTTTTTTTATTTTCCCCTTTGCTTTCTCTCCTCAAAAAAAAAGGTTTTGGAAACATCAAAAGAGCCTTTAAAAAAAAATAACTAAAAAAAACTAAAAAAGGGTTCTTTTTTCCCATTTTAAAACAACGGGGAAAAAAAGGGGGAAGCGATGACAGATCTCTTTTTCAGCTGGATGCGTTAATGAATCTCCAATTTTAGGAAAAAAACATTTTGCTTCAAAAGTTAAAAGGAAAAGGGGGTGATGGTTTAAAAAATGTATTTTTTTTTTTTTTTTTTTTTTTTTGGGTTTGGGGGGGGGTTTTTTTTGGGGTTTTGATTTTGTTTTTTTATTGTTTGGGGAAATTAAAAATAGATTTTGGTTTAAAAAAGGGGGGTTTTTTTTAAAAAATTTTTTTTTTTTTTGATAATGGAACATTCCAAAAATGGACATAGTCAATTTTCTTACCTTTTTTTAAAAAAGCGCTCGTCTGTTGTCTTCGTTGTCTCTTCTGTTGTCTTCCTCTCTCCCTCCTCTCTCCCTTTTTCTCCCCCCCTCCCCCTCCCCTCCTTTTTTCCTCTCCTCCTCTCCTCTCTCTGTCTTTTCCTTTTTTTTTTTCTCTTTTTTTTTTTCCCCTTTTTTATCCTCTTCAAAAAGTAAAATATTGGTTATTGTCTCTGTTCTGTTTTTTGTCCTGCACTGTTTTGGTCTGTTTTTTCTGTTTGTCGGTTTGTCTTCTGTTGTTTTTCGTATTTGTCTTTTTGCCCTTCTGTTTTTTTTTCTCTCCCTCTCCCCCCTCCCCTTTCCCCTCCTTCTCTCCCCCTCTCCCCTTTTTTCCCCTCCTCTCTCCTCTTTTTTCCCTTTTTTTTTTTCCCTTTTCCCTTTCCCCTCTCCCCCTTCCCCCTCCCCCCCCCCTCCTCTCTCCCCCTTTTCCCCCCCTTCTCTCTCCCCTCCCCTCTCCCCTCCTCTCTCTCTTTCTTTCTCTCTCCCCCCTCCCCTCTCTCTCCCCTCCCCCCTCTCCCCTCCCCCCCCAACCCTCCCTTCCCTCTCTCTTTTTGTGCATACCCCCTTCAACCTGATATTTTTGATATTTTTCCGGGTTCACCCAACAATATCTAAGGAAAAAACTTTCCCCCCCTTTCTCTTCTCTTTTTGGGCCTTTTCCCCAAAACCCCGCCCTCTTTAAAGGGCCCAAAACGGTTACAAAAGGTTATTTTTGTAAATAAGTGTAACATGATGGGGGGGGTCGGGGGGGGGGGGGGGGTGGGGGTGGAGGTAGGGGGGCCGAAAATCTTTTTCCCTTTTTAAATTTTTTTCCCCCTGCGAATACGGGGAGGGGGGGGGTAGGGGGGATTAGGGGGGGGGGGGGGGGGGGGGGGGGACGAAATAAAAAGCTCCCCCCCTTTTGTTTTTCGTGCTTCAAATTTGTTTGTCTGCCCCCCCTCTCTTTTCTGCCGTTTTTTTTCCCTTCGTGCACTCTTCTTGGCTGTTTTTGTTTTCCCGGGGGGTTTTTTTTGGTCCTTTTCCTTTCTGCCTTTTTTTTTTCTTTTTTTTAAAAATTAAAAGAAAATTTTTCCCGG
>CM060335.1:41972405-41997405 GCA_030674155.1 Stramonita haemastoma | reverse complement strand
GGGTACAGTATTTAAGTGTTTGCACTCTTGAGTATTGCAATCCACAAAGTGGATAAAGCTCTGGTTTGTGGTCCTAGTCTTCCCCGGAGAGCCCATAGCGAACTCGCTCTAGGCAAGAACCATCGGGACACCCCCCCCCACACACACATACACACACACACACACACACACACACACACACACACACACACACACACACACACACACACACACACCAAGCACGCACACACACACACACACACACACACACACACACACACACACACACACACACACACACACAACACACACCAAAACCTGACTCTTACTGGATTCAAACCCACTCCATCCAGCCTGAGACCTAGTGTGCTAACCAGTGCGCCAAGGTGGCTGGTTCACCGTGCTGTATTACTTTTTCATTGCTATTTTCATTTTTATACCACTGTAAGTCACGGTATATTTCTCTGCGTGAAATTCAGGCTGTTCTCCCTGAGTAAAAGCGCGTCACCACAAGAGCAGCGCCACCCATTATTTTTTTTTTCGTTTTTCTGTCTGCAACTGTACTTGTTTCCTTCTCAGAGTGGCTTTTTTTCTACACAATTTTTCCCAGGGACAACTCTCTTTGTTGCCATGGGTTCTTCTTTTACGTGCGCTGATGAATAATGACGTATAACACACGGGACCTCGGTTTATTGTCTCTACCCAAAGATTAGCCCCCAGACCACCACTCATGGTCTAATGGATAGAGGGAGGGGGAGGGAGTTTTAGGCCCAAACGGGGATCAAACCACCGTAGACTTCTGACTCAGACTTTTCGCTTTCTAGGCAGGCGCGATACCTCTAGACCACCGATCCCTATACATTGCCCTATCCATTCACAGCTCAGCGGGGTATGACTTGTTGGGATTGATTGGGGATTGAAGTGAAGTGAAGTGAAGTGAGGTAATAGAAAAGAAACCTCACACCATAAGCAGACTTCGGGAAAAAACATGTTGTCAACAGGGTCACTAAACTCTATGCCCTACTCCCACCTCTTTCCTTTCTCCCCTTACCTCCTCTCCCCTCTCTCTCTCCTCTTCCCTCTCTCCCTCTCTCCTCTCCCATCTCTCCTCTCCCCTCTCCCATCTCTCCTCTCCTCTCTCCTTTCTCCTCTCCCTTCTCTCCCTCTCTCCACTCCCCCTCTCCCCTCTCTTTCCTCCTTCTCCACTCCGTCCCTCTCTCTGGTCTGAGTTTGTTGTTGTTGTTGTTGTTGTTGTTGTTATGATCATTGTTGTTGTTGCTGCTGTCGCTGTTGTGATCATTGTTGTTGTTGCTGCTGTCGCTGTTGTGATCATTGTTGTTGCTGCTGCTGTTGTGATTATTGTTGTTGTTGCTGTTGTGATCATTGTTGTTGTTGCTGTGATCATTGTTGTTGTTGCTGTTGTGATCATTGTTGTTGTTGCTGTTGTGATCATTGTTGTTGTTGCTGTTGTGATCATTGTTGTTGTTGCTGTTGTGATCATTGTTGTTGCTGTTGTGATCATTGTTGTTGTTGCTGTTGTGATCATTGTTGTTGTTGCTGTTGTGATCATTGTTGTTGTTGTTGTTGTTGTGATCATTGTTGTTGTTGCTGTTGTGATCATTGTTGTTGTTGCTGTTGTGATCATTGTTGCTGTTGTTGCTGTTGTGATCATTATTGTTGTTGTTGCTGTTGTGATCATTATTGTTGTTGTTGCTGTTGTGATCATTGTTGTTGTTGTTGCTGTTGTGATCATTGTTGTTGTTGGTGCTGTTGTGATCATTGTTGTTGTTGTTGCTGTTGTGATTATTGTTGGTGGTGGTGGTGCTGTGATCGTTGCTGTTGTTGCTGTTGTGATTATTGTTGTTGTTGTTGCTGTTGTAATCATTGTTGTTGTTGGTGCTGTTGTGATGATTGTTGTTGTTGTTGCTGTTGTGATCGTTGTTGTTGTTGTTGCTGTGATCGTTGTTGTTGTTGCTGTTGTGATCATTGTTGTTGTTGTTGCTGTTGTGATCATTGTTGTTGTTGTTGTTGCTGTTGTGATCATTGTTGTCGTTGTTGCTATTGTGATCATTGTTGTTGTTTGTTGCTGTTGTGATCATTGTTGTTGTTGTTGCTGTTGTGATCATTGTTGTTGCTGCTGTTGTGATCATTGTTGTTGCTATTGTGATCATTGTTGTTGCTATTGTGACCATTGTTGTCGTTGTTGCTGTTGTTGTCATCATCGTTGTTATTACTGTTGTTGCTGTTGTGATCATTGTTTTTGTTGTTGCTGTTGCTGTTGTGATCCTTGTTGTTGTTGCTGCTGCTGTTGTGGTCTTTGTTATTGTTGTTGTTGCTGTTGTTATTGTTCTTGTTGCTGTTATGATCATTGTTGTTGTTGCTGTTGCGATCATTTTGTTGTTGCTGTTGTGATCCTTGTTGTTGTGATCATTTTTGTTGTTGTTGTTGTTGTTGTTGTTGTTGTTGTTGTGTGTGTGTTTGTCTGGTGTGTGTGTGTGTGTGTGTGTGTGTGTGTGTGTGTGTGTGTGTGTGTTGTGTGTGTGTGTGTGTGTGTGTGTGTGTGTGTGTGTGTGTGTGTGCGCGCGCGCTTGTCGGTGTGTGTGTGTGCTTGCCTGTATGTGTGTGTGTGCTTTTCTGTATGTATGTGCGCGTGCGTGTGTGTGTGTGTCTGTATGTGTGTGTGCCTGTATGTCTGTACGTACATGCGCATGCGTTCGCGATTTTTTTAAACTGCTTCAAGTTATTTGTGATTTGTTGCATGTCCGTACCTTTGTTATGTTACGCATGTTAAATGCCAGGTGTTTGCAATTTTGACTTCTTTTTTTAAGATATGGTAGTAGGCACCCATCAGTCTCGGAAGACTATGGAGTTGCGCTCTAGTCTTTAGAGCGCAAAGCCTGAGTAAGTATGTATGGAGGGCAAGCTGTTACCCATGCAGGGGACCCCCCCTCTCCACGCCACTGGAATGATCCATTGGAAAGGCAATGACCGATACGAATGGTTCCAGTATCGTCGCAGAAGCCACCAGAACGTTGCCATATACCTACAGCCCCGAGCCACCCTGGGACTCCCAACTCCCCGATTTTTCCTCAGGGATGGTGTCTAAACACTACGTCTGTGTGCATGCTGGGTTTTTCAAAAAATAATTTTGTCATCCGCTCCTACCGGCACACGATGGCCTGCTCTTCCGAAAGGCGGAACGGGGTTTTAACGTGTGCGCAAGATGTTCTGCGTGCGTTCGCACACGGGACCTCGGTTTATCGTCTCATCCGAATGGCTTTGACATTCAGTTCGAATTGTTCGTCAAAGTGGGAAGAAAGGGCGAGGCTGGGTACGAACCCAGAACCTCACGGTTGCCTTGTTGGCAGGCGAATGTCTTAACCATCCTGCCACCTTCCTACAATACAAATTCCACTCATGAGATTATTGGCATTACTTTTAATTTTAAAAGACATTTGTTCGTGCATGTTTATTTTATTAGAGGCATTTGGAATCGTCTGTGAATGGGCTAGAGAATTTGCGTATATTTAGATTGGATATAATTTAAATGTTAAGGGACAGAGCGAGATAGACAGACAACGGGAGTGGAGTGGAGAGTAGCTAGAGAGAGAGAGAGAGAGAGAGAGAGAGAGAAGAGAGGAGAGAGAGAGAGAGAGAGAGAGAGAGAGAGAGAGAGAGAGAGAGAGAGAGAGAGAGAGAGAGAGAGAGAGAGAGAGAGAGAGAGAGAGAGAGAGAGAGAGAGAGAGAGAGAGAGAGGAGAGAGAGAGAGAGAGAGAGAGAGAGAGAGAGAGAGAGAGAGAGAGAGAGAGCAGAGAGAAGAGAGAGAGAGAGAAGAGAGAGAGAGAAGAGCGAGAAGAGAGAAGAAGAAGAGGAGAGGGAGGGAGGAGGGAGGGAGAGAGAGAGAGGGAGAGAGAGAGGGAGGGAGAGAGGACAGAGAGAGACAGAGACAGAGAGACGGACGGACGACGGACGGACGGACACGACCGACCCGACGACCGACGACCGAGACAGACAGAGAGAGAGAGAGAGGCGGACAGATAGACAGACAGACAGACAGAGACAGAGAGACAGAGACAGACAGAGAGGCAGAGAGACAGAGGACACAGAGAGAGAGACAGAGAGAGAGAGACAGACAGAGAGACAGAGAGACAGAGAGAAGAGAGATGGAAGTACAGATCAAACATGTGTATGCATAAATATCTTAGATCTTGTGCATATACTTTACATTAATAAACACTTGTAAACTAAATCATTTATGAATGGAACTCTGAACAAAGACGTTGATCAAGTTTTTAATATTTTTTGGTCACATTTCATTTCCGTTAAATTCAAACACTTTAATATCTCAGAGAGAAATTCAAGCAAGTTACAAGCCATACATAAAGAGTAAATATGAAAACATAATATCGCGGATATATACCACAACAGTATATGAACATCAGCACCTAAAAAAATCAACTATACCTCAGTCAATTATAAACTCAGTCGAGTAAAATCCCAAACACTCGTGTTTTGGTGCCTCCTTGTATCCCTTTTCATTCAGATTTGACAATGTTTATTCAAAGTAGCTCTGAAATTTTCCTTTTTATTTCGTTTGATTTTTAGCTGCGAGCCGGCTACCCAACCCTAACTCCAACTTTTTTTGCTGAAGGGGAGGTAGGCTTTTTCCAATGCTCTGACGAGCAGTGACACAATGACCGACCAACTGACTTTTTGAATTATCACACTATTCAACTATTAGCCCCAAATGATCTGCTCATTCTTAATATGCTTTTAAAACATGGAAGTGACAAAACACTTCTTGATTCCAGTCATGCTATCTTTACGACCAAAAAGCACAGACATCCTGAAAAAGACGGTCTAGTGGTAAGAGTGATGTGCTTGTGATCTGCTGACCTGGGTTCAAATCTTGTTCAGGAGGATTTTTTCTCCGGAGTTAACATCAGTGCCAACTCCACTCTCACCAAAAGTCCTTCGGATGAGACTATAAACCGAGGCCCCCTGTGAAAACCCATGTAGAACATATTGCTTGCACACACGTTAAAACCTGTTCCGCTTTTCGGAAGAGTAGGCCATTGTGTGCAGGTGGGAACTGATGATAAAATTTACAAAACTGCATACACACGGGTACTGGATGTAAAAAAAAGCACATGAGTTCTTATTCCGTTATCCTCGAAATAAAATAAATAAATAAATGAATAAATAAATAAGTGAAAATCATCAGCTTAAAGTTCTAAGACGGAGTTGTGCAAAGCTGGTATTTTTACGGGGGTGAAAAAATTCAGTCAGAAAGTCAAGTGCCTGTGGTGTGTGCTCACCACTTATGTCTAAACATTCTAATCTATGCATTTTATCTATTTTATACAGAGCTGTTATGACACAGTCAAAATGGAAGCAAAACTAGCAACAAACAACTTTTTGTTGGTCCTTTTAAAGAACATACATTATCTTCACCATCATAAATAATAATTATAGGTAATCAAAATAGGTAACAAACATTTTCTACACCTTCGTACATTTCTAGTTGGGATTTTAGAACAAGCTTAACTAAGTTAGAAGCAAAATAAAGCAACTTTTAACTTATTGTACTAACAAAGCAAGGAAATCTTTGATAAAACTTGCAACCCCAAAAGCAAAACGTCTAACATGCTACTGACAAATGGGGGTTTTAGTTCACGTTTTCATAGGAGTAAAATTATTTGAAAAACAGCTTCATGTTCAATACAGTTTAAAAGAATGCACATAAAACTCGGCTTCAACAGAAAAATATTCTCTAGCAAAACTCGTGCAACTCTACAGTTGACCCTGGAAGGATATAATATAGGGGGAAGGGGCAGCAAACAAAGTGGATGGCATTAACTGAACTTAAAAGCAAATACAGATACCATGCAAAACTGTCTTAGAATTCGATAAAAAAATTTTACAAAACTGCATACACACGGGCATTGGATGTAAAAAGAAAGCACACGAGTACTTATTCTATCATCCTTGATATAACCCCCCAAAAATACAATTCCTGTGTTAAAACACACGTTTATTTTTGTCAAATCGGTTAAAGCACACACACACACGCACGCACGCACACACGCACGCACACACGCACACACGCACACACACCACACACACGCACGCACGCACGCACGCACGCACACACACACACACACACACACACACACACACACACACACACAAAATCAAAATAATTTTTTCTCGACTCGGCTTGAAATAGAGCTAACTGTTTCGTACAACTGCTTGTAAACAATTTACCATCACCCATTGATTAAACAAATCACACATGCCAAACCATTTTCTAGTTTTACACAACCCAGGCATCGTTGAGACAGATAAGTAAAAGCGAGAAGACAGGCTGATTTAAAAAACAAAACAAAAAAGCCCATCAAAAAACTGCACCGCATTGTATTTTTGCAAGAATACAGTATTTCACATTTTCTGTATTGGAATTTTGCTAAAGACATTCAGGTAGAGCTTCATGCTTTCAGATAATCAGGCATATATAACAGATAGCACAATACAAAGGTTGGACCAATGCCAGAAAACAGACCAGAAATCACGCAGCAACGAGCACTGATCAAAGTAAAGTCTTACTCCAGTCTTCCTAATTAAAAAAAAAAAAAAAAAACTTGCGTGGGGTCTCCAACCCCCCTTTGTCTCCAGTTATTCTTTCAGGTTTTTTGGGTGTGTTTTTTTTTTATTGATGTATCTTTCCGTTATTTTCAGGTTATTAATTTGTTTAATTACAATATGAGATCTCCAACCTGTTGCTCTTTTCCATTTTGAGGGGAAACGACATTTTAAAAAACAAACAAACAAAAAAACATAGGGACTGTGATAGAGATTAAGTTTATTGGAGTTGAAAATGGGAATAAAACTGCTGGGAGAGATGCAGATGGAGTAGTCTACTGATGGGCTGGGAGTGCTACATGTATGGCCTGGGTAGTGGACATGTCCCTGACCTATGGCAAAGCAAAAGGCAAGAAGGAAATAAGGTAACAGGACATACTGATACAAGTTGCGGCTATCTTACACATATTAGAGAATGAAAGATTGACATTTTTCTTGTATCTTATCCAGTAAAAATAAAAAAAGATAAACGACACTATGCCTTTTCTAATTCACAAAAAGGAAAATGTGTCCCATAGCCTATGTAGTCGTTGGGGAGTGAGTTATCAGAGACCTCAGCTTCTCTAGGGGCCAGAATGTTGAGGGCAGCGCCCATATCCTCTCCCTCGCTGCTTTACCTTCCGTGTCCCTAAAGAGGGCGGGTACCCATTTACAATGAGTTTTCTGACCACTGAGCTATCCTGCCTGTTGTAATGCAAGTTTGTTAAATAAGATGTACACGAAATATTTTTTGAAAAAAAAATTGCAATTGTTTTAAATTCAACACTTCACTACTTCCTTCAACTCCACCTTTCCAAATTTACAGCAATTTTTTTTAAAGTCAATGTTTTTTACAACGGTAAATCCAGCAATTTAATCAATTTTCTTTAGTAAAATCCCGCTACAAGCACGGATAACTTAAATTCATGTTGTTTCGCTAACAGCCTTTTTTTTCTTTTTAACACCTTGACCCTAACACACACGCACGGGCGCGCGAGCGAAAACACACACGCGCGAAAACACACACACGAAAACACACGAACATATTTTCTACTCTTTACTAACGCCTATTTTCTGCAGTGTAGTCTCACTGTGCATTGCTCCAATTATTATTCAATAATTCCTTTTAACATCAGTAACCCCCCCCCCCCCAAAAAATGTTTTAAATCTTTAAAAAAAAAAATTAAATGCCCCCCCTCGCCAAATAGTTGGGCATTCTACAACCGGGACCCTCTACTTTTGTGTTTAAATAAAAAAAATTAATGCAATTTTTCCCCATCCCCATGTACAAAAACACTTTACCGCTCCCCCTGCCCCTCCCCCCTTCCCCCTAGCCTTTTCGCTAAAATTCTAGCATCCCTCCTCCCATTGATCCTGAAAAAAATGTACACACATTGTGTCAACATACTCCACCCCCCCCCCCCCCCCCCCTTTCTGACTTTCCCTTCGGCTCTATTCTCTCTTGCTTATTTCCTACGGACCAAGTCTATTCTCCTGCTTTTTCTTTCTTCTAGAATATCTTTTCTCGTCTGAAGACTTCTTAATGAACTGCCCTGTAGTGGGAATGTGTCGGCTGAGGCCAGCAAGGCATATACCTCCTGCAGAGGAGTAGCGTGGAAAAAGTCCAGGCACTTTGCATTCAAGCCACTACGAGCGAACGAAGAAAAGTGTCGTCAGCATGTACCATACATCTACCTGCCTTTTGTGTCCACATGGAGGGTCATGGTTAGAGTTGAGGTTAGTGTAAAGGTTAGTGTTAAAGAGTTAATAGCGGATAAAGTCTGCCTGTCAGATGGTCGGTCTGAATGTTAGAAAAATGGACACAATAGGCACATAGACAAATAGTAAGTAGCTATAGACACAGTGGTACGTAGCTCACAGTACTATTATAGAGCTTTAAATCAGAATCTCTAGTTCCAGCAACAGATGATTCTACTGTCCACTTTTGGTTTATTCCTTGGCTAGAGTTCCGATGTTTACAAATGATGAGATTCTGTGTAAGCCACCGGTCAAATTGATTTCGAACCCTTGATTTATTTTTTGTAGAAGTTGCACCCCTCTAAAAAAAAAAAACCCATCCGAATATCAGCCAGATTTTTCTATCCCCACTGCTTTAAATATGCATCCATACCCTAAGAAACACCCTTTCCTTTCCTTTCCTTTCATTGCCTCTCCTTCAAACCCAATGTCTCCACACAACTACTTATTTTATACACAGACAGACAGACAGACAGACAGACAGACAGACAGACAGACAGACAGACAGACAGACAGACACACACACACACACACACACACACACACACACACACACACACACACACACACACACACACACACACACACACACACACGTGCGCGCCCGCTCGCGCCACCTGGGTGTATGTTGGGAGGGGTTTATCCGCTCCTACCGGCGCACTATGACCTACTTTTAAGAACAGCAGAACGGGTTTTTAACGTTTGTGCGTTCGCACACAGGGTCTCAGTTTATAGTCTCATCTGAAGGACTCTGCCATTTAGATTATTTTTCCTCGAAATGGGAACAAAGAGCTAGGCTGAGAATTGAACCCAGAACCTCATGGTTTACTTGTTGGCAAGCAAACGTCTTAACCATCCCGCGACCCTTCTTAGGACTTTTTAGTACACATTTCTACTCCAGCCAAAATGGAATGGCTATATCATTGCTTGTTTGCAATTTAAAAATAATTTCGAGGTCTGACACTTTTGCTGCCCAAGGGCTACATAGGTTATGGAACACATGGACCTATTTTCCAATAATGGTAACAATTTGTTTCATATCCCAAAAAATTAGAGCAGTGATAGTGATTATCAAGGGGCAAATACTCTTAAAAACATTATTTCATTCCATTCCTTGGGGAGAAAAACATTAACCAGTCCCACAGTATATAATAGTAGAAACAGTTCTACTACAACTAAGTATTTTATAAGATTCATTTAAAAGATTGATTAAAAAAAAGCAAAAACACCAAAACAAATGTTAAAATTATCAGCAGGTGATGTTTTGCTGTTGTGTTCCTGGGTTCGAGCTCTGAAGTTCTCCAATGGTGAAATTTTGTGAATGCGACCTACTGCTCACCATTGGTGTAGGCCTCCGTCAGTCGGTGTCGACTATGGAATCCGCGCCAGAAGGAAGGTCATTTCTTCAGCGACAGTGCCGGCTGTGGCTGGTCAGTCCAATGCGGGAGTGGCATTCTTTGTTGCATCTGATGCAGATGTGGCTTGTTAAGGTAGCTGAGTACATGCCTTCCGCTTGACTCTCTTTTCGTTTGCTGCGGTGTGGATCTTTTCTTCACCACACATTCAGCTGTTTGTGGAGAACACTGCGCCATTTGCTGCGGTCAGCCGCTACCTCCTCCCAGTTCTCTGTGTTGATGTCCAGGGCTTTCATGTCACGCTTGCAGACGTCTTTGTAGCGCAGTTGGGGGTGGCCAATACTTTTCTTGCTGGAGGCAAGTTCTCCATAGAGGAGATCTTAGGAATGCGTCCATCCTCCATCCTTCACACATGACCGAGCCATCGAGTCCGCGTTATCTGAGGAGTGTATACATGGTGGGAAGACCTGCAACCTCGAGGACCTGAGCGTTGGTAACTTTGTCACTCCAGTGGATGCCGAGGATGCGACAGAGAGAGCGCAGGTGGAAAGTGTTCAGTTTGCGCTCCTGTTTGGAGTATGTTGTCCATGTTTCACTGACATAAGGAAGTGCTGATGATGCAGGCGTTGTACACTGCCATCTTGGTGGAAACTGTCAGCTTTGGGTTCTTCCAGACGCGGATGGTGAGGCGTCCTAAGGTCGTAGCAGCCTTGCCGATGCGCTTGTTGATCTCTGCATCAAGGGACAGGTTGTCACTGATGGTGGATCCCAGGTATGTGAACTGGTGTACGACATCGAGCTGGTAGTTATCGATGTAGATGGCTGGTGTAGTTACCACGTCTGGCTCAGCACATTGGTCTTTTTCAGGCTGATTGTCAGTCCGAAGTCTTTGCAGGCCTGGGAAAACCTGTCCATGAGGCATTGGAGTTCTTACTCAGTGTGCGAAGTGACAGCAGTAGCAGCATCCAAAAGCATGTCCCTAATTGTTTTCTCCACTTTTGTTTTTGCTTTCAGCCGAGCCAGGTTGAATAGTCGACAGCTGGATCTGGTGCGTAGGTATACACCTTCTGTTGTAGTTCCAAAAGCGTGCTTTAGGAGCAGGGAAAAGAAGATGCCAAAGAGAGTGGGAGCAAGGACACATCCTTGCTTGATCCCACTCAATATCAAATGGTTGGACATGCTGCCCTCGTACTGGATTGTTGCCTTTATGTCATCATGAAAGGATCTGATGAGACAATGGAGTTTGGGGGGGGGGGCAACCAATTTTTGGAAGGATGTTGAATAGCCCTTCCCTGCTGACTTGGTCAAAGCCTTGGTCAGGTCTATGAAAGCTATGTAGAGGGGTTTGTGTTGTTCTCTGCATTTCTCCTGAAATGGCGTAGGGATAACATGTAAACCGTAGAGCGTTCAGCTCGAAGCCGCATTGTGACTCGGGGTAAACACACTCAGCAAGTTTCTGGAGGCGCACAAGCATGACACGAGCGAAGAGTTTTCCTACGATGCTCAGGAGAGATATGCCTCTGTAGTTGTTACTATCGCTCCTGTCACCTTTATTCTTGTAGAGAGTGACGATCTTGGCATCTCTCATATCTTGCGGCACGGCTCCCTCCCTCCAACACTGGCATAGGACGTCGTGAAAGGGCTGTAGTAAGGTGTCTTTACAGCTTTTGATGAGGTCTGGTGGAATGCCATCGGTGCCAGGTGTTTTGCCTCTAGCTAAGCTGTCAATTGCTTTGCGGAATTCAGCAAGGGTTGGTTCAGTATCTAGTTCCTCCATGATGGGCAGAGGCTCAATGGCATCGAGGGCTGAGTTGGAGACTGTGTTCTCTCTAGAGTAGAGCTCAGAATAATGCTCCTACCACCTGTCCATCTGACTGCTCTTGTCGGTGATCATCTCCCCATTGGAGGTCTTGAGTGGGGCGGTTTTGCTCTGTGTTGGCCCTAAAGCTGTCTTGATGCCTTCGTACATTCGTCTGATGTTACCTGAGGCAGCTGCAGACTGGATGGAGGCACTAAGCTTTGCCATATTCGTTGGCACAACGTCTTGCAGTCTGTTGCACTTTGTTTCTGGCTGCCCTGAGTGCTTGCAGGGAGTTTTTACTAGGGGAGAGCTTGTAATCGGCAAGGGCAGCACGCTTTGCATCAATGACGGGGACAGCTCGCTAGACTTGGCATCAAACCAGTCATTGTTCTTGGAGGTCTTTTTCCCAAAGGTTGCAAAGGCTGTTTTCTGAATGGCTTCCCGGAGGTGGTTCCATTTCTCAATCCAATCCTGTTATGTTGCTTATAGCCCGCCGACCACATAGGCCGTATCGGGGCTGTCACCTCGTCACATTTTAAAACTCGTATTAAAAGTGTGCGACTATGTACAGCTTAAAACAGGGTATAAAACCAACTCAACTGTCCTTGCTTGTATCGACGCCCTGGCCAACCATAAGGGTCAGCCCAGGACGGCCACCCCGTAGTGGGAAAACCCACATCGATCACACTTAAAACGAGATAAAACCAAAACCAGATTCCTTAAAACAACCTTGTCCTTAGAGAACAACCATACCACTTTCACTCATATCAGACGAAAAAAGCCCGATTCTCTCAGGAAGTTAAAAATGGTGTCCGGTGGAACATCCCAAAAGAGGATCTTTAGGGAGTCCGCGGTAAAATGCTTGTGCCTAATATCCTGAACATCCCGACACTCCAGGAGCAGATGCCTGATTGTTACCCGCACGTCACAAGTCACGCACCATGGGGTTCCCTCGCCTTTCAGCAAGTGAACGTGAGTGATGTGAGAATGACCCGTGTGTATCCTGGTGAGCACTGTCGCCTCCCTTCGGTTTTTGACACACAGAGGGAAAACCTCTTTCAGGTTGGGACAGGATCCGAAAAATTTTGTTGTCCGTCTGAGTGTTCCACTCCTCCTGCCAGAGGGAATGCACGTATTGTTCGCTCCTAGGTTTCAGATCTGTGAATGCACCGTGGACCCGGAAACCTCCTGCTCCGTGGCACGCCTGGCGAAGTCGGTCAACCGTTTCGTTGCCCGAATGCCCGCGTGCCCCGGGACCCACACCAAAACCACATCACACCAGTCCCGTCTCAAGGAAGTATACAGTTCGTAAAACTCCTGAAGCTTAAGGTGGTTTACTTCCTGCAAGCGATAGCCTCCAGAGCAGAGAGCGAGTCTGTACAGACCAAGAAGTCTTTCCTTCCCAATCGCCTGATCAGTTGCAGGGACAAGACGAGAGCGCTCAGTTCGGCCGTGTACACCGAGGCATCCAAAGGCAGGCGCACCGAAAGCGCCGACTCCTTGATGGTGGACAATAGGCGGTGCTGGCCACCCCCTCCTCCGACTTGGACCCGTCTGTGAAAACCCTGTGTAGGACGGATACGACGTACAGAGCTCTCGGAAGAAGACCCCGCACGCCGTGGAGCTGGTGACATCTTTCCTGTGAGCGCAAGATCAAAACGGACAACCGGGGTTTCCACCATCCACATAGGCGTCTCTGGGAATTGGGAAGGTCGCAGATGACATCCAAATCGATACCGCTTCTCAGAGGCTGAGCAGTGCTTTGTTCATCAGACAGAGCTTCTTGGAGAGACTTGGCAAATTCTTCGACTTTCTCTGGAAGATGCATGCTGGTGGTATTGATGCGAGGTTTGCCTTTCTGTTTGCAGCTTTGGAGTTTCTTTGGATGAAGCCTGATCTTGCAGCAGACAAGAGGTGGTCAGTGTCACAGTCTGCGCTGTGGTATGTGCGGGTGATGAGCACAGACTTGATGTTGGTTCGTCGGATCAGGATCATGTCTAGCTGATGCTAATGCTTTGAGCGGGGATGGCGCCATGACACCTTGTGTTGTGGCTTGGTCTGGAAGTAGGAGTTGGTCACGCAGAGGCCGTTGTAGGAGCAGAACTCAGCAGGCGCTGCCCATTTTTGTTGATCTTGCCAACTCCAAAGTGTCCAAGGCAGGAAGGCCATGCGTCACGATCGGCACCCACTCGAGCATTAAAGTCTCCCAGGATGATGACATGTTCCTTGGGGGGTATTTTCTTGATGACGTTGCTGATGTTGGCATAAAACTCGTCCTTTGCTTCTGCAGTGGATGTAAGGGTGGGAGCGTAGGCGCTGACAAGAGTGACGAAGCCCTCGGAGGTATGGAGACGGACTGTCATTAGGCGTTCGGATCCCTTGTCTCCTGGTTCAACCATCTTCAGTAGGGTGTTCCTGACAGCAAATCCCACTCCATGCTCTCTTCGGTCCTCCGCGCTCTTCCCGTGCCAGAAGAAAGTAGTCTTTCTCCTTGAGGGTTCCAGTGTCTGCGAGGCGGGTCTCTTGCAGAGCACCTTCAGTCTCAGCAGCTCGTTGTTGATGATGGCCGACTTCTTGCATCACTGATCAGACGTTCCAGCTTCCCAGTTTTAGGACTGGGCACCTGTTTCTCATGGTTCTTGTATTTTTGCCTGGTGCGAGTCTTACAGTCTGCTTGTCAGTTTGATCCTAATCCCCAAGCACCCATTGAGGAAGGCAGACTGTGACGGGACAACACCTTATTGGCTGGGGGCTGCCCAGCTTGAGGCGGGCGGTAGCTGTCCAGTGAAATCCTAGGATTTCTCCCACCGTCGGAAGCAACCCCTGGCGCCACGCTCTAGGCCAGTCGAGCATTGTAGCTTATAACCGGTAACTGCTGCTTCCCGTGTTGTGTCCACGCTGTGAGGCGAGGCTGGAGTGACCTCTCCAGGGCGCGAGCCTGGGCAGGATGGTATGGAGGACGAGCTGTTGCCCAGAGAGCAGGTCCCCCCTCTCCACACTGATGATGGATCCAAAGGAACAGCAGAAGCTGATACAGTTTGGCACCAGCAGTGTCGCAGGAGTTGCCGGAACGTTACTGAAGTCAGAAGCGGACCGCCTTCGGGACTCCATCTCCGAATTTTTCCTCAGGGTTTACTCCCGAAGCCTTTCTCCCCAATGGGCAATCCACAAGGCAGTGGAGGTTTGGGGTCGAGTTTCTCTTCTCCTAGGTGAGTTTCCTTACTGGGCTAACGAGTCTCATCTGCCCGAATGCGACAGGTAGTACTGGGCTACATTTTACCAGTAGAGGAGGGCGCAGTGGCTCCCAGGACGGGCCAGCCAGGAACTCGCCTGTGCGAGCCAAGCATGATGCCCCCCGCTTGCGAGAACCACCTATGCCCACACACATGACCCACCTGCGACCGAATTTACTCACAATAAGGTAGCCACATTCTGACTTCGGGGATGATGTCTAAACACGACTCCTGGGTGCATACATTTTTTTTCAAATGTCACTCTGTCCCACCAGAACACAATGGCTTACGCTTTCGCAAAGGTTTGTTTTACCTCGCGTGCAAGATGTTCTGCGTTTGCACAGGTGCAGGGGGGGGGGGGGGGGAATCGGGGGGAGAGGGAATCGGGGGGGGGGGGCTTTGGTTTAGTCATTTGAAGAACTTTTCAGGGAGTGGAGTCGCACTTAGGTTGACTCTAGGGGAACCATCTCTTGAAGGGATGTCTGGGTGTTGGCAGCCAAAACCTGGGGCTGGGGGTGTTGTCCTCCTCCTCCTTGTTGACCTTTACCTCAGTCTGGAACTGCCTCTAGACCCCTGGGATGCTTGGTACTTTGGTCTGGCGCCAGAACTCCTGAAAATAGCATCAACAAGCAACTTGAGCAATCCGAACTGTTTGCATGTTCAAACAAATCAATTCAGTATCTGTTTTAAATAAATTAATTTTCTCTGGGAAAAAAGTTCCAGCAGAGCGGGGATCGAATCCGGACTTTTCACTTTCTAGGCAGGTAGGTAACCACTAGACTACCTATCCACCGATAGCAAGATAACTAAGGTGACAATTTCTTCATTACAACTAGTTCAGAATTCTTCGGTCACAGGATTAAATCTCTGCAATAACACTATTTCCACTGTTCTTTGGATGAGACTATAAACTGAGGCCGCATGTTCGATAACACGCAGAACATCTTGCCCACACGTTAGAAACCGTTCCGACTTTTGGAAGAGAAAAACTATTTCGTGCCGGTAGGAACTATGACATCTAAAAAAACAACCATATGCACACAGGTTTGACATTTAGACACCATCCCCGAAGTCGGAATGCTGCTGCCTTAATGGTGAGTAAATTCGGTCGCATACGCAGAATCTCACTATTGGCGAACCTCGGAGCTCTAATCGAGGAAGGTTAAAAAAAAATCTTGATGAATAAAGGGTAGATATTCTTACATTGTACTATGACATAATCAAGATGCAGACTTGCCAATGCTTTAGATTTATTTGTGTAGACACGTGTATAAGATCACATTTGCACCCTAAAGATCTTTAAATTTTGTCTGCTTATGGCGTAAAAAAGCCTGGTCAGCATGTTTCTACATCTTCACAGTAACACCGAGGCATTTAAAAACAAAAGCAAAAAAAAACCGGTTACGGGTGGTGCGATAGCCTGGTGGTTAAACTGTTGTGCTTGTGATCCCACGGCCTGGGGTTGAGCCACCACCCAGGCACCTGTTCAATGAAATTTTCTCCCTGAAGTTAACACAAGTGCTGAGTCTAATTGCCTGAAAGCCCTTTGCATGCGATTATAAACCGTGGTCACATATGTGAATACGCGCAGAAAATCCTTCGGAAACGTTAAAACTCATTTATCCTTTTGGCAGAGTAGACCATCGCGTGCCAAAATACATAATCTTCAAACAAAACTTAACGCATGCATAACGTTGTCTTTACACATCCCCGAAGTCGAGATGCAGCTAAACGGATTGCAAAGGTTTGTCGACACAAAATCTCACCATTGGTTTACCTCAGAGTTATATACAAGGATCGAAAAATTAATACTTACGCTTGTGAGTTCTTCACGATCTTCCTCACGATGATTATCTAGAGACATTCTGCAGCCACCATCATTGTCTGGAGACGGTCTGCTCCCACGATGAAAGACGCACGCCCAGAACTGTGATTCGATCCCCATGACAACTGTCGACACCTATGCCAAACTTCTGAGGGTTCAGGGCAAGAATGGAGTGACCCAGAAGGTCTGGGAAGTGCTTAAAGATGTTTGGGGCGAGGTGTCCCTTCCCCTCGTGAGCACGGTATGTGAGGGTAGGCAGAATGTGCCGTTTTAGAACACCCGAATTTTTGTTCCATGCCACTCTAGGTGGGCTCCTTTTGTGTGACCACTGCGGAAAAGGTTGAACGGATACTGACGGGAGTACTCAACCCTGTGGTCAGTGAGCCTTCCGGACAAAGTTTGATTCGAGCTCAGAAACTAGGAAGGACTGGGTGACTTTTGTGGACATTGAGCACACACACGTTGACAGATCATACTCTGTATAGACACGCAAGGAAAGTGTGCAAGACAGGGGTTGCATGTTCGGATCCTCTGCAACCGTACCTCTTTCTACTGTCGGTTCTATGTCGAATAGCGGATGTCCCCAAGGACCACAGCCCCTCCTGCTCTCATCGCCTTTGCTCCCTGAAGTGTTGCAGAGATGGAAGCTCATATAAACGCCATTCTGATACCAAAGCCCCCAAACTCCTACCTGCTTTGCTGCTCAATCCAGCGGAAGATGAAGACGGGTGACATCTATGTCCTAGATCCCTGGGCATCGGAACCAGGCTGTGCACTAGTATGCCCTTCGGGAATTTGATGTAGCACTTTCTCCTTCCCCCTATTCTAAACCCTTCCTTCCCCATAGATCTGACATCTGTCTACTTAGTCATGGGATCTTGGACAAGTTCAGGGTCATGTGCTCCAACATCGTGGCACTGGCGTCTCCATGATCTCTGGTGAGAAGGATAACTATCAGCGGCGAAGATCTGGTGACAAGACCATGAACACAACTATTAGTATATAGTCTATAGTAACCCTTTACACACATAAAAACCATGATAGGGGATGGGAGTGGCCTGTTTGTTAAAAGTGTTGCTCCCTTAATCTGCTCTCGACCATAAACCGAAGTCCCATTTCTGAACACAAGTTGAACATCTTGTGAACACGTCAAAACCCGCTCCTCAATTTGGAAGAGTAGGCCCCTTTGTGCCTGTAAAAACTACAGGGAAAAATCACACGCACTGGTGTGTTTAGACCTCATCCTGAAAGTAGGAACGCAGCTATCTGAATGGTTATCAAAAACGGTCGTTTATGCAAAAATCTCACCATTGGCCAACCCGGAGCTTTAGATGAGAAATGGGGGTAAAACACAAAATACTGTAAACTACAGAATTCTGAAATGTACAAGACAACCAGCTTCCTTTTCTGCCATAAATTACGTAACAGCAATCAAACGGTATCAACGTTTTCGCTTTCCCATTTAGCATCTTTCCTTTCAAAATATTGAAAAGAGAGAGAGAGAGAGAGAGAGAGAGAGAGAGAGGAGAGAGAGAGAGAGAGAGAAGAGAGAGAGAGAGAGAGAGAGAGAGAGAGAGAGAGAGAGAGAGAGAGAGAGAGAGAGAGAGAGAGAGAGAGAGAGAGAGAGAGAGAGAGAGAGAGAGAGAGAGAGAGAGAGGTCATTTTTCAAGAGCTACAGATAAACATTCCCATTGTTCTTTTCATCCGAACTTTGCCCTGATTAAGAACTATAACAAAAAACAAAGAAAAAAAAAAGCGAAATAAATACAAGCCCCAAACCCAAACAAACCAACAACAATAAAAGCATAAGCAACTCCCTCCAACACAAAACCACCACCAGCAACAACAACAAAAGATCGACTTATAGTGTAAAGAAAGTCGATAAATAGTTGTATACTCAAAGAGAGAGAGAGAGAGAGAGAGAAGAGAGAGAGAGAGAGAGAGAGAGAGAGAGAGAGAGAGAGAGAGAGAGAGAGACAGACAGACAGACAGACAGGACGACGACAGACAGACAGACAGAAGACAGACAGACAGACAGACAGACAGACAGAAGGGCGTGGTGGGTGTGGGTGTGGGCGCGTGTGTGTGTGCGCGCGCGTTCGCTCGTGTTGTAGCGTTGTGAGCATTTTAAGGCTTATGACATTTGTTAACGCATCTGATGTGATAAAGGTAAAGGCAATCCCATAACCCAGAAGGGTCGTGAGAGAGCATATGCGCTCGCGCCCGTGCGCGCTAGAGGTGAGAGAGAGAGGTGAGAGATGAAGAGAGAGAAGAGAGAGAGAGAGATGAGAGAAAGAGTGAGGAGAGAAGAAGAGAGACGAGGAGGAAGAGAGAGAGAGAGAGAGAGAGAAGAGAGCAGAGACAGAGACAGAGAGAGAGAGAGAGACAGAGACAGAGAGACAGAGAGACAGAGAGAGACAGAGAGAGACAGACAGCAGACAGACAGACAGACAGACAGACAGACAGAGACAGACAGACAGACAGACAGACAGACAGACAGACAGACAGACAGACAGAGACAGAGATATAGACAGACAAGACAGACAGACAGACAGAGACAGAGACAGACAGAAAGACAGACGACGGACAGACAGACAGACGGACAGCAGGGGGACAGTAGTGCATGCGCCGGCGCGCGCGGGCGCGCACGTGTTTGTGTATGTACGTGTGTGTGTGTGTGTGTGTGTGTGTGTGTGTGTGTGTGTGTGTGTGTGTGTGTGTGTGTGTGTGTGTGTGTGTGTGTGTGTGTGTGTGTGTGTGTGTGTGTGTGTCGCGCAGCGCCAGAAACATCGCGCTTGCAATTTGACAACCCGGGTTCGATTCCCGTTCGAGAGAATTTTCCTCTGGAGTTAACATCAGTGCTGACTCCACTCTCCCTAAAAGTCTTTCGGATGAGACTATAAACCGAGGCCCCGTGTGCGAACGCACGCAGAACATCTTGTCACACGTTAAATCTTGTTCCACTTATCGTAAGAGTAGGCCATCGTGCGCCGGTGAGAACATGACAAGATTTACAAAACTGCATACACCCGGGAACTGGAAGTAAAAAGCACACGAGTGCTTATTCCTTTATCCTGGCCATCAAAGAATAAATAAATAAAGATGAGTAGCTCACCTTTGCAATCCTTATCCCAGCACTCAAATCTGCACCAAGTGTTAAAAAATTAGCTAGATAGCAATACAAATTTCGAAAAATATTTTGTTCTGAATTTGAGTAGTTTATTTCCCCACCCCCACCCCCCTTCTTTCAATAGTTAATGAAAATCGAAGACATAAAAAGAGGAGACTGTCAATGTAAGAAAAAAAACATTTACTTATTTAATATTGGACCAACAGCAAAACTTAAATGTCATCAGGCCTAGTGAGGTACCATTCAGTTTACAATCTGACTTGGGATGATCCAAGAATATATCTACTGCCAGATTTTGTTTTAAACAAAACCTCTCAGCTTTAATGTCTACTGGTCTAACTGTTACTCTTAGTTACAATAAAGATATAAACATTTAATGAGAGTGATAAAAACAAATACTGACACCTACCGCTTCTTCAGTCCTCACCGACCAGTATGTTGAATGTCAAGTCTTCAGAGGTCTTTCTTTTTTCCCCTCCCCAGCAGTGCCAGTGGTCTGTACTGCAGCTAGGGGCTGTGTGAAATGACGCCTTGCAAACTGCCCTGCACCCCCAGTCCACACACATGAACACTTTTCATGCGGAAAGCGGAAGTTCTCACAGTTCAGTCCGCAAGTTTAAAAAAAAAAAAAAGAAATGAAAGAAAAGAACAAAAAAAAAGCGCGGAAAAAAGCTTGAATGAATTGCATGCTGCTTTGTGACGTTACTGATCTCTTCATCCTGCTTTTGTCTCATGACTTTATTTTCTGTTGTCTGTCTACCTCTTCATCTATCTATTTTCTGTATGTTGTCTGTCTGTTCGTTATCAGTCTCTCCCCCTCTCTCGTCTTCTCTCTCATCTATCATTCATCTCTCTCCTCCTCTTCTCTCTCTCTCTCTCTCTCTCTCTCTCTCTCTACTCACCCTCTCTCTCTCTCTCTCCTCTCTCTTCTCTCTCTCTCTCTCTCTCTCTCCTCTCTCTCTCTCTATTTTCTAGCTTTCTCTACCTTTATCTACCATATTATTGTTTGATTCCGATTCTGACGTATTTTTTTTAAGAGGGCTGGATGAAAACAAGCCACCATTGTGCTTAATCTTTTCCCTCAATAAAAATGTTCATTCATTCATTCATTCATTCTCTCTTACCACATTTTTCCTGGAGTTAAAATCAGTGCTGACTCAACTCTCCCCAAAAGTCCTTCGGATGAGACTTTAAACCGAGGCCTCGTGTAAGAACGCACGCAGAACATCTTGCTCACACGTTAAATCCTGTTCCGCTTTTTGTAAGAGTAGGTCATCGTGTACGGGTGGTAACAGATGGCTTTTACTAAACTGCATACACACGGGGACTGGATGTAAAAAAAAAAAAAGCACAAGAATGCTTATTCCATTACCCTCGATATAAAAGAATGAATCAAATCAAATCAAATCAAATCAACCACAATGGGTTTCATCTTAAGCGGTAGTCTTCTCCATTTGGAAACCAAAACGGGGGTGACGTAATCCAAGGTTTTCCCTTATCCGAGGTGACGCTAAGCCAGGAATTCTAAATGGTACAAAGAAGGCTTTTGGCCGGGACCAACTACCTGACTGATCTTATCAGAGTTGTGACTTTAAACGGTAGTGATGTTAAACGAAGAGTGGCAAGAAACTCGCGTAGAGCATGGCAGCAAAGAGTCCTCAGAGGAGAAACCCCTTTCAAACAAGTGTTTCAGGCCTTTTATCTTCCTTACACTCTAGGGAGGCCGGCCCACATCCAGTTCATGACTATGGATGTCTCTCTGATGCCCCTTTATGTATGTGATGAGTTCAGATTCGGATTCGAACCCATGATCTCTGGATATGCACACTTTTTTTTTGAGGGGGGGGGGGGGAGATTAGCCACCTATGGTCACCCATCCAAGTCCTGGATGAGCTTGGCGCTGCTTAACCTTCAGTTAATTGGGCGAGCACTCTATCAACTGAGCTGAGGGGCCTCTCAATATTACAGGGTCATCTAAGCTTTACGTAGTTCACTTTTGTTCCTCCTTGACCAGATCCAACTTGAACATCTCTCGGCTGCTTCTGTCATGGCTTTCAGGGCTCTGGTTTTTTCCTTCCCTGCAATCGAGAGCTATTTTATGAGGTTGTATGCAGATTCTCCAACAACCCCCCTGGCTCCGACCTCTGCAGCAAGGACTTTAATCTGATAGCCTTCTTTCCTCAGGCTGTTCGCCAGATCTGCATACTTTTCAGCCTTGAACCAGCTTTATCTGTTTTGCAAGACGGAGGCATTATTCTTCTCCCCTCATCTTAGTGGCTGCCCCGCCAACCCAGAATCCTTGGGATTCAGCACAAATCAACCATGAGAAACTGTCTGATTGACAGACAGACAGACAGATATATAGATAGACAACCAAACAGGACACACACGCGCGCGCGCGCGCGCGCGAGCATACACACACAAGCACGCACGCGCACACAACGCACGCACTTACACACACACGCATACACACACAGCACGCAACACACACGCACGCACGCACACACACATACACACTCACTTATTGATTGGTATAAAAGAATAAATGAATAAATAAATAAATAAATAAATAAATGAAAATAATAATAAATCGAGGTTGACATCAACACTGCAAGGGAGGAACATAAAAAAAACACTTGAAATACGATGAAAGCTGCGATAAATGTGAGATTGCAAGAATAAGGTGATGAAGGTGATGGTGATGGTGATGGTGATGGTGATGGTGATGGTGAATGGTGATGGTAATGGTGATGAGGAGGAGGAGGAGGAGAAGGAGGAGGAGGAGCAGGAGGAGGAGGAAGGGAGGAGGAGGAGCAGAACAACAACAAAAAGAATGTATTGAGAAGCAGACACAACAGTATAAGGCGCGCGCGCGCGTGTGTGTGTGTGTGTGTGTGTGGTGTGTGTGTGTATGTGTGTGTATGAGTGTGAGTGTGAGTGTGTGCATATGCGTGTCTGTCTGGCTGGCTGGCTGGCTGGCTGGCTGTCTGTCTGTCTGTCTGTCTCCCTCTCTCTCTCTCTCTCTCTCTCTCCTCTGTCTCTCTCTCTTTCTCTATCTGTCTCTCTCTCCCCTATCTCTTTCTTTACCCTCACCCCTCTCTCTCTCTCCCTCTCTCTCTCTCTCTCTCTCTCTCTCTCTCTCTCTCTCCTCCTCTCTCCCTCCTCTCTCCCTCTCTCCTCTCCTCTCTCTCCTCTCACCTCTCTCCTCTCTCTCCCATCCTCCTCTCTCTCCCTCTCTCTCCTCTCCTCTCTTCCTCCCTCCTCTCTCTCTCTCCACTCTCAATCCTTCTTCTTCTCTTCTCTCTTCCCTCCATCGTCATTGCTCTCTGCTTCCATCTCTCCGTCCTCTTCTTCTCTCTCACATCTTCTCTCTCATCCTCTCTCCCTCTCCTCCTCTCCTCTCTCTCCCTCTCTCTCCTCTTCCCACCTCTCTCTCTCTCTCACTCTCAGCCCAAAGCGGCATGTCCTATATCTAAAATCGATATATCGATTTGGCCTTGCTTCCCCAACAGGAAGCTCGTCAATGTTTGCACGTTGCGTAAAGAAAAGGAAGAAGTAATCAACATCGTTCTCGTCTGCTCGTTTATTCGCATCTCTGGCTGGTTGAGTCTGAATGTGTTTTGTTGTGATCATGCGCTGGGCGTTTCGCAGCTGAACAGGCTGTTGTGTGTGTGTGTGTGTGTGGGGGGGGGGTTACCTTAAGTATGCCCTCGGTCTCTGTCTCACTCATCATTCTCACCCGCGAATCATTTTTTAAACTTGTAAGCACACACCGGATAAGAAGTTTTCCTGTACAATTATTCGCCATAAAGGCAGCCACGCCTTGACTTCGGGGGACCTAGAATGTTTATCTGAGGTGTTTTTTGTTTGTTTGTTTGCTACGCAAGGACTGGCTGGGTAAATATGGTAGTATGCTTCTAATCCTAAAAGTGCAGATATTAACAATTTGCAAACACAAACCTGGAAGGCTCTTGAATGGTTTTGTGTGAACGTACGTTTATTTATCTATTTATTTATACCACTTTATGTCACAGCAGATTTCTCTGCGTGAAATTCGGGCTGCTCTCCCTGGGGAGAGCGCGTCGCCACAAGTGCAGCGCTACCCATTATTTTTTTTTCTTTTTCCTGTCTGCAACTATATTTGTTTCCCTATCAGGTGGCTTTTTTCTACAAAATTTTGCCAGGGACAACCCTCTTGTTGCAGTGGGTTCTTTTACGTGCGCTAAATAATTATGTGTAACACACGGGGCCTCGGTTTATCGTCTCATCCGAAAGACTAGCACCCAGACCACCACTCATGAACTAATGGATGGGGGAAAAGTTGTGGGTCCAAACGGGATTCGAACCACTCCACACTTCGACCAGGACTTTTAACTCTCTAGGCAGGCGCGTTACCACCTAGACCACTGATCCACGTTTAATATAAGTGAAAAAAACAACAACAGAGTATACAAAGTTCTTTTTTTTCCTGTCTTGCATAAACCAGTTTCCTTGCTGCCATAACAATCACACATCTTGTGATACTAGACAGTGTTGTCATTTCAAAGTGTGAGATACTGGAACTGAAGTCAGAAACATTAGTTATTAATCTGCGATGAAATGGCTTCATTAATACAAAAATCGATTGAAAATCGGACAACTGTTAGCAAATTTTTATAACAACTTAAAACCATAGACTGCGGGAAATGACAAAATGAGGAATAGACAAGTTTAGCATCCTAATAGGTGGTCAAAATGAAGACTTGGGTATTTTTAAAACATGTATAAAAGGCAAAAGGAAACAAAATGATGCCTTGATATTTCACTACAAGGCAGAAGAATGACTATACTTATAATTAATTAACATTTCAGAATCGGCAACCTGTCCCCCACCTGCCTGTAATGGCTCCTAGCAGAAAAGTGGGTCAGGTGCTTAGCGACTCCTTTCGTGGTGGAGCGTCACATTTCGGTGGTACAGGCAAAAGGTAAAGGTGTTCCATAACCTGTGTGGTCGTAGGGGAGCGAGGCGTCAGAGACCTCAGCTTCTCTAGGGGCCAGCATATTGAGAGCGGCGCCCATCTCCTCTCCCTCGCTGCTTTACCTTCCCTGACCCTAAAGAGGGCAGGTATCCATGTACAGCTGGGTGAACTGGGGGGACTGTACTGAAGCCAAGGCGCGCAAGCGGTCACCCATCCACTTGGTAACCACTCTCGATGCTGCTTAACCTTGGCTAGGGGAAAGCTAGTAAAAAATGAGGAAGTAGTACATTTCATCGAACTTGTATTGATTTAATCTGCGTTTTGTATTGTTTCGTTTTGT